>OW026366.1:61805764-63051820 GCA_932273885.2 Leucozona laternaria | reverse complement strand
ATTTTCTCATAAACTAAATATAAGACTTAAAACCATCGAGTTTTCAGTGTTCAATTAAGAATTAATAGGGACATCAAATAATTAAAGCCAATTCAATACTTAATTTCATAACTTTGAATAAAAACACACTTTTAAAACGCCGCCGTGATGCTGGGTACAAGCACTTTATTTAAACATCAAATTTTGCATACACCGAACCTCACACATACCCCGAATCCTATAGTGAGCCCAAGAAGAGGGGTTGCAATGCTAGCAATGCAAGCAAATTAAAAATATCTCAAAAAATAGTATCAGTAATTTTCAATTTTCTCAAAAGCTAGAAGACATAAAAGCTTTCGGTTTTTTGTGTTCGATTTAGAATTAATATGAGCACACAAAAAAGAGAATTAAGTTTTCCATTTCACAATTTTGAAAAAAATTGATCCAAACATTTTTGTTTGCGTTTTTTTATCAAAATTTTGAGTTTAAATGCAAAGTTTTTGAAAACTATTAACACAAATAATATAATTTAAATGTAGGATTAAAGAACAGACTTTTGGCTTTTAAATCCATTATTATTTTGCATTTTATGTATTGCCGTTGTTTTTTAATATTTGTTTGTCCATTTAATTCGTTTTTTTTTTCGAAAATCACCCATACATCCTAAAAGGGGTGAGATTGACCCCCCCTTCTGTAGTAAACAAATTTTGTATTTGACGCCTCTACAAAAATCCGTTATCAAATCTCGGCACCCAAGTTATCGTACTCGTGCCGAGATTTTCATCAAACCTAGCATTACGATGATGAAGGCGAAAAAAGTGGGTATCGAAATTCCGTCCGTCTGTTTGTCTAACTGTAGGCTATAGCCTAAACGGTTGGATCGATTTTCCTTAATCCTAGTACCCAGATTTTTTTGATACTCCCCCCGAAAAATGTCATCATTATTTTTGAGGACCAACAAAAAATAAAAAGGTAAGGTAACCGTTTTTTTTATTTTCGCTTTTCTCGAAAACGGTTCAATTTATTTGTATCAATTTTTTTTAGGAAGAATTATGGGATACATTTTAAATAATATTTAGACATTTAAAAAAAAATAATTTTTGGATTTAAAAAAAAGTTTGAAAATATTTCTTGAGAACTCAATAAGTACCTACCTATTTCAAAAACGACTTGGTCGATATTTGTTAAACATGGCAAAAAACGTTTTTTTAACATTACCTAGAAGGTTTAAAAAAAAAATATTCATAATCAAAAATAACGGTAGGTGCCTCCGTATAGGAGGGGGGAATTTTCTAAAAAGTTGACTTAAAACAGAAAAAATGATTTAAAAACAACGGTTACACTCACATCACCATGTTATTCCTTTTTGTAAAGCCAGAAATCTTTTCTTTTATTGTATTTTGAACTAAAATAACATAGATTTGTACTTTTAACACAACAGGTTACAGTGAAAATAAATTAAAATGTTTGCATTAATTATTTGGCAATTCGGCATTATATTCTCGCGGCGTGAAGTATTTTTGTTAGAATACAAACGTTTTGTTTTTAATATTCAATGCATTTTTAGTCAAACACCAAAAACCGGATGCTTAAATCTCTTCTAGTTCTTTAGAAAATTAAAATAAACAGAAATAAAATTCCCCTAATTTGACTCCACTCCGTGGCTAAGTTGCTTTTAAGATCCTATTTCCACTTCGTACGTACAGTTAAGCAGATTTAGTTATTTTCAATTTTCTCAAAAAGTACAAGACATTTGGGCATCCGGTTTTCTTTTTTTGACTAAAAACTAATAAGAGCATTTAATTTTGAAAACAAAACTAGTAACGGGTGTTTTTTAGAGGTAAAGAACTTTAAGCTGGCAACACTATATCAACTGGTGGCCATTTTGTCAGCTGTCAAGTGATTCATTTTTAGTTTGGTTTGGCATTTCCAAACTAATAGACTGACGCCTGAACAACGCTTCCAAATTGTGCAAATTTATGATCCCGTTGATCCCAATTTTCATAAGCGAATTTTGTTTAGCGATGAAGCTCACTTTTGGTTGACTGGATACGTCAATAAATAAAGCTGCCGTATTTGAGCAACCATGATGTGGAGGAGCTGTGGTTTCAACAACACGGCGCAGCATGTCACACAGCCCAACTAACATTTCAGCTTCTTTAAGCTTATAAATATTGATATGCTACAAGTCATAGCATGTATAAAGCTTCTATAGAGCCTTATTAAAATTTTTTTTTTTATAGAAGTCATGGTTTCGGTAACTGCTTCTTTTAAATTGTTTGTAAGCTAGATAAGGAAACTCAATCGAGCCTAGTACCTGTTTTTCGGTTAGACCTATTTAAATGAAGTAAGAGAAGCTAAATGAAGCTGTAGTTTGTACAAGGATTGTATAAGTTATTTTATACAAGTTGCTGTAATTTAGTCTTTAAAAGGCTTCTGTTACGATTTGTTAGAAGCTTTATCAAACAAATGGCTAAGGCGTCAGATTTTATACTAGAGAGGCTCAAGCTTGTATAAGTCGTTTTAAATAAGCTTTTTTACTACGCGAAAATTATATGATTATAGGCGTGTTTTTTTTGCAAGTCCATGTGGATTTGTCGAAAAAAAACAACATCGGAACAACAACAACTTAAATAATTAATTAATAATTAAATAAATAATTATCGGGACTTACGTACCGTAAGTAAGAAGTTCCTAAGTCCCGATGTCGTTTTTTTCGATAAATCCATATGGACTTGCAAAAAACCACGCCTTATGTCAAATTAAATGTAAGACTGCTTTTACACAAGAGCGATTTTTAACCTTCGTTTCTCTTTTTGGTTTCCTTCTAATTGCAAATACCTTTTAAACGCTGCGATTTTTAATGAAAAGTAAACTTTGTACAAGTGAAGAAATATCATCTCTCTACACTCTTTACTCCACTTGATTAAGCGAAGTTATCTCAGTGGACGATGAATGAAAATAATACACACTCGAACAATAGAAAAACGAATTTGCAGCACTTGACTTTTTTTTGTGACATGTGCTTACACGCTACATACTTTGAGGCAATTTAGATTGGGGTGATTGAGTCCGGTGTCACGGCCGTTTATGGTTAAGAGAAGTGCTGTGTGAAAAATCTCTTTAGGCTCCAAGAAAACATACAATAAACTGGACTAAAATTGTGACCAAACACAATTTTTTTAAGACTTTTTGCACACAGGCATCTAGCGCCTGTTTTTGTTATTTACTTTTTGCTTCAATCTAGTGAAGCTTTTAGAGGCTTATTTCTTATATGCGAAAAAAATTGTGTTCTGTCAAATCATTCTGAACTGGCAAGATCAAACAAAATGTTCGTACCCTTTTTCGCACATAGGCATGTCTAGCGCATATTTTTTTTCTCTATCCCACATTTGGCACTAGTAGGATAACTAGGGCGCCGCGAAATAAAAACGGATTTTTGTAGAAGGGTAAAATACAAGCAATTTTTACTATGGGGGGGGGGGGTGTTGTATCTCCCTCCGTTTAGGCAGGAGGGGCAATTTTCTAAAAAATTACTTAAAGTAAAAAAAAAAAGATTTAAAAACAACGGCAACATTTACAATGCAAAATTATATTTTTTCTGAAAGCCAGAATCTTGTTCTATTATTATTTGTTTCAACCTAATTATTTGTAATAATAGTTTTTGAAAAAAATGCTTTCTAACTCAAAATTTCTCCAAAAAACATAAAAATATTTTTTATTCAAAGTTGTGAAATTAAGTACTGAATCGGCTTTATTTATTTGATGTCCCTATAAATTCTTAGCCTGGTTTTATGTCTTCTAGTTTATGAGAAAATTGAAAATTACGAAAACTATTTTTTTATTTAGTTTTTATTATTTTATTATATATGTATGTTAGCTTGCATAATTACCAAAAAGTTGTTTTGGTAATTTTCAATTTTCTCATAAACTAGAAGACATAAAACCATCTAGTTTTCAGTGTTCGACTAAGAATTTATAGAGACATCAAATAAATATAGCCGATTCAGTACTTAAATTCCCAACATTGAATAGAAAAACCTGTAAACATTTAATTTTATGTTTTTTTTGATATATTTTGAGTTTGAAAGCATTTTTTTCAAAAACTATTAACACAAATAACTAGGTTGAAACAAATAATAATATAACAAGTTTCTGGCTTTCAGAAAACATATGATTTTGCGTTGTTAGTGTTGCCGTTGTTTTTAAATCTTTTTTTCTTACTTTACGTCATTTTTTAGAAAATTTCCACTCCCGCCCAAACGGAGGGAGATAGACCCCCCTCCCATACAAAAATTGCTTGTATTTTACCCTTCTACAAAAATCCGTTATTATTTTGCGGCGCCCTAGTTATCGTACTCTCCCCCCACATTTTCCAAAAAGTCTTTTTTTTATAGAAGCTTGGGTTTGTGTAAGGAATCATTTTGAAGTTCTATAAAATGAAGAGGCTGATTAAGTTTTTGCATCTTCCAAATATTCTTTTATGTGGCTTTCGTTTCATAACCAATTCAGATTTGGGTGTCAGATCTTAAATCTTATTGGCAAAACGAACACAAAACGTGATTTTATTTTGTTTTTTGATTGTATGAGTGCCTTTTTTAAAACAACACTGGTAAAAAACACTTTTCTTTGATGTGTGCGCAAGTGCGTGTGAAAATCTATGCAAATCTAGCTAAAAATCGAGATCACAAAATCGATTTTGGTCGAAAGGAAAGGAAAAACTTAACTTGTCACAAATCAAAAAAATCGATTTTTTTGGTCGAAACGAAAACCACATCAGATGGCCGAGTGGGTAGAGTACTGGACTATTACACAGGAGTTCTGAGTTCGATTCCTAAAAAGGTAAGACAAACATTTGTGTTTTAAAATTATTTCCAGTATATTAATTAACAAATAATCGAATGTGATACAGGTTTTTCAGATTAAAAATGGAGTAAATGCAATAAAAATCACTTCAAAGAAATTGAATATAAAAACTTTTTTTTCCTATTTTCTTTAACCTCTGTAAGGCTTGTATTATCAGCTTTTGATAGGTATAATAAAAACCCTACCGGAAAGTTCAAACTTTTATAGTACTTGTGTTAAAATTTTATAGAAAAATTGCCGAAGCTGGAACTTTTAAAAGATCTGCGTATGGTACTTGCAAAAAACTTTATAGAAATCATTATAGAAGTTTATAAAAGGTATGCCTCTATAAAATTCTCCTTTTTATGCTTATCGACACTTTACCAAGATTTTAACGAAATTAGAAAGGCTATTCAGTAAGACCGAAGCTGAAATGTTAGTTCGGAGCTCATGCCATATTGATTTATTGAAGGAAACGTTTGTTAACCGCATAGTTTCACGTTACGAACCCGTGAATTGGCCTCCAAGATCGTGCCGCTTGACTTCTTTCTGTGGGGATATATGAATTCACTAGTCTACGCCGATAAGCCCGAAACGATAATAAGCCCGGAGGACAAAATTCACCGCGTTTTTGCCGATATACGGCGACAAATGTTGGAAAAAGTCATCGAAAATTGGATCTCCAGATTAGACTACGTCCGAGCCAAACGTGGCGGTCAAATGCCAGAAATCATATTCAAATTATAATGCCAGAAGATTATCTTTCGGATAAAGTCAATTTCATATCAATTTAAAAAAAAAACATCTTTGTTTTATCCCATTTCAAAGTTCTTTACCTCTAAAAAAAAACTTCCATTCAGAGCCGTTTGCTGATAGATACGAATATGTACATACATATATGGGTGATTCTTCAAACAATGGAATTTTTGGCGGCCCGAAGATATTTTAAAATCCGTACAATTATTTAATCTGATTTGTTTTTACTAAATTTAATCTGATTGATATCCACATGTCCAAAAAAAATTATTAAAGTGAAATTTTGTGTCTGGCTTAAAAAATTGTTCAAAGTGTTTAATTCTCAGTCCCCTCACGTGTCCCCTTCCCGTTTTTGCAACAAACAATCATTAACATTCTTTTATTTCAGGTACCACACTAAAATGAATCTCACCGTTGTGACCTTAAAAAATAAATCCTCGTTATAAATTAGATAAATATTTTTCAACAATTGATTTTATTGCAAAAAAAATTAATTAAACTTTGTCCCCCGCATTTCTAATCAGTCCCCTGGAACATTGAAACAGTGGACAAAATCGATGTATACGATGTCGATCGAATTTCCAGCGCTAACAATGTTAAGTATAGAGTCTCGTTAAAATAAAAGCTTGTCTGTGACGCGGTTCTGTTTGTTATTTCAGTTGTGAAGCAGACATTTGTGCGAGAGGTGCTGGACTGTCCGTTTAGTTTATCAGTTCTTTGGTAATTATTTACAAAAAAAAATTGTATCTTAGCAGGCATATTTGTTAGTATTAAGGTATAGGCTACATAAAACTTTATTAATATTGAATATATAATATTTCTTACGTAAACCCTAAATATGTTTTTTTGGCCAAAAACTATGAAAATACTCAGTCCCCTGGCCTAAGTCCCCTGGAAAAAAAAACTCAGTCCCCTGAACATCTTCTTCAAAAATGTCCTTAAAATTTTCATTTTCATTTTTTTGACTGGCCATTTTCAACAACGTTAAGAGACGTTATAACGTTTAACTAGAACTACTTTTAACGTCTTTCAGCTTCTAAAAATGTCGTGCCGAAATTTTCACCATTTTATTCCATTGTTTGTAGAATCACCCATATTAACTTACAACGCTTATGTTCTACTTTTTCCTCAGCGTAAGCTGTCACATAAGCTCTTAAGTTTCGTTTCAGCAAATGGTCTTTAAATACGTAAAATTTTGAAAAAAAAAAAATTGTTTGAAATTGTTTTCATTTTTTTTTCTTCAACATTTTAAGTTTAACAATTAATTTTTCAAAAACTATTGATTAAAAAAGCTTTATTTAAAAACAAAATAAAATAAGAGATTTCTGGCTTTTTAAAAAACTATAGGATGGTATTGTGAGTGTAACAGTTGTTTTTTAAAATTGTCCCTCCCGGTTTACTTTATATCACCCTGTACCTACCTACTTAGGTATATAATCAACAGTATATACCTCTCACATAACTATTTTTTTATTTTTTCACTACCTATCGGTTCAAAGTAAACTTTGTCTTCTACATACGGTACCTAGTAATTTCAAAAACGGGTTTATATTTATACGATTTTAATAAATAGGTAGGTACTTGAAATTTGCGTACCTTCCTACCAAACTATGTTTCTTTAAAAAATTTTATAAAAATATTTTTTTTCAAAATATACCTCCAAATACATACCACATTTATTCATACCTCCATTCATATTTTTCTTTTCCCTCAAATTTCAACGTTAGCAAAAAAAAACAATCCCTGTTCATACATTTACATATAAGAAAGCACAAAATATCAGTACTATGGGAACATATATACAATGACAATTCAATATTTCAAAAACCGGGTTTATATTTATACGATTTTAACAAATAGGTACTTGAAACTTGCGTTCCTACCTACCAAATTATTTTTCTTAAAATACTTACATATATACAAATATTTTTTTCAAAATATACCTCCAAAAATCAATAATCATTCATATTTTTTCAATCCCACAAATTTCAACGTAAGCAGAAAAAAACAATACACAGTTCCTATACTATACATATACATAAGAGAGCAAAAAATATCTTGTCTGCCTTGAATTATGAAAAAATTTGTATACAATGTATACCACTAGCTTTTGTTATTAATGAAACATTTGAATTAAATGCTTTTAATGAAAAATATTTAAAATTTATTCATATGTACCTACATACGTAGTACTCACAATACTAACTTTTGTTAGGTTTTCAGTTACGATAAATTGTATACATTTAAATTTGAAACATTTGAATTAAATGCTTTTAATGAAAAATATTTAAAATTTATTCATATGTACCTACATACGTAGTACTCACAATACTAACTTTTGTTAGGTTTTCAGTTACGATAATTTGTATACGAGGTTTGAGCTACTTTTTAAATTTTTAATCATCTGCCTACAAAGAAATCGTTGACAAGGACCAATCAAATGTTTTTTTTTTAACCAATTCGGCAGTTCTTCAAATTAATATTTTAACAATTTAGTATAGACTCACTTTAGCATATTCTGACCCAAAAGAAGTTCACTATGTGCTTGAATGTTTTTGAGACTGCAAAAAAGAACATCGTATTGTCCTAACATAATCACAATAGTTGATACATAAACTGCAGCTCCATTTGTGTAAGCTCCACACATTGCTAATTGTGCAAGAAATTGAACAAAATACAGTATTTCGTAAACGAAATCGGCCTGTAATCATAAAACAATATTAAAGGATCATTTTTTAACCTAGAAACTTGAAACATTCACCTTTGTGTCGAAAGGATACCAGCACTGAATAGGTAAGATTCTTTGCTGTATCAAAAGTGGACTCAGTGACCAAAATATTACAGAAACAGTGCCAATAAGCTGCCAATATTTTGTCATTTTTCTAGCAACTTTATATGATTCCCCAAAACTAACAAATGTATATCCTGTTAAGAAGAATTAAAATATAATGTATATTTAGAAAATAATTTGAACGGACACTTGAACATATCTACCGATTAACGAACAGTGTTTATATTCTTTGTTAACTTCCAAAAAAAATCCATACAGCTCCTTCGAATTGAAAATCCAATAAATGCTTGCAAAACTCGAATATGTATAAATAATTAGCATGGTCAGGGCATCTGTTACATCTTCTAATTGATCATATTTGATGGACTTCAATGTTGTAAACGAAAAAAATATTGATAAGTGTATTAAGAGAAAAGCCATAAATATGCTGAAAAGCAAACTTAGTAATTTTCCAAGCCATTGCCAAATAAATTTTGGTGGAAGATATTTATTGAATTCTGGATCCATGTGACCATGCAGTTTCATGAAAAATATTTGAGCCGCAAACAAATTGGACACTCGAGAGTCAAATGTAGCCAAAGTATTTGACATGAGCTTAATTTATTGATCCTACTAAATAAACTCTTCACACTATACTGTCTAAAAACAAATTTTGTTCACTTCTTATAAGATGAGTTCAAAGTTTAAAGTGGAAAGTTTAATTATTGATGTCAAATTCAGAAGTTCAATCTATAATTATATACCTATACAGTTGAAAGTAACCCTTAAGTGCGAAGCTTTAAATTTTTCAATATTATCCTGGCAAAGATAACTTTAAAATTTGGAAAACTAATTTCATAAGTTTTCAACTATTTATTATTGAAAAGATAAAGAGTGGCAATAACAGAGTATATTTAGTTATAACTGCTTTAATTATAAATGAACACTTTTCAGATATAAGTATATGTACCATGCACATTGCACATAGTCCTCTCATGCAAGGATAGGTTCAAAGACATGAAAATTAAGCAAATCTACAAATTCTTCTTGACGTCAACTTTATTTAACTTCTTTTAAGGGCCGATAAATTAATGAAATATTTAAATATTTCCTCGTTATGCACACTCAGGAGCTTGAAATTAACTAGCCTTGAATTTAGAAGTGGACGATGTCGATGCCGACGCCGACAATCCTATTTTCCTGTATAAGTACATATAGCTTCAAATATGTAAATTCCTATGTATACAGAGAACCTCATTATTGAATAAAAAACTTTAATGCAGTATTTTTAGGTATATTGAGGAAGAAGACATTTTTTTATAATTTATTTAGGATAGTGTTACCATGGCCGGCCCAACCATATGTGCAAGATGTGCACAGGGCGCAAAATTGTGAGGCGCATTACCAGGAGCAAGAAAATGTTATCTGATATTGCGCAAACAAATATGCACTGTCATTTGCATTTTAGCCACAAAACTTGTTCAAATAATCCCAAAATAACATCCATCACAACTGTGCTAAGTTATTTCTTGCTCACTAACTAAGTAACTTCACTTTCACTGTTGCATTCAAGCAGAATTTAACTCAAAATATTGTAAAACTAAAGATCCAACTAGACCTAGGCATTGAAAGTTTACCTCCTGGGTAATGTGGAAAAGTCTTATGCATGTGTATCAGTGTATGTATGTATGTATGCAAATATAAAAAAGGGGCGCTTTCTACAGTATTTATGGCCCGCATTTACTGAAACAATACATATATATTTCAGTTCAACATAAGAGCTTATGTAACTGTTTATGCTGTGGAAAAAGTAGAACATAAGCGTTAAAGTTGAACCTAAATAGCTAGGTTTTGTTTCAGCAAATGGGTCTAAAATTTGAAACAACATCATGTTTACTAGTCTATTCCTTAATTTATCATGGCAGAAACCAGGTCTGCAATTGCAGTATTTGTACTGCTTTTAGAAACCCCGTACTGCCGTACTGCCAACACGGCCAAAGTACCCACTGCTTTTTTTCCTTCAACTACTTTTCCATACAAAAACTTCAAATAAATCATTTTCATTATTCCTACAACTACTCTCTGAACGCAGTTCTTCTCTAATAACCCAAAAAAGCCAAAAGATTAAAAAAAAAATTCAAGAGTATTTTCATTTGAAAAATCATAAAATTTTAAAAGTGTCTTTCACAAGATACCTGTCTCTTAGAGGCGTAGTCAACAGAGTTTTAGAACTATGAGTGTCTCTAAAACACTTTTTTCTTCTTACTGGGTTCGAAGCAGAATGTCATCTAGCAGATTCTATTAATATTGAACTAAATTCAACAAATAAAATATGCTTGACTTATTTATCCTATATTTTAAAACTTACTAACAAAGATACAGAGTTTTAAGCTGAAAACATCAGAATTCTTACCTTGATGAGCACAATTAAAGGATTTTTTTAAAAATACTTTATCATATTTTATCAAACCGGAATAATTAACGGATCCTTATGCTTATGAAAACGATCGAAATGACAACCATCTTCAATTACGTATTGAAGATGGACGAGACTAGAGACATTACCAATTTATAACAGTTATAACAGTTTTTCGCCATTAAAATAGGGCGTGCGTTAACGCGCTTCGCGCGACTTGAAAACAAACTCTGAGTGCCTGAAGTATGCCCACCGGTGGAGGGCCCTGGCCCTGGGGGGCCGCATAAACATTACTTTTATAAACCAAAACTGTTATAATTGGCATGTCTAGAGTCACTTCCATTGAAGATATCTACATCGGTCCTAAAGCTAAATTGTTAATGAAATCAGAAAATATGTCTATGAGACAAGTAATCGAAATAAAATCAGTTTGCCTAAGGTATTTACATAGAACTATTTGTCAGGCTATAAGAAAAAGATTTGATTTTTACGATGAAACTTTATTCTAAATGCAAAAACTAAACCCAAGAAATTTGGGTGAATGTTTAGTAGAACTCATATCTATATTTCAACAATGCCATATTAAATTTTCCACAGAAACTGCAGACTTGACAAAACCTACTTATTTCAGAAACTATATTTTTAATATATCATAATATTAATAAGTAATAATAAATAAAAAAGAATTGTTTAAAAAAAAAACTTGCTTGCTGCTCCGTTCAGCGTTCATTACATGGCGATCCTGCCATTACATGACATATCAAAGTATTTTCTGTATCAAAGTGTTTTTATTATTCACCTTACACCTTACATTATACAAAGTGCTTCATCACCCCTCAACGATTGGGAACGAGGGACAGCTTTAGAAAATAAAAACGGTAAATAGGTAACTCACCTTACATTACAAAGTGCTTCATCACTCCTCAACGATTGGGAATGAGTGACAGCTTTACAAAATAAAAACAGTAACTTCTACACATATCAAAGTGCTTCATCACCCCTCAACGATTGGGAATGAGGGACAGCTTTATCGAGATCTACATATAATGAACACTGAACGGCGCAACAAGCGAGTTTTTTTTAAACAATGTTCTTTTTTTTAACAATGTTCTTTTTTTATTTATTATTACTTATTAATATTATGATATATTAAAATTATAGTTTCTGAAATAAGTAGGTTTTGTCAAGTCTGCGGTTTCTGTGGAAAATTTAATATGGCATTTTTAAAGAAATTTCCAAACGCAATATTAATGGCGTTGTCTGGCTATGAGATAGGAAAAGATAGGCAGGAAGAATAGATAGAAAAACTAATTGAAACCCAAAATAAGTTATACGAAAACATAAATAACCAATACCAATCTAATCCAGAAGTAGTCAGACATTAATAATTATCATCGTAGGTAGTTATATTTATAATACTTGCAATTAAGTACTTTTTGGGAAAAACTTTTATTTCATACAAGCTATAGCGCAGACCCAACACCAAGAATTTAAAAAAAAAAAAAAAAAAAATGTATGTTAAGGAACTCACTGCCATTCACTGTGCAATTAATTTCTTCAAACCATATGTCTATGGAAAAAAATTTCTGGTCAAATGTGATCACAAACCCCTAACATACTTATTTCCTATGAAAAACCCATCATCTAAACTAACAAGAATGAAACTTGATCTGGAAGAATTCGAGGTTTAGTAAGTCATGAAAAACATTTATAATGTTATTTAAACGAAAAAAAAAAGTTACTATCATTTCACTATTTAATCCAACTATGTACTGTACATTTAAAAAAAAAAAAATTTTAGACGATTTTTTTTTTTCGAAAAAGGAAGGTGTTACGGATAATGGTCGTTAGGTCATTTACCCATATGAAGCCACAGGTTAATAAATTTCCACAGGTTGGATTACCTACGTATGCCTACATATGCAATCGCTTGCATATGCCATCGATTGCATGAACAAGCGATGGCATAGTGCTAGGTGTAACGACCCTTATCCGCTGATGCCGCAGAATTATGTTAGCTAAGTCATTTTATAGTTAAATAAAATCATTCGTATTTCAGAATCATAAAGAGAAGGTGTTTTTATTTGAAGTGACAAAGTGTTTTCTTTACACCAAACATTACGGAAAACATAAGCATTGACATTTAATCGACATTTGAATTTAGAATGTCAAGAATGGAGTTCAATTGTTTCTCCATTACGTTTTTAGGAATAAAAGGTGGTGCACTTTCTAAAAACTAGCTTGAGCCAAATGTAGCTCGCCATTTTATATTTATTTGAAGCAGTGGCGTAGCATGGGCTAGTGCCGCCCGGGCAGACCCAATTTTTACCGCCCCTAAACATTTTTTTCAACATACCACCTGTTTATAGACTTTAAGGCAACATACCACCTGTTTATAGACTTTAAGGCCGCCTACGATAGCATAGCCAGGATAGAACTTTACAAAGCCATGAGAGAATTCGGCATCCCAAATAAATTGACACGACTATGTAGGTTGACCATGACCAACGTAACAAGCCAAGTAAAAATAGCCGGATTGCTATCCAAACCAATCAACATCTTTAATGGACTCCGACAAGGGGATGGTTTCGCCTGCCTCTTTTTCAACCTGGCGTTGGAGAAAGCAATCCGTGACTCTGGCACGGCAACAAGAGGGACCATCGTCAACAGGTCCAGCCAGATACTGGCTTACGCAGACGACATCGACATGATCGGAAGAACCGAGCAAGCTGTACATGATTCCTTCATCCAGATCGAGCAGGCGGCACAAAATCTGGGGCTGCACATTAGTGAAGGTAAAACAAAGTAACGGGTGATTTTTTGGCTGGTTTGGTTTTGGCAACACTGGTTTTGACAGCTGACGTGTGTTTAGTACCTTGTGTCACTGTCAAACAGCTTCAGTTTGGTTTGCAATTTAACCATGGATCGTCTTACAAATGAACAACGCTTGCAAATTATTGAATTTTACTATCAAAATTCGTGCTCGGTTCGAAATGTTCATCGCGCGCTGCTTGTGTTCAGCGATGAGGCTCATTTTTGGTTGAATGGGTACGTAAATAAGCAAAACTGCCGCATTTGGAGTGAAGATCAGCCAGAAGCATTGCAACAGCTACCAATGCATCCCGAAAAAGCCACTGTTTGGTGCGGTTTATGGGCCGGCGGCATTATTGGGCCATATTTCTTCAAAGATGATGCGAATCGCTACCGAGCGATGATAACAAACTTTTTTTTGCCCGAAATGGAAGTTCTTGACTTGCATGATATGTGGTTTCAACAAGACGGTGCCACATGCCACACAGCACGCGAAACAATGGCGCAATTGCGAGGCGAGTTTGGTGAACAGTTAATTTCACGTTTCGGGCCGGTCAATTGGCCGCCTAGATTGACACCATTAGATTATTTTTTGTGGGGGTATGTCAAGGCTAATGTCTATAGGGACAAGCCCGCTTCGATTGACGCACTGGAAGCCAACATCCATGCATTCATTCGTGAGATACCGGCCGATATGTGTGAAAGAGTATGCCAAAATTGGACTCAGCGGATGGGCTACCTGAGACGCAGCCGCGGTCAACATGCAAACATTAAATTGCAAGGTTCAAACTATCGATTCAAGTAAATATTTCATTCATTTTTTCGAATTTTTTGTGTTTTTTTTTTAAAAAAAGTTCTAAGCCTCTTAAAAAATCACCCATTACATGGTGGCGTCGAATGCGAGAGGAACAGTTGGTCAAACAATGAAGGTAGCGGAGCACGAATTTGAAGTGGTGCAATCCTTTAAATACCTTGGGTCAATAGTAGCAGCCGATAACAATATAGAAGAAGAAATACGCGGGCGGCTTCTCAAATCCAACAGAGCCTACTATAGTCTGTCAAAGCTTTTGAAATCCAGAAATCTCACCATAACTTCAATACTGCTGCTGTACAGGACCATGGTCCTGCCAGTACTCACATATGGATCCGAGACTTGGGTGCTTAGCAAAAGGCACTCCGACCTCTTAGCCGCGTTCGAGAGAAAAGTCTTAAGGAGAATTGTTGGCCCCATATGTGAGGAAGGACGATTCCGGAGACGGTACAATCATGAATTGTACGCAATCTACCTTGAAGCAGATATCGTGACAAAAATTAAGCTCGGTAGACTCCGGTGGGCAGGGCACCTAGCTCGCATGAGCGAAGAGGAACCTGCTCGGAAAGTTCTTTGTGGTACATTCTATGGTAGACGACAGCGTGGTAGACCATGCTTGCGCTGGAGAGATGGCGTAGACCAGGACGCCCGGAGCCTTGGGGTGCGCAACTGGATGGCGGCGGCTCGAGACCGGGATGGGTGGAGAGACTTGTTGAAGGAGGCCAGGACCGGACCCCGGTTGTCAAGCCGACGATGATGATGAAACATTTTTTTCACAAAAAAAAACAAAAAAAAACGACGAGATTATACTTTGTTATAATGCATTAATTTTTAAATTAATAATATGAAATAAATTAAATTATATTGTAACGGAACCTGGGTGTTAGATGATCTATCAGCAAGGTATCCCTAAGGAAGTCCAATCTTCTGTCTCCCTAAGGGGAGGTGCAATGACGCTAAAAAAAAATTCAAAATAATTGGCACTATAATTGATCAGAATCCTTGAGTCCTTGCCAATCTTAACTCCTTATGCTAACATTACGACCTCTGGGCTACAGGATACCATTGGCGGATCCTGGCAGCTGGAGTGAAGGGTGTTCAGATTTTATACGGCTGCGTGCATGCTAGCTGGATGCCAAGGCTCTGCTCGTCAACTATGAGTTCTTGCCGTTGAAACCCGAGCGGTTGTTACGATTAATTTATCATGCCGCAGTATTGATGTTATTGACTGTAGAGAGTTTAATAAGGCTCAAAAAATAATATTTGAGAACAAAAATTCAACCAGTTTAAAAGGAAATTGAATAATAGGATTTCGTAGAGTTTTGGATGAGAAGAAGAAATTGCTAAGTGGCAACCCTGGAGAGCGAAGGACTAGGTGTAATTTATCCAGCTGTGGCTGAACCCCTAGGAATCACTATCGCGAAACGCCCATGGCTACCGCGACCGCGTAGTACCAAAAGAGTAAATAATACTTCCGTCGATGACTCTGACGAGATTTCTTCTTTTTCGGATATTTCAATCTACGTGGACTTGACTGGATTACTTGTGACTATAACAGCACAATCTTTGACGAAATCAACTTTATGTCTGAGCAGCAATCTTATATCATTGAATTTTTTAATACTCATGGTTGTAGTCAAATTTATAACTTAAAAAATAATTTTTTAATGTTCTTGATCTTGTCTTTACAAATGTTTGTGATAATTTCGTTTTGGAAGAGACTTCATCTATTGTTGTTAACAAAACAAGTGTCTTTCATAAAACTTTTAAGCTTTGTTATTTTTATCGTGATAGAACTGGTCCTAATGTTAATAAAAAATATTAGTCTTTGATAATAAAAGAGCTAATTACCAGCTAATTAACTAGTTCTTGAATAATGGTGAATGGTTTGTTGATTCAACGACGCGGCGACGGTTGATGATAAACTTCGTAGTCTTTTATCAGTTTAATATTTCGTTTTTGATAATTACATACCGAAAAAAGTTTTTACATCCAACAAATCTCCTCCTTGGTATGATACAATAAAATTAAAGAAATTGCAAAAACAGAGCTCATCGCAAATGGATAGCCTCCGCTGATTCCAACGATTATAATATTTTTCGAAGTTTTAACGATGAGTTCGAAAGCTACGACAAATTGTGTTACGATAGATATATTCTTAAGACGGGGTCAATGATCAAGATAAATCCACGCAATTTTTACAAATTCGTCAACATCAAAAGAAATGTTAACAACTTTCCATCGACACTGCATTCAGATAATGTGGTATACTCTGAAACAAAGGATATTTGCGAACTATTCGTTTTTTGAAACTGTGTATCAAACACCAATAGTATTTAACAATAATGATTTCCGTCATATTAATGAAAATAACTCAATTTTAAGTTTTATGTTTGACCTTGTCAGTGAACTTACATCCCTTGATATCAGTTAAATTAGTGGTCCTGATGGAATTCCACTTTCCACCATTGTTTCTCAAAAAACAGGCGATACTATTGCCAAACCATTATTTGAACTTTTCAACCACTCAATTTCCTGTGGTTATTTTCCAAAAACGTTGCGAAATTCTTTTTAAACGCCAATTTTTAAGAATGATGACATGTAGGTCCAACATAAAAAATTATCAGGGTATAGCAATCTTGTCGACTATTCCCAAATTATTTGAAAAAATTGTCACTGATAACTTGAGCGCTGAACGGAGGTCGGTTTTTAGTGAGCATCAACATGGTTTCTTTAAAGGAAGATAAACTACTACTAATCTTGCAGATTATACTTCATACATTCTTTTGGAAATGGAAAAAGGAAACCAGGTTGATGCAATCTATACCGACTTCGGTAAAGCTTTCGACAAATTTGACCATCACCTTATTGATTCAAGGTAGGTACGTAGGTAAAAATGGCGGCCCAGAGCAAACTAGCTCCGCGGGCCCAATTAGCGCCGGAGGGCGCCGTTTTGATACCATAAACTCGTATTGACCTGTGGGTTGAAAGTGGTTTTATTGGAGGGGTTTGCGGTTATATTCCCTTACGGGTCTGAAAGAAGGCTCCCTTTTTCAGCTCACGTGCTGTCTAAGGAGTCTACCGGATACGGTAAAGAAGTTAAGTCAAAATTAAACTTAGAACCACTTCGTTGCGTTGAGGAAAGCTATCAAATCTTTGATCTTTATCTCAGAAAGTTCGTTTAGGTTTTCAAGAAAGGCTTTTCCACAACTCCAAGTGGAATGTTAACTCTTTCCGCAAGTGAGCTGTGAAGGGCCGTTCCTTGCCTGGCCAGTTCCTCAGCTCGCTCGTTTCCCTCAATGCCACAGTGACCTGGAACCCAGATAAGAGTGACCCTGAGGTTGACATTAAGGCTTGAGAGCTCATCTCGACATTGCTGGACCAATTTAGAAGATGATAAAGCTGAATCAATGGCTTTAACAGCTGCCTGACTGTCTGTCAGGATAGCGGTGTTGCGGTTTTGGTTAGGGTCTTGTTTGAGTAACTTGCATGCTTCCCTGATCGCTAGTAATTCAGCTTGAAATACACTAGCAAAGTCAGGTACCCGAAAGGACCTAGAGATGTTCAAGGATTCGGAGAAGATTCCTGAACCAACACCACACGCCATCTTTGAACCATCAGTAAAAATAGTTGTGTCGAAGTCTCTCGGCACGACGTCATCTTTGCAATCCTTTCTGGATGGAAATAAAACCTTGAAATCCCTACTGAGATCCAGAGCGGGAGTGCAGTAGTCGGTCTGCATTGAAAACATATCAATAGGAATCAAACCTGTGATATGACTATGACCATATGGTTTAGAAAGCCAACAGTTTGACTCCTTAAGTCTAATCGCGCTGCAGGCTACTAAATATTTAATGTGTAAATCAATTGGTAAGAGGTGCAGAAAGACGCTTAAGGCATCCGTCGGGCAGGAGCGTAGGGCTCCTGTGGTGCCAACGCTAGCTGTTCTTTGAACCTTCTAAGTTTGTTTATGTTATATGCTTTGTTAAGTGCGGGCCACCACACAATAGAACCATACGTGAGAATCGGTCGTACCACAGCTGTGTACGTCCACAATATCATCTTCGATTGGAGGCCCCACTTTTTCCCGAAGGTCTTACTACAGGCATAAAAGGCTATACAGGCCTTCTTAACCCGTTCTTCAACATTGATTTTCCAGTTTAACTTGGGTTCAAGAATGACGCCCAAGTATTTCGCACTGGAAGAAAGTGGGAGGGCTTCGCCGTTGAGTCGGGGTAGCGTGAAGGGAGGTATTTCAGTTTTGGTGGTAAAAAGCATCAGTTCAGTTTTACTTTTGTTAACACCTAGTCCACAACTCGTAGCCCAGTTACTAACTTTTCTCAAAGCCGTCTCTGTGATCTCGCTGATCACATGTGGGAACTTTCCTGAAACCAATATCACCAAATCATCTGCATACGCAACCGGCTTCACGCCGCATCTCTCCAACCTAACAAGAATTTTGTTCATGACTAGGATCCAGAGAAGTGGAGATAGAACCCCACCCTGTGGAGTGCCTCTATTGACGTGTTTGGTTGATTTTGTACTGCCTAGCGTCGCTTGAATCCTTCTATCGCTGAGCATGGATATTATCCATTCTCTGATGTAGTCCTCTACGCCAAGGGCCACAAGTGATTCCAGAATGGATTCAGTTAGGACGTTGTTGAAAGCCCCTTCTACATCTAAGAAGGTGGCTAGTGTATATTCTTTGAAGTGTATTGTTTTCTCAATTGAACGCACTACCTCATGAAGAGCCGTCTCTGTGGACTTACCCTTACAATATGCATGTTGAGAGTTCTCGAGAGGACATTCTTCCAGGATGTCTTTAATATAGGTGTCAAGAATGCGCTCCAAAGTCTTAAGTACGAATGAGGTAAGGCTAATTGGTCGGAAGTCCTTCGCGGTTTCATGCCCTCGCTTACCGAGCTTCGGTATAAAAACTACTCTTACAAGTCTCCACGTCTCGGGTACATGATTGAGATGGAGGCATCCTTTTAATATCATTTCCAGCCACGGAACTACACATCCTGCAATTTTTGTAGCATGATTGGTATTATACCGTCCGGGCCAGGAGACTTGAAAGGTGAGAAAGTTTTAATTGCCCAGGCAATATTTTCTCTTGTTATAACGGTATTTATATGCTCTACGCGAGATAACTGCATACTATTGTTCCTAAGCGGTTCAGGGTTGCTGTTCACACAGCCAAACACTAAAGCTATTTCTCTTAACACTCTAAATACCTATTAATAAAAACCACTCTAGAGTTGTTAAATCGTTAAATAACTCAGACAATACCATTAATGAGGTACTGGACGATAAAATTAAAAGTATTAACTGCGAAATAGACTAAAATTCGCGCTTTGTTGAATTTAACGAAAACATAAAGATTTTGGAGAAATAGTTTATAAGTATGAGAGATGATTTTGATGGGGTAATTAATACCGTCATTTCTAGTTCTACATATCCTAATAATTACCTTGCTAGGGCTTTGGACTCTCCTGTTATGACCCCCACAACCCTTCTAGATGAACTTAATCGTTACGTTGGTTCTAACATCAACCCTATAATTAACTCGTCTGCTATCAGCGTGCCAGATCATAACCTCCCCAACGTTCCTACAGTTGTTTCCAAGGCTCAACCCAATGTTGTTTTTCAGCCCAGAGTGGTACCTGCCCCCAAGTGTATATTTTTTTCAAAATTTGATTTATCAACATCTTCCACGGATATTCTTGATCACATGAAGGCTGTTTTAAATAAGCATGCCATTTCTAACGACCAAAATCTAATTAAATGTAAAAACATTACAAGAACAAACAGAAGGGTAGCATCTTTCAAACTCACAGTTCCTGAACCAATGTTCGATTTACTAATGTCTTCAACATCATTGCCCGTTAATACCTTTATCCAAAAATTTGTTAACAAAAATACACAAAATTTAAACAACCCAACCCTAGCTTCAAAAAACTAATTTGCTTGTCCCTTTAATGTCAAAACTTAAGGGGACTTCGTTCAAAAGCCCGCAAAGTATTTTTAAGATCACAAGAACTTCCTTTCGATGTTTTTGCTCTTACTGAGACAAATTTAAATAATAATCTTAACAATAATGAATTTTTACATCAGAATTTAATGTATATGGGAAGGATGCTCTTTTGGACTTGAAGCTACAAGCTAGGAGAAGTGTTCTCATAGCAGTACACTCTAACTATAATAGCTACCTCGTAAATATTCCTTACACCGATAATATTGAATAAATCTGCGTTAAAATCAAGGTAAAGAAAAAAAGTGTTTACGTCTTGTGCTGCTATTTGAGACCTTGTAGCCCAATCGATACTTACCAAGATCTGATTAATGCAGTAGACTATATTTGTGACTCCATAGAGATACATGATGGTTTATTGGTCCTTAGCGATTTTAATCTGCCCAATTTGACGTGGTCTAGATCTGAAGATGATTCTCATTATGTTGCTTGTAATGCAAGTTCTCAGAAGGAAATGATATTTACAGACAATCTTTCTGATTCTGGCCTTTATTAGATTAGTGATATTAAAAATAATCTGAATAGACAACTTGATCTCATTTTTTCTAATGATTCTTATAACTGTATCGTAGAGTAAAGTAGTTTAACTTTTTCCTCTATAGACTTCTAACACCCTTCGTTATCTTTAACCTTTGCCTTCGATCATGGCCATCCTGATTAACAGCTTGATTCTCCCCATCATCACTGATACCTCACAAGTCACAAGAAGAGGTGAAATTAATTTTGTGACTTTTTCGGATTCTCCCCCAGAGTCACAACTTATGAGAGTCAAAATTGTGATCTCCTTCAAAGCAAGTCACAACTCACAACATATGTACATGTGTTTTAAAATTTTTATATTTTTACTTATTAGATTAGAAAAGAAAGTGGATTTATTTTTTTTACTCACTTTATTGCTAAAAAATGAATGAAAACTTGTTTTTTTAAGTTTTAATTAAATTTATATGGCCAAATTGAAAATCTTTTTTTATGTTTTAAATAATCAGCTGTTGCAATTATGACACTACAAAAATTACCTTTGCTGTGGTGCGTTTAGTTGTGAGCTTTCTTGTGATAATTGGGAGAGAATTCCGAAAATTTTATCGAGTCACAACAATCCGCACAAGGAATAGTCATAGGAGATTGTTACTTATGACTCGTCACAAGGGAAGCATGGGGCTGTAAGAGTCTGAAAACACATATCATTTTCACTTTCGTAAAGCTGACTTCAATAAACTGAACGAACTACTTAGTAATTTAAATTTTGATATAATTTTTAATTCTAATGTAAATATTAGAATAGATACGTTAATTACTAAGTTCTATTCACTTATTTTTGAATGTTTTTTCCAATCTGTACCTTATGTACCCCGGAAAAACATGTCAAAGTCACCTCCGTCGAACTCTAAAGAACTTCGCACACTACGTAACTCCCGAAATAGTCTGTGGCAAAAATGCTTAAAATCGAGAACAGAAACCGACCCTTTATCTGGACGCATTCAATGAATTTTTAAAATACAATTCGATATTATCTCTAATCCTAAACGATTTTGGCAATTTATTAACATAAAAAAAAGTCTGATGGTTATCCTGCTGCCCTTAAGTATTTAGATCATTCTTCTAATGACTCTAAGATTATAACTAATTTATTTGCAAATTTTTTCGATCTTGCTTTTTCAGATGATAATTTTGAACCAGATCTTAACTACTTTTCCTACTTAAATAACTGTAACCAAACGTCACTTGTATCAATCAACACTAATGTTGAAGCTCTTGTGCACAAAATTAATAAACTTAAAGATGATTTCTCTTTGGGACCAGACGGTTTGAATGCAATTGTCTTAAAGAAGTGTGCAGCCAATTTGGCCCTGTCCCTTGCTAGTATTTTCCAAAAATCTCTTTCTCAAGGTATTTTCCCATCAATGTGGAATTACTCTTTCATCATTCCTGTTCATAAGAAGGGTTGTGAAGCAGATATTTCAAAATATAGGCCAATCGCCAAATTATCATGCATTCCAAAACTTTTCGAAAGTATTGTCTTCGACTCTATTTACTTTCATTGTAAACCATTGTTTTCCCCACCAAACAACATGGGTTCCTCAAAGGTAAATCTACGACCACTAATAATTTAACAGAATTTATTTCGTACACCCTTAATTCACTTGAAAAAAAGTGAAGTTGATGTTTTAGCCACTGATTTTATCAAGGCCTTTAATAAAATTTCTCATAAAATTATCTAATTTAAACTTAAAGCCCTTGGATTTCCCACTGTTTTCCTTCAATAGATGGAATCATATCTATCGGACCGGAAATATCGGGTCTTGTTTAGATCTTTTATTTCTAATTCGTTTATTGCGAAATCTGGCGTCCCACAAGGAAGTTATCTGGAACCTATTATTTTCATCTTGACAATCAATGATGTCGAATCTGTAAATGAATACTCTGAACTATCGATTTACGCGGATGACATGAACATTTTTAGAGTAATTTCTGCATCTAATAATGCCTTACATTTGCAGAATGATTTGAATAATTTCTATATTTGGTGCCAAAAAAACAATTTAGAACTTAATGTTACCAAATGCCAAGCTATCACACATTCCCTCAAACGTATCGGCCCACCACAGCGTGACTATTTTCTAAATCATTGCCTTGTTCTCAGATCTTAGACTAACGACCTTTCGGGACTTAGGCGTCATTTGTGATAGTGAGCTCAATTTCCGACCGCATTACGACAATATAGCCCTAGCTAAATCTGCTCTTGGTTTCGTGAAACGCTGGTCCAAGGAATTTTCAGATCCCTATGTAACGAAATCTCTCTACACAACCTTTGTTCGAGCTTTACTTGAGTACGCTAGTCAAGTATGGTCCCCTCATCACCAAATACATACTAAAAGAATTGAAGCAATTCAGCGTAGGTTTCTCCGTTTTGCCTTAAGGGGACTTCCTTGTGTTGATAATTTAACTTGACCTCTTATCAAGCTCGGTTGCGGCTGATTAATCTACAATCCCTCGAAAATCGTTGTAAAGTAACGGATATCATATTCGTCCACCAAATTCTGCCTAGTGTGACTGAGTCTTGTACCCTCTTTGAGGCAATGAGTTTGAACATCAACTCACATTCCCTTAGTTCAGTACCCCAATTCCATCAAGCACCTCACAGAACTGATTATGGATGAAATGAACCAGTTACTAGAATGTTGAGGAAAGTAAATGTTTTTTCAAATATTTTTGACTATAATCATAGCAAGGTCACACAAAAAAAATCTCTTATATGGTTCCTTGTCCCCCTTCTACTAATATAGAACCTAGAACTTAGAACATATAGCCATTGAAAATAAATTTATAACAAGTTGAGAGGCTGAAACTACTTCTTCTATACTCTACTAACCTCACAAATGATTTACCGTGCTTATTTACATTTTTCAATGTTTTTAATTTTAATTTTTTTTTTAACTTTTCTATAATTTTATGACTATTGCTTTTGCATGATCATATATTTTAATTTAAATTTTTTTTCAATTTTTTAATTTTTTATTCGTTATGATTTGTATAACTGCTTGCATTAAGCAGACCCATTTCTTTATTCTCCCCTAAACATCCGCGGTGTCCATTAATTCATAAATTCAACTTTTTTGATATGTTATCTTCAACATATCAAAATTATTTTTTATTTTTATAATTGCTTAATTCAATAAAATAAGTGCCGATACGAGTTGCAACCGAATTTGCTGTTATACTCGGTGTAAATGGACCCCAGCGCATGCGGGTTCTGGGGGGGAAAGAGGCGTGGGATTCTTCTTTAAAGAAGTATGGTATACATTCTACACTATTAAAGTGGATTGAATCATATCTGTCAGACAGAACTCATTGTGTTAGATTTTGTGATGTTATTTCTCGTCAAATGTCAGGAGTGTCCCAAGGAAGCCATCTTGGTACCCTTTTTTCCTGCTATTTATGAATAATTTGCCCTTATTGTTAAAAAGGTGTAGATATCTTTTATATGCTGACGATCTCAAACCTTTTCAAAATGTTAACAATGACGGATTATCACTGCAACAATGTTTAAACAGTGTTGTTAACTGGTGTAAAGTGAGTGGAATGGTGGTAACTGTGGAAAAATGCAAAATTATTTCTTTTTTGAGAAAAAAAGTTCAATAACTCTTGACCACACTATTGACGAAAATATATTAGCTCGTAAAGATGTGATAAGAGACTTAGGAATTATTATTGACAAAAAACATATCGACAAAGTACATTCAGAAAGTATGTGTATGCTAGGCTTTGTTAAACGTAGATCTAAGGAACTAATGAGCCTTACATTACCAAATCTATCTTCTGTTCTTTGGTTCGTTCCCAGCTTGAGTATTGCAGTGTTATTTGGTCTCCGTTTTATGCTGTTGATGTCAATAAACTTGAACCTGTGCAAAAGCAATTTCCGTTGTTTGCATTAAGAGGTCTAGGTTGGAGTCCTGACACGTTTTTGTTACCTAGATATAGTCTAAAACTCCTTAGTATGTATAGTCTCGTTTGTCGTTTGTATCTGAGGCTCTATTTGCGTTTGACCTTTTTAAATGTAATATTGATTCTTTTGCTTCATGTTCCAAATTTTCTGTCAATCCAAATGCTCGTACTCTAAGACATACAAGGTTTTTAAACGAAACTAACTCGAGGACCAATTATGCTATAATTCATTTACAGGAAAGATTGCTTTAAAAATAAAATTCTCTAAAATATGATGGCTGAAGGCTCTTTTTGACATTATGTACGTATTTATTATAACATAAACTTCTTTTTATTTTACTTTATATTTTTATTCATATTTCAATTATTGTATTGTAGTGTAGACATTTGTATGCATATTGTATATTTTTTTTTAACAACCATGCAACATTTAAAAATCGTTAAATAATTTGTTGTCTAATTTTGGCCAAATAAAACTAAAGATTTTCGATTTTTAAACTAATATTTCTTTAGGATATTATTTTTATTTTTTTTCTCACTTTATCTAGTTAATTCATATTTATTGAATATGATTAAATCAAAAGAAAACTGGTGTCAAATGACCGCATCAGTTTTCGAATAATACGTGACTGAAATATGTGAGTTTGGCATTACCGCTTACGTTATCGAGTACCATAAGTTTACATTTTCTCATAAGTAATCGAACAGAATTTCAATTGATAGATGGACAGCCGACTGACAGTGTGTAATAGATGCGAATTCTGAAGAAAAAATGAAAGAACTATTGTTTATATTATTTTTTCATTTTATTTTTACTCGTTCATTCGATCACTGATGGCAATCACTCACTCAGTCACTGAAGCGATTATTTGGCCTCTAAATCCGAAATTCCCTTGCTCATTATCTAGAAAACTCAATTGTAAAATTTAAGCATCGAAATTTTAATTTATTCTTACTTTCATCAATTAACTTCACAAATCCACTTGGGCGTATACTTAACATTTTTCTTTTAAGATTGCGTATATTATTATTATATGGAGTATCTAGTTAACATTTGTAGCCTATTGTAATGTTCTACCTAGGTTCGATAATAAAACTTATTTCCTTTAAATAATAACGTCCACTTATTTACTTTACAAAATAAACACACTTTATTTCACTTCAAATCGCTTATATTATTCTCCAATCACAATAGATTGCAATTTAAAATTCACTTCCGGATACACTTTTACTTCTTTCTTTACGCTATCACATTCAAAATTAAACTGTGTTCACTCGAAAACATCCCTTATATAGGAAATTAAATGGTTCTAGCAAAGATAATATAATACAAAGGTGTCGCATCCAGTACAAGCAAAGTGAACCCAAACTAAAACCGTCCGCATCTGATATTGGATACAACATGTTGCAAAATGTTGCATTGGTCAATTTAAAGAGCGAGAGCGAAAAATCTTTCTGGAAACAATTTAAAATTTGAAATCTCTTCAAAATGCATATCTCAAGGACAAAAATAATGTATTCGTTGTTTTTGTCTTTCGCTTTTTTTTAGTTTTTTGCTTATTATTTTTTGTGATCATGATGATGGTGGGTATCTGTGTAGATAGACATGCAGGAACATTTTTGTTCTTTCGTCGCAAATCGCGATCTTCGTAAAAGGTAGCAAGGATTTTCTTTTGGTGTTATTTATTTTTGTGAGGTTGTTTTGTATTCCTTGAGAAATTAAAAAAATCATTTTCATTAACAGGTGAATTTCTTTTTATTCCTTCTGAGAATTTTTGTAGGGCAGAGAAATTCATGTACATATGTAGATATGAAGAACGGTTTCAAGGAATTATTTTTTAAGGATTTCTTTTTTTCACATTTGGGGCTGGAGAATATAAACCTATATGTGTATCCGAACGGCAATTTAAAAGCAGTTTTTACTACTAAACAAAGGTACCTACCTACATAGGCGCCTTTTCTCAGGGTGGAGGGGGTAGTGTTTGTTTGCAAACAAAATATTTTGATAAAATTTTTAAGGCGATGTTATATTTCCTTGAATATTGATTTAATTTTTCTTATGGTACTCACATGTATTCTTTTATATATTCTTTTTCTTTGTATAGGTAATAATGCTTATTTCAAAAAACAAAACATATTTGTTTGGTCTTTTTAATTATTTGAAAACTGGAATTGCAATTTTCGTTGTTGTTTACCAAAACGGTACAGGTAGGTACCTAGGTATATTTTTATTATAAAAGACTCCGTATCTTCTTTTACTAGATTTTTGTGAATATCGACGAGTAATGAGCCATTCATTATAAAAAAGCTGACTTAAAAAGCCGAATTCGAAGACGAGGGCTCGTTATGTTTTGTAACATAGTATCCCGCCTCCCCCAATTTCTGTAGTTCTTCCATTACAACGACTATGTTTTCCCTGAATTTTCGTAGACTTTTTTTCACATATTGTTTCACATAACAGGGGGATGCTGAGATTTTAATTTCGTCGCAATGAACTGTCCCAGAATAAAGTAATTATTTCTTTTATCGTCCCAACCAATAAAATTTGAACTTAAGGTTTTTTTTTTTAATTCCAAGAGGAGAAATCGAATTTATTTTTTGCTCAAAAATAACGGTATGTACTTGCCCTACAACCGTTAAGAAAAAACTTATTTATCTCAAAAACAGCTATAACGATTTTGATAAAAAAAACTTAGGGTGTAGATATAAATAGGTAGGTAGGTATCCACCTACATATATACTTTTCGAGCAGATCACCCGGCAAAATGATATATAACTTGAATATTATGGAACTAAAATACAACCACAGATAGTCGAGTTACAAAGATATCGCACCCAGTACAAATAGTTAAAAATGACAATAATATGTGCTTGCAAGGTCTTTTCCTTTCTGCTTTAAGAATAGAGTCGGTTGACCAAACTACCTACTGATGACTGTTACGTTTCGTTTTGTATTTATGTCTATGTGTGTAAATGTATCTTTTTTAACATCATACAATAGTATACTGCTCACAAAATTGATCAAAGTGGGACCTATATAGCCCACGTTAAAAAAGTTATAATTTTTCTTTGCTCTGCATGCTTATTCTCCTGCCTTATTCTGACTTAACATTTTTTTTTTAAGAAATCTGAAATAAAAAACCAACCTCAATTGAACTTAAAGTATAAAAATATAAAATGTTTTTGAAAAATTCTTATATTAAAAACCTGCTAAATTGATATTTCGACCACGATTAGCAAATGGTTTCAATTTTTCAACAAGTCCTGGAAAACGTCTTGATATAAAAATCATTGCTGTACATTGTTCACAAACTTCTCAATTTAATTTCAATTTATTAATCGATTGCAAGTCAATTCACATTTTTACTATTTCAAGGTGCCAACAAAATAAATAGCTAGCTGCATCAAATTGGCTATAAGTCGAGAAATACTTTTTTTTTCAAAAATAAAGTATTTATGGAAATTATTTTAAATTTTTAAAGCTTGCTTCAATATTGTGGTGTTTGGAAGGAACATGATAACTCCATTTAAATATTTGCGTCTTTACGTCCACTTTACATCGACCTAGAGCCTATAAACGGATGCACCGATATCTTTCAAATTTGAAACGTAATTTGACAAACGTTCATAACTATTCCAAATTTGAAGAAAATGGGTAATTTCGTTTCGCTTCTAGCTCGATGCAAAGTGGACTCAAATTTTAAAATGGAGTTATCATGTTTCTACCAAACACCACATAATTATATTGGCATTGATTTTGAGCAGCTGAGAGCCTTCAAAACGCTTAACAGAAAGTTTTGCACTATATTTATAATTATGTTCTCATTTTTCAAATTACTATTTTCAAAATTTGTATTTTATAATAATTTTGACTAATGAACATTACTTTTCGCAACAGTTTTCAAAATTACAAACTACCTATTTGGTCGATAAAATTCAGGATTTGGTTGATCATGTATAGCTCTCCGGAAATGCATTATAACTTTGATAATTCTTTTTTTTATCTTCAAGGATGAATTATTAAATAAAAGATAATTATAACAAAGATTATATTTTTATAGAAAATATATCGATTGGAATGAACATTCAATTATTATAAGAGTTGCAAATCTTCAATTTTAAAGGAATCATGATACCTAAATTGTAATGTAAATGCAAAGACACAGTTAAATTTTTTGTGTTTAAATGTACCTAATAAACGGATTGCCGATCCGTTATTCCAAAAAAAACGCGAACGCCAACCAAGGGGTTGGCCCAATGGTTCGACTTACTGAAATAAATAAGCGGGTATTTAATAATATTAATTATTACTGTTTAATTCGACTATTCTCTATGCTCTCCACGATAAGACTAAAACTAATTACAATTTATTTCCTAAACCTAAGCTTAACCATATGCCATATCCCACGATGATTCGCTGATTCAGCGACCTTGAACGTTCCCGTGCATTTACCCCAATGCGACGATATATGATATTCGCCAATCGTGGGAAACCATAACTTGCTCAAGCATGATTTGCTGAGCTGGCAAATCATAACAGAGCGCATGTAAATGCGAAGTGTTAACTCCTCCCCCTTCAAAAATCTACGTCCCGTAGATCAGCTCTGGGGCCCGTATTGGATGACTGATTAAGGCGTTTCTGTGGGGTAGGATGCTGTCCTTGGATGGGAAATGGATTCGCTGATGATTGAATCGATGGAAAGCTGATTTTCAGATGCATCTTTCGCCAAAGGTAATGTACAGCAATTATGAGAAATAGGACTATTATAGCTTCTGCAATTAGGGAGATTTTAAATCTTTCATCGAGGTTACTTAGACGTTCGATGTTTGTTAGACCAATGTTATGCACATAACCCAGATCCATCTTGTTATCTTGTTTTGTAATGTTCGTCAGTACAGGCGGAAGGGCTTGTAGGGCCGTTATGCTGTGGCTTCTGAAGGTTTTGTTGTTCAACTGTACTGTTTCATTTTGGATCTGTAGGATAAAGGTGCCCTCAAGAGATCTCTGGAAATTATTAGATTTGACTTCACCCTTAAAATTAGTCAGGAATATCGTATCCGAATTAATGAGTTCAATAACCTTTCTTGTGTTCGTACGGTATATACAGGTTGCCGAACCTCCTTTTAATAATCTTGCCACACAATCTTCTTCAGGAACTTTCTCTAATGCGGTTTCGCTACAAACTGTCGTGTTACTTATTGAAAGGCAACTATCTATAATGCCGTACGTCTCTTGATGGTTGACTAGCATTCTGTTGAAATTAAGATCAATTTGCTTGTTCCCTATAATCGATGCTCTTGTTTGTTGGAGGTTGAATTCATCTTTTCTAACCTTGGGCATAGAAAGTATGTAGAGCAACATTGTCTCGTTAGTAAAAACAGCTGGTGTCCCATACTCTATTGCCTCGATCTCGTTGGCATAAAGCAGAGTCTCAATTTCGTGGACAAGCCTACCAATTTCCTCCTTATCTAATAGATTGGTGTTAATAAGGCAATCGCGTACGATTTCATTTATTTCTCCTTTTACTACGAGTATCTCATTTAAAATGTCTTGTTCAATTCTGCCGGAAATCGTATCCTTTATACCATTATTGACCCTGCTTATGAGAAGATTGATTTTTCCCGTTATTTGTGCAGTGATGCCAAAGATCTTGTTGTTTATCTTGTACTGTTGATTATTGTTGAGTGCAATTTTGTCTTCGGTCCGAAGGATCTGATCCCAGTCTGCTGCATCAGGGTTGCCTGCTATCCACTTCCAGGCACTGCCAATCCAGTTTATTGATCTTGTTTTGCGAAGTGATCTGCCTTTCAAAAGATCTATGCGCTCTCTAGTTTGATTGAGGTGATATTGGATTAGTTGCTTACGATCCTGTTCTTTAAGATTGCTGTCTATTATTTCATCGAGCTTCCCAAGCATTTTCTCAAAATGTCCAAGGTCAATCACATGCACCAGCTTGAAGTTACCATCGATTATCCATCCTCTTCCTTCTTTCAGGGAAATGAGCGGTGCTTTGTAATTGAAGATGTTGAGTCCCTCAGCAATTGTTGCTAGCATAATGGTTAATCTTATGTGTGTAAGAGAGAGATAATTGTTAAATTTATATATGTAATTGCAGCCTTACAGGCTAGATTATATAAGTAACATTATAAAATAAAATGATTGTAAAATTAATTTGCACACTAAAAATAAAAAAATATTTTCTTAGAAGTAATTTTAATGCTAGAAAAGATAATTGAATAATTATTGATAAGTATTTATTTTTAATGTTCCTTTCGGAATTAATTTTAATGCTAGAAAAAAATAAGAGAATAATTATTAATAAGTTAAGGGTTTTTATTTTCAGGATAAGGCATCCTTCCCCTTTTTTTTTTTTTTTTTTTTTTTTTTTATGGATTTTGTATATTTTGTATGTATTCTCTAAGGAATAAACATAGATTATTACACTACATAGTATACGTTACATTTAGTATATCTATGTATGTGCTTTCATTTTTGTAAGTGGTTTTTTATTATTTTTTTTTTATATATATATATTGAATGTGCTATTGTGCTTTTATGTATATGTGCTTTTTTTGTGTATTCTATTATTTTTATATATTTTTAACTTGTGTCTTATGAATCTTTTGGCCTGTGTCTGTTACAATAGTGACCTTATTGTCTTTGGCCACAACTTCCTTCCGATACAGTGGCTTATGCTTGCCCTGAATCCTCTTGAAGGAAGTGTAAACTATGTCCCCTTTTTAAAATTTTTTGGGAATTGTCTTTTTTTTATTGTACCAAGCATTTCGGTTTTTTTTTATTTTTGCCGAATTTTTTCCCTCAGCTCTTGGTTAACCTTTATCCTGAAATTTGCCATATTTTGAAAGTTCACCCTGTTACTTCTGTTAAAAAACATATCAGATGGTTTTCTTTCAGTAACAGAGTGAATCGAGTTGTTATAACGGTCAACAGATATGTTCAAAAGTTCTCTTAGCTTTAGTTCTTTGTATTCAGCCTTCAAGCATCGATAGATTTCTAGAATTGTTGAATGAAATCTCTCCACTTGTCCGTTAACTTCGCTCCGGTTGACAGGAGTCTGATACATTTGAATATCTAGCATTTTAATAAAGTTAACCATTATTGGACTAAGAAAGCTTCTCTCATTGTCAGTGACTAGCATCTTTGGAACAGTGAAGTAGTGAAGGATTTTTATCACTTTATCCCTTAGATGGAGAGAAGACTTATTCTTTATGTGGAACAGTTTGGCAAATTTGGAGAATTTGTCGATACATGAAATGAATTTCTCCCCTTGGATTTCCATAATGTCCGTATGAAGTATTTCACATGGATAGGATGGAACTGGGGTAGGCTGAAACATAGGAGTTGCCGGGTGTCTATCGTATTTATTGGCTAGACAGATGTCACAGGACTTCACAAAGCGCGTTATCAAGCTATTCATTTTTGGGAAATAATATTTTTCAAGAAGTTGTTCTTTATTTTCTCGAGCATTTCTATGTGCCCGCTTGTGTTCCTTACTTATGAGTTCCCACACTTGATTCTCGTCCTTAACATCCTCTACCAATCTTTGTGTCAGTCTAATTTTATAGTTCGAAAAGGTTTCCAAGTATACTTTCTGTAACAACTCCATACAAAGTTCCGGAATCTTAATGCCGTTGACAATGGTGGGCTGGAGTCTTGCCTTCAGAATATCCGTCAAGGCGTCTTTATCCAAGTATGGAGTTGCAGCAAAGTGTCTAGAGTAACCGGGATGCGGTTCCTCAAAAGAATTGGCAGGTTTGGCTACATTTATGATTATTTGATTCCGAAAAACGTTAAGAGGTACCTCAACATGCGGGATCAGGTCTGTCGCTTCTTGTTCTGCACTGTGCATTGTTTCATTGGCAGATTCGGTGGAAGCAGCTTCGTCATTGGGAGGTTCCGTAGAGGAGACTTGCTCTAAGGCTGTGTCAGTATGGGATCTGTTATCGTCTATGAAGGAATTCCTATCAGAGGCAGATTCCGTTGACGAGTCATCATGTAACGCATTCACTTGACATTCCGTTTCAGCTTTCACTGAGACGGTTGAGTGCTCGTTATCAATTCGGAGTCTTGAGAGCGCATCTGCTACAACATTGGATTTACCGGGTTTGTATATCAATTCGCAGTTGTACTCCTCTATCCTGGCCTTCCAACGCTTCAGCTTCGCGTTGTAGTTGCGGTTGCCTAGCGCGTAAGTCAGTGGTTGATGGTCGGTGAATATTCGGATTTTCTTTGCTCCGTAAAGGTAAGATCTGAGGTTGTCTAAGGCCCAGACTATAGCCAACATTTCTTTCTCATTTGTGGCGTAGTTTTCTTCACTCCCATTTAGAGATTTTGAAATGAAGGCCACTGGTTTCTCCTTGCCCTTCAAATGCGCTTCCCCAAGCCTTTTCAGGACCATGTCAAGATTTTGTAAGTGCTTTTCTTCGTTCTCACTAAAGACGATTATATCGTCGATGTAAACGTAGCATGTTTTCCCAATAAATGGCTTGAGCACATCGTCAATTGTGCGTTGAAAAATGGCTGGTGCATTTTTGAGGCCAAATGGCAATCTCAAAAACTCATATTTGCCATTCATTGTGGAAAATGCTGTTTTTGGTACGTCTGAGGGTTTCATTGGGATTTGATGAAATCCCGAAGTCAAATCTAAAGTCGTAAAATATTTAGCGTTCCCTAGGCTAGCAAGCGTGGCGTTGATATCCGGTATCGGATATGCGTCCGATATTGTCACGCTGTTCAGTCTTTTGTAGTCGATGACCATCCTATATTGTTTTTCACCATTAGCCTTGGATTTTTTGGGCACGACCCAGATTGGTGAATTATAAGGACTTTTCGATGGCCTTATTATCCCTTTCTCTAGGAGATTAGCTATTTCATCCTCAATCACTTCTCTTAGGCATGCTGGGTATGGATAGCTCTTTGTATATATAGGTTCGTCTGTATTCGTTCTAATTTCTGCCTGAATAGAAGTGTCAATTACCTCGTTCACATTAATTGGTCCAAAGAGCGATCTGTGTTTCTCAACCAATGACTGTAATCCCTGTCTAACCTCGTAGGAAAGATCCTCGCTAAAGGCAACATTTATCTGCCGTGATATTTTTTCTTTCAAAGGAATTTTGATGTCGGATTTTATTGTTAGCAAATTATTCTTCCTATCGATGACAGCCTCAAGCTCCTTCAGCGTGTCATCGCCAATGATCCCATCGAAAGAATCAAGTCCTGGTAGGACAAAGAATTTGATAACAGTATCGTTACCGGCTAAAGCAAAGAATCTTCCCTCGACATATTGAGATATTTCTATTTTTCCTGCGGCGGACTGTACGTCAAATGGTTTTTTAAGTAAAATGGTAGGCTGGTCGATTTTTGAGCTTACAAAATTCTTGTTGGCCCCCCTATCAACAAGAAATTTCAACAAGGCTCCATCCTTAGTTGCATACTCTATGTATGGTACGCTGGATGGCCCTTTGTCATAAAATTTACTTCCTCACAAACAGCTTCTTCTGCAGAAGTAGAGTATTCTTCTAAATCCACTTCATCTTCCACTTCAATATTATATAGGCGTTGCTGCTTGTTAGGGAAGTTGTCAAAAGTTTCCCTACGTTTAAATGGGTTTTGGGATTTCGGGCGATTCACAAAGTTGACCTGTTTGCTTTGAACAGATCGGTCATAGTCCATTTTCTCTAAAGGCTTTGGTCCAGGCCTTGGTGGTGGGCCATTTTCGCGAGGAGAGCTCCAGGTGAACCGATTATTTTTCCCTGCAGGATTCTGTTGAGGCTTTCTCGGAGGTAAATAGGGTTTAAACTCTCGGTTCTTAAAATTTTGGTTTATTGGGGCCGTAAACGTGTTGGTGAAGGAAGAGGAATGAACTGAATTGTTACGGTAGTTGAGATTTTGTATCTCTAAGCAGGCAGAATATGCTTCCGGGAGGGTTCTGGGTCTTTGTATCATTAGCATTCGTGAAATGTCGCCGTTAAGGCCGCGCACGAATACATCCGGAGCCCTATTCCGGTATGTTTCTACCAGAGCTCTTATCGTCTCTTCACTGTACGATTCAGTTTTTATTTTGTTAACCATCAACGATAATTGGTGGTTAACGGCCGCATAAAATTCGTCAAACTTGCTGCTTTTCTGAGCAAGCTGGTTCAACTGGTGCTCGAGAGTTCGCAAATCTCGCTTATCCGCGTAATGCAGTGACAAGCAAGTTTTCATCTCGAGCCAGTCACCGTCGAATATATTATAGCTCACTAGAGCAGCGTCGGCAGGGCCCCTAATTTTACCCCGGATATGTTGGAGGATAGCACGGTAGAGGGGCTTCGACTTGACTATTTCATAGTCTTTAAGAATTCCTTCCACAGCATGTATCCACGATACATACTGCGTAGGATTCCCATTAAAGACCTGCAGCTCTTTCACGCAATCGGGAAGTTTACTAATTTCTCTCAGGTCAGCCTCTGTTTGTGGAGGACTGAGGTCAAAACCACGATTACTGCCCGAAGCGCCTTCCGGAGGGAAAGTTGAAGGTGCCTTCTCCTCAACAACTCCGAGCCTCCTTTCAAAACCCTTCAGTTGAGTTATTAAGTTGCTGACTGCTCCAGTCAATTCAACAATTTGTTGAGCAACTTGATCCATTTTTAATAAGAGGAAAACTTTATTTTTTTTTTTTGAACAAACAAAAGGCTTACCTTATCCCAGACACAATCCTTATGGATTCTTTCTTCAAAAGTTTTAGATACCCTGTTCCAGACACAAGCTTTATAGATCCTTTCTTCAGAAGCTTTTGATACTTTTCTTTTTGCTTTTTAATTTAATTTTTTTTTTTGCACTAAACTAACTTTAATTAATTTAATTTTATAATTTTGTAAAATTTTTTACTTTATTTTTGCACAATTCTCACACAATTTTTTTATAATTTTTTTTTTTTTTTTTTTTTTTTGATTCTATAATTTTATAATATAGAATTTTTTGATCTTTTTTTTTGCACAATTCTTTATATTTTATTTTGCAATTTATAATTTTACAAAGCTTTGTGAATTTTTCAATGAAAAATTTTATTTTCAAAAGCTTTAAATTTTTGATTTATTTTTCTTTTGCTCAATTTTTATATTTTATTTTTTCAAGCTTTGTGAACAATTTTTTTTTTTTATTTTCAAAAGCTTTAAATTTTTGATTTTTTTTTTTTTTGCACAATTCTTTATATTTTATTTTGAAATTTTATCAAGCTTTGTGAATTCTGTATAAAAAAATTATATTTTCAAAAGCTTTATACTCAAAGTATTATTTCTTTTCTTTTTTTCCTTTCACTCACACTATGAGCATTTTTCTTTTTTTTATGGTTTTATTTTGTAAAGTTCTTTTGTAGATTATGATCTTTAAAAAGAGGGAACGAAAAGAAATTTTAATTCCACGTCTCGTCGCGTCGCGTCGCGTATTGGGTTTCAAAAAGGGAAACTCGCATGGAAGTGTCGTGTTATCCCGTTTGGACGTTTAAAGTGTCCTACTATTGGCACGATGAACTTCACACCACATCCTTTAGCCTTTTGGAATAATCACATGTTCCCATGGGTATGTGAAAGGTTATGCTTAAGCTTAGAATGGTAATTATGTTCTCATGGTTATAATTACGTCCACTTCAAGGAAGCGTACTAAACTTGGCATTGATCCCCAGGCGAAAAGGATGCAGTTAGCCAGTCCCTGCTCGGGCGCCAATAAACGGATTGCCGATCCGTTATTCCAAAAAAAACGCGAACGCCAACCAAGGGGTTGGCCCAACGGTTCGACTTACTGAAATAAAAAAGCGGGTATTTAATAATATTAATTATTACGGTTTAATTCGACTATTCTCTATGCTCTCCACGATAAGACTAAAACTAATTACAATTTATTTCCTAAACCTAAGCTTAACCATATGCCATATCCCACGATGATTCGCTGATTCAGCGACCTTGAACGTTCCCGTGCATTTACCCCAATGCGACGATATATGATATTCGCCAATCGTGGGAAACCATAACTTGCTCAAGCATGATTTGCTGAGCTGGCAAATCATAACAGAGCGCATGTAAATGCGACGTGTTAACTTACCTATTCAGTATCCTAAAAATAAATATCTATACTAAAGAAAAACTCTTGTCTAAGAACAAACCTAGTAATTCTGTCTGCAAATAAATTAATCTTTCTACCAATATTAAGATCAGGTAGGTAGGCATCTATTTTGATTTAAACAAGTAGGTATGTATGTACATTGGTAGGTATAAACTTTAATTTTTTATTTTTTTTTAATTGTTGAAGAATAAAAAAGTAGTTAGAGTAAGTATAAGTATATTCGCAAATGGTGTGTAACATATCTTTGTATCGAGTAAAGTTATTTAATAGCTAAAATGGTATTTATTGGATATTTAAAGCATAAGCTAAGAGTCATTATACCATAATAATGATACCTTTTATTTCTTAATATTTACGTTTTTTATTGATTTTTTAGGCAAATTTGCTCGAAAGTAGCGATATATTTTCTCTGTATCAATTTTATTTATTTTTTGATCAATTCAAAATAAAGGTTGTGACGCTTTTATATCTCGTAGGTCGTAGGATAATACAGGTGTCAAAATAAACGTTATTTTATGTAGGTATATGTGAAATTAATAAAAACTAAATGAATCCATTCATGCACTCAAGAGATATAAGTTCATATGTTAAAGCACTCAAATATTGCCGTTATCTCCATTCAACTGAATTCCAGGATTCTAATTTGCTGTAGGTAGGTGTTCATATTTAAATCAAAATTTTCTAACATCTGTCAAAATGACTCACTCTTAAAAAGAGTGTAACTTCCATATAAGTCAAACTCTCAAAATGTGAGAATAAAATTCGAGTTATAGAAACTTCGATTTAAAGAAATGACAAGTCTTACTGTTTTATTTTATGAAATGGAATATTGAAAAAAGAATGACTTTTAATTAACGGAAGTTTAGAAAAAAATCAGTACATATTACACAGATTCAAATAGTGATTCCATACTTTTCAAATTTTAACGACCTGTTTCTTTTAACCGGGAGGAATACCTATATGTACATATTTTTCAATAAAATCATTATTTTTGGAAACTAAAAGAATTAAAAAATATAGGTGTAAGTAGGTACCTAATTTTGAAGATAATAATTTGCAAGAGGAAAATGATCCTTCTTAACGAAATAAATATACATAATTACATTTATATAAAGATAAAGATTAGGAAGGCAACCAGGTAGGTATGGATTTTTGATATGTTGAATTGAATTGAAAATATTTTATTTAGCTAAGTTTGCTATTTATAATTTACAATAAGTATGATAATAAATATATAAAAAATGTATGTTATTTACATGGCATTGGCGTTTATACATTTTGTTTAACAAAAATAATAATTGCTTGTTTGAATTCAAATTTATTACTTAATTGTTTTACAGAATTTGGTAAATCGTTAAAAAATTTAAATCCTTTATATATTAAACTATTTTGAGATCTTGCATTTCTAAATGCTAAAAGTCTTAAATCATCTCTATTTCTTAACAAATATGGTTGAACATCTCTGACATAACGAATATGTTTTGACAAGTATGCTGGCAGTAAATTATTTTTTATTTTGAAAACAAAGAATAAAACATTAAAGTAAATACGCTGTTTAACAGTCATCCACATTAAAGTATTTAACATAACTACTATAGGTGTATGTCTACTACATCGAAGTATTGCACGCATGGCTTTATTTTGTAGTTTTTGCAGATTGCTCATTGATCTTTCATTAATCAAATACAATATTGTTGAACAAAATTCAAAATGTGGTTTAATAATTACATTATAAATATTTAAAGCAGTAATAGTGCTTACTTTATTTCGAATTCTTCGTAGAAAACCTACTTTTTTTGAAACTTTTTTTGAAACATATTGCACATGAGATTCAAAACTTAACTTATAATCAATAACAACACCTAAATATTTTATTTCATATACTTGTTCTATTGTTTCTTGTTCAATTGTTATGTTAACATTAACATTATCGTTTAAAACCATACATTTAGTTTTTAACACATTAAGTTTGAGTTTATTAGCCCTAAGCCATATATTTAAAGTTGCAAGGTCTTCATTAATAAGCCGTTCACACTCCTGATTTGTTTCAGCTTCGACAAACAAAAGTGAATCGTCTGCAAACAGAGCCAGCTCGCAATTTTTGATAATTTTGTCCATGTCGTTAATGTAGCAGTTAAACAGTAGAGGTCCAAGTATTGACCCTTGAGGTACTCCCAGATCAACCGTGTCAGGATCAGATAAAACATTGTTGATTTTGGTTTGTTGAGTACGCCCCAATAAAAAACTTTTAAACCAATCATGAGCATTTCCACTAATTCCATAATTATACAATTTCTCCAGCAAGATTATCAGATCAATCAAAAGCTCGTTTAAGGTCAAGAAAAACGCAAACAACTTTCTTACCTTTTGAAATAGATTCTTTCCAGTATATCAATACCATGTTTACGGCAGATTCGCATGAATGTGATTGACGGAACCCAGATTGATTTTCTATTATGATTTTGTTATCACACAAATATTTTGAAAGTTGCTTATAAACAATTTTTTCAAGCACTTTTTCGTACACAGGAAGTGAATTTATGGGTCTAAATTCTTCATATTTTACAGTTTGTTTGATTTTTTCAATAGGTGTCACAATTGAGTTTTTCCAAGTTTTTGGAAACTGTCCTTCACTTAACGATGTATTTATGATTTTAAAAAGGGGTGGACCGATTACATCAAATGCATCAAGTACTAATTTTGGACATAATAACTCACTGTCTTTTTTATTTTTTAATTCTTTAATTGTATTTGTTAAATCTTGTAGCGTTACTAAATTAAAATTGAAAGGATTTGCAACAACAAAGTTAATTCGGTTTACATATGAAACATTATCGATTGTCTTGTTTATTGTTTTTACACTTTTGATAAAAAATATATTAAATCGATTTGCTAGTTCTTTGTTACCAGTGATAACTTTACCATCAAATACAACTCTTTTTATTATAGTTTTCTTTTCGCGCAGTACTAACGATTTTAGAGCTTGCCACATAGATTTTTGATTAGTACAGTTTGATAGAGCTCTCTTTGTAAACTCATTTTTCGCACGACTTAATTCTTTAGAATAAATATTTCGACTATATTTAAAACGAGACCAATCATTCAAATTACCTGTGAAAATTGCTTTTCTTTTGGCAAAAATTTTTTCTTGTTTGAGCGCATTTAGATGTTGATTAAACCACGAGTTTTCATTATTTTTTAAGCGCTTGACGGTTTTAAATTGATTTAATACCATAAATATTTTATTTTGAAAATTATTTGCGTATTGGTGAATATCTGTTACAGTATGCAAGCTTATACCACTTTGTTGAAATGCTGATATTAAATTGGCTTTAACACCTGAATTTCATTATTTTTTTGCTCTGGACATAATTTTTTCTCAAGGGAAGTTTTAAACAAATTGCTTCATGATCGGCGATATCAAAGTCGCTTTTAACATTAGCCACCAACTGATGGCAATTTGAAACAACATAATCTATTAATGTTTTAGAGGTACTTGTTATTCTTGTTGGTTCACTTATCATTTGTGTACACCCATTTTCAAGTATTATTTTATTACAGTCGCGTCTATAAATGTTATTTTCATTAAACCAGTCAATATTAAAGTCACCAATTACTATTACATTACGATTATATGTAACCAAATGATCCATAAACTCACTAAAATGGTCACAAAATTGTCTATTAGATGACGATGGAGATCTATATAATCCAGCTATTACAAAAGTACAAAATTGACACCGCACTTTAACAGCAAGATACCATATATCCAAGTTTACTGCTAATGTATACACTTGTTCACACTGCAGATTTTCATTAATATATACATATAGCAACTCCACCCGTGTTCCTAGATACACTATCACATCTGAAAACATTATAATTTTCAATATTAATTTCATTATCTGAAATATTCTCCGTTAAACATGTTTCGCTAAGTACGATTACTTCAAATGTCTGGTTCATTAAAACTTGTTCTAGTTCATTGAAATTTCCGATTAAATTTTGAATATTAAAGTACACTACTGAAAGTTCGGTTGGTTGCTAATATTTAATTTTGTTCTTCTGAATTTTAATTTTTTTTTTGAATACTGGGCATTCATTACTTCGACTATCATGATCGAAGTCAAGATTCAATTTTAAATTAGTATTATATTGTACACAATTAATACACCTCATTGATTTTTCACACTGTCGTTCCTCATGAGATTCACTGCACCGAGGACAGATTGCATTGCTTTTACATGTTTTGGCTTCATGATTATATCCCCAACATTTATAGCATCTTTTAACCCATGTATAATCATACACTGCACATTGATCCCATCCAATATTAACTACTTGTAGATTTAAAAACTTTTTATAAAGATCGCCATTAACTTGCAATATTGCATTAAATCTATTTTTACGTGGGCATTTATAAAAACGAACACATTTAAAATTTTCATTAATATCATTTTGTGATTTTATTGCTGCACATAGTGCCTCGGCTCCCCATTCTTCATTTAATCCACAAATTATTACATTAGGATCATTTAACTTTGTTGTAATTACATTATAATCATCCCCCATTTTGGTCGACACTTCACGCTCAATTTTTTCCCTTGAGTCTGTATCTGCACACTTAATTGCTATTGCACCATCTTTACGATTAGAAACACTTTTAACTTTTAGAGATAAAGATTGAGGATCAATGTTTACTTTGATCGTTTTTTTTGTTTCATCACTGTTTTGAGTATTCTTAGGCGCAATAATAATCGGAGGTTCATTTACTAAAACACTAGAAAAGGATGCCTTTGCATTATTTGTATGTGAAATAGAGACTGATGAGCACAGAGTAACATCATTTATTTTCTTTTCAATATTTTTTACCACTTCACTATTGTTTATGAGAAGACTTTTTATATCATTAATACTTTTTAATAATTCACTTGTAAATTTTTGACATTCGATGCATTTAAAAAGCATGCACTCGTGTTCCAATGTCATGCGTTTCTCATATTCGCTTATGGAAAAGCAAGAGAGATGGAAAGATCCATTACACACACCACTGCACAATATACCGTCTTTTTCTTTCTTTATGTGCTTGTTGCACACCTTGCATATAATCGAACTCATAATGTATATAGTTTTTTTTTTTTGTCTCCTTTGTTTTATTTTTCACTCAAATTCATTAATTTAAATTTTTAAATTTTCTTTTTCCTTTATTTTTAAGGCAAAATTTGTTAACACAATATTATTAGCTTAATAAAATGTTTGCTAAAATCACTTTGAACTAAATTTTATTGTTGCCAATGCCGTATAACAACTTTAAATAAAAAATAAAAGTGGAGCACTTAATCCGCACGACTGTCTTTCAAAAGCACTCACTCCTTGGGGGTAACTGTTTAGTAATCGGTTTAGGGGGTACATTGTCGTGAAAGCCAATTTCGGTGATACCTACTTATCTATTTATCATTTATATATAGGTTTTTCTAAGCACTTGTTTTAATTTACCAAATAAATAAACAAAAAACACAAATAAAATATGTAGGTAATAGCCACGTTTTATTATCTACGGACCTGGATCAGGATAATTTTTTAACACGTAATACCCACACCTAAACTCCTCTAACTCCTCTAACTCCTTTTCCCACGCATCCTCTTCCTTCACCTCAACTATTTACTGGGGACCACAATGGATCCATTGAGATCCGAGTGCATGCGGCTCGCCGCATTTTCACCCCTCCTAACCTATGTACCTAACACGTAATAAAACAACAACTTGTGATCCTGATCTCTATGGTTTTATTTATATGGGATGATCGGTAGGGATCTTAAGCTATAAAAAAGCGCGGCTAATATTCTCCACCCCAAAAAGTAACAAGAGATACCTATTTCCTTCATATCCACCTACATTTTTTATCCCAATCAAAATTCCTCGAAACTAGCAAAAACGAAAATTCTTGCCATTATTAAAAGATCGAGACGGACGCAAGAATGCAATTAAGTCTATAAAAAAATATATCGTCCATAAAAAAATATATTGTCCACCCTCAAGCATGAAAACAGAGAAATCCTTAAAAAAAAACTTTTCCTTTTTAGCAATAAAATAAAAGGTAAAACTCATACATATGTATAATGTCTTTTTATTATATCACATTAATCTAGGCACGACCGCACTCGATGAATGCTTGATTGGAACTCCATATTTTAACGATTTACTTCCTTCTTTCAATCTTGCAGTGTTGCCACAGTTCGGCCATCCTGACCATAATCGTCCCGATTACCATGCATTAATAATGTCGGCTCTGAGCCACGGTTTCATGTTAGCCGCTTCCCAAGTACCCCGATAAGGAACCTGACTAACTTGGAAACCTTCTACGTCAAAGATCAAGTATCTATCATTTCCAATGTCTTTTTCTTTCCGGTATGGACCCTTGAACTTAGGTACTAATTTTTTTGATACCCCGGGCGTACGGATAAAGTTCTTGATCATTACGTAATCACCTAATTTGTACTTTCTTGCCTCTTTACGATTTTCATCTGTTTTTCGCTTATTATATTCTTGCAGTATTTTTTGTTTGCTCGCGGCCCTAGCCCTTAAATTGTATAAATCTCTTTTTTTATTTTCTTTCGCATTTTCATCTAAATATTCACTAATGAAATCGATCACGCTGCCTTACCCCGAACAAAAGTTCGCTAGGCGTTCTACCTATCCCGTGATGCAAAGTGTTGTTCATGGAAAACTCTATTTGTGGCAAAATGCCATCCAAGCTCGCTGCTGGATCACCGCTACTAAGTTTCGCTATCATTGGCCCTAAGCTCCTGTTAATCCTTTCCACTTGCCCGTTTGCTTGTGGCGATCCGGAAGCTATTTTTATGTGTTGGACGTTGCCTCTAAGAATGCTTCAAAATCATTTGAAGTAAAGCTAGAGTGCCGATTTGCCTCCCATCGGCAACGCACGTCTGAAAGTCTCGTCCCGTCGGAAAAGAGTGTTCTCGTTGTGTTTTTAATTGCTTTTTACATAGTTCCTGTCATTAGTGTTTTTATTTTGTTTACTATAAATAATTATTAAAAAAAAAATCAATAACCCATATTAAATGATAAACATAAATATATAAAACCCTCAAATTATCCAACAAAAAAAATAACCTCGCGGCGTGCATACAAAATAAAATCATAACAACACTCAGCTTAGAGAAGAGTTACAGGCAATGCAAAATAGATTGGAGTTCATTGACAAATCTTCTCGACGTGCAAACATTGTTGTCAGTGGGCTAAAAAACAAAAACGCACAGTCAGCTGCTGTCGAATTCAATGAACTATGCTCCAAAACTCTCAACACAACAGCACTTATCAAGGAATCACGGCAGATTCATGGTGGGAAGTCGCTTGTGTTCTCGTTGGACTCAGCCCAACAAGTCAACAATGTTATCGCAGCTAGGCAAAAGCTTCAAGGGTCTACTATCTACGTACAAAAAGACTACACTGCCGATGAACGCAATAAGAGATTTCATTTACGTCAACTAGGTAAAAACATTGCAAAAGCTGGGGAAAATATCAAAATTCGATTTGGAGAGTTCTGCATCTACGTTAACGATATTCAGTTTACCTGGAACGATGGTAAAATCGAAGCTGTGAAGATCCAGGATGCCGATTTTCTACGAGCGATCGTCACCAAAGTCAACTTTACTTGTGATATAATTGTACGAGAGACACGTAGATCTAATGCTAAGGTTCACGCATCACAAGCTGCGTCTAATGATCAACATAAAATCTAGCAACCAGATGTCTGTCAGGTAGTGTCGTATAATGTAGCAAACTTAAAGAGTAAACTTATTTTTAGTAACTTTTTTTCTTATATAAATAAATTTGATATTTTTTTCTTATACGAAACTAATATTTTGAATGATAAAAGATGTAATTTTTCAAATTATTTTAGTGATTTTTATCTGTATTGGGAGGATGCAACAAAGTTTCATAGTGCTGGCCACGCAATTGGTGGATGTTTATTTGGGTTTAAAAAAAGCTTAAAAGATAAATTTTCGTTTAGATTTCTTGAAATGTCTGGCAATGTTGTTCTCGCTGCCAAGTTTGGTGGTGCAAATTTCCATTTGATACCTCGTTATTTGAATGGTTCAAATAAAACAAATTGGGCGGCCGATTTTGATAAATTTGAATCTTTTTTAAAAAATATGAATATTGAGTCGTTTTGTATACTTGGTGACTTAAATGCTCGCACGGCTAATGCCCGATTTGTTGATACGTGTTTATTGAGTAGTGCTCCTCTTGTCTCTGAGATACGAGCATCTAAAGATAAGACTATAGATTCTAAAGGTAAGAAACTGCTAGATCTTTTTGAAAATATAGGTGGGGTGATCATGAATGGCAGAGTGCTTGGTGATATTGATGGAGAGTTAACCTTTTGTGGTGCCTCGGGTAGTTCAGTTATAGACTATTGTGTATGCTCGTTCAATTTCCTACCATTAATCGAAAATTTTACAGTACCAAGTAAAGCTTTTTCTGATCATATGCCCCTCAGCCTGAGCATTTCTCTCCCCTCAACTCACAATGAGAACCTTTCTCATTTGGTGCTCCCCCAAAAACTCAAGTGGTCCGAAAACTATCGTGTAAAATATGTGGACACTCTTAGCCGCCTTTCTAACTGCCGTTATATTTTTTCAAGCAAAACTATAGAAGAAAAAGTAAATTCTCTCCTGTGCAAGATTAAAACTGCGGCTGGTAAAGATAGGGCTTGTAAACGTTTTATTCCAAAAAATAAATGGTTTGACTTTGAATGTAATCGCGCTCGGAATTGGATGTTAAAGCAGCTCAGACTTTACCGGAAACATAACCTTGGATTTTATAAAAGACTTTACATGGAGAGGCGATCTAAGTACATTAGTATTTGTAAAAGTAAAAAAATCAACTTTGCATACAAAAACATTGAAAAACTTAATACAATTAGGAATGCTAGTGATTGGTGGAAATTAGCTAACTCTATGAAGAAATGTAGACCAAAAGTTAGTGGCAGTCTTAAAAGCGAAGAATTTATGGTTTATTTCAGGTCACTTTTTTCACAATCTGAATTTGATCTTCATATCTCTTGGGCCATGCCAGAAAAAATAGATCCTTTTCTTGACTCTCCTTTTGATATGTGGGAGCTCTTGCAAGTGCTCCAAAGAGCAAAGAATAAAAAAGCTCCGGGAGAAGATAGAGTCAGTTATGAATTTTACAAAAATGCTCCAACTTCTTTTTTAGAAGAAGTTCTGTCCCTACTCAATCAAATTTATCTCTCTGAACGTATTCCTTCTTCCTTTCAGAAATCGATTATTATTCCTCTGCACAAAAAGGGTGATCCAAATAGTGTTGAAAACTATCGAGGTCTTTCTCTACTTGATACTATATACAAAATTTTCACTGGAATTATCTTTAGTAGAATTAATAGTTGGACTGAATGTAAAAGTATCCTCAGTGAATATCAGGCAGGTTTTCGTAAAGGATACTCCACCACTGACAATATTTTTAATCTCACTAGCATCGTACACCTGAACCGCAAAAAAAAGAAAAACACGTTCGCTTTCTTTGTAGATTTTTCCTGTGCCTTTGATTTAATCCCACGTAATTCCTTATTTTTTAAACTGTCTTGTCTTGGATTATCCTCAAAGGTCATTAGAATTTTGCAACTGCTATATGAGAATACAACAAGTCGGGTCTGGGATGGAACATCGTTGTCGGAGTCATTCTTGGTTAGCCAGGGTGTGAAGCAAGGGTGTTTGCTAAGCCCACTCTTATTTGCTCTATACCTTAATGACCTTCATGAAGACTTACCTGGTGGGGTGTCTGTGGCGAACATGGTTATCAAGATTTTACTCTATGCAGATGATCTAGTCTTGCTTTCTGACTGCCCTGTCCATTTGCAACGAATGATTGATCATCTGTTCAATTACTGCACGATTTGGGGTCTGAAAATCAACCTAAATAAATCCAAAATTGTTGTTTTTCGTGATGGTACAAGAATTTCTAGAAGCTCAAACTGGAATTATGGGGAAAATCTAATTGAAGTAGTAAATCAATATAAATATCTGGGTGTTATTCTTAACTATAATTTGTCTTTTAATAAATATCTGGACTCAAGGCTGGTTGTGTGCAAAAGTGCAATTAATGCAACGTGGTCAAATTATATTTAAAACTCTAAAATAAATTTTTCGAAAAAACTCAGGATTTTTAACACTGTAGCTAAATCAATTATGTTTTATGGCGCTGAAGTATGGGGTTTTAAGCGATTGGAGCAGGTTGAAAAACTATTTAGATTTTTTATAAAAATGATGTTATACCTCCCCAGTAACACCCCCAACTATATGTTACATTTGGAGACTGGCCTTCCCTCCCAATTTGTTTCAACGTTACGACTCCATTTTAATTACATAAGAAAAACGCTTAAACTTCCTAATTACAGACTGACACGTATCCTTGCAGAGGAGACAATCGCCGAAAACATTTTTTGGGCCCACGAGTTGAGTGATTTATGTAGTGAGCTAGGCATAGCTGTAAATGCTTACTCTTTTACTTCTTCATTGTTCGATTTGCACCAGAATATTCTACAAACCCTGAAAAGTCTGGAAACCACTAACAACATCAATAGTGCCAGAAACTCTCAATTCCATGATCTATACCCTCATCTGGATTACAACATCCAACCATACTTTGTCGACGATAACTCTTCCCATTTGGTAAGGTTAGTTCTCAAAGCTAGGGGTGGGCTCCTCAATATTAACGCCAAAGCTTTTAAAAAAGATACAGTCGGTATTTGCACAATTTGCAACCTAGATGAAGTGGAAAATACGTACCATTTTATTGGCAGATGTCCAGTTTTCAAGAACTCTAGACTCATATGTTTCGGTAAAAGTGTGCTTTCTTGTGAAGAGCTCTATGAAATTTTAAACGGCAAAAACTTTCCATCTCTTTTCAATTTTTTAAATTATTGTTTGAAATATAGAGATTTATTACTAAATGAATTTTGTTAATCAGAAATATTATATTAAATAATGAAAAAATAGGAATACGAAATAAAAGAAATAACGATGAATGTACTACTTAAATAATTGTATAATATTATTTATATAAATATATTTAGCCAACCTGACAGACAACATTAAATGTTATGTCTATAATACTGTAATATTTACATAACATATTAAGATTTTTCGCAATATTTTGTACTATTTGTATACATAATTAATTTTTAATAAAATCTTTATCTATCTATCTATCTCTATAACAAGTGCAATACCAAACAACAACAACACCTCATTACCTCTCCCGCAATAAGAAAAAAAAAAAAAACAAACAACAATAGTTCACCGTCTCTAACCAAATAATATAATACAAAAAAAATGCAAATTCAATAAGAACAACAACCGTAGCATTGCCAAATCACACAAAAAAAAAAAAAAAGTCTCGCGCCTCTAAATAATAATCTTCAGTGCATGTGCATAACGAGTTTTCCTTCTTCTCCTTCCCCCCATCATTCTCGCAGTCGAATTTGCTTAACAACTGTGGTATTGTGAGTGGAACCTCTTCTCATAATGTCGCAATCGTTATCAGTTCGACTCCAGATAGATTATTGTGTGTGTTAATAAATAACCAGGGGCGGATCGATACAAATTGTCACTAAGGCATAACATTAGTGACAAATTTGTTTATTGAAGCTCAAATTGGAATTTATGTAAGACATTCAATATAGTTAATTGTCGGATAAGGTTTTTTAAAGTTTTAGTGTATTTAAATGGTGGGTAATTTCAGGGTCGATTATGCCAACATTCGTGGGCTTAGATCGAATTTTTGTGATGTGTACATTTATACTGTGCAAAACAGGCCAGCTGTTTTGGCACTAGGTGAGACCCAAATAAGTGAAAATTCAGAATGTTCTGAATTCAATCTTAATGTGTATTGCTTGGTGCCATTATTTTTTTCTCACCATGGTCTCGCCATGTATATTAGAAATGATGTTGTCTATCAACTTCAACCACAATACGGTCAGTGCATTAACACTAATTTTAATTTCATGTGGTTCAAATTTACAATCAAGAAGCGCATCATCCATACATGTTTTATTTATCGAAGCCCAAATCTGGATAGTAATTCAACTTCTAATGAATTTGATGCTCTATCCGACTCCATTCAAAGGATTGTTACCCTTCACCCTCGCACTGAAATCGTCATTACGGGCGATTTCAATGTACACAATTCTTCTTGGCTTCGCTTTTCGGGCCAGACAACACCCGAAGGAAGGTATGTTGAGATCTTTGCTGAGTTAAACCACTTAACTCAACTCGTTAACGAGCCGACTCGAATTTCGGACGTAGCTGGTCGGGCTGAAAATACTCTAGACTTGTTTCTTACCTCTGACCCTCATAAATACACTGTAAGTGTATTATCGCCACTAGGCACATCAGATCATTGTGTCATATCTGCGAATTTCTCGTGCCTCGAAAATCCAGTTAAAGAAAAAACTCCCAAGAGAACTGTTTGGCAATATGAGAAAGCCAACTGGGAGGGACTCAACGCTTTTTTCAAAAACTTTAACTGGTCGCTAAGTTTCCTCGATAGTGACATTGATTCCAGCACAGATATGATCACAAACTTAATTCTCTCCGGAATGAGAAATTTTATCCCGAATAGGGCTAAAACAATCAAACCGAAAGAGAATTCGTGGTTTGACTCGAGCTGTAAAGAGGTTATTAGGGAAAAAGAGGTAAGGTTCCGTTATTATAAAGCCAACCCAACAGAGGAAAATCGGATAAAGTTTAAGCAAGCTAGGAAGGCCAGCAACGCCCATATTCGACGAATCAAATTTTTGCATGAGCAAAAATTAAGCAAAAAATACTACAATGTCCCACAGGTAGTAAAAATTTTTGGTAATTTGTAAAAAATATTCGGAACTCTACAACATCTTTGATTCCAACGCTCGTCTATAACGACACTCCTTTTGTTAGCTCTCTTGATAAAGCTAACCTTCTTGTCAAGCAGTTTGCTGCCAATTCAACGCTACCAGAAAGTGTCATGACTCCCCCTTCACTTGAGCGAGTAAATAGTTTTATGGGACCCATCTTTTTTCGTACTCGTGCAGTGGCAAGAGTTCTTAAAGACCTTGACATACACAAATCCGCTGGCCCGGATAGTATCCCTCCTATTGTTCTGAAGAGGTGTTCTTCTACGCTGGCAAAACCACTGCATAAGCTTTTTCATCTGTCCTACTCTACAGGTCTCTTTCCGAGTCGATGGAGAACAGCATTTGTCAAGCCTGTCCCTAAAAAAGGCGAATCTTCCTCACCCTCTAATTATCGTCCGATTGCACTTACGTCCCTTCTTTCCAAGGTCATGGAAACGCTGATAAATTTCCAGCTTAAGAAATATCTTGAAGAACGAAAGCTTCTTAATGACCGGCAGTATGGCTTTCGTAGCAATAGATCCACTGGTGATTTGATGGTTTATCTCACCGATCAGTGGAACAAATCTTTACATCGTTTTGGAGAAAGTAAGATTGTTGCGCTAGATATTTCAAAGGCATTTCATAGAGTTTGGCATCAAGCTCTCTTATCGAAAATGCTTGCATTCGGTATTGATGAATCTCTTCTTCGTTGGATTAGAAATTACCTTTCAAACCGTTCAATTCAAGTTGTTTTGGATGGATTCAAGTCTGAAACCCATAATATAAACGCTGGTGTGCCCCAGGGCTCCGTTTTGTCTCCGACTCTCTTTCTCATTTTCATTAATGATCTGCTCTCTGAAACTTCTAATCCATTAAATTGTTTCGCTGATGATAGTACCCTCAGCTTTTCATATTCGTTTGAAGATTCACACCCATGTCCTTCGGATGTGGAACTCCAACGGCAAAATATGATAAGCTCATTAAATTCTGATCTCGAATGCATTGTACAATGGGGAATAAGAAACCGCGTAGAATTTAATGCTTCTAAAACACAATGCTGCTTACTATCACTAAAACGAAACCTTCCCCCTTTACCACTATCCATGAGTGGGACTTACATCGAGGAAACCGATCAGCTTTCGATTCTGGGTATGTCCATTACAAACCACCTTTTGTGGAATGAGCACATATTCGACGTAGTCAAAAACTCTGCGAAATGCTTAGGTTTCCTCCGAAGATGTAAGAAATATTTCACCCCTTCTGATCTGGCTATAATTTATAAAGCATATATTCGTCCAAAGCTCGAATATAATTCCCATATCTGGGCAGGTGCTCCTAAAATCCACTTGAGTTATTTGGATAGAATTCAAAATAGAGCTTTTAAAATGATAGGTGATAGGTCCATTACTGATACAATCCCACCTCTTGAGCACCGTCGGAATGTATCATGCCTGTCCTTGTTTTATAGGTACTTTTTTAAAAAATGTTCTAATGAAATAGCTAGCTGCATTCCTCCCCTTAAACAATTCAACCGTAATACTCGTACTTCAAGGAATGCCCATCAGTTTACACTTGAGCCCAATTTCGGACGTACCGTCAAATACAGAGATTCTTTCTTTAGTCGCTCTACTAGAATGTGGAATGCATTACCCGCCTCAGTTTTTCCCTTCCATTTTAATGTTCAGAACTTTAAAACCAATGTGCATCGGTATCTCCTTTTACATCCCTTCCTCTTTTCCTAAAGCTCGCACTGTGTATACATACATATTAAGGGTACCCAAAACCCCTTTAGTGCGCGCTCATTATAAAAAAAAAAAAAAAAAAAAACTGCCTCTGTCAGAGATCAAAATCCTTGGACGACTGTACGTGTGAAAATATGTTTTTAATTGACTCATTACTTCTTTTGTATTTGTAGTAAGTGTCAATAGTTCAGCTAGTAAATATGGACAGTAAAAGCATCTTTACCCATTTACCTTTTGTGTTCTTAAGAAGTTCATCAAAATCCAGTGACAAAAGAAAAGAAACTCTTATCAGTTTCATTTAACGAGTAATATTAATAATTGATTGACAATAATATCAAAAAACAGCAAAACTACTCAGTATTTTAAGTAGAGCTAGATTTTGAAGTTATAAATCATATCCACACTCATAATCATTTACTGCATCGCTCCACTTTCGGACATTACCGCATTCTGATGAATGTTGGTATTTGATTTACAGTGGATGCCGCTACGACACACAATTTTCGTTTTGATTTCTGGGAACCAATACGTTTTCGTTATAGCTTCTAACATTTTATCACGGACAATATGACCACGTTCATCATGGTATTTGCTAAGAACGCGACTTTCCATTTCTGTTGGTACATAAAACAGTATACTATCTTTTACTTTTCTATACACCAACCCGTTATGCATTTCCTAAAACTTATTTTCCGAATTTTCTAACTTCTTTCTTATAATTATTACTTATCTCTTTGTCCCTGTGCTGGCAAATTGAAAGATTTTGTTCGAATGTATTTTCCTCCAACACTAATATATTCGTCGCACGGCCGTTTCTATGTTTCAAAACGTAATCATAGTTTTGCAGTTGTAAGACCCATCGAGCAATTCGAGGATTTATATCTCTTTTGTTCATAGTAAGTGTTAAAGAGTTACAATCCGTAACAATTTTAAATTTAACGGCCTGGTTCAAAGCTATGAAACTTTGATTCGTTCTCCGTCGTTCTCTTGGAGAAATAAAATATGGGGTGGAGCATACCGTCGAACTTTTTATGCAATAATATAGCTCCAAACCCAATAAAGCTTGCATCGCAGTGCAGTTCAGTCTCGTCGCGGGGGTCATAGATAGATAAAATTGGAGCTTCAATAAGTTTGTTTTTTAGAAATTCAAAACAATTCAATTCGGACTCGCCGAATTTAGATACCATTGCTTTTTTAATTAAATTATAAAGCGGTTGGGCTATCACAGAGAAATCTTTGATGAATCACGGAAATAGGAGCATAGTCCCAAAAAACTATGGACTGCTTTAACGTTTTGAGGAACGGGAAAATCAACTATGGCCCTCATGCCTCTATCATCAGGACGTATTCCCTTCTCGGATACCGTATAACCCAGATATTTCACCTACGATTGCATAAATTTACATTTATCTAGTCTTAATTCAAGATCATTTTCGGCTAGCCTTTTAAAATAAGGAAATGCTCTTCTTCGTTAGCTGTTGCAATCATAATATCGTCCATATAAACTGTCATTTTCCCTGTATTGATGAGATCACTAAAATTTTTGTTAATATATCTCTGAACCGTTGACGGCGCGTTTCTCAAGCCAAAAGGCATCCTTAAAAGTTCATATTGGCCTGTCGGTGTCACGAAGGATGTATATTTGACTGAGTTTTCATTCATACGTACATGATAAAAAGCACTTTTCAGATCGAGAAGTGTGAAGAAGTTTTTGTTTGACAATCTATCTAGGAGATCGTCAATTAACGGAAGGGGGTAGTTATCTCTCAAAGTTATCTTGTTCAAAGAACGATAGTCAACACAGAACCGCAATTCTCCCGATTTATTTTTCACGAACACAATTGGAGAGGCGTATTCTGAGTCGCTAGGCCTTATAATTTGTTTTGTTATCAGATCGTCTATAATTTCTTGTAATCTACCTCTCTCGAAATACGATAACCTCCTCGGGGTCCAATGGAACGGTTTTTCGCTGTTCAAAAATAATTTAATTTCGTATTTGACATTTTTAGGCAATCGGCCACGCTCACGGTTTACATAACATGAATTGAATAAATCTATTATTTTCTTTCTTACTTCATTGCTAAAATTTTTGTTAATATCTAGTTCTAAATTATCTTGCTCAATTTCCATCAAATTGAATTCAAACTTCTCATCTTTCAAAATTTCATTGTTTAAATCCTTTTTATTACATACACTTAAGTCAATGTCATTTTCTTTCAACTTACCATTATCTAAACTTTTATTTTTTTTTATTTTTTGTAATCCCATATCTGCTTTTAAAAAAAAATCTCTTCCTAACACTACTGGGTATGTCATCGTCTCATCCGTTACAACAATCATTTCTAATAAAATATTGTCATTTTCAAACCAAACATTTATTTCAACTTTTCCATGAACAATTAATTTAGTTTTATTAATTCCAACATAATTTGTTGTATTAGTTTTTATTTCAATAAGTTAGGGTACAAACTTGCGGCGGATGAGGCTGATGGGACTAATCGTATCAATCAAGCATTCTAATAAAAATACATTACGATAATTAATCGTTTCAAATTTTAAATATAAATTTCTTACAAATTGGTTATCATCATCTTCGTCCACATGATGAACTACATTGTTCTTCTTTTTTTATGCCGAGCATCCAGCTCCAAAATGTCCGAACTGTCCGCAAGCGTGACATCAAAGATAATATAATACCAAGATGTCGCATCCAGTACAAGCAAAGTGAACCCAAAATAAAACCGTCCGTATCTGATATTGGATACGACAACATGTTGCGAAATGTTGCATTGGTCAATTTAAAGAGCGAGAGCGAAAAATCTCTCTGGAAACAATTTCAAATTTGAAATCTCTTCAAAATGCATATCTCAAGGACGAAAATAATGTTTTTGTTGTTTTTATCTTCGCTTTTTTTTAGTTTTTTTCTTATTATTTTTTATGATCATGATGATGGTGGGTATCTGTATAGATAGGTAGACATGCAGTAACATTTTTGTTCTTTCGTCGCAAATCGCGATATTCGTAAAACGTAGCAAGGATTTTCTTTTGGTGTTATTTATTTTTGTGAGGTTGTTTTGTATTCCTTAAGAAATTAAATAAATCATTTTCATTAATTTATTTAGGTACAGGTGAATTCATAACTTGTGAGGAAAGCTGATTTATTAGTTAGGTAGGTATAGATAGGTTGGTGTGAAATGTGTATGCACCGATTTAATGGATACGTCCGTCCCGTCGTAACAAGATACATTTTTGCAATGGTTTTATAGGTATGTACCTTGGTACGTACCTAGGTACTTCTGTTTTTTTTTTTTTTAATTTTTCATTTGTCTCGATCGTTGGCAAGAATTTTTGTTTTTATTCCTTCTGAGAATTTTTTAGGGCAGAGAGATACATGTATGAAGGAAAGTTTCAAGGAAAAGTTTTTTTTTTAAGGATTTCTCTGTTTTCATGTTTGAGGGTGGAGAATATATTTTTTTATGGACGACTGTTTTGAAACAGGTAGACTTAATTGCATTCTTGCGTCCATCTCGATCTTTTAATAATGGCATGAATTTTCCTTTTTGCTAGTTTCGAGGAATTTTGGTTGGGATAAAAAATGTAGGTGGATATGAAGGAAATAGGTATCTCTTGTTACTTTTTGGGGTGGAGAATATTAGCCGCGTTTTGTTAAAGCTTAAGATCCATACCGATCATCCCATAAAAATAAAACGTTGGTTCATTTTCATGTATTCGTTGTCTTTTTTCCTTACACTGCATTTCATACTACCCAACTAACAAACTCCCGGAGTTAAGCTCTTCAAATCTGAAAAAAGCTCCCATAAGATTCTTTTAAATCCTATTGTTATACTTAAGAATGAATCTCTTGTTATGAAACTCAAATTCGTCTCGTAGCATTTTTATTGTAAGAGCTAAGCATTTTTTAAATTTGAAAGTACTTAAATCCTATATCTAAATCTATTTAAGTCTCATAAGTATCTCGTTATGAAATTAAAACTCTAAACGTCATTTTTAGTCTTTATAATCCCATAATAATACTTCAAGTTTTTTTCAAGATTCTAATAGGAGCTACGACGCCAGCTTTGAATATCAAACGAACAGATGTTGTAGTTGAATTGTACAGTGCGTTCTTTTTGTTCACAAAACTTGCTTCTGTTCATGTTTCTATCTGATTGGTTATTTGATTGGTGGTGGAAGATGTAATTTTAGATTTCAAAGAAAAGTTTGATTGTTTTCTTTGGAGTGATTTAAATAACACCAAGCTATATCCAGTTAACTTTGATTGTTACTTTATTCGAACAATTATTAGGTTATAATTTAGTTCCATTGTTTCAAAATGTTAATCTAACACAATTATCGATTTTTTGCTGTCTCATTTAAATTTCTTAATAAAAGTTGACAATTGCAATAAAAAGGAACGCCCCACAGACAAATATGTTGCGTTGGAAAGTTAAATGTCAAATTTAAGTCCCATAAGAGCATTTTAGCTCCCATAAGAAGTACTGTCTCTCAGAGAAAATTTATATTTACTGAGAGCGACACTTCTTACGGGAGCTCAAGCGTTGTAATGGGACTTCATCATCATCCAAAGATCTCATAGAGATGTTAAAACAAGAGTTAAAGTATCAATCAACAGCAGCCATGTTGCAATATGAACAAAATGTTTTCATTATATTTTGAGGGTTACCGTAGCTTAAAAAAAAATATTCTTAATGAATTATCATATTTGGTTTTCCATTCTGACCAAAACGTCATATTCATCTTGTTTTCTCTTATTTGCTGTCGATATTAGTTGTATAAAAAATGAATTTGTATAACTTAGTATACAGCTACTATACCAGAGAAGAATGAGCGGGGACATTCTTTTTTGTGTTATGTCATTATTTAAAATTTGTGACAGCAGTATATTAACACGACACAAGTAAAATGGCATCTTTAAAAATCAGTTGTTTTTGTCAGTTTTTAATGACAAATATATTGGAAAATTTCAGAAAATCTTAATAATGAAAAAGCGTCATATTTTGTACACCTCTAGATCCAATTTTTGTCATAAAAGCACGATAATGACAGTAATTGGAAAGAAATATGGTATGAATGATCGCATTTTGTGAATTGTATAAAAACATACTTTGGTGATTTTTGCACCTAAAAAAATGTAAATGGTAACCCTATAATAAGATTATAATTAATAACAAAATATTTTAAATATGCATAATTTTGGAAGCGCGTTGTTATTTTTCGAAGCAAAATGTTTAAATTAGTAGATGCAATTTTAATTGCACCAAGAATTTAGTCTACATATGCCATGATTTTTACAAATATAATACGTCAATTAACTTGTGAGATAAATACTCGCACCAAAAAATACATTATTTTTTGACATCAGAGAATCACGAACACACATAAAATCTATTCGCCTACCTTCTTCAAAAAAAGAAATTAAAAATGCGAAAGATATATGTTTTTTTAAGTTTACACACACTCGTTCTCTTTTTAACAGCTTCTGTAGGAAGAGACGCTTTACTAGATTTACAAAGCGGCGTCTATAATCGCATAAGAAGAATAAAACTCTTCCTATAGGATCAAGAGGCTCCCATAACTAGGCCATTTAAGGCTTTTAACAATCTTATAAGAATCTAGAAGAACTCCTCAAGAGTGCATTTAGCTCCCTAAAATAAGTCTCGTAGCGCTCTCGGAGCGTCTTATGAGAGGAAAAATGTTACTTGGGTACCTTACCACGAGAAGACATCTACCCGCATTAGTTACAACTAATTTTCGGATCTTCAAAATAAATCCAGATAGAGAGCAGGATACCAAGTTGTTGTTGTATTACGTGTTAAAAAATTATCCTGATCCAGGTCCGTAGATAATAAAACGTGGCTATTACCTACCTATTTTGTTTGTGTTTTTTATTTATTTACTCGGTAAATAAAAACAAATGCTTAAAAATATGTATAAATGATAAATAGGTAAGTAGGTATCACGGAAATTGGCTTTCACGACAGTGTACCTACCCCCTAAACCGATTACTAAGCAGTTGCGTATCAAAAATCCATACCTACCTGGTTACCTTCCTAATCTTTATCTTTATATAAGGATTATTTATAATTAATAAGGATAATTTTCCTCTTGCAAATTATTATCTTCAAAATTAGGTACCTACCTACACCTACATATTTTTTTTAATTCTTTTAGTTTCCAAAAATAATGTTTTTATTCAAGTATATGTAGCTACATATAGGTATTCCTCCCGGTAAAAAGAAACTGCTCGTTAAAGGGAATGCCCATTTTGCTATGGAGCTTTGGCCCAGAGTGTACAGGAACGAGTGAAAGGTGACGTGAAGCCCGATGCATGAGTAAAATATTTTCAAAATCGTTCGTGGGAAAGTCGAGATATTTGGGCTTGAAGTTGACGATTGCAAAATGAGGATTTCAGATTTTGTTCCAAATAATTGTCCATAACGCGCGGAATAATTGACGAAGAATAATGATATTGGTATTAAATGGAAGGTATTTTCTTTAAAATAATCCCAAAGTTTATTTTGATATGTTGAACAGATTTTGAGATATTGAGTTTTAACTTCTAAAAAAGCAACCTTTAATTTGATATAAAAAGAAGTCTACTTAATTATATAAATACCTAAAAATAAAAAAAAATTCTAAAGGCATCTTATTATGCCTATGGACCAGGAAAGATAGATTATAGGGTACAAAATATGCACGACTTGATCGCATGAACTTTTTTTTGTGGTTAACAACTGTGTGTAACCACACAGTGAAGATGCATAGTGTATATATTTAACGAGAAAATATTAAGGGAGTCAAAAGTAACCACCAAAAAATTGATTTTTTTGTTTGATATGTTGTTGTTTATAAATCAATATTTTTTAAAATGTTTAAATGCAATATTATTTATACTATTGAGAAGCAATAGATTGAAAAATTATAACAAAATCAGTGGAACCTTCAAAAAGTTATACTTGAATAACCTAAAAATAAGACCATTTTCTAAAAACCGTGGAATACCAAATTCCGTTATGCGACTTTTTAGAAACACCTGACACGCAGTTTTCTTACAATTGACGTAGTTATTACAGGTACGAAGTTTAATCAAAATCGTTAGAGCCGTTTTCGAAAAAAAAATTAAAAAAAAAATTAATTTTTTGATGGCAGCTAACCGTTCTACATGAGCTTAATCCAAAATTCGAATTTATCGTCTAGGGAATCACATAAAAATGCTCTGTACCAAGTTTGAAGCAAATCGGTTGACCCTTTTGGACTCTAGCTCAAATTACAGTGGACGCACACACGCACAGACCGGCGGACGGGTTTTAAAATAAATAATAGTGGATATAAAAAGGAAATTCTATATTTAACGGTTTTAATCCGAATCATATATCAATAAAATATTGTCCAAGAAGTGAGCAGGTGGCGTAATATTGTGTTCGAGTCTTGAAAAACTTAAATATAAAATTATACAGGGTGTCCCGTAATGAGTGGATAATACTGCAGCTGGTGATAGCTGGCCTTATGACTGCTCAGAAAAAAAATATAAAAAAAATATTTTTCTTGTGGTCTCCATGGTATAATTTATTTTCGAAAAATGTTAAAAAATTCAGGGTCTCCTAAAATACCTAATTACAACGGCCACCCATAAAGGATTCTTGTTATTTTTGTATTTTAATAATATTCTTGAATAACCGTTCTAAATGATGGGTAGTAAATTTTAACACCAGCTGATGCATTTTTTGTGTTATAATTTTTTAAAATAATTTTTTTATTCAAAAATAATTCAATATTTTTTTTCACCAAAGTTTGAAAATTAATAAAGAGGAAAAAATGTATGAGAACATAAGTGGCAAATTTGATAAAAATTGGCCTGTTTAATGTACTTTCCAAAATGGTATAACACATGTTTGTGTCTACAACCATGCCCAATAAAATTGGCATTTAATCTACTAAAGTAGTTTTTTAACATTTTATCAGATGAAATTAAGTTACAAAGTTAAGTAAACACTACGACGACGAATGAAATAAATTTTAATTTTTATTGCATTTAAAAATAACCGTTATTGAATAAAGGCACTAACACATAACACATTAAATTGGCTATTAATCTACTAGAGAAGATTTTTAACACTTTCTCAAATAAAAATTGACTTGTAATAAAATAGGCATTAAAATGCATATAAAAGTATTATTTGCAAATATTGTCAATTCTCTGTCATTACGTAACGTATAACGTTGTTATACTGGTTTCGTCACTTAAACGAATTTTTGAATTTGATTAAATTAATACTGATTAAGAATGTCACAGTATACGCCGCTGGAGTATACGAATATGCATTGAATATACGGGGAATGTAGAGGAAGCGCTAACGCAGCTGCAGCTCTCTATAGAGAGCGATATCCAAATGCGCGACATCCGGACTATCGAGTGTTCATCAGAGTCCACCAATGTTTTTCAGAAGGACGAATGCCTGGTAATGGACTGGGCGGTACTAGCGGAGGACGTTTACCGCGAGAAGAAATTGATCGTATTGTGCTGAATGAAATTGAAGCAGATTCAACTACATCACACGGGTGATTGCAAGACGAACAGGGATAGGCCGTCTGGGCCCAATTTTGTGGCCACCACGTTTGCCAGACCTAAATCCTTTGGACTTTTTCTACTGGGGATGTCTGAAAGAAATGGTTTATACTAAACCAATTACATCCATTACGGAATTGCGTCGTCGTGTTCAAGACGCTGTGATGAAAATAAATGAGCGCCAATATGCTTGTTTTATTGAGAGGTCCTTCATTAGAAGATGCAGAGCCTGTATCACAGTGAATGGGGGACAGTTTGAACATTTAATATAAATTTATTTAAATTACAAATATATCATAATTTTTAATACTGTTGTTTTTATTTATCGCATTTCCCATACCTAAATCAAAACCTTTTTGAAAGTGCATACTATTATTTTAGTTAGTGAATTTTGCAGACATAATAGTGACACTGGTATATCTATTGACTTTTCCTTCCAACTCAATTTTTGTTGTCATCAAACATCAAAATAAATATTTAATCATTTTTTTATTAAAAAATTAATTAAAAAAATTATTAAAAAAAAATCCAGCAACTAGTGTTAAATGTTAGTGCCTTTATTTAATAACGGTTATTTTTAAATGCAATAAAAATTAAAATTTATTTCATTCGTCGTCGTAGTGTTTACTTAACTTTGTAACTTAATTTCATCTGATAAAATGTTAAAAAACTACTTTAGTAGATTAAATGCCAATTTTATTGGGCATGGTTGTAGACACAAACATGTGTTATACCATTTTGGAAAGTACATTAAACAGGCCAATTTTTATCAAATTTGCCACTTATGTTCTCATACATTTTTTTCTCTTTATTAATTTTCAAACTTTGGTGAAAAAAAATATTGAATTATTTTTGAATAAAAAAATTATTTTAAAAAATTATAACACAAAAAATGCATCAGCTGGTGTTAAAATTTACTACCCATCATTTAGAACGGTTATTCAAGAATATTATTAAAACACAAAAATAACAAGAATCCTTTATGGGTGGCCGTTGTAATTAGGTATTTTAGGAGACCCTGAATTTTTTAACGTTTTTCGAAAATAAATTATACCATGGAGACCACAAGAAAAATATTTTTTTTATATTTTTTTTCTGAGCAGTCATAAGGCCAGCTATCACCAGCTGCAGTATTATCCACTCATTACGGGACACCCTGTATATAGTCATCACATAATAATTTAGTGCCTTTTGAGGAATGTTTTGTTTATTATTATGTATTTATGTGATAAAGTACAATATATTTTACATACAATTAAAGGTAGTAAAATAAGCTTTTCACTGGAGCTCAATTTTTTGAAATATCGGTGTGACAAAGACCACAAAAAAAGGCTTTTTTAGAAGTTAAAACTCAATATCTCAAAATCTGTTCAACATATCAAAATAAACTTTGGTATTATTTTAAAGAAAATACCTTCCATTTAATACCAATATCATTATTCTTCGTCAATTATTCCGCGCGTTATGGACAATTATTTGGAACAAAATCTGAAATCCTCATTTTGCAATCGTCAACTTCAATCCCAAATATCTCGACTTTCCCATGAACGATTTTGAAAATATTTTACTCATGCATCGGGCATCACGTCACCTTTCACTCGTTCCTGTACACTCTGGGCTAAAGCTCCATAGCAAAATGGGCATTCCCTTTAACGAGCAGTTTCTTTTTACCGGGAGGAATACCTATAGGTAGGTACATATACTTGAATAAAAACATTATTTTTGGAAACTAAAAGAATTAAAAAACATATGTAGGTGTAGGTAGGTACCTAATTTTGAAGATAATAATTTGCAAGAGGAAAATTATCCTTATTAATTATAAATTATCCTTATATAAAGATAAAGATTAGGAAGGTAACCAGGTAGGTATGGATTTTTGATACGCAACTGCTTAGTAATCGGTTTAGGGGGTAGGTACACTGTCGTGAAAGCCAATTTCCGTGATACCTACTTACCTATTTATCATTTATACATATTTTTAAGCATTTGTTTTTATTTACCGAGTAAATAAATAAAAAACACAAACAAAATAGGTAGGTAATAGCCACGTTTTATTATCTACGGACCTGGATCAGGATAATTTTTTAACACGTAATACAACAACAACTTGGTATCCTGCTCTCTACCTGGATTTATTTTGAAGATCCGAAAATTAGTTGTTACTAATGCGGGTAGATGTCTTCTCGTGGTAAGGTAGTATGAAATGCAGTGTAAGGAAAAAAGACAACGAATACATGAAAATGAACCAACGTTTTATTTTTATGGGATGATCGGTATGGATCTTAAGCTTTAACAAAACGCGGCTAATATTCTCCACCCCAAAAAGTAACAAGAGATACCTATTTCCTTCATATCCACCTACATTTTTTATCCCAACCAAAATTCCTCGAAACTAGCAAAAAGGAAAATTCATGCCATTATTAAAAGATCGAGATGGACGCAAGAATGCAATTAAGTCTACCTGTTTCAAAACAGTCGTCCATAAAAAAATATATTCTCCACCCTCAAACATGAAAACAGAGAAATCCTTAAAAAAAAAACTTTTCCTTGAAACTTTCCTTCATACATGTATATCTCTGCCCTAAAAAATTCTCAGAAGGAATAAAAACAAAAATTCTTGCCAACGATCGAGACAAATGAAAAATTAAAAAAAAAAAAAAACAGAAGTACCTAGGTACGTACCAAGGTACATACCTATAAAACCATTGCAAAAATGTATCTTGTTACGACGGGACGGACGTATCCATTAAATCGGTGCATACACATTTCACACCAACCTATCTATACCTACCTAACTAATAAATCAGCTTTCCTCACAAGTTATGAATTCACCTGTACCTAAATAAATTAATGAAAATGATTTATTTAATTTCTTAAGGAATACAAAACAACCTCACAAAAATAAATAACACCAAAAGAAAATCCTTGCTACGTTTTACGAATATCGCGATTTGCGACGAAAGAACAAAAATGTTACTGCATGTCTACCTATCTATACAGATACCCACCATCATCATGATCACAAAAAATAATAAGAAAAAAACTAAAAAAAAAGCGAAGATAAAAACAACAAAAACATTATTTTCGTCCTTGAGATATGCATTTTGAAGAGATTTCAAATTTGAAATTGTTTCCAGAGAGATTTTTCGCTCTCGCTCTTTAAATTGACCAATGCAACATTTCGCAACATGTTGTCGTATCCAATATCAGATACGGACGGTTTTATTTTGGGTTCACTTTGCTTGTACTGGATGCGACATCTTGGTATTATATTATCTTTGATGACATGCTCCGACTTCTCTCTTTGGCTTTTGGCAATCCGAAGCTAGGTGCCCGAGAGAATTGTAGTTGTAGCATCGAATTTGTAATTTTTGCTCTCCTTCGTTTGAACGGCGCAGGCCTGCGTTTATTAACTTTGGCAGGGATACCCCAGAGAATGCTTCCGAAAGCTGATTCCTATTGACAAAGCGGTGCATTTTTGCCTCAATTAATTTGTCATGGAAGTAGTTCTGAAATATTTCGCTCGACAGCCACCTTCGCGACTCAAACGCTCGGCGAATTTCTAATTTGCTGGTCCGATTATCGAACAGAGTTTTCATCTCCTCGAGTATCTGATCAATGGACTTTGTTGCAAAATCTGGCTTAGAATGCAACCATTGAAGAGCCTTTTCCTTTAATTTAGCTGCTATAAGGGCGCACATGGTATTATTGTCCAAATTATACGATGCCTGAATGTTTTTTATTTGGGATTCCTAAAGTGAAAAGTTGTTTCCCTCTCCAGCATAATCGGACACCAATTCTTTCACTATGTTTATATTATTTTTGTAGCAGTCGTTTCATGGTTCACTCTTTTTGTAGTTCTATTTTTAAATCCAAACACTCTTTGTCTCTCCTTTGTAGCTCATTTGAAAGTTTATTATCTTCTCCTTTTCTTTCATTTTTCAGACACTCGTTTTCCTTTTTCAATAATTCGATTTCTTTTTGCTGTATGTAGATTTCTCTCTTCATAAGTTCTATCTCTTTCATGATCAAATTAAATTTGTTTGCTTCGTGTTGTGGTTCCTGATTGTATTTCTGGGTTATGGTTGCCAATTTAGCGTCTGCAACTGCGACATCGCCATCTTTTTCTTGGTGGTAGTTTTCACCGTTCGATTCTGTGTCTTTGTGTGCATCTGGGTCGTCGCTCCCAATGTCTCCGTCTGCATCCTTTGATGCTGTTGATTCTGGTGGGTTGCTTCCACGTTCGTTTACTGGCACCGATTCCAGGTGTAAAATTAAGGCCGATTTGTTGCCGCTGGTTTTTTTTTCCACCGCTTTCAGCCAGCATTTTAGCTGCGCTGTCGATAGCTGACACAAATTATTGTTTTTATTATTATCACTCATTTTAGCATAAGTTCACTATCCCACTTCTGAGATTTTAGCAATAAAATAAAAGGTAAAACTCATATATATGTATAATGTCTTTTTATTATATCAGATTAATACCCACACGACCGCGCTCGATGAATGCTTGATTGGAACTCCATATTTTAACGATTTACTTCCTTCGTTCAATCTTACAGTGTTGCCACACCTTCAAACTCTCCTTCATACATGTATCTCTCTGCCCTACAAAAATTATCAGAAGGAATAAAAACAAACATTCTTGCCAACGATCGAGACGAATGAAAAATTAAAAAAAAAAAACAGAGGTACCAAGGTACCTACCTACATATAAAACCATTGCAAAAATGTATCTTGTTACGACGGACGTATTCATTAAATCGGTGCATACACATTTCACAACGACCTATCTATACCTACCTAACTAATAAATCAGCTTTCCTCACAAGTTATGAATTCACCTGTACCTAAATAAATTAATGAAAATGATTTTTTTAATTCCTCAAGGAATACAAAACAACCTCACAAAAATAAATAACACCAAAAGAAAATCCTTGCTACCTTTTACGAAGATCGCGATTTGCGAAGAAAGAACAAAAATGTTACTGTATGTCTATCTATACAGATACCCACCATCATCATGATCACATAAAATAATAAGCAAAAAACTAAAAAAAAGCGAAAGACAAAAACAACGAAAACATTATTTTTGTTCTTGAGATATGCATTTTGAAGAGATTTCAAATTTTTAATTGTTTCCAGAGAGATTTTTCGCTCTCGCTCTTTAAATTGACCAATGCAACATTTCGCAACATGTTGTCGTATCCAATATCAGATACGGACGGTTTTATTTTGGGTTCAATTTGCTTGTACTGGATGTGACATCTTTGTATTATATTATCTTTGATATGAGCCATGAAAACATTACTTTTATTAATGTCCTTCGAAGAACTCAATGAATCATGTGCAGGCGATATCCTCCAAGAAATGAACTAACTAATCTGACATTATTATCTTGTTTATCTTTTGTACTAGCAGATGTAAACAAAATAAACAAAAATTTTTGTCCGAAATAACGGTAATTCATTTGTTATTTCCCCACTACGCATTTATTTACAATTTGAATTTGTTGATGAAGCAAACATAATAGAATACAAAGATGTCACATCCCATACAAACTTTTAGAACCAAAAACTTATAACGAATAATGTCCCACAACATGTTGCTAGTTGCAAAATGTTGCGAGAGCGAGGGAATTCCTTAAAAAATGGGAATCTCTTAAAAAAAAATTACTTTGTCCCTAATCCGTTTTTTTAAGTTTGCTTTTGTCTTGTTTTGTTGTTATCTAGTGCACCTTTCTTGCGGCAACGGTGACGATCACGGTGGTGGTTTTTTATTCTTTTCTTTTTTCTGTGATGTGTCTGCCGGAATCTTAGAATTTTCTTTATTTTGTAGTTTTTTTTTCTATTTTTTGACTTTTTATTACCTTTGCGATGAAGACTTTTTTAAGTATTTAGTTAAGGATTTGTAAAATTTTTTAAGGGATTCTTCTTTAATAGGATATGTAAGTTTTTGGGTAGGTAAATACCTATATAAAACAGAGTTGTTTTTTGTGTATTTAAATGAAAAGTCATTGCGAGAAGCTTGAGAACTTCTTTATGGATAGGGTTGCATTTTTTTGAATGCGAAAAGAATTTCATGCAAAAAGCGGTAGACGAGACGGTGTACGGTGTTTTTTTTTTCTTTTTCTTTTCTTTTTGTGATCATGTTTGTGCAAGCGGAATCGGTATAGGTATGCTTTTATGTGCCCACACACATAACATGTTTATTTTGTTCGTTTGCCACAATCGTGCTTGTATACATGCCACCTCCACTGTGGTGCGTTCTTTTTCTAACTAAAGTTAACTATGGTTGATGTGTCAAAAATAAAAGTTGGAATGTCATAGTTAAAAAAGTTACTTTGGTTAACTTTTCATTTATTAACGATAAAAGTTCAAAATATGGTTGATCTGTCAAAGAAATAGGGTAAACAAAAATGAAAAATATTTGCAATGAATAATAAAGATAAAATCGTGATTGCATTAAATTTATTGCATAAATTATTATTTGCACTTCTAAAATGGAAACAATTTGGAAATAAAATTTCTATTAACTAAATTTTTGTTTAATGTTTCATTCATTATGGGCACAAATTTCTTTAAACAAAATTGACCAAATAGAAAGAAAAAAAATTGAAAAAAAGGAAAATTAATCAGATAATAACAGAAAACAATTCCTGAAATCGAAATTGACAAAAAAAAATTAGTTAATTGAAAATACATTTTTGCAAAAATGAATATAATTCCAGGTCATAAGAACGAAAAGTAAACAACAGATAACCACAAAATGAAAACATTGCAACATTAACCATTTCAACTCACATCAAGGAGATGAGTTGGAAAAGTTACTAAAAGTTACTTTCTGACACTTTAACCTTGAGCTTAGGAACGAGTTTATGACGTCATAAAGTTACTCAAAGTTACTTTTCTGAATTAAAGGAACGATGATAGTTAACTATTGTTTACTTTAGTTAGAAAAAAACGCACCACTGGGCATCAACGATGCCACATCTGCCTTGTATGGATAATGTCACCACATGACATGGATTTTTGTGGCTCCATTGGATTTTTTCTAGACATGTTCATAATCCGAGCATCGTTCATGCCCAGTGGAGGCGGCATGATATAGATATATATTCATTGCGCCTGGTGCGGCAACGGCGACTATCAGGGTTCAGACTTCACATTCAAAATTTCGAAGCAAATGTGGAAAAAAGCGATGTAAACCCAAAATTTCCGAAGTCGATTTAGAAATTTAAAAAAAAATCAAACTTTCAAAAAATGTTTCTTAACAAAAATTTATTTAATAAAAACAATTTTTAGAAAATAAAAATAAATTAAATAATATTATTACAACGAATTCAAACTCATAACTTAAATTTAATTGCTTGATTTTAAATAAATTTGCCATCTAGAAATGTGTACTGTTTATAAACTTTATTTATTTAAAAGTTGGCTCATAAATATCTTTACGGTTGTTTTTATTAAATATATTTTTCCGAAAAATTTCTCTGAGCTTGGGTTCTGCTCAACATATAATGAGACAAAGTTCTTCCATATTATTTGTTGTTTTCATTAGCCGTTTTTTATTATCAGAGATGATCCATATAGATCATCAAAATACATGAATTACAACAACAAGACGAGATCCTGCTCTCTATCGGGATCACGTTTCATGGACCAGAAGTTTAGTTTTTGCTATTTCTTCTCAGCTTTGCAAATTGTGAACTGTATAGTGTAGAGAAAAAATAAAACCAATAAATGAAAAATAAATAAACGTGAAAAAAAAGAGAAAGGTATAATATATATTATATTTATATATATTTACTATATGGATCATCGGCGATAATAAAATACGGCTATTATATTTAGAGTACCAAAATTAAGGCAAACCACTTTGGTTTATTTAACTTATACCTATTTGAATCTGAAATGACCCAGATTCATTATTTAAGATATCAATGGAGCTTTTGTAAAAAGAGAAAAGCCTCGACCATTTAAAATCTAAGTTAAATTCCCTTCTTGAATTTGTTTTGGGTTGGTTTAAATACTATCTCTATATTAAATCAAATTTATCTTCTTCAAATGAGTGTATTGGAAACAACAGAGCTGTCTCTTACTAAAACGAGGTAGTGCATGGTGATTAAAGCCGTCTTTACATTTATTGATTGAGAATTTTTTCAATTGAAAAAAATAGAAGTAGATTTTGAAAAAGCGAAGTAGATTTAATTTTATTCAGGTGCATACCCACACAAACATAGATATGAATGTTCGTCTGCCGAAATCCTTCCTCTTGGAAGGATTTTCTTTATTAAGTTTTAAATTTATAAAATATGCAAATTCATAAACTTTCACTAGCTTATAAGATTTATCTTAATGTGTTAGTATTTACCTGAAATAAACTAAACTAAACTAAACTAAGTACCTACCTACCTAGCTTTTTTTTTTTTCTTAAAAGCTCTTCGCGATAAAATATTTTCTTTGTGGGTATAGTCCAGTCATTTGGTTGAAAAAATAGAGGTTACCTGGAAAGTTTTCCGGGAGTTTTGAAAATTGGCAATTTTATAGATTTCGACATGCTCTTTTAGAATTTCAACTTTGCCACCTCGTATCTTTGCCGCTCGCGCCGCCATATTGAAAAAAATGGCTCCTAAAAGCAGTTTTTTGATAATAACTCTTTTCCGACACATTTGACAGTAAAAATACATATGCACAAGATAAAACTAGAGAAAACTTCCTGCAATTAATGTTATAACCTCTTTTTCTAAAATCAGTAGTTTCGGCGTACGAGCGTCGCAAACCATTATACGTCTACGTCAACCCGCAACATTTAATTTAAACTGAATTTTGTACTATACATTGAAAACCCGGCTCACTAAGGTCTGTCTCCGCGGGTATAAAAGAATGCGTCGCCTTTGTGTCGGGCCCCTTCTCTCCCTTCGTTGACACCTACCTACGTTGACATTGTTTTTACCTTCAACGCATAGACTTTTTTCGTTGAACGTGTAATCACCCTGAGCAAATTTTAGGACACATTGAAGCAAAGCGTTGACCTATCACCAGGTTCAACAGTTGTATGGGAACGAACAAAATGCAGAGCAATGGGGATGGAAAAATGACATGAACGGGTTAATTCCTGCATAGGCGCCCGCAGGATTTTTCCAAGGGCGGCAAACAAAATATTTTAAGATAGCATTTTCCATTCCATGCTCTGCATATATTATATAGGAGATCACTGAAATATTGCATATTCGGATTTATTTTTTCTGAAAACCACTCTTTAAGTGATATTATCAGAGAATCCAAGTGAGGAACGAAAATTGGTGTTGTAAAATAATATTTGGGTGAGGACGAAGGAATATTGCATCGGTGTGTTTGTTTCTTTACAATTTATGGGTAGTTCAATTCAATGACTGATTCACTCAAACATTTTTCATTTATTTCTCAAAGCGTTTTGAAAGAATTCAAAATGCTTGTTCAAGAAAATTATCTGATCTTTAACACTTAATTTATTCTGTTTAAATCCCTGACTGACTGACTGCTTCAACTGCCAACGAGTAAAGAGCCATTATGAACAAGCAGACTAAAAAAGTTAAATTCGAACACCAGAAATAAAGTTGAAGGGCTCCTTGTTTTGTAACACAGTGCAGTGCTTCCATTACAACGACTATGTATGACTTTTATCACTTAAACGTTTACAGTTAAAGAGTTATGTGAACAATTATTCAACATGAAATGAAAAATTAAATCCATTTTTATGATAAGTAAGCGATTTTCATTGTCTACAAGGGGGGCAAAACGATAGAACTTAGTGATTTATTCGACACAGGTCCAGAGTCAGAGGAGGGCAAGTTATGGAATTTGACGAAAAAAGTGAAAAAAATGACCAATTCGTCAAACTTCCCTGTTAAAAACTGATAAAGTGTTGGTAGAAAAAAGTCGTTGCACAGAGCCAGGGGAGGGCAAGTGCCCCCGGGCCGCTTCCTCTACCTCAAGTTGGTGTGGAAATGAGTTTTTTTGCCGAAACATGTGTTAAAGTACACTCTGCGACGCTCGTACGCCGAAACTATTGATTTTAGAATAAAAAGGTTATAACATTAAATGTAGGAAATTTTCTCTAGTTTAATTTTGTACACAGGGTGTCCTAAAGTCAACGTCAAGCGGGTACTTGGTGATAGAGTAGCTTGTACCTGTACTGGGAAAAATAATAAAAAAAATCTATTTCGCTTGGTTAAGTAATTATAGAAATATTTAGAAAAATAATGAAAATCGATACCCTAGACCACATTTTTAGGTACTGTGGTCACAATTTTCAAAATTTTGCAGTTCGACTGAGTTATGGTTCAAAAAAATTTTGTAACCTAACTTTGACACTTCATATCTTAAAAAAAATGTACTACTGTACCTTCGGCAAGTTGTTTTAAAAGTTGGCCCGTTTTATCAAGATTTCAAAATGGTACAACACTTGCTACTTATTCCATTAAAAGAAATATTATTGATTTTTTATTTGAAAAAAGGACCTCATTTCAATACAGTCAGTTTTACGTATTATTCACGTAAAAATGATTGTGGTGAATTTTTTTTTGTACTCAAACATCGGTTTTACCGATATGTATGTAATAGATCTACATTACATATGGTACGCTATGTTCCTTCTTTTACTCGCAACTTCTCTTTTTCTTGAGCTTTTGTTTTACCGTTATCGTAATCGTTTGTTTTTTCGGTTACCTTGGATTTGATTAGTTTAGTGAAAATTGTGTAAGTTATTTTCTAATAATAGATACTAAAAACTTTCGCGAAATACCGTATTTGTACACAGCTCAAGAATATGCGAACATGCATATTATCTATGGTGAATGCCGTCGTAATGCCTCTGCCGCCGCCAGATTGTATCGCGAAAGGTACCCAAATGTGGAGCGACACCCAGACCACCGTGTGTTCATCTATGCACACCTTTCATACTCGCAAGGACAATTGTCTACTACTCGTTCGGCCGGTACGGTCGCCGGGAGACCTCGAGAACACAACGGAGAAGTAGTTTTAAATGAAATTGTAAGTGATTCCAGCGCGTCAGTACGTGCGATTGAAAGATCCAATGGAATACCAAAAAGCATTTGTCATCGAATTTTAAAACAAAATAATCGCCACCCGTGCCATGTTCAACGTGTACAAAGTTTGCTACCGCGGGACTACGGTCCCAGAGTCGATTTTTGCAGAACAATGTTGGTGAAAAATAGTGAAGAACCGCAATTTCTCAACCACATTTTATGGACTGACGAATCAACATTTAAAAAAAGACGGTTATTTGAATTTACATAATGTACATGAGTGGCACCAAGAAAATCCGCATTTAATTTGACAATTTGAGTATTTGCTTTAGATTTATCAATAAAATAACTGTATTAAAATAACTTCTTTTGTTTCATTATGGATTACGTAAAAAATAAAAACCGCAAAATTTGGAAAATTGTGACCACAGTAGCTAAAAATGGGGCCTGAGGTATCGATTTTCATTACTTTTATAAATATTGCTATTATTACTTAACCAAGCGAGATAGATTTTTTTTTATTATTTTTCCCAGTACAGGTACAAGCTACCCTATCACCCAGTACCCACTTGACGTTGACTTACGGGACACCCTGTATACATATATGCTTTTACTGTAAAATGTGTCGGAAAGGAGTTATTATCAAAATAACTGCTTTAAGGTGCCATTTTTCCAACATGGCGGTGCGAGCGGCGAAGATACGAGGTGGCAAAGTTGAAATTCTGAAAGAGCACGTCGAAATATATAAAATTGCCAATTTTCAAAACTCCCGGAAAACTTTACAGGTAAAATTACCAAATGACTGCACTAGTAAGTAGGTAAGCATTTCATTGATTTTTAAGGGATTCTTCTGTAGGATATGTAAGTTGGTGGGTGAGTAAAAATATACAAGTGAGTGATTTTTCTTTATTTATTAGAAATTTTCTGCAATGGTATGGATAGGTAGGAATGTTGACATGGTGACCAGGTAAATTTACAATTTCATATTTGCATTTCTGATAGGTAGGCAGACATACAAAAATTATTTGAGTCTATTCTTAAGTAAGTAAGTAAATAATTTTATTTCCATTATAATTGTACAAAAACAGTTGTGCTGCTTTTTTAAAATTAATTTTGACAATAACTTATATAAGTTGCCTGGTCAGGTTAAAAAGGCTTTAGTAGGTTAATACATTTTGAGCTTACGTTCTTAAAAACATTCATTCATTATTTGAAAGCCCAGAGTAGATGTTCCTCCGAATTATAATTTCCGATAGAATTTTGGGAAGTCTATTATTCGGTAGTTCCATGATTCGGAATATAAAGAAAAAGTGCAGTTTGAGTGTTGACAAGAAAGATTTTGGCAGTCCGGTTTCTATATGTAGAACATATAGTTCGGCGTGTTGTTAGACAAACGGAAACACCTTTTCAAAAAGCAACGTTGAAGCTTTTCTACCTGAACATGTTCCTTATAGCCCCACACTTGAGCGCAGTACAGCATTATTGTCCTTGAATCCGCATCATATATTTTGAATTTAGCTGAATGACGAATCGTTTTATTCCGTAGAAACTGCGACCATGTAGAATTAACGGAATTTTTGGAAATTGTTAGTCTGTTATTGAGGTGTTCCGTCCAAGACATATTGTAATTCAAAATAACTAGAAGATATTTATATTGGTTTGTAACAGCTATCTCTACACCACTGAAAAACCATTGTTCTTGAGCTGCTCTACGGCCGCAATTGCGAAAGATAACTATTTCTGACTTATCAAGGTTATCTGTCAATCTCCATTTGGTACAGTAAGCAATGACACTATCTATAAGAACTTGCAGATTAGATGGACTGTCAGAAAGTAGAACTATGTCATCGGCATATAAGAGTACGTTGATCTTTAGACTCTCTAGGAACATTCCTGCTGGCAGCTCAGTATATAAGTCATTCAAAAAGAGGATAAAAAGCAATGCACTCAAAACACATCCTTGTTGGACACCTTTGTTCGTCGGAAAAAGTCTGATCTACTTTTGCTATCCCATACAGCAGCTGTAGTGTCTTTATTTATTGATCTTAAGATGTTAATCATTTTTGAAGAGATACCAAGTTTATATAATTTGTAAAAAAGAGCATTTCTGTTTAAGTTGTCAAATTGCAGCTTTTAGATCAACAAAAAACTCTTAAAGTTTCTTCTTTTGGCTCAACTGCAGCTGGATAAGACAAGTTAAGTTGTAGATCTGGTCAACTGTGGAGTAATTATTGCGATATTCAGCTTGATAATGATTCGGAATGTTGTTTTCTTCAACCCAAACTGTAAGCCACAGACGTAAACATTTTATATAACGTATCGAAGAAGGACAGTCCACGATAGTTTATTACATCATTAGCGTTGCCCTTTTTGAATAAGGGATATATAATCGATTGTTTGAACGAGGTAGGAATGGTAGCTGTTTTAAAAATATCGCTGAATATCCTATAAACTTCATCAGTCAGTAGAGGGCTGGCATTTTTATATAATAGGAGCTTTTTTGTTTTTAGATGTTGTGATAGCTAAACGAATCTCGTCCATCTCTATACATCGATCGATTTGCGATTCATTAATAACGGGTAAATCCGGATACGGTAATGTTGACTCTGCTGGTTCTGATAGAAGTATCTCAAAAAGTGTTTTAAAGATTTCCGCAGTTAACTGGATCATTGAATATAGTTTGTCTCCACGTATCTCTTTTGCCAGTCTTCACCATTCCTTTGAAGTGCTTACCATATGCAGTTGAGTGATAACATTCTGATAATATTCACGTTTTTTTCATTTTACATAGGTTATTTATTATTTTCTTGCGGCAGTATATTTCATTCGAAATACATGAAATATTAAATTTTCGGAACATCTTTAAATGTTTAAAGGTTGTTTTTCGGGCTACATTACAAGAAAGGTCAAACCATGTTTTTTTTGGATCAAACTTAAACTTTTGACCACAAACGCATCCGTTGGCTTCGAAGATGCAGTCCTTAATTGCATTGCATCTATTTTCGATTGAAGAAGATGTAAATGTTCTCTTTCTTAAGGCTGTTTCGAGATTTTGTACATATGCGTGACATCTCAGTCCATTTAAGCCGGGGAAGATAATTCGAATACATTTCTATGTCACTGTCATTGACATTTTTCAAGGAGAAGATAACGGGCACGTGGTCCGAAAAAGTTTCGGTACCAACAAAGAAGTCTTCAATCAGATGTGCTGTAGCACATGATGGGCAGCAGTAATCAATTACAGAAGAACCTCTGCTGCTAGCAAAGGTATACTTGTATCATTGAAGCTACGACCATTTAAAATAAAAGCTCCCACATCTTCAAGAAGTTCCAGAAATATGTTACAGTTGTTGTCACAGGTAGTATCTTTAGAGCATCTTGTTTCTGCAACCGAAGTTAAAGCTGTAGGGCTGATGTCCACAGAGCCTCTTGTTCCTGTTCTAACGTTGATGTCATTAAAAAGGATAAACTTATCAAGGTCCGTTTCAGCAACAAACGTCTTTAGCTTGCAATTTAGCTTGCAATATCAATGTTTCGTTGCAGTTTATGAATTTAAATTGGTGTGATATCTCAATGCTCTTCTTGTAACCAAATAGACACCCCCCACTGGCTTGCCCAAAGTTGCTATATTTTATCAAATGAGTTAAATCCCAATAAAATATTTTCATAGTTTTTTATATTTTCAGACATTACAAAAGCTTCAAAGAGAAAAAATATTTGAAATTTACCGTTTAGCCAGGAGGGGCAATTTCTAATAAAAATTAATTAAAACCGAAACAAAATTATTTCAAAACAACGGTAACACTTACATTGCCATGATAAAGGTATATCATTGTAAGGCCAGAAATATCTACTTTTATTGTGTTTTTAAATAAATTTGTTTAAGAGAATAGTTTTTGAAAAATTAATTTTCAAACTCAAAATTTTGAAGAAAACAAATTCAGCAACGCAACGGGTTGGAGTCAAATTAAGGGAATTTTATTTCTGTTATTTTCAATTTTCTAAAGAACAAGAAGAGTTTTTAGCATCCTGTTTTTAGTGTTTCAATAAAAATAAATAATACTTAATAACGTAAAGTTTTGAACAAAATTAGTTTGAACACTATTTTTTCAATTTTTTTTTTCAAAATTTTGAGTCTTAAAATTAATTTTTCTTAAACTATTCTCTAAATCAACTTTATTTAAAAACAAAATATAAGAAGAGATTTTTGGCCTTACATAAACGTGTATCATGGCATTGTAAGTGTAACCGTTGTTTTTTTCTGTTTTAAGTAATTTTTTTAGAAAATTGCCCCTTCTGGCTAAGCGGGGGGAATAGACCCCCCCTCCCATACGATTTGATTTTTTTCTTGTCTCGACTCAATCTACACGCTCTAGCTTTTTGTCACACCTTATGTGAATCACCCTGTATAACTATTTTTATCATTTAAGATGCTTTTTAAAATAACAATAGAATTGAATATTTCATTTCATAATCGTGAACAAAATAGTATTGAATGTTATTTAAAACTCTTTTTTGCCTAAATTTTGAGTATAAGAATAATTTTTTTTAAAAACCATTTAAGTAACTTGATTAAAAATCAAACTAAAAAGCTTTTAAAAAAGGTATAGTTTTCGTTTGTAAATATTGCCGTTGTTATTAAAAAATAATTTTTTGGTTTTAAGTGGTTTTTTTGAAAATTACCCCTCCTCCCATAGTAAAAATTGTTTGTATTTAGTCCCTCTACAGTAATCCATTTCCATTATTATTTTGTGGAGCAAGTTTGATTCAAAATGTTTTGTTCACTAGAAAGCGAACAACTTTTCAAACTAAAAAAAGGAATCCTACACCCCCGTCAAAAATTTGTTACCACATTTAAAAAATATATTTCTCGACATTTTCTGTTGTCAGAACATTTTATTCAGCTTACTTGTGCTACAACAAACAAATATAATACCGGCTATTTGTATTCATTCTGATTTGATTTTGAGGATTTTTTGATGTGAGATATGTATTGCTAAAAAAATTTAAATTCAAACTTTACATCTATGAAAAACTATGGGATGCGATGGACCGCTGGGTAAAATCTGGGTAAACTGGTATAGTTTACAGCCGGAAACATTGCAAAAACTGATCAAAAATGCCAATTTTATGCCAAGTAACCATAAGTGCGTGGATCACATTTTTGGTGAAAATCGATTAATTTAATTTATTTTATTTGTTTTTTTTTTTATGTTAGGTTTAAAATCTTTTGAGGAATATAAGAAGTTGGAAAACTAATACTGTTTTGTTTTCAGCAAATAATAAATAAACCTTAATAAATAGGTTATTGTATCAGAAAATTTAGTTTTTTTAATGTGGTTCCAAACTTTTGTCGCGGGGTGTACCTACTTGAAGTACCTATACAGACAAAATAGCTATAAAAAATGTCGTTATTACTTCGATGTCATTTTTAGAATTGCTAGGTACATATCTACCTACCTATTTCGAAACTGATTTTTGTATTATTAATAATAACTGAAAATAGGTACCTACATATACCCATTAAATCGACTAAATTTAAACATACATACTTTTCATTTTTTAAAAAAAATAAAAGTTAACGATACCTTCTCATACCTCTATCTACTTAACACGAAATTTTGAATCAAACTTGCAAATATTTTTTATTTTCATTCGCCAATCGAAAACATAAACAAACAAGAAATACAAAAAAAAAAAAAGAACATAATAAATAAAATAAATAAAATCCCCTCAAGGACGATAGTGGCAAACGAATAAAATGAGCTTGTTGTGTGTGTTTGCACAAAAAAGCATTATTGTGCTTATGAAAATATAATTATCACACAAAAATATAAAGCCACCACCTGCACATTACACTGTGACACAGTCTCGTCTACCGACTCTTTCAAGAAATTCAAAACTCTATAAACAATCAGCTTTATCATATCAAAATCAACAAAGAATACAAAACAAATTGACCTGTAATGTGTGTGTGTACATATGTATGTAAAAGTGTATTCTGCTTAAGCACAAACATGATCACACAAAGAGAAATCAAAATAAAAGCAACACCGGCACCGTACACCGTGACAACGTCTCGGCTACCGTTTTTGAATGAAATAAAAAAAATTGATACCTATCCATAAACAGGTTTCTAAGCTAACGTCTTTGCAAGGACGTTTCTATTAGTTAGACAAAAAACCACTCGGTCGTTACCTACCCACCAACTTACAGATCATTAAAGAAGAATTCCATTAAAAAAATTATACACCAAATCCTTCCTGCTTAAGAAGTCTTCATTGCGAAGATACCTAATATAAAATCAAAAAAAGAAAAAAACTACAAAATAAAGAAAATATTTAAATTTTCGGCAGACCCAAACATCACAGAAAAAAAGGTTAAAAACCAAACCATCGTCACCGTTGCCCCAAGTAGGGTGCGCTTCATAACAACAACCACAGATTAGCCTTATGAAGATGAGAATGTTTCGTACGTTTCACCCTCCAAAACCCATTTGTTTACATTGTTGTATTTGTAATTTTTTCCCGCGTCGATGAATAGGTGTGAATTGCAACAACAATTTAGCCCGGTGTGTGAAGATACCTACTGTCTATGGGTGAGATTTTTATACACACTTTCTCATTTTTTATCTGATAACTGCCAGTTCAAGCTTGTAGGCAAATTAAAATGGCTGCCGGGGATTCTCATCTTCATGTAGCTAATCTGTGACAACAACACAAAACAAAAGAAACAAAAAACATACAAAGAAGGACAAACGACAAAGTAATTTTTTTAAGAGATTCCAGTTTTTTAAGGAATTCCCTCGCTCTCGCAACATTTCGCACCTAGCAACATGTTTTGGTACGCGATATCACGTACCATGCTTTTGTGTGCCAAAAACCAAAATTAAAAAATAACTATTCATAATTCTCATCACCTCTTAAAAATAAAACTCCTTCCCCACCTCTTAAAAAGATACAAAATTAATTTTAATGGTATAAAATTCATCTTCATCTGTCATTCCCATAATTTACTGCGAATTTGTCAAACATCGATTATAACAAACAAACACTCTCTTTCAGAGTCATTGAGTCAGTTACTGAGTCGGTCAGTGATGAACGAAAATATGCAATTTAATTTTTGTTAAAGCGTTCATAAATTAAAAAAAAAAACAAGCACATGATATTAATCTAATGAGGAACTTTTTTTCTTATTTTAGTTTCATTTTAAAATTCTATTTTCTGAATATAATTTTATTTTTTTTATAATTACTTTAATCCATTCAACTTTTCCCCGTTTGCCCAACCTTGTTGTCCTATTACAATTTTCACCCCATAAAATTAATCTCATAATAGTTCTGCTACTTCATCATCACAACTTAATGAATTCAAATTGGTAGAATATGTAATCAATTAATTCGTTTGTTGCATGCTTGAAAGATTCGAAACCAGACTTAAAAAAACTATCCATAATTTCAAGAGCTACAGTTAAGCAGATTCTTCTTATTCACAGAAATTATACTCATTAAACCCAAAACATATAAGTATGTTGTTTTTTTATTAGCTTTAAGATTCGCAGTCCCTTTCTAGTATAAAGAATATTTGCTGTAATGCTACGTATAGGAACGAAGTGGATGTCGAAAGGATCGATGAATGAATATAATGGTGAGCCTGCGTTTTATGGAACATACCAACTTTGAAAGCTTTTTGCACTTCGCTTTATTTCTTAAATATTGAACAGAAGTTATTCACCATCAACCTATGAATACTTTAAATTCACCTGCACTAGAACAACTAACCTTGATAGATGTTTGGGAATACACGCATGGAAAATGGCGCAAATCAGCCCCCAAACAAGGACAAAATGCACATGCCTTATAAATTCCTAAACTTCTCGAAATGTGAACTCATGTGCCAGGAATTGGAAAATGTTGAACTCAGTTTCTCGGCAAGAGCACTCCAACGAGGTTCTTAAGATTTTTAACAGTACAATTATTGTTTAAAGTCCATAATGAGGATGTGTTTTATTCTATTCGTTAATTCCGGAAGCGTTTTCGTAACATAAGGGTGTTGTTTTTTAATTGCAGTGCAACTAATTAAACAAGTGGACAAACGTTCGAGTGCTGCGGAAAATATATTTTCACTGAAATATTTATCAAATTCAACTTCCTAGTAACAATTAAAAACCCGAGTCCCTCGCGAAGATGTATGTATTTTAATACATACAATGTTACGTGCTTTATTTAATCTCTAATAAAAATAACCTGTTCTCGTCGTCCTCGCCACGTCACGGTGTTTGACAAGGTGAATCTTATTCCAAATCTACAAATTAAAATTGGAAGGATCGATGTGCTTGCATACCAACAAACCCAAAATACATTCAGGGTCAGTCTGCTTCCGTTGCCTGTGGGTAATTACATTATAATTATATTTTATAAAAAGACTTGTTAGCTTTTTGTGAAAAATTAATAGGTATACAAATAATTATAAATGGAGAAATGAATTAAGATAGACTAAAAAAGAGCTTTGCTAGCATTCAACGTATGTGTATCAATTTCAAAATGCTAAAAAACCTAAGTACCTAGCTGACTGAGCAACACTCTTTAATTACGCAGATAGTATAGCGTTCCATTTATTCTTCTCTGTACTTTCTCATATACAGGCTACTCCGCTTAAATGAAAAAATGACTATCTGAAAAAAGAAATTTTAATTTTGAATTTTTTACAGTGGGCCTTTTGAACTGAACTCCGCTTATCTCCGCTTATCTCCTCCGTTCATCTGTAACACAAAAATTCGACTTACATATTCAACTCCACATAAGTAAAACAACTATTGAACATTCTCATCAATATTGAATCTAATACACCTTTTAATGTTGTAAATCCATGTGTTTTTGATATTTTACAAAAAATAATCTTGCTGGAAACATTAAGAATAACCGATTATAAGGTTAGGTAACATTTGCTTTACATTCACAAAACTTCGCTTTTTTATACATATTAGGTTCAGCTATCCGAAGTTCGGATACAGCAACGCTACGCGCACAGGTGTGATTAAGAGTTACGAGTCTATATGTGCTGATTCCCCCCCGGAAGGGAATAACCTAAAATTAAGACAACCTTTTAGAAAAAAGGACAAATTTTTCTTTCGGGAATGCGAGTCTTGTCAATCTTGGTTGATTTGGCAGAAAAATCATTGCAATTTGTATCTAATAATAAAAGAGTTTTTTCTATTTTTCTTTAAAAAAAATATTTTCTTGGAACATTTTAGAGTGCATCCCAAAATATCAAAGCTTAACTTGAAAAAAAATTTCCTCAAAACTTGAGCGAAATCGAACAAGTTTAAGGTAGTGCTACCAGCGATTTTTTTTTAAATCGTATTTTTCCGCTATTTTTCAAAATTCAGTAACTTCTACAGCTTTATTTATTAGATTTCACTTATACTCAGTACATCCTCGGAATAGTTAAACCGAGTCGAAATACTTACTTCGTCACATCAAACAAATCCTTATTTATAAAATATTTTCTTGGCCGTTTTAGCTTCACCCTCCTTATGTCAAATATATTATCAAAAAATAACCAATCTAAGACTCTGGTTATTAAGAACGTGAAAAACCCCAGCTGATTTTCACAATTATTCATTTTAAATAATTATTATTTGCGGTATTTTGTCTAAGAACCTCATATTGCGTCCCCAATACCGTAGGTATAGCTGCCATCACTTGCAAACCAATTGGGATTTGCCCTCCTCTTCATCATCGCTTAGGGAAGGCCGAGCTATGGTTATTAATTTTTTCATATTTTCTTTCGGAAAATCGGTACTTTGAGCGGAAATCTTCATCCCTCAGTATCATGGGATAGAAACGAGTTTTGTACTGCCTTGGCCTTCTCCGTCTTGCAAGTAAATCAATTAAAGAATTTAAATCATTTATGAATCCAAAGTAAGTATTCCTTTCGTCAAAAAGGTAAACAAAAATTTTGTCTACACTCCTTTTTGTAAAGGGTTTTCCAATTGGGACTCGGTAAATGAGTTTTTGCGCCCTCTGAAGGGTTTTTTTCCGTACTTGATAGAGGCGGTAAAAAATATTTTGTTTTGACAGCCCCATAAGATTAACATTGAAAAGAGAACAAAAATGTTTTTTTTTAAAGTAATTTTTATTCGATATTTCAATAAGAAACCGGTATTGAATAATAATTGAAATCACTTCTATAAACATTAAATTATGTAAAACAAGTAAAAAGTGCTTCAATATGTGAATATATAATTTTGAAAATTGCAATCAAAAATTGTAAACAAATAGCCTTTGCAGTATTTTGTGAGGTTATGTTTCCCACGATTGTAAACAAACCTCTTTGCAACTGGATTTATTTTCTTACGCGCGCTTTTAAAAGAGAACAATAAATTTGTTAAATTTCGTGTAATTATTAAATTAAATAGTGTAAAATCAGTGGACTTCAATAAATTAATAAACAATAAACTGAAAAGTGAGTTATACGTTTAATTATTTATGAAACACCGAACGGATTTTTATAAAACTTGGCATTTTGAACGAGAAGCATCTGTTGTCCAAGATTGTATCATTTGTTTAAAAAAAAAACACGAATTTGCAAAATTTTAGCAATTTTTGAAGGTGAACTACCGCAATTTTAGATGAAAAAAAATTTTTTCTTTGATTTTAGCAACACTTCGACAAGACTTTTTTGAGAAATACCGAACGGATTTTTATAAAACTTGGAATTTTGAATGAGAAGCATCTGTTGTATAAGATTGTATCATTTTTTTTATAATAAAACACGAATTTGCAAAATTTTAGCAATTTTTGAACGTGAACTACCGATCACTTTAGATGGAAATTTTTTTTTTTGCAATTTTCGCAACACTTAAACACGATTTTCGCGGAAAATAGTACACAGATTTTTATAAAACTTAACACAATGAAGCAAATGCCTCCGCAGTTCATTTAAGTTCTATTTAATTTAGTACGCGATAGATATTTCTGAATTTACAATAATTTTTCAATTTCAATAACCGGCGGCGGTGGCGGCATTTTCATTGGAAACTATTTTTTTCACGATTTTCTCAAAAAATACACAACATATTCTTATAAAACCGCACATTATGGATAAAAAGAATCTGTAGTTTATTTATATATCACTTTTCTAAACTAAAAACAACTTTGCGTAATTTTTAAGAAATTTTATTTTGATATGAAATTCCACGAGCACTCCGGTGTTTCGCGACACGATAAATTTTTAGATTTCATGAATAATTAAACGTATAACTCACTTTTCAGTTTATTGTTTATTAACTTATTGAAGTCCACTGATTTTACACTATTTAATTTAATAATTACACGAAATTTAACAATTTTATTGTTCTCTTTTAAAAGCGCGCGTAAGAAAATAAATCCAGTTGCAAAGAGGTTTGTTTACAATCGTGGGATACATAACCTCACAAATACTGCAAAGGCTGTTTGTTTACAATTTTTGATTGCAATTTTCAAAATTATATTTTCACATATTGAAGCACTTTTTACTTGTTTTACATAATTTAATGTTTATAGAAGTGATTTCAATTATTATTAAATACCGGTTTCTTATTGAAATATCGAATAAAAATTACTTTAAAAAAAAACCATTTTTGTTCTCTGTCAAATCAAAACTATTTTTACCGCCTCTATCAAGTACGCGAGAAATCCGTTAGGCGTCGTGTTGCCGAGTCCCAATAAGAGGTGTTATTTCGGTAGCTGTCACTTTTGAAGCTGTCATTTTTTGACATTTGACAAGTAGAAACTACGCCATTATTAAAAATGGAACGATACACGCTTCAACAACGCATTGAAATTATTAAAATTCACTATAAAAATGGTGAAAATTTGGCAGAGACGGTTCGTAAAACTAAAACATTTTTGGGTCGTCGTGAAGCACCTTGTCGGACCGCAATACAGAAATTGGTGGACAAATTCGAGCTGTTGGGCCAAGTTAGTGATGTGCACGTCGCTCAAGAAAAACTGAGAATATTGCTGTTGTAGCCCAAAGTGTTGAAGAAAACCCAGGTTTGTCCATTCCTCGTCGTTCTTTGGAATTAGGCATTCCACAAACGTCATTACACCGTATTTTGCATAAAGACTTGGGTCTTAAGGCTTATAGAGTTCAGTTAACACAAGAACTCAAGCCGGCTGATCATCAACAACGTCGTGTCTTTGCTGATTGGGTCCTTGAAATGCATGAAAATGATTTCATCGAAAAATCATTTTGACTGATGAGGCCCATTTCCACCTCGGAAGCTACGTCAACAAGCAAAACTGTGGCATCTGGGGCTCGGAAAACCCAAGAGTTATTGTTGAAAAGCCTCTCCATTTTCAACGCGAGTTAAGTATTGGTCCTAAACCATACTTATTATTATTATCAAATTGCTGCCATCGTAAATTGCTTCACAATAAATGACATCGTTAATTATGCATTTTATTGTTTCACAATAAATGACCTAGTGAAGAATTTACGATTGCGGCAAACTAAAATCAAACCGATGCATTCGGTTAACCTGTTGAGAAATTGAAGGCACACTTGAAAAATTAAGCAATATTAATTGTGGGTCATAATTTCTCACAATCATTATTGCTTGGGTATGCTATATGTTCCCACTAGGAAGTGAATGCATTGGTTCGGTTAAGAATACAAAAAAAAAAAGAAAAAAAAGAATAAAGTAAACAAAAGAATATCGATTCATATGTATATTCGATATCGATATTCTTCTGATATAGTTTTCGCCTCCTCCGACAGCTATTTTGTAGTTTAGTTTTTAAGAAGAACTCAAAGAAGCAATACGGTGCAGACCCGCATTGAGACAGCGGCCGTATCTTCCAAGATAACAAAAAAATTCAGAATAATAAACACGGAATATACAATAGAAAAATATCTCTTGTTTTATTTTAAAAAAATATTCCGCGATTCGGGAATTTTTCTCGCGTGACTGTTTGGTGCGGTTTATGGTCCGGCGGGGTCATTGGACCCTACTTTTTCGAAAATGAGGCTGGAGCAACAGTTACGGTCAATGGATTGCGCTGTCGAGAGATGATTAATGATTTTTTATGGCCGGAATTGGATGGTATTGATCTGGACAACGTTTACTTTCAACAAGACGGCGCTACGTGCCACACAAGCAATGAAACCATCGATCTTTTACGGGAAAAGTTTCCGGACCGTGTTACCTCTCGAAGAGGTGATCACAATTGGCCACCGAGATCTTGTGATTTAACACCTTGCGTCTTCTTCCTTTGGGGCCACGTGAAAGATAAGGTCTACGCCAACAGCCCAGCGTCGATTCAAGACCTCAAAGATGGAATTCTTGAGGCTATCGAGGACATAGGGCAGCCACTTTGCGATTTGGTTATGGAAAATTTCATGAAAAGGATATGGTCCTGTAAGCGTGGTCGTGGCGGCCATTTGGCTGATGTTGTGTTCCATTATTAACGGCATACCTTCCTCTTTATAATGAAATAAACATCCGATCATTTATCTCAAAAAATGCCATTTTTCTTTGAATATCAAAATAACACCTCTTATTGGAAAACCCTTTAAATTTCACACGATATCATGTCAAAATGACATTTAGATACTAAAACGGCTTTACTAGGGCTTTAAACCTCCTATGAACCAGTTTTATCTTACTCGCCTCTATTCCTTGTATATTTTTCTTATAAATTAACTTTTCAGGATTAGACACGTTGTTAAGTTGGAGTAACTTTTCTCGGTCGCCAAAACGAGTTTATAAATAAGGCTGCTAGAGTTTTAATGATAAAGACGTAAAATTTTCAGGGAATGTCTGTACATGGCAGTTGTCTTTATATATTGAGTTTCAAAATTAATTTTTGGAACACATTTCGTAACATTTCGCTGGTACCTAAAAAAACAAGGGCTTGGGTTCTATAGGAGGCAGGCGCTAAAAATTTAAGATATAGTTTTATTTTTAAATTGTTTATAATTAAAACATTAACACATTAATTCAAAAAAACAGTGCGGATTTGGCTCACACAAAAATAAACCAAATATCGAAAAAATTACGATTCTCTTTGCTGCAAAATAAACTTTATTTATTTACAATAAATATCAACTTAGCGAAGCAGCAAAAAGAAAAAAAGGAAACGTGGAACGACAAATTCAAAATTATCACAACATCTAATTAACCGCAAATTATTCACCTAATCACTTTTCGATCAGTGAATGTTGTTTCGCTAAGTTGACACTCATATATATTCCTTACATATTTTAATTAAAGTATATTTTACTATGTAATATTACAGTATTAATTTTTTTTTACTTTGTTTATCCTTAAATTTAAATATTCTCAATGGCAAAGTCTTGAAACAATGCAACACCCCTTTACCAGTGACGTGCCGTGGTGCTTTTAGTAAGGCTATCTTATTTGGTATGTCGTTTTCCTCTCAACCAAAAGCACCGATTGTTTTTAAAAAATCGTATAAATCAATCATGCTACATTAAGAAATTTAAAACCCTTTTTTTAATCAATGTATTTCATTTATTTTCGATTTATTGCACAGAAAATTAAATTTTATTGTATATTTATTTAATTGTTTTTAAAGATGATAGACCGTAAATGACCTCCACGCTCATTCACGCATATGCGACACCTCACTAGAAAATTTTTCATTGCGGCCTGAAGGTTTGAAGTCGGAATCGCCTCTGTCGTTGACTACGAAAAATATTCCCACTGAGTATAATAGTTTGTGAAATAAAACACAACAGTTCTTGATGATTAAATTATTAATACTGTTTGTTATTTAATTGTTGCAAAAAACACAAATTCAATTTACTTTTAAGTGGAAAGAAATGTTCCCTTTCGTCTTCCGTTGGTTTTTATTTAAAATGAAGTTCTGCTATTGCCAGCTGCAACGCTAACTGTCTCCTCAGTAACATCTTTTGGGTGTGTTCGTTTAAAATTAGATGTTGGAACTTTCTCGCTCTGTTCCTCTACATAATCATCCATGACATACCCACCCCCGTGAAATTCCCTCGGTGTTTCACCACTTTCGACATCGAGCACTGCCAATTTTGATGTAGGTCTGCGAAGTATTCCGCCATTCGTTCTAACATCTGCTACTCTTATGTGTCCATCTTTTCCTGGATAAGTTGCACAAATAACCCTTCTGCACCATTTACTTTAGAGTTGTGCAAAATAGTTCCAAAGGCGGAACGAACATGGAACGGTTCTTTTTCCGGTCGGAACTAGTTCCTGGAACCATGTCCGCGGAACTATTAAGATTTGATATTTAGTGGTATGGTCAGTCATACTCAGAGCTATGGAGTATGGACAAATCTCGGTAAAGATTTAGTATAGCCAGAGTTTAAAGAGTTTTAAGTAACGTTTTTTGTTTCGGTTTTAATTTTTATTTAAAGCCTAGTACGCAGATCGCGCTAAATTTTCGTTTTCATACAAAATTCTCTCCAAAATTTAGCCAAGCTAAAATTAAGCCAAGCGTTTTAGCCAAAAGGTACGCAGCTCCAGCTAAAAGAATCAAATTTTTGGTTCTTACTGTGCATCACCATCTGTCAAAATTTAGCGCACGACACGAAATAATTGTTCGGCACATTAATTCTCGGGCTAAATTTTGAAGATTTCTATAATTCCTGAATTTTTGTGAATTTTGCTCTGTGAAAATAAAAAGTGACGTGGATAATATTTGGAAACAAACTATTTATCTGAGTCAAAGAGAAGAATCCATTTTATTTGCTTAAAATTACCTGAAATATGAATAAGAAAATTCTTTGAAATTGTTAAATATAAATTTTTCAGATAACAGCTGTTCTCTGTGACATATTCTACACAACACTCTCATGTCAAAATTTAGCTAGTGATGTAGCTGATGTTTGGAGAGAAAAGTGGGAGCTCAAATTTAGCGTGATCTGCGTACTAGGCTTAAAAAAAAAAATATTGTTATTTTGAACACAAAAAAATAATACGAAAAACACAAACAAAAATCAGCTTTCGATTCACATTTTTAACTAAATCAACATAAATAGGTATAAGAAAAATATATATACATTCAGAAAAATAATAAGGGTATTCATGCAACAGCGTAAAATCATCGTAAACGTAGTAAAGTTATAAACTGCGTAAATCTGTCAAATTTTCCATACAAATGGTGACAGAATTACGAAGTTTAAGACTTTACTACGTTAGCCACGACTTTGAGTGAATAAAAACAAATTCACAAGTTGAAAACAAAAATCGTCAAGTTGTGTTCAACTTTGAGTGAATAAAATCGGCCTTAGTGTACCCAATCCAAGTATTCTCATTGGAAATGGTGTATATTTTTTTGCCGAACATGTTCCCTATCCTAATAAGAAAGAATGGAAATGCAATGACAACAAAAGACATGGAACTATTAAGGGAACTATGAACATGATCGGATCGGACCGATTTACATTCAGCCGAACATGAAGGAACTACAACATATGCACTATACTCCATACCTAGTAATAAGAGTGGAACTACGATGAAATGTTATAGGCAATGTGTTTGAAGAAGATATGGAACTAAAGGAGGAACTATTTGCATGATGAGAGGTCGGATTCGGACCGATTAAAGTATATCTCGTTCCTGTATGTATCTGCTATACTCTTTGCTGAATTCCAATGGGTTCGTACTGCGTGTAGGTAGAGGGTAATCACACACACTATTTGCCTTTACCCACCCTGGTGTAGAGTGTAGTTGTGGTTTATGGATATTTGTATGATACTCAACTCAACTCGTTCTCATTCTTGTGCGGCAGGCTTTGGCTGGGCAATTCGCAAGATATGCGTGTGTGTATTTCAATTTGTAACTAAACAGAGACACAATGGTGGCTCTCATCTTGTTTTGTGTCTACGTAGTCGGAACTATGGACATGTTTAAATTCAGTTTGTGGAACGAGTGGAAATGTATCCAAGGAAAGACATAGTTCCTGGAACTATTTAGGTCCGGAACTACACAACTCTAATTTACTTCGTGGAAGCTCTTTCTCGCAAATCAGAACTAAGTCTGCCAGTTTAAGGGCTGCTTCGCGGCGGAACCATTTTGAGCGACGTGTCAGAGTTGGCAAATACTCTAACAGCCAACGTGTCCAAAAGCTGTCTTTCAATTGCAATGCTATTTGGTATTGCTTGCGAAGGCCTACCCGATGGTCATCGGCAGGAGTTTGTGTAGAATTCGTTATCCCTAGCAGGAAGTGAGTTGGAGTGAGGGGCTCGTCTTCTTCCGATGATACTGGTAAGTGTGTCAGAGGCCTGGAATTTATTATGTTTCGGCTTCGATGAGTAAGCTTTGTAACGTTTCTGGACGGGGTGCTTCTTGTTTCAACGTTTGGGCTAGAACCCTTTTCACCGACTGAACGAGTCGCTCCCAGCATCCGCCAGCATTAGGATTGGCTGGGCAGTTAAATAACCACTCGATACCTCTGGATGACATCTCTACCATTATAACATCTGAATCAAATAACTGCTGATTCTTCTGCAATTCTCGGTTCACAACCACAAAATTTGTGCCGTTGTCACTGCCAATTCGCACTGGTACCCCTCGGCGATTAACAAAGTTTCTGATGCATACCAAACAGGCGTCTGTGGATAGATCCACTGCTAGTTCAATGTGGATGGCACGTACTGTAAGGCAGGTAAAGAGTGCTGCCCACCTTTTTACACGGCTTCGTTCAATCGTCACCTCCATGGGGCCAACATAGTCGAGGCCAACGTAACTAAACGGCCTGACAAATGGAGTCAAACGATCACTTGGTAGCTGCCCATCAATGGTTGCACTGGTGTGGAGGTTGGGAACCCAAAAATGTTGACGGATTTCGTTGATTATCATTTCCTGATTCTGATGATGTAGATCCTTGTGATATCTATCAGCTATGAGATATGTCAGCTCGTGTTCCCATGGCGTTATTATAGGGCACCTTGTGCATTTAGGAAGACATTTGGCGGCATTTATTCTTCCTCCTAAGCGCAGAGTTGAAGTTTCATCAAGAGAAGGTGTCAGTTGAAATATTGGGCTTGACTTTTCCAATTGTTGTTTATTCTCCAATGCTGAAATCTCATCAGCGTATGTTTGCTGTTGAACATTTCGACATAACATTTGTTCGGCCTTGCAGAGTTCTTCTGACGATAGCTCTCCAGTTGATAGTTGTTCACATAACATCAAATGTTTCAGATTTAATATATATCTGAAAATCCATCCAACAGTTCGCTTGAGTCGTAGATAGTCAGAGAAACGATTCAGCTGAATAATGTCATTCTTCTGTCTTATATGCAGTACCCGAAAACTTGGACTAAGCTCGTCTTCATCTTCTACATCCTTGTTCTCTACTTTCGAGATAGGAAGAAAGGTATCCGTTTTCTTCAGAAAACTGGGTCCTGTGATCCATCGAGACTCAGGCGAATATTTTGGTGGGTACTGCGTTCTCGTGGCTTCGTCAGCGGCATTCTGGCTTGTTGGTACCCAATGCCAGTCCTCTTTCGTAGTTGAGTCCAAAACCTCAACTATGCGATGGGCAACGAACGGTTAATAGTTTCTCGCTTCAGACTGGATCCATCTAGCGACGGTTGTAGAATCCGTCCAGAAGAAACATGTCAGGCACGACTGAATGGCTTGTGAGGATGGAGGTCTTCAATCTTGTTCCGAGCACAGCTGCCGTAAGTTCGAGGCGAGGGACCGACAAAAGCTTTTTTGGAGCGCATTTGGATTTTCCTGCAGCGAATGAGACGACAATATTGCTATCTTTCACCAAACGCCAGTAAGCAACAGCGGCATATCGACAAAAACGTGCAACTCCAAAGTTCTCGAACTGTGAAGAAAATCTGCTGAGTAGTTGCAAGGAATTCGTTGGCGTTCAATATTTTCTAGTTCCTTGTACCATTGCCTCCACTTGACGAACAGATGATCTGGCAGACCCTCATCCCATAGCGTCCCTACTCTCCACAGATCCTGAATAATAGCCATAGAATATATTATTATATTGGCAAGTAAACCAAAGGGATCGAACATTGACATCACGATGCTCAGAACCTCTCTCCTTGTTATGGCTTGCGTGTAAATGAATGAACTTCATGAGTGATTCGGTGCCGTCGGATCCTGAAAACAAAATCATCGGAAGAAGTCTCCCAGTACATACCTAAAATTTTCTCAGCTGTCAGATTTGATGATTCTTTGTCCAGTTCTAAATATGTTCCCGGCCCCGCATTCACAACATCGTTGTTAAGTTCACGTTCTATATGTTTTGAATGAGAAATAAAGCCTCGCAGCTCAAATCCAGCGGCACGATGAATTTCTCTGACTGACTTGCTTGCTTCAACAGCTGCATCTTCATCTTGAAAGCTGGTCACAAAATCATCGACGTAATGTTGATCAACTAACCGAAACTGAATGGGTTTCTTCAAACTGTAGGGCATTTTTATTCTTAACGTCTCATAGACTGCATGAAGTAGATCTCAATAGGCTTGGATGGGTCACCATGTCTCCAGAGGAAGTGTTGGGCATCCTGATCCTCTTGTCGAATCCGTATCTGGCTGAACATTTCTTTTATCTCACCACAGATAACAACCGCACCCTCCCGAAATTTACAAAGAACGACTGGCAATGGCTGATTTAAGTCTGGCCCCTTTAGCAGAACAGAATTCAACGATGTTCCTTGTACGGTAGCAGCTGCATCGAAAACAATCCTCAGTTTGTGTGACTTATGAGGGTTTCTCTCACCAAAGTGAGGTAAATACCAAGTTCTTGCTCCAATTCTGTTCACTTCCACTGGTTGCATTCTTTTCGCATAGCCCTTCTCAACATAACTCATCAAATTGCGTTCGTATTCTTCAGCAAACTTTACATCACCTTTCATCTTGCGTTCAACGCCTTCAAGTCGTCGAAGAGCCATTGGCAAAACCACAGAATCATCAGTCCACAACAGGCCGGTTTCAAAACGATTGGAGTCGATTCGGCGTGTAAAAGAGTTGAGAATCCCAATTCTATCGCCAAGTCCTCTTCCAACAGTGTAACAGATGAGCCCTCATTAAACAAAGCATATGTTTCGACCTCGCTTTTGGGCCATGAATTCTTATTGGCACGATTCTAAATAGACTGACTGATTTATTGGACTTACAGCAACTAACAAACTCCTTGACTTTTTGGAAGGCGTTGGCATCTTTCCATTTGGAAATTTGTCTACAGCACTCGTTTCTAACTTTATTTCATCGTGCAGGGTGCGGTGTTGTAGGCGTTGGCAGTCATTGAGGCCGCATTTTCTCCTCTTCGGCATTGAAATGTTGTGTGTCGAAGTTGGAGACACGAGAAACACAATTTGTTTTGTTTTACCAGATCCCACTTTGACTGCGTGGGCATACTTTTGAATTGCGAACACTCCACCAGGCGATGGTTATCCTTACACATAGGACAATAGATGTCAGGGGATATATATAGTAACTGTTTGTTCTTACCTCCCTTTAAAGATGGTGATGAATCGGGGATGTCTTCGCCAGTAGTAACTGGTAAAATGGTGGCAATGAGTCTGGCATTTTCACTTGTCCATTGCCCTAGAAGTTCAATAGTCGGATACGGCCCAGCGAATGATGAATAACGTGCCCACTCCAGTCGTTTACTAAGAGGAAGTTTTTGTACCAATTCTTCTAAAAGGCTAGGGTTGTTAAGATGTGGTTGTGCCCCTGCTGACTTATGAAAGGCAACCAAATTCTGAATCTTGGTAGCAAATGGGATTAGTAGTTGAATTTCCGATTCAGTTATGACTGGTATGGATTTTATCTTCAGTAGTTGACTTCGTACTAAGCATTCCGGTCGTCCAAACGTGAACGTAAGTTGTTCAATGACGTGTGGAACATTGCTTGAGTGAATCAGGAGAGACTCTACTACCTCCCTTGCCGCTCCCTTGAGGGATTTTTGAAGCCGGATGGTGTTATCTAAATTGGTATATCCAAATGGAACTGTAGACTTATTAAAGGTGGACATGAAAAGCGGCCACTCCTCAGGACGACCGCTAAACTCTGGGAGATCGTAGAGTCTTTTTCGGCTATCTTGGCAGGCATTGTGTTTAAATCCATTTGATGTAGTCATCCAATTGTTCAAATGTGGCTGTGGGGCCATGATAGACGTCACCGGACTCACTGAAGTTGCAGGCATGCAGCCATATACGCTTTGTGACGTGTTATTTACCATCATTGGCCATGGTAGCGCAGATGGCAAGGCATATCCTCCTTGCGAACCAGCCACCACCGTTGTATATGTCATCAATGTAACTTGCTGCGGATGGGTAGAAATTTGCGAGCTAGAAGGCGTGGCATACATCCCCTATGTAGCTGTAGAATACAATATCGAGGATCCCATTGAAAGCCTGCTGGACGAAGGAGTTGACGGCAATACGACTGATTGCATTGGCCAATTGCATGAATCAAAGAGTGCACTGCTTGGAACTGAGACAGTTGAAGCTGAGAGAATGGTAGAAGGTGTGGTTACTTGGATCACAGAGTCAACAATGGTCGGCTGACCCAGTTCCTTGACGGTGTGACAAGACTTAAGTTGATGCTCCAGATTCTTACACCTCTGTTTACTCTGTGTTAACTGCACCTGGGTTTCGTTATAGGCCTTTCCCAACGTAATCAATCGCTTTGCTAATTCGACTAAACTATGTTCAGATTCCGTTGTCCAGTCCTGAGGTTTTAGGGTTTCATCCTGGTTTGTTTCTTCTTCTGAATCTGTTGGCATCTTGACTCGGGTTTTACTTGAACTTCTTGTATTCATGGATTTTTCAATATTTAATCAATTACTTGAGAAGTACGAAAAGGGAAAACTTCTGTGGTAACGATACATATATAATTATGTATTGTTTAAAAGTAAAAATGTCGTTGACTACGACAAAAATATTCCCACTGAGTATAATAGTTTGTGAAATAAAACACAACAGTTCGGTATGATTGATTTATTAATACTGCTTGTTATTTAATTGTTGCAAAAAACACAAATTCAATTTACTTTTAAGTGGAAAGAAATTTTCCTCTCTGTCTTCCGTTGGTTTTTATTTATACTTAAGCCAGCTGCAACGCCACCTGTCTCCTCAGTAACATCTTTTGGGTGTGTTCGTTTAAAATTAGATGTCGGAACTTTCTCGCTCTGTTCCTCTACATAATCATCCATGACAGCCTCGATAATCTTTTTAATCGACTGCTACAATTCAGTCATATTCCTTGGTTTAGTTTTGTACACTTCTTGCTTGACAAAACCCCATAACAACAAAAATATGAAGCAGTCAGGTCAAGTGACCTTTGGGGCCAGCGGAAAGGTGAGTTTCTGGATATTAATTTGTTTCGGAATATTCGTTGCAGCTCCACCATAGCCGGTCTACCTATGTCTGGAGTTGCTCCATATTGTTGGAACCAAATTCTGCTGGAAGGGATATGTCTTACTGTTACACCGTTTACTTCAAAGAAAAATGGCCCGACAATGCACCTTGATGAAACTGCACACCACACAGTGTCTCGCTCTGGGTGCAGTTCCGTCATCATGCGAAGCTTTCAGATTCGGAAAACATGTTTACCATCCTGATAATGGTCCATTTACTCGGGGGAGTGCCGCCAAACTCCATATTGACGGAAATGACATACTGCAAAGCATGGAACCGCTGCACTATCCAAATCGTTATTCCAAGCATTTATTTTAATTAAGCCGATTCCTCACACCGAATAAAAGTTATCACGTTTTTTTTTGTGGCACAATTCGTGCTACACCCTGTAGTATCAAACAGAGATGAAAATACAAGTTTTTGTGTGTGAGTGGCTGCAATATTTTAACATTATTAAAATCCTTGATTCAATAACGTTTTTTTTACACCCCATTCCTAAAGAATGGACAATTAATTTGAAGTAAAAATATTTTAAAACTGGTGACTTAATTTTAAAGCACATACAGATGCACAATATTGATGTACAAAACTTTTGAAAATTTTGAATTTTTTTATCACATTTACGGTTAATTGTGATTAAATATTAATAAATTTTGGCCTTACAACCCCTTAAAAAAATATTTTCATATTAATCGTTGTACATATTTTTACATCAAAATATGTAATAATGTGTTACGTTTAGGATAAAATTTCTTAGACTGTATCAAAAGATATACATAAGTAATCAAGTGAGAGTCTATCGAAATATTGTGGTTTTTTTAAAATCAACAAACCATTTCTCACTGAAATCGAATCGCCGACCAGATACATTACATACATTTTATTACGAATTTATAAACTCATCCACGCATACCTGGACTACCGACGGAAATACCCGCTGACGTTTCTCATTGAAAACCATCTTCGACAGAGAGAGATAATAAGGTGTTTACATTTAACATTTCAGACATTCTAAGTCTAGGTCAGTCTTAAAGTTCACCTCAGTAGCAGCGACACGACAATGAGAGGAACTTAAAACTATGAGTGGAACTACTTTTTCAAATGAAGTTTTCGATTGTTCTTCTCCCGATCATCGGACTTTAAAAGAAACCTAAAACGAAAATCCAGCGCAATAGAGCCAAGCCCATTGCCTTGTTAAATTAATGTCAAAGATTGGCAACCTTCTTCCTCCTCTATTTGATAGCAGCACAAAACGTTGGCGATATTATCATTTGCAGTTTGACATAATCGTCGAAGCCAACAAGTGGTCGTCTCAACAAAAAGCTCGAGCACTTGCATCACTACTCCGTGGCGGAAGCGTAGCTATTCTTGCTATTTTGGACTCAACTGATCGTTCTGATTAGGATAAATTAGTCTCAGCTCTATAGCTTAGGTTTGAAACAGGGTTGTCATGTCTTGAACTAGTTCGATAGCCCAATTTAAAAGTTTTTGTAGCCCAAAATCGGAGCCGAAAAAGTAGCCCAAATAGTAGCCCAATATCAATAAAAAGAATTTTTCCATAACTTCAATCACAATTAATTTTAAAAATCAACGAAAAATAAAATATGTTTTTTGTTCATAAAAAAAAGAGTTAACAATATTATCATATTTAACTGCGTTGAAAATCGGTCTAATTATTATTGGGCTGTCATACTGAAATTGCTGTCGGCAATTTCGGAAAAAGATAGCTCAATTTCTGACAAATAGCCCGAACTAGCAAGCCTGGTTTGTAAGCCAAGAAAAACATATTTCTCACACAACCTTTCGTTCTAGGCGGCAGCGGTCGAATGAAGATATAGGTGCATTCGCAAGTGTCATCCAGCGACTAACAAGAATTGTGTTTAGTGATTGCCCTTAAAGCGCCCAAGAGCGCATGGCTTTAATGCAATTTGTTGATGGGATCCTCGATCGTCACGTACTAGAAAATGTGTAGCTAACGGATCCAAAAACATTTACTGAAGCTGTAACGAGAGCCATAACAGTTGAAACTGCCCACCTAGCAACACATGCCATCCACCTAACACTAAAAATTGAAGTAAACAATGATTTGACAAATGTGTCGGGAAATGACCAGCAGTCAGCGGCAAGGGGCAACTCTGATAACATCTACTCGACCCCAAACTTACAACATTTACTCGCAGAAACGTGACACTGGATTTATTGTTTCATGCAAGTCGGGGAATTTTCGAATGTTGGTTGATACTAGGTCATCGGTGACATTGGTGAGTCAATGCACGTCTCCTTCCCAGCAACGCAAGTCTGCACACATTGTGTGGCAACTCATTTCAAAGTTTTCATTGTTGGAGTACAGACAATTGCACTTGGTAGATTCAAACGTCGCGTCGTGTGAAACTGATGGTGGTGTGGACGTATTTTCAAGCTACAAAGGGAATTTTGGACTTTTCCTCTGATAAAATAATTGTTGGCGGACGACAAATTCCTCTGACATGTGAGAGTGATTCGAAGTAAAAACCCCGGCTGGTGAAGCAACGTCGAGAGATTCGTCATTAGCTGATATTGACTTTGTTATTCCCCCTGGGACAGAAACAATGATTTCTACAGCTGTTAATTACACTAATCTTTCAGAAGGGGTCATCTCCCCAATTGGAGTTGATCTTCCAAAGGACTCTTGATTGGCAAATCCGTTTAAAAAAACTGTGATGGTATTGTGTTTATTCCAGTCGTTAATGTGGTGGAGCATTCTGTGGTTCTAAATAGCGACACTCTCTGAGGAAGCTGATTGCTTAGATTCGATATCGTTCAAAGATACACAGTTATCAGAATCTTTTTCAGATCTTCTTGTTCGATCGCTGGCAAGCCCAGCAGGTAATATGGGTAGTGTCAAACCAACAAGAGATTTTTTGAGTGGGTAAATTACCCACTCGAAATCTCAGTACTTTTCAGAAAACCTTAGAAATTCTCAATCTCATTAATGAAAAAAAAAAAAACGACCGAGCAACACAGGACGGTTATTCCCCGGATGAATTTATTCCCTGTACCCTCTCTCTCGTGCTGGCTCTTTATAGTGTGCAAATTCTTTTTCGTCTTTCTTTGTAGTTATACAAATGCAGTGGTCCCAGTTCGTAGATGTAGAGAAATGATATAACAAGTAAGAAATTTCGATTTTAAAATGCCCGCAGTTTATTCTCCTAAGAATTTCACTTTTCATTTTGATTTTATCTATTCAAATAAAATGTTTAGTTCCTTTCAGGGTTCCCTACCCAAGGGTAAAATGGGACCCTATAACTTAGACTCCGCTGTCCGTCCGTGGGTCCAGGCTGTTTTCCCCTTCAGCGAAAATCATAAAAACGTATCTATGAAGGCACCTACCTCAGAAAATTACAAATTTAAAACACCGAAAGATTTTTACAGAAAATCATTTTTTGAAATATTTGATTAATTATTATCATCACTGAATGCAAGATTTGTAAATGATTCTTCTCGTTTCTTCAAACTACTGGAACGATTCGCTGTAGGCCAAAAAGTAGAAGTCGATGATGGAGTTAAGTTCTACAAAGATGAATTTGATAAACAAAGACTTATTATTATTAGCGATAGGGAAGTATTCGTACCGCAGAGAAGTAGTTGATTTTTTGTAAAAATACGCCTGGAGCCGAGGGATAATTCCCGAGTTTGTGCGGTTCGTCCGATTGCTAATCACAATCCCAGGATCATCTTGCTCAAATGAACGAAGTTTCTCCGTTCTTCGTGGGAGCTGCAGGATCGGCTCAACAATATTGCTATATTGCATGTTTATTCCTACCACACGGAAAATTTAAATTTGTATGAGTTATTAAATAAATTTATTTCAAAAAACTCCATACGAAGTGCGGTTTTCGCATTAAAAAACTAGTGTTTCATTAAAAGAATAAATATGAAACTCAAAATGAAAAACTGCTTTTACATCTTTCACCAAGTACCCACTCGGGCTGAAGCTTGTCTGCCGGGCCTGAACGCTGGAAGCTGGAACATCTTGAACCAACACAATAGCTAGCCGCAAAAGAACTTCTTTCCTTCTTTTTTATTAAAATAGCTTTTTATTAAGATTTACATCTTGCTTACAATAAAGCTTAGAAATGGACTTACATATGTATGTATATATTAAGTAAAGGCAAGTTACAAAGTAGAAAACATTTTAAAAATCTTACAAAATTTAAGAAATTAATATGAACATTTAGGGTTTAAAATTAATAAATGATTAAAAGTATGTAAAGGGTTTTCCAATAAGAGGTGTTATTTTGAATAGCCCGCTATTTCGGTAGCTGTCACTTTTGAAGCTGTCATTTTTTGACATTTGACAAGTAGAAACTACGCCATTAATAAAAATGGAACGATACACGCTTCAACAACGCATTGAAATTATTAAAATTCACTATAAAAATGGTGAAAATTTGGCAGAGACGGTTCGTAAAACTAAAACATTTTTGGGTCGTCGTGAAGCACCTTGTCGGACCGCAATACAGAAATTGGTGGACAAATTCGAGCTGTTGGGACAAGTTAGTGATGTGAAGAATAAAACCCGTGCACGTCGCTCAAGAACAACTGAGAATATTGCTGTTGTAGCCCAAAGTGTTGAAGAAAACCCAGGTTTGTCCATTCCTCGTCGTTCTTTGGAATTAGGCATTCCACAAACGTCATTACACCGTATTTTGCATAAAGACTTGGGTCTTAAGGCTAATAAGGTTCAGTTAACACAAGAACTCAAGCCGGCTGATCATCAACAACGTCGTGTCTTTGCTGGTTGGGTCCTTGAAATGCATGAAAATGATCCGGAATTTCATCGAAAAATCATCTTGACTGATGAGGCCCATTTCCACCTCGGAGGCTACGTCAACAAGCAAAACTGTCGCATCTGGGGCTCGGAAAACCCAAGAGTTATTGTTGAAAAGCCTCTCCATCCTCAACGCGTGACTGTTTGGTGCGGTTTATGGTCCGGGGGGTCATTGGACCTTACTTTTTCGAAAATGAGGCTGGAGCAACAGTTACGGTCAATGGATTGCGCTATCGAGAGATGATTAATGATTTTTTATGGCCGGAATTGGATGGTTTTGATCTGGACAACGTTTACTTTCAACAAGACGGCGCTACGTGCCACACAAGCAATGAAACCATCGATCTTTTACGGGAAAAGTTTCCGGACCGTGTTATCTCTCGAAGAGGTGATCACAATTGGCCACCGAGATCTTGTGATTTAACACCTTGCGACCTCTCCCTTTGGAGCCACGTGAAAGATAAGGTCTACGCCAACAGCCCAGCGTCGATTCAAGACCTCAAAGATGGAATTCGTGGGGCTATCGAGGACATAGGGCAGCCACTTTGCTGGTTATGGAAAATTTCATGAAAAGGATGTGGTCCTGTAAGCGTGGTCGTGGCGGCCATTTGGCTGATGTTGTGTTTCATTATTAACGGCATACTTTCTTCTTTATAATGAAATAAACATCCGATCATTTATCTCAAAAAATGCAATTTTTCTTTGAATATCAAAATAACACCTCTTATTGGAAAACCCTTTATAATTTAAACTGTCCAAATTATATTAACAATGTAAAAAATGTATAGAAAGAGAAATGTAGCTAACCCAACAGAAAACAAAGTCGAGAAAAGAAGTTTTGTCATCGAATAATGTACAAAGACATTTTTCTTGAAACTTATGGAATATACTAAAGAGCATTACCAAGGTTCTAAGCTTTAAAGGATTATCAAAAGAGATCCCATATATACTTTTAGAAAAGAATGAAATGTGGTCATAGCGTCTTACATCATAAATATAACGAGCAACACTATAAAACGCAACGTTAAGCTTTCTTTGACTTACACTATCAAGCTTGCAAAAAATTTCACAGCCATACGTTAAAATTGGCAATATATGTTAGTGTTTTCGCTAACATCTTCCTGGTATCTAAAGGGTTATAATTCCTAGTTGGCCAGAGCGTTTGAAGGGCCCCATATGCTTTGTCTACAGCCTGATCGATATGGTTGTTCCAGTTGAGCGTTGGATTGAAACATATACCCAGGTTCTTAGCAGTATCTACGAACCCCACTTGAGTGTTGCTCAATTCGATAGCTGAAAAACGAGAAACATCGATGATTCTTTTCGATATTACATGGCATTTGTTTTTTTAAGGGTTTAAAGTCAGGCTACATCTCATAGACCATTGTTTTATTGATGACATTCCCTCGTTTATCTTTGTGACGCAATCCTCAATCATACAATCTGGACTGCTTTTCATTAATTGGAGGTCGTCTGCGAATAGGTGCTCGTGGCCGTAAAGAATTAATTTTGGAGCTTCATTAATGTAGATTGAGAAAAACGTTTTGCCTAATATTGATCCCTGTGGGACTCCACAAGAAAGGGATAAAAGGTCCTGGTCTCCAACGACGACAGCTTGTCGTGTTCCTGAAAAATATGAAAAAATGAGCTTCACTGCCTCTGGAGAAAAGTTGTACATTTTCAATAGCTTTTCACACATGATTTTGTGCTCAATTGTATCAAACGCCTTTGAATAATCTAAAAGTACTAGGAAGGTAATTTTCTTTTCTTCCAACGCGGTTCTAGCTCTTTCGATTACGTCCAGTAGTGCTGTTGTACTACTATGACCTGCACGAAAACCTGATTGTTTTGAATCTTAGAGGCTATTATTGCTAAGACAGGCTGTTAATTGCTTCTGCATTAATTTTTCTAGGACATTAGATAGGAATGGAAGGATTGAGATTGGACGGAATTCGGTATTGGTACTGTTTTTAGGAATTGGAATTATTTTGGAATGCTTCAATTGAGTAGGGAAAATGCCCATAGTCAAAATAGTGTTGTAGACCAACGTAGGGCAGTATAATTGGCAATGTTGCGTTAATGAAAATTGGATGAAGGTTGTCAAATCCAGTGGCATTAGATTTCAAAGATATAAAGCTTTCTATAACCTCATTAGGGCTCACTCCAGAAAAACCGAACGCAGGTCCTGTGTAAATTGATGGAAACTCTTTCTCAGAAAGCGTTTGAGATGGGTTAAGTATTTGTGGAATTGATGAGATAAATTTGCGGTCGATTTCATTACAGTCAACATCCTTGCTGTCCAATTCCACACGTTTGTTGACAATTTATTTGAGATTTTTCCACAATTTACGCCCACTTAGAGAGAGGTTTAGGTGACGCTGATGCAAGTCAACTTTCGCAGCATGTATCAGAACTTCTCTTTGAATTTAGAGACATCTTTTCAAAGTGTTCAGATGATTTGGGAAGAACAAAATTCATGCAACACCGGATCGATGTAGGTACATCTAAATCAATAAAACAACCTCCACGTAGACTTCCTCTGGCTTAACAGCATAGAGTACCTATATTACCTAGAGAACCGACTTAGGCGGTCGTTCTCTTCTACCCTACAAGCTGTACTGAGAGGAAAATGCCCATTAAGTTTTGTATGGCGTTGTTGTCCAATGCATTTTAAATGGGACCGAACCAACATGGCTTCAATTGAAAGGACTTCGCTCAAAGTGCTCAATAAGGTGGATAAGACCGCCCAGGGATTCAAAAAAAAAATCCGTTAAATTCAAAAATTGAGAAATTTATTAATTTCGTAGTCAAATTTCTTTTTTTAACCTTTTGTCAACCTAAACTATGAAGAATATCGGTCATTGTTGCTCCCGGGTAGTAAATTAAATAATATTTTTGAATATTTATGTTTAAAAAACAAACAAAAACACCTACCGAAAATTGGAAGCGCACTCTAGTTTCTTAGCTCAAAAAGGTACGTGTCTACGATTTAGGTGTGCAAATCGTAGCCACGTACCTTTTTGAGCTAATGCCACCACTTTGTTCACAATTAAACCGTAGACACGTACCTTTTTGAACTAATGCGCCAATTTGTTTTTATATCCACCATTCACACGGATTCACGGACAAGGAAAAAAGAGTAAACTAAGAGAGTTTTCACTTACTCACCTCAAATAAAATTTGCGGGTGTTTAAGGCAAGAGGGGTACCGGTCGGTTCTCTAGGTAATATAGGTACTCTATGCTTAACAGAAAGAATCGAGACAAATAATTTGTGACATGCTGCGACGAGATGTCATTGAAGCCAGATCGAGTCCATAGGCATCTCCAATTGTCATGGTCAAGAAAAAAGACGGTTCTGTGTTGACTATTGTCATTTGAACTCTGCTACTATCAAAGATTCATTTCCTTTGCCGAGGATAGACGACACTTTGGACTCGGCTCTGTATGGTTCAGCACCCTCGATTACCAATCAGGATATTGGCAAGTAGAAGTGCACCCTGACGACCGGGAAAAAATCACTTTTTTGACGAGAGTTGGTCTTTGTCAGCTTGCAGTGATGAGTTTTGGCTTGAAAAACGGTCCAGCCACTTTCGAACTTGGACGACATTCTCGATCACGGTAAGACTTTCGAACAAATTCTTTCTAATTTGCGGTCTGTTTTTTAGTCGTTTGAGGGACTCTGAAAAGAATAAAGTGAATCTCGATGATGACTTAGGACATTGTCCAAACAAATCTGTTTTCTCCTCTGCTGAGGAGGTCAATAACACCTTCCATACTGCCACTGTTAACAACAACAACCTCGCTAATGCTGCTGCTGCCATCAACAACAACTTCGCTACTGCTGCGAACAACAACTTTGTTACTGCCGCTACTGCTGCTGCCATCATGGTGATCAACAAGAATGTTTTTCTCCGATCGATGTAGTTGAATTAGAATTTTCTAATACAAATTTATCGTTCATCGATGATGCCTGTGCTAACAACGACACAATCTAGATTTTTTGATCTGAATTCTCATGACAGTAAGTCAAGTACTGCAAAAAATATTGATATAAACAACAAACTTAATCAAAATATACCCCGTATTCCCTTTTTTGACTTTTCTTGCACATCTTTGCAACTAGTTCCAGTCATGAAATGGATGGTTACACTTGTCTCGTTTTGCCAAAAGTACTTCAGAAAATGCAATAACAGCATATGTACATTGCCAATAAACTTGGCATTCCTCTAACACATGTTCAATGCAAAAAGCTTTCTCTCATTTATTAATTTCAAAATTCCAATTCCAGAGAATGTATCCATTAATGCTATTCATTCCTCTATTTAGCCTATGGATGTGCAAGTGAGAAAATTTATCTATACACCAAAAATCCCAAGTACAAGGCCCACGCAAGTATTCACATAGAAGAAGACATCATTGTAGACTTTAGTACTGTCCCTTGCCACGCAGTTGATTTTGTCATTAATCCTGAAGCATTGCCGTCTACGGAAAAGAACTCTTTTCTACTTTATTACCTGAACATTGGTGGTCTTAGAACTAAACTTCATGAAATGCTTATGTTTTCCTCATCATTACAATATGACGTAATCGCTCTCACAGAAACTTGGCTCACTGAGAATCATCACACAGCCGCAATGTTTAATAATCTGCAATATAATGTTTTCCGCTAAGATCCCTGTCCAAACAATACTAGTCTAGATAGAGGAGGGGGTGTTATGATTGCAGTTCGACCGTCATTTTCTTGTACGGAATTTAAATTGTCATCATCAGTAAATCGCATTATGACATTGATCAACTTAATATTCGAATTAAGTTTGATAATATTCATGAAATTTGTATAGCTTTAAGTTATATACCTCCAAATAGTTCGTTTGAATTGTACAAGATTCATATTGATAATTGTTGCGAAATGTTAGAAAGTATAAATGAAAATCAGAATGATATTATAGTAGGTGACTTCAACTTGCCATCCTTAAGGTGGATATTTGATCAAGATGAACAGTGTTTACTACCATTTAATGTTAAGTCTGATTGCGAAAGTGTGGTTGTTGATAGATTGGCTGAATTTGATCTGCACCAGATTAATTAGTTTTCTAATAATTACAATCGTATACTTGACTTGATTTTTATTGATAGAGAACTACGCGCAGATATCAACTGTCTATCTTTAACTCCACTTTCCAAATCGCCCCACCATGTTGCAATAATTATAAATATCAAATTGTGAATTGTGCAACTATCTTAAGCCTTCCAATATTATTTTTAATTATTTTTACGATTATGTTAAAGGAGATTTTGTTTCATTATCAAACTTTCTATATTCTTTTGATTGGATGTCTGTTTTAAGCAATACCGAGTTAACTTACGCCTATTCTTAGTTTACTGATAGGCTGACAATTAATTTATTTATACCCAAAGTACGATGTAAAAATCTCAACAAACCCCCGTGATACAATTAAGAATTGATTAATTTTAATAATTGTAAGAATAAAGCGTTTAAATTGTATCGTAATTCTGACAATAATAATGCAGCGTTATATGATAGATATTGCTGTTCTCAAAAAAGATTTGAATTCCTCAATACATTTCTATACAAGAATTATGTTTTTAATATAGAAACGAAGCTTAAAACCAATCCTAAATGTTTCTGGAGTTTCATAAAAATCGGTGGCCTGACTATTACATTTGATGAGGTAGGCGAGGAGTTGTATGCGTTGAACTCAGACAAACTACAAGGCTTAGATAGTTTTCCCCCTATATTGTTCAAAAGTTGTGCACAGGCAATTGCTTTGCCTCTCAGTATTATGTTCAATCGTTCTCTTGAGTCAGGTATATTTCTAAACGAACGGAAACGTTCTTTTCTAAGTCCTATTCACAAATTTGGGACGAAAAATCATATCAAAATATCCACCGTTCCAAGACTTTTCGAAAAAATTATTTATAAAAAGCTAATTCATTCAATAAAAGAAGTATTTTCACCTCAGCACCATGGTTTTGTTGGTGGCAGGTCTACTCTCACAAATCTCGCCATCTTTTCAAACTTTGTACTAAATTCTCTTGAAAAGGGCTATCAGTGTGATGTGATTTACACTGATTTTGCGAAGGCGTTTGACAGAGTTGATCACCGTATCCTTCTTAATAAGCTGCAGGGGTATGGTTTTCACTATAACCTTCTGAAATGGATTTTCAACCGAATACAATTCGTTCGTATAGATGATAACATTTCTGAGGCCCAAGTTCCCCAAGAGAGTCATCTTAGGCCTTTCTTATTCCTTCTCCTTGTGAATGACATTCCTGATGTTTTTGTCCTTTCTCAATGTCTCATGTATGTATGCCGACAATTTAAAAATTTATTGCGTAGTAAAAAATGTGTATGACTGTTTATTGTTACAAAAGGATTTAAGCAATCTTTCTGTTTGGTGAAAGAAAAACAAACTAAAGGGTCCGCCATCTAACGTTTTTTTTTTCAACTAGTGCTTATTTCGTGAATGGTAACACTTAGCTCATGTCTGATTTGACAGATAATAAGTTTTATCCTTCCGCTGAACGAATATGGTTGTGTATACGCTTCGCTAAGTGGGCCTGCGATCAACTTAGAGAAGATGCCGAATTTGCCAAAAAAATCATCTTTTCAGATGAAGCTCATTTTGATCTTAGCGGGTAGTAAACAAGCAAAATTGTCGCATTTGGGGCACAGAAAACCCGCACGCATACATTGAAAAGACGATACACCCAAAACGAGTCACTGTTTGGTGCGGATTTCGGTCCAGAGGCATAATTGGGCGATTTTTCGAAAATGAGCAAGGAGTGGCCGTTACAGTCAATGGTGATCGTTATCGGGCCATGAATCACAAAAATTGAAGAGGAGGATATTGGCAACATTTGGTTTCAACAGGACGGCGCTACGTGCCACACAGCCGAAGCTACACTCGATGTTTTGCGCCATTTTCAAAAAAAAAAAGTTATTTGGCGGACCCTTTATATTTGAACGTCTCTAAATGTCATAGTATATCATTCTCTCGTCGTTTGTCATTTGTAAATTTTGAGTATAGTGTTGAAGACTATTCAATTGTTGTGATAAATGAAAAAAAAAATCTTGGAGTTATTTTTGATAAAAAGTTAAATTTTAATACGCACATAGGCTACTTGGAAATCGAAAGAATTTAAAGACCCATCATTCACACTTAAATGTTTATAATTCTCCTATGTAGGTAATACTCTCTCCGTTCTGTAATACTGTTGTGTCATTTGGAGCCCTTTCTATTCAATTAATTCAAATAGATTGGAGAGAATTCAAAAGCGCTTCACTAGACAATTATTTTATCTTCTACGTTGGAATATTGTCATACCTTCTTACGATACTCGTTGTTTACTTTTTGGTCTACAAAGTCTTGATACTCGTAGAAAATACTTTGGTGTAATGTTTGTAAGAGATGTTATAAATTATAAAATTAACTGTCCATTTTTGCTAAGAATGATAGAATTTAACTGTCCTTCACACTCCATTAGATCCTTCTATACATTTCGTGTGCCTCAACACAGAGCAAATTATGGGCTTAATGAGCCAATCTCACGATGCTTAAGATATGCAAACTCAGTATCTCAAAGTTAAATTATTGATTTTAACCAATTTTATAGCAGAGATGTTTTCAAGTGACATTTATTTTATGTATTGAACTTTGGAAGTTAATCCATTATTATATGTATTATATTTACAAATAAATAGTTTAGTGTAAGTAGTCTGTAAGGCCAGGGGCGCACATGCAAGATGCAACTAAACAGCTTTTTTCGATGTTGAGCACTATGGGATTATATGAGAGTCCGCGCACATAAACCGGCGGCGCGCTGAAAATGGAAACAAACTGTTTAGTTGCTGTGTGCTCCTGGCCTAACGCCGGCCGTGTCCAGCGTAGACACGGGTAATGAATTGCGTGCATTCGGTTGCGTTAAAAACTGACAAATCATTTAATCAAACCTGCGTTGACACATGTAAATGTCCAACGTAGACACGATATTGCAGTGAATGCGTGCAATGCGATGCCTCTTCATCGCACGCAATGTTTGAAAATCAAACGTGTTTGATTTTGCTCGCAGTATCGTGCCGAAACCGAAGCCATTTTACACCAAATTACTTAATTAAAAAAAGTTGCAAGAAACGCATATCGTGTTGTAATTGGACACAACACGCACTCCACGCAAATAAAAGCGGTGCGCGCAAGAAACGCATTACCCGAAAAATCGTGCCCGTGCTTACGCTGGACATGGCGTAAGAGCTTTTTGTACTCTGTTTGACGAAATAAATAAATAAACGTTTTTTTAAGAAGCCTTAATCTCCTTCCCAGTATTGGGTCATCTTCAAGCTCAAGGTGGACTTGCACTTGATACCGATACTTGTGATTATGGTCTAGGAGCCGTACTCTTTCAACAGCAGGGTGAAACGGAAAGAGTCATCGCATACTTTAGTCGGGCTTTGAATAAGGCCGAACTTTATTACTGCAGAAACCGTAAGAAGCTGTTGGCGCTGGTAAAAGCTATCGAACACTTCCATGTGTACCTATACGGCCGAGAATTTTTAGCTCGAACAGATCACGCTGCATTAAATTGGTTGTTGTCTTTCAAGAACCTGTAAGATCAACTCGCCCGGTGGCCAGGAAAAAAACATCTCAATATGCCGATGCGTTTTCCAGGCGCCCATATGCGGGTGAAATTTGCAGCCACTGTGATGGTTAATTTTAGCATCGTAAATTATAAGATCTTAATAGTATGAGAACCAAAGACAGAATAATAATTTATTGAAAAATTAAACAACAATATTAAAACTTAAATACTTAGTTATTTTAATCGCAGTGATAACAAGTGATAACAAGTATAAACTTATCAGTTATTTCAACACCCCCACTCGAACAAAATTTACTTAAACTGTAAGCCCATATTATTTGAACAGTATGAATGTTTTTCCGATGAAACTGGTTTCGTTAAATTATCTGCAACCGTAAATTCAGTTCCAATTCCAACGAAGGTGATAATATTCATGTTCTTTTTTTCACGTATGAAATGGTGTCGAACATCAATATGTTTCGATCTTGATAAATACTTGCTAGTTGATGCCAACTGAATTGCACTTTTGTTGTCGCAATATATATTCATGGCCAAATTATTAAAATCTTGGTTCAATTCAATTTCAAGACCACGAATCAACATTACCTCTTGAGTTGCCACCGAAAGTGCCATATATTCGGCTTCTGTTGAAGATAGAGCAATAGTTGGCTGATGTTTTGAAGCCCAAGATACAGCGCCCCCTTGTAAGACACATACGTGTTCTGTTACTGGTCTTTTTTCATCACAATTATTTCCCCTATCAGAGTCTGAATAAATATTGAATTCAGAATTACCATTTTTAGAGAACTTCAATTTTGCTGTTGGTGTTCCTTTGAGATATCTGACTATTCTTTTTACAGCAGCCCAATGTTCTTTGCTTTCACTTTCCCAATCCAATCCATTAAACTTCTCCAATTTCATTGCCTGCTTCATTGAAACAAAACCCAAAATTGCCAGATAATCATTTTCCATTTTCCTATATCCAACAATCAATGCACTCCCTTTTCAAACGAATTAAACGTGCATTGATCTCTAAAATTGAACTACACACAGGCGCACTTGTGCTGATGATACTTTTTTTCTTTTTCGTCGTGTCGGGTGAAGAGCCATGAATGCGACACTCGGTTGCTGGAATTTGAATCGTTCCGACGAGTTCGTTTAAAATAAATCTTTTCTAAATCTTGCTAATAAAATAAATCTTTTCTAAATCTTGCTAATAAAATAAATCCAAAGTCATATTAATATTAAATATTGTTTTAGAATAAAATATTGTCTTAGAATAAGTGATTACAACTAATTAATAATAAAGATAAAGAACTTTATTAATAACTTAAATTTAAAATAAATACAGACGCATTTTTATTTAACACAAAAGAAAATCAACACTGAACAAAGGTAAGACCCAACTGAGAATCGTGCTTCTCAGTAAACAAAAATAAAGCACAACAAAAATTGGTGTCAGATGTGGGGTTTGCCTGAAAAGTGTTTTGTGTAAAGTGCCTTTCAAACAGTGAACATAAAAAAAAAATAAATAATAAATAAAAAAAAAACAATTCAAACAGTGAAAAAAAAAACAAAAAAAAAACAATTCAAACAGTGAACAACAAAATTTGAAAAAAAAAAAGAGAAAACAAAGACTAAAAACAAACTGATATACATTAATGTGAAAGCAAAAGACAATTCATCTTTAACCTACTACATCGTTCATCTTTAACTTACAACATCTTTACAACATCTTTAGCCAACCATCATCATAGTATCTGATTCATAAAAAAAAAGGCAAGAAAAAAAAAAAAAAAATGTGTATTTAAAAAAAAAAAAAAAAATATATATATATATATTATTTATTGCTTTTACCTATTATTATTACCTACTTTTATTAATAATATTTAGTATCATAAACCAAATTAGAATACAGTTTTTTTTGAATATTAAAATATTATATGTATAATATCAGTTTATGACTGAAATTAAGAGTATTGAAATATACGAATCCGAAGATTCAGAGTCCAGTACCGTAAAAGATTCCTCTTCCTCCGATTCCACTAATTCCATTCTTGAAATCGAAACCGAAATGGCTCCAAAACTTGACCGTTCTTTCGCTCTAAAATTAATCCCCGAATTTGATGGGAATAGAGCAAATCTCCATAAATTCTTAAATGCATGCGATTTGATATCTGAAGATATCACCGCTGCTGAAATCCCTATCCTTCTCCTAATTATTAAAACTAAACTAACTGGCCCAGCTTACAATATAGTAAAATACACCGAATTCACCACCTGGGAATCCCTTAAAGAAAAACTTGTCCAACAATTCTTGGAAACAAAATCTCTGTCCCAACTCCAGTTGGAACTAATACATATAAAACAAAGAACAAACGAGACAGTGCGTTCTTACTCCAATAGATTAGAACAAACGTTAGCAAATCTGAACGATGCTTGCATAGCTAGCGAAGGGTCAGAAAGTTCTAGCGTTATTCTCAATCTCAACAGTAAAACCGCTCTAAAAGCATTTGAGAGAGGCCTAAATCCTAAAATAAGCCTCATCATCAAAGCTTCCAGATTCACTAGTCTGACGGAAGCCATAGAAGCTGCCGTATTAGAAGAGAAAAGTGGTTTCTCATATAATAACCAAACTTCCTATAACCCATCACAACCCAAACCCAGAAATCCTACCCATTGCAATTTTTGTAAAAAAACCGGACATAGCATCGAACAATGCTATTTAAAAAAAAAATAAGGAACAGCTTCCTTCTTTTAAAAGTGAAGTTAAGAAAGTGACTATTACTTGTAGTTACTGTAAGAACCTCGGGCATCATATAAATGAATGTCGAAAAAGAGAATATAACAATAATAAAAAAAATAATACTAATTCTAATTCCCCCTCAACTGTAAACAAACATTCGGAAAACTGTTCAGAGGCCGAAACCAGTGGCAGGCTTCGGACCCAAACCTAATCTCTTCTCGCCACATCCTACACATAAATTTAAAAAATAATATAAGTAGAGTAGATTCCATTAAACTTTTATCAGAAACCTTGCTAAATCCTAAACCCTCAAAATTTTTAATCGATGGTGGTAGCGAAATTTGTCTAATTAAAATAGATAAAATAAAACCAGAACTATCCATCGACTCTAGTATAATTCATTCACTATCTGGTATAACTGATTCCGTTACCCGTACCAAAGGAGTTATACAACTTCTTATTAATCTCCCTAAAAACGTTACAATTTCTTACCCATTCCATGTAGTAGATAGAAATTTTCCCATCAGTACCGATGGAATAATAGGTAACAATTTCCTGGACGACCATAAAGCTCAAATAAATTATGGCACCAAAATACTTACCTTCTCATGGAAAAACTATCTAATCGACTATGATCTAATTCCTTCTAATATAGTTAATATTCCTCCTAGATCGGAAATCATTGTTCCAATCCTCAAGGAAACTAATATGGACAGTATATGCCTCTCCCAACAATTTTCCAATGGATTATATATTGGAAATAGCATTACTCCTGCCAATAGTTCCATTTCTTACATATCTGTCGTAAATTCCTCTGAATCCCCCATTGAGTTTAATACTGATGATATAGTATTTGACGAAATCTCAAATTACAATGTTTTTCAACTTCAACACTATCCTGCTTCTTATGACAGAATTAAAAGTATACAAGAACTAGTCGTGACCGACCACATGACTAAAAATGAAAAGGACTCTATTTTAGATTTATGTTGCTTGTACAGTGACTTATTTTTTATAAAAGGAGATAAATTAACTCATACCTCTTCTGTACAACATCCTATCATAACTCAAGATGCTACACCTACATATATAAAACCCTACAGGTTACCGGAAGCACAACGACAAGAAGTGAATAAACAAATACATGAGATGATGGACGATAATATTATCCAACCATCGAACAGTCCGTGGAATTTCCCACTCATTGTCGTTCCAAAAAAACCTGATAAAGATGGTAACAAGAAATGGAGAATCGTCGTCAATTTTCGCAAACTCAACGACAAAACCGTCGGAGACGCATTTCCGTTACCTAACATAACTGATATTCTGGATCAGTTAGGGAGTTCAAAGTTCTTTTCTACCTTAGATCTAGCCAGTGGCTTCCATCAAATCGAAGTTCGCCCGGAAGATAGAGAAAAGACCGCTTTCTCTTCTCCTTTTGGTCATTACGAATTCATTAGAATGCCTTATGGATTAAAAGGTGCTCCAGCCACCTTCCAAAGGTTAATGAATAATGTTTTGACTGGACTTCAAGGTATAAAAACCTTCGTTTATATGGACGACATTGTGATATATGGTAAGACTCTAGAAGAACACAATTCAAAATTAAAAGAAATCTTTGAACGTCTTAAAATGCATAATCTAAAATTGCAACCCGAGAAATGGCAATTTTTGCGAACTAAGCTCACTTACTTGGGACATGTCATAAACGAATCGGGTATTAAACCTGATCCACAAAAAATCAAATGTGTAAAAAATTTCGCACAACCCAAGAACGCAAAAGAAATAAAAAGCTTTCTGGGTCTTGCAGTTTATTATCGGCGCTTCATAAAAGATTTTGCAAAGATTTCTAAACCTCTTACTAATCTTTTACGTAAGGATGTTCGCTTCGACTGGACTCCTCTTTGTTCAAACTCTTTTCATGGATTAAAAGAAAAACTTACTAATCCACCCCTCCTCCAATATCCCGATTTCACTAAAAACTTCATTCTTACAACGGATGCTAGCGACTTTGCTATTGGTAGTGTCCTTTCACAAGGTGAAATTGGTAATGACCTTCCTATCTCCTATGCATCCCGGACTCTTATTAAAAATGAAAAGAATTATTCTACTACAGATAAGGATCTTTTGGCTATCGTTTGGTCAGTCAAACATTTCCGACCATATCTGTATGGAAGAAAATTTCAACTTTACACGGATCATAAACCTCTAGTTTATATCCACAATTGTAAAGACATTAATTCTAGAATGATGAGATATCGCCTACATCTCGAAGAGTTCGAATATGAAATCATTCACAAAAAAGGTGAACTAAACACAAATGCTGATTGCCTAAGCAGAATTGCAAAGATGACTCTTCGTTCAGATACAAAACCCTCTTCTAATTCTTCTCAAAATTCGTCTTCTGAAACATATTCTAACTCATCTTCTAACCCATCTACTATATCGTCTCCTACATCGTCTGAAAATACCAATTCTTTTTCTACATCTTCAAATTCTATTTCATCACCAACAAATACAAGTTCGTCTTATACATCTTCAACTTCTAATTCTTGTTCAAAATCAATTCCTAATTCTTGTACAAAATCAGATAAAAATTCAAATTCTAATTCTTGTTCAAAATCAATTCCTAATTCTTGTACAAGAACTTCAAATAAAAATACAAATTCTAATTCTTGTTCAAATCCAATTCCTAATTGTTCTAAATCTTCAAATAAAAATAGAAATCCTAATTCTTGTTCAATGTCTTTAATCATAACTACTAATTCTTCGAATACTCCTTCATCAAAACCAGATTTGTCAGAAAATGAAATCAAAACTATTCTTAAGGAATTCCATTTAAATCCCATTGGAGGACACTGTGGCGTCAACAGAACCTTTAGACGTAAAAAATTATATCATAGTTGGAAAAATATGTTTCAAGATATAAAAAACTACATCAAAAATTGCGAACTCTGTCAGAAAAACAAAGTAACAAAATATACCATGGAACCTATGGTTATAACTTCAACTTCCAAATACCCCTTCGAAAAAATTTCTATCGATATCGTTGGTCCCTATCCTATAACTATTAATAATAACAAATATCTTTTAACATTCATTGATGATCTTACAAAATACACTGATGCAATTCCTTTACCAAATCAAGAGGCAAATACAATCGCCGAAGTTTTCGTCAAAGAAATAATATTTCGATATGGCACACCCAAATACGTGTTGTCAGACCAAGGTCAAAATTTCCTTAGCGATATATTCAAAAATGTATGCAAACTTCTTAAAATTAATAAACTCCAAACTACAGCATATCGACCTCAATCAAATGGCTCTTGCGAAAGAAGTCACAGAAACTTTGTGGAATATCTCCGTTGTTTTATCAATAAATCTCAAGATGATTGGGATAGTTGGATTAAATATGCCGTTTTCGTACATAATACGACTCCTAACACTTAAACATCGTACACACCATTCGAACTTATGTACGGTAGGCAAATTGAACTTCCTTCTAGTGTAACAAAAAATCCAGAAATCTGTTACAATTACGATTTGTATGCCAACGAACTTAAATCAAGGCTTCAACATTGTCATCAAATCGCTAGAGACAAACTTCTGAAGAGTAAGGAATCTTCAAAACTTCAGTATGATAAAAAACAAAATCCTGGAGACTTTCAGATAGGAACGCTTGTTCTACTTAAAAATGAAAGTAACCCAAAAAATAAAAACAAAAAGCTTCTTCCTCTTTGGTCAGGACCTTACGAAATCTTATCCAAGTCAGGTGTAAACTCCGACATTAAAATTAAAAATAAAAAAGTTAAAGTCCACAACAATAGACTAAAAAATTTTTCAAGTTAATTAAAATCTTCAATCTCAATATTCTTTCCAGAAATGGAGAAACCTATAATTGTAATTGTAACCCAATGATGATCAACCACAAGCAACCATATGAAATCGTCGACTTGAAAAACAAGACGGGAATATACTACGAACACGTTGGTAACCTTAAGCTTTTCTCTAACCATTGGAACTTACTCATATATACTAATCTTACCGATCTCAACCTTCAATATAATTCAATTTTACTGACCTATGAAAAAATTCTATTCTCTTGTAAACAACTTTTTTCTTCTCAAGAACACCTATCCCAATGTGAATCCCTTCCTACCCTTTCTACCTTGGTCCTTGATCGAATCAAATCAAAAGGATCAAATAATAAACAAATACTTAGGAACCACCATAAAACCTCGATTACAAAAGAGAGGATTAATAAATGCTATTGGTTCTATATCAAAGCAATTATTTGGCACCCTCGACGAAGAGGATGCACAAACTTTCTCTCGTCATATAAATAAACTTAACCAACAGCAACATTATGAATCCCAATTAAACGAAAAACAAATTTCAATATCAAAAAATATCATCCATCAATTAAACCTTACAAACGACCAAATTATTAAAATAGAAGAAAAATTGAAGAAACTAGTAAAATCATTAATCAGATAAGCAAAAACACAAATAGTAACAACATAATAAATAAATCTTTTCTTCACCTAAATGAACTTTTTACGATGTTCAACTTTTTATCAGAATACTACTATTATAATAATATTGCTGATGCGGAATATGAGAAAGAACTCTTTACATAGTAAAAAACAAACAGAATCATTACCACTGCCAGAAATAAAAGTTGATTCAATCTCAGTGGCATCATTAGAAACTGAACCAATACCAATACCAAAACCTCGCCTAGCCTCATCAAATCTATCTCGTTCACTCCCAATTCCATCTTCTCACAATAAAGCCGAAACTCGCACCACTCCAAGGTACAAGTTTCGTTCTTAAGGGAGGAGGTGTTGTAAAGTGCGTACTTCACAATATTCTCTTATTATCTTCCCTTATCCCATTCTAATTCAATCCACTGCCATTTAATTACATTCAACTCTAAAGTTGTCAAAAACGCGAAATTCAATCCACTGCCATTTAATTACATTCAACTCTAAAGTTGTCAACAACGCGATCAACGATCGCTCCACTTAAACCCATTCACTTTCCCAATCCATTAAACTTCTCCAATTTCATTGCCTGCTTCATTGAAACAAAACCCAAAATTGCCAGATAATCATTTTCCATTTTCCTATATCCAACAATCAATGCACTCCCTTTTCAAACGAATTAAACGTGCATTGATCTCTAAAATTGAACTACACACAGGCGCACTTGTGCTGATGATACTTTTTTTCTTTTTCGTCGAGTCGGGTGAAGAGCCATGAATGCGACACTCGGTTGCTGGAATTTGAATCGTTCCGACGAGTTCGTTTAAAATAAATCTTTTCTAAATCTTGCTAATAAAATAAATCTTTTCTAAATCTTGCTAATAAAATAAATCCAAAGTCATATTAATATTAAATATTGTTTTAGAATAAAATATTGTCTTAGAATAAGTGATTACAACTAATTAATAATAAAGATAAAGAACTTTATTAATAACTTAAATTTAAAATAAATACAGACGCATTTTTATTTAACACAAAAGAAAATCAACACTGAACAAAGGTAAGACCCAACTGAGAATCGTGCTTCTCAGTAAACAAAAATAAAGCACAACACAATAGCTTGCTGGTAAGGAACTTTAGCCATTTCTTTTTCTTCATCTGGTGTTTTAGGTGATATTTCCCTTAATAGTTTGGTATTGATATCCATTGGAGTTCCTTTAGGGTTGCATGCATACATATTAAATTTCTTCAGCATCTCAGTAAATCCCATCTTTGTCGCGTGAAATCCCAATTCCTAAGCATTGCTTCACAGTTCCCAAGAACTTCATTTTGAACTCTTTCATCAAATTCAATTTCAGCTTTTCCCTACCATTTCTTTTGTAAAGATAAGGATGTCATCTACATAGATTGCGAGAAATGTCATACATTTACTCTTATGTTGGAAATAAATGCAAGGGTCGACTTTTGAACGCTTCAATTCAAGTTTTTGGAGAACATGATCCAATTTAGTGTTCCAGACTAAACTTGATTGTTTCAACCCATACACAGCTTTGTTAAGTTTCATCACTTGACCTTCTCGTCCGATCGAAAGCCCTTTTGGTTTCTCAACATATATATCTTCATTTAAGTCACTTTTGTTAAATAAGATCAATTACTTTAAAATAGATTAAAATATTGTCTATTTATTTCAACTAACTCGATACCGCTACCGCACTGTACGAATTACTCGAATGAACTGCATTCAAACGACAACCCACCACAGTACCGAGCTGCTGTCTTTGAGATCGTTGCATCCCTCCAAAGGATCTGGTATATGAGACGGTTTTCTCTCATTCTTTACTATATTCTCTTTTCTTTTCGACTGCAAATAACAGTGGGTACAATACTAACTTGTTGTTGACCTATATGAAAATTCGTTTGACAACTCGGCCATCCGACCAATCACTGTCCTCAGTGATTTTCATTGCCCCCTTTTAATCCATTCAACAACACACTTAGTGAATTTCTGACACTGAGGCCAGGACAATCGCAAGTTTCCAAACACGAAGCTCATTCTTGGCCACCACGCTGGACATTTTCGGGTTTCCAAGTGCAAAGCTCGTCCTTAACCGTCCACGCAGGACATTCACGGATTTCCAAGCACAAAGCTCATCCTCAACCGTTTACGCAGGACATTTATGGGTTTCCAAGCACAAAGCTCATCCTTAACCGTCTACGCAGGACATTTACGGATTTCCAAGCACAAAGCTCATCCTTAATCGTCTACGCAGGACATTTACGGATTTCCAAGCACAAAGCTCATCCTTAACCGTCTACGCAGGACATTTACGGATTTCCAAGCACAAAGCTCATCCTTAATTGTTTACACAGGACATTTACGGATTTCCGAGCACAAAGCTCATCCTTAATCGTCTACGCAGGACATTTACGGATTTCCAAGCACAAAGCTCATCCTTAATTGTTTACACAGGACATTTACGGATTTCCGAGCACAAAGCTCATCCTTAATCGTTTTCGCAGGACATTTACGGATTTCCAAGCACAAAGCTCATCCTTAACCGTCTACGCAGGACATTTACGGATTTCCAAGCACAAAGCTCATCCTTAATTGTTTACAAAGGACATTTACGGATTTCCGAGCACAAAGCTCATCCCTAATTCTGCCCGACAACTCCTGTCAATCAGCTGCTAAGCATTTCAATTTCAAATCCAATACTTCATCTGCTATAGTAAGCAATCAAATGTATTACTGGCTAAAGCCCGACTTACCGATTTATACTGAAATAATCTTAGAATTTGGTTGTTCAAGATAACCCCTTTTTTTGTTTGCATATCAAGCGTTTTTTCAAATAATTTTTATTTATATTTTTTTTCAATGAGCAAAACAATTAAATGAATTACAGATTAAATTCTTTAAAAAAAAACATAAAAATATAACTGCCTTCAAGGCCAAATTGATTTTTTCTTTGAAATAAGAAAATAAACTAAATAAAATGTAGGTATTAATTAAAATGAAATTAAATTATTAATAAGTCGGGAAAGTAAAAACAATGTTATTAAATTAAATTATTCTTGAAAACTAAACAAAAATATAACTGTCTTCAAGACCAAACTGATTCTCTTCTTGAGCAACACACTAAAGATAAATATATATATTCATTTACAATCTTACGTACACATATTCATATCATTATTCTGATTCTGAGGAATCACAAAATTCATGTTCTTCGAAACTGCTAAGATCGCAGAAAGGCTTTATTTTATCTGCGGCATAGACTGACTCAAGTTTTTTCTGGGTTATCTGAGTCGTATCAGTGTCCGAGACGATGTATCGATCATTTGCAAGCTTTTTCTTTATAATGTAGGGACCCTTGTAGCGAGTAAGAAGTTTTCTAGGCTCTCCCGTTGCAGCATGTTCTGCACGTAACAAAACAAGATCTCCTTCCTGGTAATTTTTTGGTTTATTATGATTCTGGTTAAACCGTTGCGCTTGGGTGGCACCCATATCATCCATTCGTTGTTTAACACGATTTCTAAGCTCTGCAATGGGGATATCTTCCTCGCCATCAGACTCGTCATTGTGAAGTGCAAGACTCAGCTGATTACCAAGGTGATTTTGGGGAGTGAATGAAAAAATAAGCTGTTGTTGAGTCCTATCTGTAATTCGATGGCGCATGGTGTTTAAGCTCCATTGAACCGCCGGCACGTGCTCTTCCCAATCTCTGCCGTTTGAATCCTTTGTTAAACTCGAAAGTGAAGTTGTTACTGTCCGAAAGTATCTATCGATCTGCCCATTTGCGCGGGGTGTACGTACAGCCGTCAAGATGTGCTTAATGCCTTGTACCTGACAAAATTCTTTAAATTGCTTGGAGGTAAACGCTGTTCCTTTGTCACTTATGATTTGGCTTGGTAAGCCAACGAACTCTGAAATTTCATGTAAGACTTTTATTACGGCTCTTGTTGTTGTGTTTCTTACCGGGCGGATAATGATGAATTTTGAAAAGGCATCTATTATGCCTAGGATGTGGACATTCCCATTTTTACCTTTAGGGAAAGGCCCAAGATGGTCTACATGTATTGTAAAAAATGGTAATGCTCTCTTTTCAATTGGATGTATTTGATAACGATTTTCGTTGATTCCGCGTTTATTGTAGAGACAGTGAATGCAGCTGTTTAATGTTTTTGTGACTACTGTTCGCATTTTGGGAAACCAATATAATTTCCGTATTCGTTCTAAGGTTTGTTCAAGTCCACAATGTCCAACATCATCATGCGCTGATTTAATTATTCGCCACCGAACACCTCTCGGTACAACAAAACGTCGTCCTTTTTCCGTTTTTTTGTATAGTCTGTAATTTTTTAGAACATACTCTTTTTCTAGTTCCTTTCGTTTGCAACTTTCATTCGCCTCTTCTTTTAAAATTTGGATTTTATCTTTGAGATCTTGGTCTTGTACCTGGAGTGTGGAAATCCAATCTTCTTCTTTCATTGTGATTGCCGACACTTCATAACCAGCAACATCTACTTCGGAAGCTTCTTCGACAGGATGCCGACTCAAAGCATCCACGTGTTGCAATTGAGTTCCTGGACGATGAATAAGTTCGAAATCATATTCTTGTATTTTCAGCCACCATCTGGCTATTCTAGGGATCAAATTAGTTTTATTTTGAGTTGACTTAAGGGAGTTACAATCGGTGTAAATTTTAAAGTGTTTGCCAAGTAAGTAGAACCGGAATCTTTCGAGACTTTCTACAACGGCTAGCGTTTCAAGTTCGTAGCTATGAAATTTGGATTCAGAATCACCTGTGGCTCGGCTAAAATACGCAACAGCTGTTCTGGTTTCGTTTTCGTTGATTTGCATTAAGACACCTGCAAGTCCTAAGGAACTGGCGTCCGTATGAAGTTGGTGGTGAAGCTAAGGGTTATAAATAGTCAATATAGGGGATTCGCAAAGTCGATCCTTTAGAGTGTTGAAAGCCGTTTGATGTTCTGAATTCCATTGAAATGCTGCGTTTTTACGAAGCAAATGGTTTAATGGTGTTGCAATGGTGGCATAATTTTCAATGAAGCGGCGGAAATAACCGGACAGTCCCAAAAATTGTTTTACTTCTCGCGATGTCTTCGGCCTTGGGAAATTTTTGACTGCCAGTGTTTTAACTTCACCCGGTTGAACACCATTTTTGCTGACTTTATGCCCTAAGAAATTAATTTCTCTTCTGAAGATTTCGCATTTGTTGGTGTTTAATGTTAAATGTAGGCTTCTTAAAATATTTAGTAATTTTTGCAGCGTAGTTAATAATTCTTCAACCGTTGAGCCAAACAAAACTAAATCATCCATGTAGATTAAAACCTTTGGTTTGCCCATTTTCTGCTTCACTATATGCATAAGCCGAAGAAACACTGCCGGTGCGTTCGTCAATCCAAATGACACTCTCTTAAACTGAAACTGCCCGGCATCCGTGACAAATGAAGTATACTGTCGGCTTTTTTCGTTTATGCACTGAGGGAAAAAGCAACGTAAAATCAAAGTGTAGCACTTTGATTCAAAAATTTTTCGGAACGATTTGGCGCCAACGCCGAAAATTTTTAAATTTAAGTGGCATGACTTCAAACCAAAGTGTTTCCCTACTTTAAAACGAATAATCTCCTAATTTTATTTAACAACGTTTTCTCTTGATTTGAGGTGTAATCATTGTTAAATCAAATGCATCCATCTTTCAAACCAATATTACCAACATTGAAACAACTATGAAATAACATAGATTGAAATGCGTGAAACTTTGAAAACACTATGTTTCAAAATAATTCATCGTAAAATCAAACATATCTGAGCTTTGAAAACACTACCCATCTATTTCGATTTAACTAATGGGTGATTTTTTAAGAGGCTTAGAACTTTTTTTAAAAAAAAACACAAAAAATTCGAAAAAATGAATGAAATATTTATTTGAATCGATAGTTTGAACCTTGCAATTTAATGTTTAAAGATAATTTCATGCAAATGTTGACCGCGGCTGCGTCTCAGGTAGCCCATCCGCTGAGTCCAATTTTGGCATACTCTTTCACACATATCGGCCGGTATCTCACGAATGAATGCATGGATGTTGGCTTCCAGTGCGTCAATCGAAGCGGGCTTGTCCCTATAGACATTAGCCTTGACATACCCCCACAAAAAATAATCTAATGGTGTCAAATCGCACGATCTAGGCGGCCAATTGACCGCCCCGAAACGTGAAATTAACTGTTCACCAAACTCGCCTCGCAATTGCGCCATTGTTTCGCGTGCTGTGTGGCATGTGGCACCGTCTTGTTGAAACCACATATCATGCAAGTCAAGAACTTCCATTTCGGGCAAAAAAAAGTTTGTTATCATCGCTCGGTAGCGTTCACCATTGACAGTAACGCTGCGATTCGCATCGTCTTTGAAGAAATATGGCCCAATAATGCCGCCGGCACCAAACAGTGGCTTTTTCGGGATGCATTGGTAGCTGTTGCAATGCTTCTGGCTGATCTTCACTCCAAATGCGGCAATTTTGCTTATTTACGTACCCATTCAACCAAAAATGAGCCTCATCGCTGAACACAATTTTTCGATAAAAAAGCGGATCCTCGGCCAGCTTTCCAAGAGCCCATTCACCAAAAATTCGGCGTAGTGGTAGGTCGGCTGGCTTTAGTTCTTGCACCAGCTGTATCTTAAAAGGCTTTACGCCCAAATCCTTCCGCAAAATTTTCCACGTAGTGCTGTAACAAAGGCCTAACTGCTGGGAACGGCGCCGAATCGACATTTCTGTCACACTAGCTGATACGGCCGCAATATTTTCTTCACTACGCACAGTACGTAAACGTGTTGGTGGTTTAATGTCCAACAAAGTAAATTTTGTGCGAAATTTGGTCACAATCTTCCGAATAGACTGCTCAGAAGGTCGAGAATGCCGATCATAAAATGGAAGCAGCGCGCGATGAACATTTCGAACCGAGCACGAATTTTGATAGTAAAATTCAATAATTTGCAAGCGTTGTTCATTTGTAAGACGATCCATGGTTAAATTGCAAACCAAACTGAAGCTGTTTGACAGTGACACAAGGTACTAAACACACGTCAGCTGTCAAAACCAGTGTTGCCAAAACCAAACCAGCTAAAAAATCACCCTTTATTATTCATAGTAAATTCAAATACATCCAACTTTAAGATATCTATGTTTCAACTTTAATTTAACTTCGCTTAAACATTGATTCAAAGTGACCTCATCTTGTATTCAAATGCACATCACTTTGAAATAAGTATGTTCTAGCTTTGAGCTTACCATATTTCATCATAGAAAGTACCACGTTTAACATGCCGGTTTCTTTAAAGTCATCTAAAGATAAATCATGCTTATAGTTCTCCTTATTCCTTAAACAGGAGTTTATTTGTTTACTGTCACTTTTCATTTGGTCTCGGAATCTTGTGCAAACGCGACAAAATCTTTTTGAATGAAATGACTGGGTAAAACCGAATAAGCTGTTGAGGCCTAAATTATCTCCAACAATCAACACCAACACGAAATGTACTTTGACATTTTTCCCGGAAGCACATATGTCTATTCCGTTTTTTAACTCCTGCAGTTCATTTATTAAATGATGAAATGTTACTTCATTGCCACAGATTTTTAAATTACTTGAAGAAATAAAAGCGCCACTGAAAATGAAATCAAGTTTAGATAATAAATATTGGGACAACGTTGGGAACGAATAGTAGCAACCACAACATGCGTTCCAATGGCGTTATTAATTTGAAAGTCATCGAAATAGATATTACAGGGTATAACTATATCTTCAGAGCTATAATTGTTCTTTTTTAATTTAAAAATATCAGAATTTACCAAATTGCTAATTGTTAAATCATCTTCAAATTTTTTTTGATTTTGAATAACTCCATCCAATACGTTCGGAAGCTCGAAAAAAGATTTAAATTGAAATTTAAGAGACAATATATAAATATTGCGTGGTGTTGCAGATAAAACCGGATAACCTTGTGTTACTCTTTTAGATACAGTATTTTGTACTAGAAAAGTTTTCGGATGTTCAAACAATTTCATTTCCTTTAATGTTTTTAACATACGATGCTCTGTTTTAATTTCCTCGAAGGGACTTTTACAAAAAGAGAGTATACTTTCTAAATCATCTTTGATATTTTCATTAACATTTCCAGCAGTTATTGTATTTATTGCACTTGAAATAACAAACATAATTTTCGTTATCATATCTTGGATATCTAATACTTCTTTTCTTGGCATAAATGATTCAGCATTAAGCTTAAATGACAATTTAATAGCATTTTTTTTTTAAACTTCCAATTATGTCATTTATACTTTCTCTATTCTCGTGACTATTGGCGAACGAACTGGTACTTGGAACATTAATATTTAAACAAATGTTGGACCTCGTACTAGGAATATTGTTCTTCGATACAATTTCCGGAATATTTAAATTTATATTTTTGTGAAAACTGTTCAAATGCTTCCGAAAGGTCTTTAAATCAAAAAAAAGTTGGTTGCAACCATCTTGTTTACATTGTAGTTTATTTTTTTGTTTAATTAGATGATCATATTTCAAATGTCTTACAAGAATATCGACAGTAGGGTATATTTTTACGCATTTAAAACAAATATACATTTTGCTTAAGGCAGTGTTATTTTAATTAAGTATGTTTGTATTTATTTATTTCTTTTAAGAGCATGAATGAGTGAAGTTACGTTTGAAGATTTAATATCAAAATCAGTTTTAATTTCGTAAAAAAATATTGAATGAACAGCCAAGAAGCTTGACAGGCCAATGGGTATTGCAGTGAAAGTACTTGAAATATCTTGAAACATATATCTAAAGCATTAATAAATGATGAAAATCTATATAAAATTTTATCAAAGTATACATAAAAAGCTATTAAATTGTCATCATCTATACCTTCCGCTATTATAAATGGCTGAATTGTGAGGCTAATATTAAAATATTTATTGATGAGTTCGTCTACCTTTCTCTCGTAGTCATTTACAGAAACAATGCGTAGAACAAAACTCTCCTGTGCATCTGATATTGTGACTTTTTTGTTTTTGTTGCCGCTCCGATCTTTTAATCTAGCCGTAGGAGGTATGATCGAGTTTAAAAGTGTGGTTATAATGTAATCTTGACAATCTGGATAAAGAAAGTTTGTTAAAAAATTTAATAAAACTAATACAAAATATATTCAAACCTTGTTTTTGCGAAGCTTTATATATTGAAAACAATTGCTTGCAGCTGTCGTTATGAATATGGGATTCATAATATTTTTCGATCGATTGCTTAAATAAATTCCATTTACTGAAAAGCAGATGATTCTTATCAGGAAATAAGACTTTAAAATCAATATTAATCTAAAAAAAAACAGTAATTAATAAAGGCAAATAGAAAAAGTTCACGCGTGTTTTGCTTACCAAATCGGAGACCCTTGCATCTGATAGCTTTGGCCAAGCTTTTAGAAAATCTTCTTTTGACAATGTCTTCAGGTCTTTTTGGCGAAGACTGAAAGATTTTTGCCATTTATCACAAACAACATCCCAGTTAGAAATGTCTCTGCTGAGTTCAGTTTTTAAAGCACACGGAACAGATTCATCTATTTCTATTAAAGAAGAATTTGCTTCCAAAACCTTTTCAGGTTTTGATTAATTGGTACGCTTTGATCTAGTGTTCGTGTATTTTGAATAAAGCTTTCCCGAAGGATTCCTTTTACCCTTCCTTGGTATGAAGTAATAATCCTTTTTATAAAAAAAAAATATACAAAACCGAGAAACACTTTTTCAAAAGATTTATACCTTGACTTCACTTTCAGAGGGGAAAATTGCAACGATTTGATCGATTAGATGTGTGTAGTCCCATGGTTTGATGATGATATCATTGCAATTAGCTTCTTCTACAATTATTTTTATTATTTCATCTCTATGTCGGTCGTGCAGGTATAATTTTTTTTCGTAAAAATCCATCAAATTCCTTCCCTTTGAACACCCATGAATTAAAGATGAAAAATCCTTAGCGAATTTAAAATTTTGTATTAATTTCTTCCAAAATTTGCTGAAGTGTTTTTTTTTTATTATGTACTCACGATTTTAGACGGAGTTCGATATGAGGTTGGAGTTTTGGGTGAATTTATTGATTCCGTAGGTGCTGATGAATTTGATTTTAAACTGGTTTTTAGCCAATCGAAAACATTTGCTTCCGTCAAATTTGTGTCTTCTTCAAATGGATACTATAGGTATTCAATTAATTAATGTAATATGTATGTACATATTATGGTTTTCAATTTGGCATTGGGCAAGTTCAGGAAAATAAGATCTCTTAGATATAGACAAGACGAAAGTTAACAAGCACTTTTTATGGAGTGAAATCTCTGAGATCCCATTTTCTTGAAGCTGCCTAGTTCTTATTTTTACCTCTGTTTTTTTCCACTTGATTAATTTGGCTCGAAATTCAGCTCTTTGCCCGATACTTGCGATTGTGTTTGTAATATCCTCGTTAGTTAGATACTTTAATCTTTGAAATGTTATGTCATTAGCTGAAATTCAATTCTTTTAATAAGCGAAAAACTATAAAAATTAAAATAATGTCTGCAAAAACTGAAAATCGCATTCATTATCAATTGTGAAACTATACCTATTTACTTACTTTAGAAAGCGGGTTATGTACCTGTCTATAGTTATTCACTTGTTTCACAATGCTCTTGCGAAATGTTCTTATTTTTCGGTCGCAGGTACCGCTACTCAGACATCATCATCGTCCAAGTAGCTGCACCTGCGACCGAACAATATCAATATCTCGTCTCGGCGTTCGTCGTTCGTCGTTGCTTTGCTTCGGCTCTCGAAGGGTTGGTGGCACATATACCTACATACTACATTACGTAGGTATATGTATTTTTCGGTAGCTATAACCGTTGCGCAAGAGTTATGCAATGGCATGGGTAGCACGAGTGTGAGTGCGCCGCCGCTGTTAGGATAAGGGAAATGAAATGAAAGTGCCGACGTAGTATGTATGTATTTTGTTACTACATACTTACTCGTTTGCGCAACGGTTATAGCGAACAAAAAATACAAATGAAGAGGCAGATATATGTACATACCTGCATAATGTAGGTATATGTGCCACCAACCCTTCGAGAGCCGAAGCAAAGCAACGACGCACGCCGGCCGGCCGCCGAGACGAGATATTCATATTGTTCGGTCGCAGGTGCCGCTACTTGGACGATGATGGTGTCCGAGTAGCGGTATTTGTGACCGAAAAATAAGAACACTTCGCAAGAGCATTGCGGAACAAGGGAACAACAAGGTTTGTATGTACATACCTGCATAGCCCGCTTTCTAAAGTTAATTATAATTTCACAATAATTGATAATGATAATCAATGCACTTTCCAGATTTTGTGGAAAAATTATTTGCACGCCACTTTATACGTATTTAGGTAGATATTTTTAAGAAATTAATAGGTGTTTAATGTAATTTTTTTAGCACACAAAAAAAACAAAACTTACATTTAAGCGCTTGAACAAGACTCTCCATTTGAAACTCTAAAAGAACGCTTTTTAAAAGTTCTTCGTCTTCGGCTGCAGTAAGATGGCGTTCTTCTGGTTCGGATGGTAGGGAAAAATTAATATAATTAATTACTTTTCCGCTTTCGTCGATTATTTTTATATTTTCCATTTTTATCTAGATACTATATTTTTTTTTAAAGTTCACTCTTTGAATCACGATCACGAAATAAGAATGAATTGAATATCGAAACTATCGCGACGCGATGCGTTTGAAATTTTTTTTTTCTAAGAAAAAGACTGATTTTTAATCGTTTCAACTTAAAAATTAAATTTTTTCCCTTCGAATTTACGTTGTTCGTTGTTTGAAAAGTTTGATTCTATTTACATCGCTCCCACTTAAGGATGACTATGCTTACCTTTGAATTAACATTGAAAGTAAAATCAATTTAAGACCAAACATGTTCTTCTTTGATCTTACATCGACATAGTGGAAAAATAACTTACAATTAACTACGCAACATTTGTACGTTAATGGCACATTGTAATAACGTTGAGCGATGTTGAATTAAATATGAAAAACTTTGAAACTATGACCATGTTACTTTGAAATACAAATTTTTACAATTATTTCAAGGAGTATTTTTAACAGTAAACTGCGCGGTAAATATAAGCATGTCACATTTTAAAACTTAGTTGAATCCACTTTAAATGTTACAATAGTGTATTTCGATGTTGAAATGAATGCGTTTCAGTTTGAAACAAGGTTGTTTTACTTGAAAATATGTTGCTTATTTAAATCAACAATTTGTCATAGTGAAATTGAGTTTCACTGAATTTTATGCAACTTAAAATTAAATATGATCGTATTTAATTTTAGATTGCGTTTTTTCCCTCAGTGTGGGAATTTGATAGTAACCACTCATTAGGTCAAGTACAATGAAAAATTCCCCATTGGACATCATATTTATGCCTTCTTCAACGTTCAAGGTAGGAGAATTTTCACGGACTGTGGAAGCATTTAATTTCTGTAATCTACGCACTTTCGGTAACTGCCATCTTTTTTTAAGACAAGGAGAACTGGACTAGAATATTCGGAAATGGAAGGTTCGATGATGTCATTTTCCAAAAGGTCCTCTATTTGTGTGTCAAGAACTTCTCTAAGGTGGTATGGTATTCGGTATGGTCTGGTTTTTATTGTAACGTTTTCTTTAAGTTGAATATTCATTTCAATTACATCAGTTTTTCCCAGTTGGCTTAAGTTGTTAGCAAAGCAATCACTATATTCAAGCAACAATTGAATGAGAGATTGTTTCTCATTTTTCAAAACAGAATCGTCTACCTTTATAGTCTCTTCACTAATTTTCCTCATACCGAACACCATATTTTCCCTCCCATCCCCTTGGTCTAGTTATAGTGGACCAACTTCAGCATTCACAACATTGCCCTTTTCATGCGTTATTGAAAGTTTTCCCCCCTTTCTCACTAGGCTGACCGAAGGAGAATCCAGGAAATTTCTGCCTAATATCGTTTCCTGATCCTGTTGATCATCTTTAACTACCATGATGCTCGTTTTGATTTTAACATCTCCCACCTGCACCCATTCTGCTATTTTTCCTAATGGTGTCACCTTCCCACCACCATAACCAGTCAAAGTATTGGTTGTTGGTGCCATTTTTAAATTATTTTTTCTCACAATTCCTATTTTTATGGTGGAGCAGTCACTTCCCAAATCAACAAAAGCACGAACTACCTGCTCGCCGACCATAATTGACATCATAAGGCTTTCATCCTTCACGGTTGAGAGTCTTGCAATTCGATGATTATGATTGTTTAACATTAATCGACGCTTGACCTTGACAATTGTAGCAAACCCTGTTCGTCTTTTCTGACTGTTGTTTTTTATTACAGTCTCTTGCCAAGTGACCTTCGTTTTTGCAAATAAAACACCGTTTATTAAAACTGCGTTTTCCTAGAAATTGCATCCCTGTTGACGTTCCCGACGATCGGCTGGGTTTTTCTACCTGCAGAATTTTAGCCCGGTTTTCTTTTTGTTCTTTAATGGCGATATAATTTTTTATTTTAAGCAGAAGCTCTTCAAAGTTCTGACATGATGAAGCCGTCAACATGTTAATAAGATTTTCATCTCTAAAACCAGAAATAATATAATTCATGGTCATCGTGTCCAGCATACGAGCTCGTTGGCAGAGGCCCAAGACATCGTAAAAGTAATTTTCAACGCTTTCGTCTTCTTGTTTTACTCTCGTCATTATTTTAAATAGAAGAGCCGAATCGTCTTCAATTGTAGGAAAGGCCCTCACTAACGCGGTCTTAAATTGGTTCCACGTCAATATGTGTGCCTTTTGAGTTTGGAACCAAATTTTAGCGGCCTCTTCCAATCGGAGCGAACCATAAAATATTGTGGTGACATCATCCCAACTAAACATTTGCTTAAATGAATTAATTGCACTTACCCAAGCACTCGCACTCATTCCGTTTTTAATGGATGGATTGAAAAGAGGCAATATTTTCTCGCATTCGGATGCGCCGAAACGAAAAACTAGAGCATCAGTCCGCACTGATGACGCCGAAGTGTCCACATCCATACTTCCAATCTCTATTTCATTTGTATGGCACTCAGTTGTGGAACCATTGGCATTTCTCCTTTTTCTCGACATGTTGCAATTATTTTGTTTCTATTATGTTTGTCTCAAAACACAATCCACTCGCGAGGGCAGGGGAAGAGGGTAGTCGCTTAAAAACCCGTGGAACAAGTTAAACCAGTCGTGTTGTTTTTTTTTTTTGTAATAGACTAAACGAGAGCAAAAAAAATCAATGCACACACAAACATTCAAAAAGGGGTAAATAGGAAGAATCACTCAAACAAGTGGTCGAACAAGTTTTACGCGAGAGCCAAAGGACTAGACAAGAGCAAGAGAGTTCGATCACGCACAAATAGTTGATGATTCTATATACATATGTATGTACATATACTTAACAGAGAATAACACCGAAAATATTTGAAAACAATTTTTTTCTTTTTTTTTTTTTTAGTTAAACCACCGTTATCACGAACGACCGATTGAAAAAGTAATAATTTTTCTTCTCTTTTTAGTTGAACAAATTCGTCTTAACAGACAATGAAAAAAAACTGAAACAGAACACTAATGGGCTTTAGATCCCACTTCTGAAAATGTTAAATAAGATCAATTACTTTAAAATAGATTAAAATATTGTCTATTTATTTCAACTAACTCGATACCGCGACCGCACTGTACGAATTACTCGAATGAACTGCATTCAAACGACAACCCACCACAGTACCAAGCTGCTGTCTTTGAGATCGTTGCATCCCTCCAAAGGATCTGGTATATGAGACGGTTTTCTCTCATTCTTTACTATATTCTCTTTTCTTTTCGACTGCAAATAACAGTGGGTACAATACTAACTTGTTGTTGACCTATATGAAAATTCGTTTAACTCTTTGAAGAAAAGCACTTACAGCATCCATTTGTTGAATCTGCAAATTGTATCTTACTGATAATGCATTCAAATATCGGATGGATGAGTATCTGACTACGGGTGAATAGGTTTCCTCATATTCAATACCTTTCTTTTGGGTTTAAACCTTTAACCACTAATCGAGCCTTGTATCGCACACCATCTTTTTCGTCTTTCTTCGTTTTGAAAACCCATATCGTCTTGATGATATTGGCTCCAGCGGGCTTATATACACATGTCCAGATATCATTTTCTTCGAATGACTTTATTTCACACTGCATAGCCTCTTTCCATTTTTCCTCATCACTTCTAGATAATGCATCTTCGATGTTTTCAGGGTCCTCAAAAGTGTTGTTCTTCTCAACATTGTATTATCTTCATCTCCTTCGTTATCTTCTAGAGCTTCTGGTGTCATTGTCGTAGCTTCCTGACTATCCCCCACTTCATGTTCATTGGCTAGAATTGATGAACATGACTCGAAATCGCTCTCGATAGCTGGATTCTCTGTATGCTTGATGGTGTTTGCCCCCACTCCAACAGTATACATTGGAACTTCTTCTTGTTCTTTATAGTGGAAGTTCTCCTCGTGAAATACTACATCGTGGCTGATATTTTGTTTCCCTTTGTGTGAAAGTTTTCCTCGTGAAATACTGCATTGCGGCTTATGAAAACATCCTTCTTTTGCAAATTATAGAGAAGGAATCCTTTTGAATAGCTCGAGCCTTTTCTATAAGAGTGCTGTACATCCTTTCAGCTAAGCCGTTCTGCTCAGGAGTGTAAGGCACTGTTCTTTGATGAATAATTCCATTTTTCTTTAGCTCAAATTCCATTGCTTTTTTCGTTAACTCCTTTCTATTATCCGTTCTTATAATTTTTACTATCGATTCTTTGCTGATTTTCTACCTCGGCTTTGAATTCACGAAAACAGTTTAGAACACTATCTTTGGACATACAAATGACCTCGATCCTTCTGATGGAAAACTGTTTCGATGCTTCTTCTCTTTTGCACAGGAAATACAAGTCGGCAATTCACTTGAGTGAATTCCTTTTACTAAGCCTTGCGCAAGTAATTCCATGTTTTCTTAACCCAAATGACCAAATAGACGATGCCAAATGTTGTCAAGATTACTTTGTGCAACATATGCATTTTGAGTTTTGGCAATATCCAATTTGTATAGTCCATTTGATGAACTTCCTGTTGCTATGACTTTCTTTAAGGATTTCATGACACGAGATCCATTTTTGTAGAAAATGACAACATTTTCCTGATCCACAATCTTCTTTATGGATAATAAGTTGACTTCTATTTCGGGAACGTAAAGGACATCATGAACAACACTTTATTTACCTTTTGGTGTTAATGCGGTCAATGATATATCACCCTTATTAACTGCGTCCATAGTCATGTTGTTTGCAGTCTTAATATGTCCCATTAATGGTTTGAGTACTTTGAAATATTTTGAATCAGACGTCATATGATCGGTTGCACCGCTATCAAAACACCATTCATGCTTTTCAGATTCTGCATGAAATGCTGCAAATAATGAACCACCGTTACAGTTAAAGCAGCGAGATTTACCTTTCTTGTCAGACTAAGGTTTCATTTTCTTTTGCACATTTGAAAAGCTCCCTTTTTTTGGATACAAGAGCTGTGTTGGATAATGCTGAATCAAATTTAACATCCTACAAAAGTTTCATTTTTATAGAATCTGCAGTTATTTTGATTCCACTGCTACCAATGCTCATGATCATTGGTTTATGTTCATCTGGTTGTCCTTTCAGTAATAAACTTCCAACCCATTCATTGCAAATCCAATTTCATTCAGTTTTTGAGCTGTTGAAATAATTTGGCTGACATAATCTTCTACAGATGAGCACTCTTCCAAAACCACAGAGCATAGTTTTTGTAGTAACCCAATGCGTCTAATCTGAGTCTTGGAAAATATACCTGAGTCTTGGAAAATATTTTTTAGAGCTGTCCACACCTCTTTGGAAGTTGTTGCATTTTTAACGTAAACATAGAGACTCTTGTCGATTGCTATGATCATCTTACATCGACCAGTCTTGTCTTTAGCAACATCCAAGGGTACATCAGGCTCAATACATTTCCAAGCATCTTCCAGCTCTAATTGCGTCTTCATTGCAAAGCTCCATTTAGACTAATTTTCCGAACCAGTCAGCTTTTCTATATGATGAATCCCTGAAAGCTGAATAGACATATTTTTCTATTTTAATAATATATTGTCCTTTTATAATATTTTTACAATGCGTTATGGCCTGGGCATATAACCTTTTAGCAGAGTAAATTATAAGAACTTAATAGTATGAGAACTAAAGACAGAATAATAATTTATTGAAAAATAGTTTCATCAAACAACAATATCAAAACTTAAATACTTATAATAACTTTTGATCGCAGTGATAACAAGTATAAACTTATCATTTATTTCAACAGTTAATGCCACAGAAAACCATTTGGTTCACGTCATTCGAGTGATGGTGTGGACCTTGAGCCCTTTATCATGTGATAAATTCGTTAAAAACGGGAAGTCGCCCTATCTGGAATGAAATTTCAAGTGTGTTGTGAGCTAAAAGTTTATTGGGCACAATTTGTTCGCCTTGAACTACAAAATGGCATTTTGTGTAAAAAGTTGGTGCCAACAAAAAAACAACAACCAGAGCGCTTACTTCCAATTATTCCTCGATCATTATTCCGGGAAATAATTAAATTTTACTATGACACCGTATCTGGAGCATATTTCGGGTCAACAAGACGTTTTCAAAATTAAGATCCCGGTTTTATTGGGTGGGAACAAGAATAGACGTTTAACGTTATTGTTTCGAATGTGATATTTGTGCGGCCAAGCGTGGCCATAAATTTGAGCGGTGAACCATTTCAACGAGTAGCCATTGACATTCTAGGACCTTTGCCTTCAACAAAAAGAGGGAATAGGTATGTGCTGTTTTCCAAATGGCTCGAAGTTTTTCCACTCGTCGATCAAACAACAGATTCTGTACCCGAAACTTTGGTTCATGAACTCTTTTGTCGTTATGGTGTCCCAACAGAATTGCACTTGGACCAAACACGTAATTTCGAGTCCGAAGTTTTTAAAAGTGTGATGGAAATTATGGGTATACGGAAGACCAAAACATTGTGTCTCCACCCTCAGTTGGATGGTCTTGTGTAGCGAATGAATCCCACGATACTTCATTATCTCGCCAAATTCGTCGACCACCAGATTCGGATTCTAGGACTTATCGAGGATTTGCTCAAAAATTACATGATCAACTTCAGGAGATTCATGATCGAGCAAGAGTCAAACTTTGACGTTCGGCGCAGAAAATGAAGAGTAGGTATAATTTAAAAGCTAACTTCTCTAAATTTCAGGTTGGAAACTTTGTGTGGTTTCACAATCCTCAGAGAAGGGTTCGTGTCTGCCCAATACTTCAATCCGATTGGGATGGACCATTTTGAGTTACGGCAATCATATGTGATGTAACCATAAAGATCCAGAAGACACCTCGATCAAAGTTTATAGTTGTACACATTGACCGCGTATGCAGATACCGAGGCAATAACTTCAATGCTTGGCCTTCCGAGGTTAGGCTTCAGACCCAAGAGGCTCCAGTCCAAGTAGGGGAGAATGTTACGAATTTATGAACTCATCCACGCACACCTGAACTACCGACGGAAATATCCGCTGACGTTTGTCATTGAAAGCCTTCTACGACAGAGTGAGAATGAGGTGTTAACATTTGACATTTCAGACATTCTATTAAAGTCAGTCTTAAAGTTCACCTCGCTTTTCCATTTTTCAATCTTTAATTTATTTAGCCATCCTTTCATTGAGAGCTTTACAATCCGCGTAGTCGCAATTTTCTTCACTTGGACTTCAGCTGTGCGCTTGATGAAGCTGAGCAGGAACACCTGGGCATACAAATTTATAGGGAAAATGAATTCTGTGAACTATCTATGTATGTGAATTTACGCTTCTTCCCCTCGGTAGAACGGGGTATTTAGATATTTCTGATAAATAATTCCGATACGCATTTTGACTTCGATATTCGAAAGAGTATCAGTACATGAGCCAAAAACCGCAATTTTCACTTCTGCACTTAGTGCCGTTTGGCCGACATTTTGATTTTAACGGTGATTTCGATTTCCGCGCGTAACTTGCGTATTTTTAATCTTAGAAAATAAAATTGTAGCACAAACTTCTAGCAAATTCAATTTTCTACAGAATATGTTAAGTATACCTAACTTTTTTCAAAATTCACTCACGTTAATAAGTTACAGTGCATTTTGTTGAAAAAAGTAGAGGTTGATTTTATTTATTATTGTTAACTTCAATGTTATTTTTTTAAGGTTTTAACCCGTTGGGCGCCAGTAAATAGAACTTTAAAAACACGTCTGTTTTATTTGGTGACTTCACATAAAGTGCTCATAGATGCTTACAAGAAAACTTTCATCAGATTATAGAAGAGTACTATTTTCCTGACATGAGGAAAGTTTTAAAAGCTGCTGGCAAAACACCGATTCCTAAGTATGCGGGAGAAATACTTCAGATAGATATTTTTATAACAGATAAAAAACTTTTCCGAACTTGCATAGATAAGTTTTCAAAATTTGCGATAGTAAAACCCATACCTTCTCGAACATCCGTCGATATCAAAGATGCATTGTTGGAAATCATAGGTCGTTACAAAAATAATCGTTTCGGATAACGAAAAAGCCTTCCATTTCAATTAGATTCAAAATTTTTTATTTACTCAGAGATAATTTTTCAATAGATCAATTTTGTGTTCCTACACTCCACAGCGAAAGGTTCACAATGGGCAAATCGAAAGGTTCCATTCAACCTTAAAAAACCAAGGTGTATTAGTGAGCAACAACAAATAGGGGAAGCAACAGACCTAATCCTACCAGCAACCCACAAATATAATAACAGTATTCATTCCGTAATAAATGCAAAACCAATTGACGTAATTCATAACTTACCACCTCCGGATCAAAAAGAAATAAGTAGAAAACTAACTGAAGCACAAGAAAAAACGCTTCAAAGACTTAATGAGAATTCTTGTACCAGAACGTATCAGCCAGGTGAAATAGTTTTTTTACGTAGAAATAAGCGTTTAGGCAATAAATTTCAGAAAATTTTTGTAGAAAAAGTAGTAGAGAAGGATTTAGGAACCACAGTACTTATAGAAGGAAGGAAAATTCATAAAAGTAATCTTCTTTAGTATATTTTTTTGTTTTATCTTTTATCTCACAGAATATTTTTTACATTCTTTCGGCTCTCAATCACTAGAATCATCGATTAAAGTACAGCTCACGTTGTACCTATTACATTAGGTGAAGTAGCAATATTTGAAGATTTTACTTACATAGTCCACACAACTAATCTTACTTAGTACGAGCTAATGGCTCAGGAGAGTATGGAAATACTCGCTGAAATATCCGATTCACAAAGTAAATATGAAATTATTAAACAACAAACGGAGGAAATTTCAAATATTGTTAATACCTTGGAAGTCCCAAAACGATTTACTAAATCAATAGAATTTATAGGATCTGCATTGAAATTTGTGGCAGGAACACCGGATCACAGCGACTATGAATTACTTCTAACAAAAGAAAACTTTTTAATTGAAAATAGCAACAGGCATATTGAAATTAATTCCCAACTGCAAGATAAAATTAACGAAGTAACAGATCAAATAAATACATAGATTGAAACATACTCTCAAAGAAAATTCAATTTCAAAATTCGAGAAACAATCACTTCTTTTGGATTATCTTCTTAATAGAAATATTTATATCATATCTCATTTGAATAATATTGTTTTATCAGTTGTCCTTGCAAAGAATAAAATTGTTAATCCACTCATTTTAGATAACTTTGAAATAAAAACATTAATTAATCTTGAAAATGTACCAATTAGCATAAATAATTTGTTAACTACTTCTAGTGTAAAGGTACTACAAAATTCCAATGTAATCCAATATATATTGAAAATACCTAAAGCAAATGAAATTTGTAGTTTTGTAAGAATTTATCCTGTAAGTCATAATAATAAAATAATTAAGTTAAATGTAAGTAAAGCAGCAAAATGCAAAAATTCTTATCAACCTTTAACTGACTGTGCAAAAACAACAACAATGGACATCTGTAAGCCAGCGGTTGACAAATGTTTGATGCAGCTTCTTAACAACAATGGTGCGGCCTGTCCAACCGAAAGCTCGTATCACCTCCCAGAAATACAAAAGATCGAGGAGGGAATGATAATTTTAAATGAAGTTCCGCCAACAAAAATATTTTACGAAAAGGAAATCACCGTCAACGGGACATATTTAATCACATTCTCCGATGAAGTAAAAATCATCAAAACCGACATGTCATATACTGATATAGCTCTAAAAGTATTTCGTGAAGGTTTGAGCTTGAACATGCATGAGGGAGACATCGACCAGTGCTACTTGAAGAAAATTAAGTTAGCCAATCCAACAACTAATGGCAGTACAACCACCAAAAACATTCTTCACGTGAGACTGGTGTCTAATTTATGCAAGGAGAAAATACTTAAAGCAAAAAGAGTAATTAGAGAGCAGCTAACCACCAACCTACTCAATGCAGAAGCAAGATTGGAAAAGATGTATGTCAACGAGAGCTTAACGTACGAAACCAGAAGATTATTTAAAACTGCAACAACAATGAAGACAACGAAGGGGTATAAATATGTATGGACGAGAAATGGGACTGTCTGCATGCGGAAAGAAGAGGGTGACAATTGTGTAAGAATAAATTGTGCTGCGGATTTTCTTAAGTTATGAATGTAGTTAGCTCTATCCCACTTTCAATTTCTAATGCATGTGAATACCCAGTCGATCTTACTAATTCGGTAGAATGTTGTTTTTGTTTTCATCAAAATATACGCAGCTTGCGAAAAAATTTTTCAAATTTTGTAGCTCATCTTGATTCATTGATAAACTTACCTGCTGTAATAGTTTTAAGTGAAATTTGGATATATGATAATGAATTAGATTTATATAATATACAGGGTTATACTCTTTTTGGTAATTGCAATGAGTCTTATTCTGCTGGAGGTGTAGCTGTTTATGTGAAAAATGGATTTATGTGTGATTACTCTTGCCTTAATTTATGTAGCGCTGATGTTTTAAAATTATCGATTGTGTTTGAAAATACTGATTATACATTGTTGTGTATTTATCGACTTCACGGTTTTACAAAAAATGTTTTTATTGAGGAATTTAGCAACACTCTAAGTGCAACTTTAGCCAAAAACTTAATTGTTATAGGAGATATCAATATTGATATTCTAAATGAATTTGACAGAGATACCGAAAGTTACTTGTTTACTATGGCTTCTAATGGTCTTAAGAGTTTAATAAACGAACCTACCCGTTTGACCGATTCTTCTAAGAGTTGTATTGATCACATTTTTTTAAGATCTCAAAAAAACAATAAATACAATTTTAGTGGCAAAGTATATGATTTGAAACTTTCAGATCATAGCATGATTGCCCTTAATTATTTTTGTGACAACCGTTCTCATAACATTATAACCGCGTCTGATACAGTGAAATATTGTGTTGATTATAGGATTTTGAAAGAAATGTTAACCTTTGAATGTTGGGAAGCGGTTTATTCCGAAAGTGATCCTTCTATTGCGTTTAACTTATTTATAGAGATTTTTCAAAAGCACATTAATTCAAGTACGTTCCAAAAAATTCAATCGGGTAAAAAGAAACATCTAAAGCCATGGATGACCAACAATCTTCTTAATAAGATTAGAAAGAAGAAGAAAATGAGTTTAAAATGTAAAAAACACCAAAATAATAGTAAACTTAAAAAACACTACGAAAAGTTGTGCAAAAATATTAATAAAGAAATTGAAGACACTCGTAACAACTACTATGCTGTTATGTTCTCTAGAGCTGAAGGTAATACTCGTGAAGAGTGGAGAGTGATTGATAGCATTTTAGGGAAAGACAGAAAGTGTGTTAAAATTAACTCAATTGAAGTTAAGGGAGTAACGGAGTCTGATTCTTGGAAGATTTCAAATACATTTAATGATTACTTTACTGAAATTTCAGAAAAATTGAAACCAGGTGTCGATCCCAGTTTAAATTGTAATTGTTCCATTTCTTCAGAAATTATTTTTGATGATATACAATCTAATAGTTTTGTTTTTGATATGATAACACCAAAAGAAGTTTACAATGTTATTTTGTCTCTGAAAAATAAAAATTCGTGCACAAGTGATGGTGTTTCAAGTAATTTGTTAAAAAGTGTTGCCTGGTATGTTGTGGATGTACTATCGTTCTTATTTAATAAAAGTGTTGAAATTGGTTGTTTTCCAGACCATCTAAAATGTGCTGAAGTTATACCACTATTTAAAAAAGGAAATAGGAAAAATGTTTCGAATTATAGGCCAATATCACTTCTCTCGACCTTCTCCAAAATTTTTGAAAAGTTACTTAAGGTTCGCATCGTGTCGTTTTTGGATAAGTTTAATTTCTTTTGTAACAACCAGTTTGGTTTTAGAGCAGGTTTGTCAACAGAAGATGCTATCTTAAGATTGTGTAGTCAGCTTTATGGAAGTTTAAATAGCAACAAATCAACTATGGGTCTATTTATTGATATGACTAAAGCTTTCGATCTGGTGAACCACGATCTTTTGCTAAATAAACTTTATAATGCTGGTTTTCGTGGTAGTATTTTCAATTTACTGAATTCTTATTTAAAAAATAGAAAACAAAAAGTTAATATCAACGGAATCTTTAGTGAACCAAAACTGTTAAAAAACGGCGTTCCTCAGGGATCTGTACTTGGCCCTTTGTTTTTCTTGATATACATTAATTCTATTTTCAAACTCAAGTTAAATGGTACTTCAACTGCATTTGCAGATGACATAGTTTTTACATATGAATCCGGAACTATTTTTGAGAGTATTGTGAGTATTGAAGAAGATCTTGAAACTTTAAGATTGTGGTTTACTTATCATAAATTGATTATCAGCGAAAAAACTAAATTGATGTGTTTTAAGGTATCTGGAAATAGTCTTTATGATTTTAAATTGCGGTTTCATGCTCACGATTGTAAACAGTTTCCGTTACCCATTCATAAGTGTGGTAGAAATAACTTTATAACCAATTTACAATGTTCTGAAAATTGCTTCAAAATTGAATCAGTTCAACAGTTTAAGTACTTAGGAGTAGTAATTGATACTAATCTGAATTGGAAAGATCATATTCAAATGATTAAAACGTATATGTTGTTAGTCACACGTAAAATGTATTTAATAAAGCCTTTTTGCTCTCCAAAGGTTTTAAAAATTATTTATTATGGTCTTGCAAACTCAAAGTTGCAATACGGCATTACAAGCTGGGGTGGTTCGTATGCTAATTCTTTTAGACCTCTATTAATAGCACAGAAGCATTTAATACGAATTATTTCAAATAAAAATCGATTGGATAAAAGTTGGCCTTTATTTAAAGAATTGCAAATTCTACCAATGAGACATTTGTATGTTTTTAAAGTTTTAAGAGAGTTTTTCAAACAAAGCGGAAATATTCCTAGTAGGAGTTATCAAATGTACAATTTACGTATAAATAATATGAGCTTAGTTAACGTACCTTTTGCCTATAGAACACATTTCTCTCATTTTTATACATATACAGCTCCAAATATTTTCAATAAATTGCCCTTATCTTTGAGAGAAACCATTAGGTTTTCATATTTTAATAAACAGGTTAAAGACTGGTTATTCACTTTGAACTTCGATTATATAGAATCATTAGTTTAGTATATTTTCATCAGCATCTACAAATAATATAAAAATAATGTAATTGTAAAATGTATATTATTAATCTATTGTTAAGTTTCTCATACACTTTTTTTTTTTCTTTTTTACACTTGCTAAGTAAGTTTTGTGTTTTCTTTTATTGAATCTTTATTTAATTAACACTGATTGTCACCCCACATCAGATATCATTTGAAAATTTAACTTGATGTGTCATTCACCTCTAACTTCCTATAGTTAAAGAATGAACACTATTATTCACTATTTTCTTATAAAAATTGTTATATAGTTTTAAGTTAAAATGAATGAATAAAATACAATACAATACAATACAATACAATGAAACTTCGTACATAGCTGATTCTATTCCAATCCGTGCCGAACCGCTTTCAGCCAAGATATTAGCAGTACAATATCTGGACCACAAGCCACAGCTCACACTACCTTATCTTCATAAAATTCACATTCAAAATATAAACCATCTAGAAACCCTTAAAGAAGACGTTTCGAATCAGAAGACTTTACGGTGGTCAACATTTCCAACCTTATCCGTGATAATTATTATAACATTGGCAATAACTTTATTCAAACTTATTATCCGTGATAATTATTATAACATTGGCGATAACTTTATTCAAACTCATATCGAGAAAAGAAGCAACTACAACTAAATGAATAGATGAAGCTATCACATATTTAAAAAATCGAAACGAGGGCGTCTCGAACCTAACAGGGGTAGGTTTTAGCACATCAGCATAATTTGCATCGTCGTCGCCGTTTAATCACCTGAACAAGACACCGCCAGCCGACACCACCGCAGTTTGCGTCGTCATCATCAATTATATCAGCAGGGCAATTGCCCTTGTAACCTTGCTGCTTAGTTTAAAGTTACATTATTGTTTAGTTAGAGAATTTGGTTGAATAAATGAATAAAGAGCACTTTATGTGAAGTCACCAAATAAAACAGACGTGTTTTAATAGTTCTATTTACTTATATGTCTCAATATGTATATCTAATTTTTTCAGTTTTCTTTTGAGCACTTGGCCCTCGAATTAATTATTTTAATTTTCGTACGTAGCTGTATTCGCATTGTGTATTGTATCTTTTCCTTAGGATCCAAAAACCTTTGATCATATCAAAACTAAATTGAATTAAAAATTTTGTCAGTTAGTGCAATTAATTTAACATACTTTCTACATCTAACATATTCGAAATAATAGAAGCATCAGAAGTTTTATAATTTGAGGTGTCTGGAGCCATTATATTTTAGAAGCACATTGGGGATGTTTTCGTAGATACCTCTATTATTTCTGATCAAAGAAATTATATTTTCAAGTCAATCAGAATTAAGATGTGATGTAACTTAAAATTGTTGATCTTTATTTTTATGTGGTCCCACAGTTCCAATATTCCATTTATGGTCAGACATAAGCCTTTGAAGCAAAAGATATTGCCCTTTTGCAGCCGCTTCCACATCTTAATCCATTTCACGGCTTTTTTCATATTTGAAATTATATCCATGTGGCTATCAGATAGAGCACATTTGTCGAGATTGCTTGCTAATTTTGTCTTGCTATTTAAATTGTCAAACAATTTATTTAGCCATTGAAAATATAAGTAGATGCAGCAGCAAAAAGGGCTGAGGACACATGATGACTAAAAACCTGTGTCGTCAATTTGGCACTCATTTTTTGAAAACTATCAGCTTCAATATGCGCTCTTGTCAGCTTGTGCATATATCTTATTAAATTATTTTAAGAATATTAAAGTTTTTTTAATATCGTCCAAGAAACTACTTCCCCATCAACGACTTTATCTGCAGCGAGCAGATTGTTTCGGACACTTTCGAAAAGATGCACAAGATAGATATAAAATTTATTCCGCTCTAATACAATACAGTACCTATAGCCCACAAAAATAAAAAGATTGTTATTCAAAAACATTAATTTCAAAATAAAATTAGTTATGTATATACATAAATGTAGTACGATAATAGTACTAAAAACTTTTGTGAAAAGTACTCTTAATTTAACACGCATTTTTGGAAATGAGTTTTTTGGCAAACGGAAAAAAATCGTACTCCTCCATATGGTATTTTCCTTGTCTTACGTCGGTAAACACACTTCATATTTTTGACAAATCTTTTGCGATTTGTTTAGCATTAAGTATTTAGTCCTACGAACAATTCTTTGAACAAAAAATAAAAAAAACTATAATATATTCCAATTCAAAGGTTCTTAACAGTTTTTAAATAAATGTTTGTTCAGTAGGTACACCACTTACATATGAAATTTTTTTTTACAGTTTTTTTACAGCAGAAAAAGTCTTGAATTTTTTTTTATTGAGACCGATCACCTCACCTGGATCTACATCAATATCCGAATGAACAGATATCATAGCAAGTGCGTTAAGTCTTGCATTGCTCATACCGCTTCGAGACACTGTTTTCATTTATTTATTTATTTATTTTATTCTTGGATAGCTTACGTAGTAAGATACAAATCTTTTAAATCTATGAAGCTTAATATGTTTCAATTCTATAGATATAGCTAGAGTTACTAAACAGAGGTGAAATGTGATTGATTTTACAAATGATAAAATAAAATAATAATTACACCAGTGTAAGGAAAAATTAAATAAGAAAATACAACTATTTGCATATTAGAACTATGAAAAAAACTAAGAAACAGTAAAAAATAAAAAAGATACAAAAAGAAAAATCATCACCAAAGTGTCTTAAAGTAACGCCTGAGTCTTATCTTGAAATGGGCCGTGCAGGTAATCATTCTAATGGTTCGAGGAAGGGGATTCCATAGCCTTATCACATTAGGGAAAAATTGACGATCGGATATTAAGTATTTAAAACGGGGTCAAGTCCAGTGATCTTTCAGAGATAGGAAAACGAATGTTTTTGTATAAATAAAGCGGTTCACGGGCTTGCAATACATTATGAAATAAAATAATTGTTCTATATTTAAACAGGTTGTCAAGAGTTAGTCCATGTAACGATAGGGCAAAAGAGGAAATGTGGTCATATCTTTTTAATCCAAATACGTAACGTGCTATGCTTTTGTAAGCAACATTGAGTCGCCTTCGATCTTCATGGTCACAATTAGAGAAAATCTCACAGCCAAACATTATAATCGGTATAAGCAAAGTTTTTGCTAGTGTTTTCCTGGCGCAGATTGGTGTTAAGTGGTGAGTAGGCCATAGTGTTCGTAGACCACAGTAGATTTTACCTAGAGTCAAATTAATATGATTTTTCCAGGTAAGTGTGTTGTTAAAAGTTATGCCAAGATTCTTGGCTGATTTGACAAAATCAATAACATTGTTATTAAGCATAACTTTGGGAAGATTTGAAGTAGCAATTGCTTTTCTGGATATTATTAGGCATTGAGACTTCTTGGGATTCAGGCAGAGGGCATTTGTTTTGATCGCTTAAATGGTTCTTTCAAGACGCTGTTGTCACTGGAAGTGTGCCCAAAACCGTTAGCAAGAAGTACTTGAATGTAGCTCGTTTATTGTATATTTCGGTTGAGACAATATCAGAATATGTCTCCAGGATTTCATTTTGTATAGCTGAGCACAAATAGCCTTTGTTTTTAGAGTTGGTAATGACGTGATTCTTTAAATTGTTGTCCCCAGATTCAATTCCGAACTGCAGGAGAGCCCTTAGTCTTCCATCTTTTTTTGTGGGCTGAGTAAGATCTACAGCTCCACTATCGTCGTCACCTCTTGTTCTGCACAAAATAAAATAGTCTGAATAATAGGTCTTATTACAGCTCTATTTGCAGTTAGAGCTTTTGCATTGGGTAGCAGCATCTTTTTGCTTTCCAGCACCAACGTTTTCCAGTTTTCCAGGTTGTTATTATTCTGAGACCATATAATTTTTGTTATTTTTATTTTGCAAAATCTTAGCTTATTCTTCTTAATATAAACGAAGATAATAATTGAATCATCAGATAAACTATACCTAAGATAGTCTTCTTATTTTTATAAATTTGAATTGATATTAAAAATCTTATGTTTTTACTAAATCCGTTTAGATACAAATCATTTCGAGAGGGGCTTCAGAAGCTAGCAACAAATTGGTGAAAAGCAAAATTCAATTATAAACACTTTTCAAGATAGGAGATGCAGGCAGTTATTCCCTATTTCGCGAAGTTACTCTACGTCGTTGGGCTTTTCCGCAGATTTGGGGGATGAGCACTAGTGGTTAACGTTCCATCTTGTACAAAAACAAATAAAACAATGACTGTTTTAAGTTGGGCAAACAGCCATTCTCACCAGGAGTAACATCGGCATCAGAGACCAACTGTCGTTCGTGCTTTTGTGTTCATTCAGTTTGTGCAGACCGCCCGTCTGTCAAGAATTATGAGCGATAATTTTTATCTTCAAGGTACTGAGAGAGTGAACCGATGGCTGATGGACCATGGCTGCCCTTCTCTCTCTCAGTACGATGAACGAAACACCTGTAAAAAAAATTGGCAAGAAAGGAACCTAGGATGGGGAAAGCGAAAGAGTAATTCTTGTTACGGCAAATTTTACCGTAACAATTTTTAAAGCACTACGTGCTGGTCACTCTGGGGCTATAATGATGAAAGTTCTTGCTAGAAGCTACTTATAGTGCCCAAGATAGATGTGTTGATAGAAACAACCGTTAAGAAGGGCGTACTTTGACAAAAATCACGACCATTAAAGCATAAAACAACTATTCATCCTTGGAAGGAGACTTCAAAGCCTTGGTCTCGCCTCCATGTTGATTTCCTAGGACCTTTTCTTGGCCAACTTTTTTTTCTACTAGTGGACTCTTACTCCAAGTGGGTAGAGGTAAAATTAGTTTCATCAACTAGCACGGCGTGTGCAATTAGCAGTCCGCAATGCATTTTCGCAACGCACGGGCTCCTAGATCCTATAGTATCCGATAGTGGAACACAGCAAGAAGCGCTCTTGGGACCCGGTGGGCGTGTTATAAAACGCGCCTCTAAGGCACTCTATTAACAAAGATGCCTAACCTTCCCACGTTTTAAATAAAAAAACGATTTTTTTCAGATGCCGTCTATCGTTAGTTCTTCTTAAAATGTAAATTTGTACTTCTTTTTGAGCGTTTGACATGTATTGATTCAGTAACGAATGTGGCCGCTCAGTCCCAAGAGCTCTGCGATTTCTTGGAACATTTTTCTGCGCAAAAAATGTATGGAAGTGGCAAGTTACTTGCAGTCCAGCTTGGATTCCAGCCACTATCTAGAAGCAGAGAGGTCCAGTGTCGTACAGTGTCACAATAGAGGAAGGTTATGTTGCTCTTGAACTGAACTGAATTAAAACATTAAATTTTTATGACTTTTAAATTTTTTTTTTTTTACAAATTTTGATTAGCAATGGCAAAAGCCGTCAGCCAGATTGACAAATTTTATGATTAAGTTAGTAAAATTTATAATATTGTTACTTAAAAATATATATATATTTTACGGTTTGTAAACGTTAGTTTAACTTAAATAAAGGCACACGTTTATTGTATTGGTTCAGCAACTTTGATTGTTTATTATATAAAAATACTGTTTTTATTCTTCGATAAACTGGTTTCTATAAGCCAAAGCTTGAGATATGTAAGCGCAGAGTAGGGTCCAGTTCGGTCCGTTAAGTATTTCGATTACTCCCTCTCTTGAAAGAACGGATTGGTTGTAGTGATACCTACTTATTTCTTTAGAGAATTGGGCATTTTGCCAAAAAGTGGTATATGTCCTCTTTTTCTCTCAAGTTACACAACGTGCAGTTTGATAGAAGATCTTCCCAGTGTGACCTGAAATTCAGAGGCAACAATTTACCTCTCGCCTTGAATATTGTGTTTATTTGATATATACTTTAGCTCTCCTTGAAGTAGTTTAGCTCATTTAAACTATCTTTCAGTTGACTGAAGTCTGCCATCATCGGCTTTAACGCTATAAGCGAAAGGCTATGCACCCTTCGCGTGCGAGGCAAATTTAAGAACATCAGCCTCATTAACGTTCACGGACCTACGGAGGAGTCCTCAGACGAAGAAAAAGAGACTTACTACGAACAAGTCGAGAGGGCCCTCAATGCCTGTCCAAGGTATGACGTAAAAATCATCCTTGGGGATTTGAATGCAAAAATAGGTCGGGAGCCGGTATTCAGGCATTACGCAGGCACCCATAGTTTGCATGAGAACACTAATGACAATGGACTTCGAGTCTTAGAATTGGCAGCATCGAAAAACATGGTCGTTGCGAGTACCAGGTTCCCGCGTAAAGATATCTACAAAGCCACCTGGGTATCACCTGATGGAGTCACTCGTAACCAAATTGACCACGTGTTGATAGACCGTCGCCACTACTCGAACTTGATGACGGTACGAACGTACCGAGGTGCCAATATCGACTCGGATCACTATCTTGTTGGTATGGTTTTCCGAGGGCGGATTGCCTTGCGAAGACGTATTGCATCCGCCGATCAGGTTCGAATCAACACGGCTGCTCTGCGCAATGAAAACACCAGTAACACCTTTGGTAATGCGTTAGGACTCGCCCTAGAACTGGGTAGAGTAAGTCCTGGAGCCAGTTTGCTGGGCGTAGATGAGAAGTGGACACGCCTTAAGAATACTGTCATTAGTACTGCCAACTCCATCTTAGGCAGCAGTCGTAGAAATCGGAACGACTGGTTTGATGATGAATGCAAGCTAGCGACTGAACGTAAGAATGTTGCGTACCGAGCAATGCAACAATCTCATAGAACGCGGGCACGCGAAGACGAATATAAAGAGCTCAGAAGAATTGAAAAACGGCTTCACAGACAGAAAAAATCAGCCTGGGAGAAGAACATAATCTGTGAAATAGAGAAAAGCCGAGAGCGAGGTCCGCACCAGGCGCGGAAGTTCTACCAATCCGTCCGAAACATGACGCAGTACACACCACGCTGCACATACTGCAAGGACGGAGAGGGAAATCTGATCACCGATCCTCAAAGCATACTGGAGCGATGGGAAGTGTACTTCAATGAATTGCTAAATGGTCAGCTCACTGCAGAAGTGGAGGCTCCACTACTTCAAGAAGAGTACCCTATGTTGCCGCCACCAAGCATAGAAGAGGTTGAGAAGGCTATAGGCCGGCTAAAGAAAAACAAAGCCCCGGGAGCCGATGGTATACCAGCCGAACTATTTCAACACGGTGGGCCAGCTTTACGTCAAGCAATTCATGAGATTATAGTGCACGTGTGGGAGCATGAAGAAATTCCAGAAGACTGGCGAAAAGGTATCATTTGCCCCATACATAAGAAGGGAGATGTCACAACGTGCAGCAATTATAGAGGTATCACGTTGTTGAGTACCGCCTATAAGATACTCTCCTCTATCCTACAAGACCGGATAACCCCATACGCTAAAACCATCATCGGACAATATCAGTGCGGTTTCATTCCAGGCAAATCAACAACTGATCAGATCTTTACCCTTAGGCAGGCGATGGAAAAATGTCTAGAATTTAACATCCCAACATACCACCTGTTTATAGACTTTAAGGCCACCTACGATAGCATAGCCAGGGTAGAACTTTACAAAGCCATGAGAGAATTCGGCATCCCAAATAAATTGACACGACTATGTAGGTTGACCATGACCAACGTAACAAGCCAAGTAAAAATAGCCGGATTGCTATCCAAACCAATCAACATCTTTAATGGACTCCGACAAGGGGATGGTTTGGCCTGCCTCCTCTTCAACCTGGCGTTGGAGAAAGCAATCCGTGACTCTGGCACGGCAACAAGAGGGACCATCGTCAACAGGTCCAGCCAGATACTGGCTTACGCAGACGACATCGACATCATCGGAAGAACTGAGCAAGCTGTACATGATTCCTTCATCCAGATCGAGCAGGCGGCACAAAATCTGGGGCTGCACATTAGTGAAGGTAAAACAAAGTACATGGTGGCGTCGAATGCGAGAGGAACAGTTGGTCAAACAATCAAGGTAGCGGAGCACGAATTTGAAGTGGTGCAATCCTTTAAATACCTTGGGTCAATAGTAGCAGCCGATAACAATATAGAAGAAGAAATACGCGGGCGGCTTCTCAAATCCAACAGAGCCTACTATAGTCTGTCAAAGCTCTTCAAATCCAGAAATCTCACCATAACTTCAAAACTGCTGCTGTACAGGACCATGGTCCTGCCAGTACTCACATATGGATCCGAGACTTGGGTGCTTAGCAAAAGGCACTCCGACCTCTTAGCCGCGTTCGAGAGAAAAGTCTTAAGGAGAATTGTTGGCCCCATATGTGAGGAAGGACGATTCCGGAGACGGTACAATCATGAATTGTACGCAATCTACCTTGAAGCAGATATCGTGACAAAAATTAAGCTCGGTAGACTCCGGTGGGCAGGGCACCTAGCTCGCATGAGCGAAGAGGAACCTGCTCGGAAAGTTCTTTGTGGTACATTCTATGGTAGACGACAGCGTGGTAGACCATGCTTGCGCTGGAGAGATGGCGTAGACCAGGACGCCCGGAGCCTTGGGGTGCGCAACTGGATGGCGGCGGCTCGAGACCGGGATGGGTGGAGAGACTTGTTGAAGGAGGCCAGGACCGGACCCCGGTTGTCGAGCCGACGATGATGATGTACGTCAATCTACTTTTAGAACCTGCTGCTTTCTCCATAAATCCGTGATGAATCTTCTCGTCTACCTCCCGAAGATATTCGTCAAAGGATGTACTCCAATTGGAACGGTCTTCCCATCTCAAAAAGATCTCCACTTCAAATTCCTTTGCCATTTGTTGCCAATTTAGCACAACGTTCGATCGTCTTTCTAGAAGTTGTCGAAGCACTATTTATGGGAGACGATAATGAAGACTGAGAGTGTATAACCAAAGGAGGGGCAGGCCGGTTTCGACATGCAGCATGTAAGTTAGTGAGTTTGACGGGACCCTAAAGAGGAGCTTCACGAAATATCTTTGAAGTTTTTCCACTTCTTCGTATTCCTAGCAACCCCATGCCTGGCATGCATAGCACATAACTAATCTTGCTGTTGCTTCGAATAGCCTATATTTGGCATCGAATGGGACATCTTTTTGACCAAGCACATTTTTCCAGGAGCAGCTTAAAGCTTTCTTGGATTCTTTTAATTTATTTTGGAGGTGTAGCTTGAAATTGAGCCTAGGTGTAAGTGTAAAACCAAGATATCGGTACTATTTGACCACTTCAAGTTGGGATGGTCCTAAATTGCAATTTTCATCCCTCGAGTATCTACCAGTAGTATTTCGGAATACTATGACTTTGGACTTCAAGGTGTTAGCAACAAGATTCCATCGCTGACAGTATTCTTCGAGCCGGTTGATCATTATTTGGAGCATATTAGGAGTATCAGTCATTAAATTCAATGCCTCCAGGTAAGTTCGTGAGAAGTTCATCCAAAAAGATGTCAAACAAAAGAGGGCTTAGCTGGCAGCCTTGTTTAACTCCAGAAGACGTTCTAAGCCATCCTAACATGGTATCTCCATCCCATACTGCTGTTTGGTTGTTCACATACAATGTCTCTAGAATCCGAAGCATTTTAAATGACATTCCTTTGTTGCTTAGTTTTAAGAACAGTGCTCTCCTAACTACCGAATCAAAAGCTGCACGAAAATCTATGAAGAATGCATACAGCTTTTTTCCTTTATTGAGAAATTATCTGGTAATATTCGTTATAGCAAAAATGTTATCAACTGTAGAGTAATTAGGCCTAAATCCAGCTTGATTGTGAACAGTTTAAGGAGAGTGTTTTGGAACGAAATTCCGCTGTAGTTACTTGGATCCTTTACATCTCCTTTTTGAACAGAGGAAAAATAATACTTTTAAGAAAACTTTCTGGAACTGCTGCAGGTGAGAATATGTTATTAAAGCCCGCAGTCAGATTTTGTACAAAACAATTGGCCGCATTTTTGAAGAATTCAAACGCAACTTTTGCTCATACTAATAGTGTTTTGAAATTCTTCTAATGTTATTTCTCTATCTAATGATTCAAAATGTAAGGATGGGGTGGCAAAATGGTAAATGTTTGAATTCATATTTGTGTTAAAAAGCGATTTAAAATGAGTTGTCAAAGCAAGTATGTTAGTACCTTTTACATTCTTAGTGCCATTTAAAAGTCTAATAATTTTCCAATATGTTTTTGATTTTCGAATCATTGGTATTGGCAGGAAGGTAATGTTATCCGAAGAAATTTGGATCAACTTATTAGTATTCAAACTCTAAATAATAACAGAAATACTTCAAAAACAGAATCTTCAGAAGATCCTTCTCCCTATCGGGCAAGTTAGCGGAACTACCAAATACTAGTTCAAGCTAAGGTGTAGAGGGGTGTTGTGTACGAATATTTGCTGTATAAATAGGAAATTGATCTTCGAAATCATTGAAGTATTAACTACTTGAAAATCAAGATAGTTGGTTTATTCTTAAAATATCTGTTGTTACTTATGTTTCTTAAATAAAATTTAAATTTTTTTCACTAAAACATTAAAAAAACATACAGATATCATACTTTTTTCGGATATCAAATATTTATGCGGTGCTTAGATACTGGAGCCCTGTATGGCTTTTAAGATATCACGTTCAAAATTTCATACAGAAACTGATAAGTCAGTGTACGTAATAGCGCGTCCCTAAGAATATGATTTCAAAGAATAATAAGGGTATTCATGCAACGGCGGAAAACCAGGATAAACCTCAGAAACCAGATAATTTTATCTCCGCAGAAACGAACTGTCAAAATTTGTATGGGAATATATTTCTGCAGATTTGATAAATGTATCTCATCAATTTGATGCGGAAAGCGTAAAGATAAACCTGATAAATTTAGAAATGACATTTGTTGTGTGTTTGATGTGACGTTTCACCAGTAATTCTAAGGGGTGTTCATGCAAACGTCCTGCGGAAAGTTATATTTTTCTGCAAAGTGGAAATTTATTTATTTAAATGAATACTCTTACTACTTAAAATAAAGTTTCATGTCACGATAACACAAAACTTTTTGTATTAGCCGACACATGAAATATAGACTTTCTCTTCCAGCTCCTCCACAGTTACTTCTCATTCTCAATAAATTGTCTATATTTACATTTGCATTCTCATAATTTTCTTCTTTTACAGATAGCTCCAACCAATTGAAAAATACTATCATTCGCCCTTGCGTTGGCTTTGAACAGGGCTTAACATTGATTGCAAACTGCATAATACATTATGTAGTAGGGGTATATCTTAGGAACAAACAACTAAATGCGTTCACTTTAATTCGATTTCGGAAAAAGTTAATACGAAAACAAAAAACGTATATCTACATAAATAATTCCATATTAAAAATTATAAATTCATCGTACATCCACCAGAGAATTTCCGGTCAGTTTTAAAGATATTAATACCACCTCTATTCAAGAGTACCTACAGCTTTGTTTATTAAAAAAAAAACTTTAAATGCATCCAAACGCTACATGCGGGTTAATGTAACATGGATGAAGATGAAATCTATGTTATTATAAAAAACAAAACTGAAAGATTTGACGAAACTGCTGCAAATTCTGAGGAACAAAGTTACTTTTCACTTCATCCGTCGGAAGTGCATTCAACTGTCAGCGAAGAGAGCCATTTGCTGTTATCATATAATTTTAGTCATAAGAGCTTGGCAAATATAAAGGATACCGATAATTATTGGGCTCTATTTGCTTTGGTTCTTGTTGTGGGAACGGCAGCAGGAAATGTATTAGTTTGCTTGGCAATTGCATGGGAACGGCGTTTGCAGAATGTAACAAACTACTTCTTAATGTCTTTGGCAATAACTGACTTAATGGTTGCTATTCTTGTAATGCCACTCGGAATTTTGACATTATTCAAAGGTGAGTAGCTAAAAGCTTTTCCTTTCATGATAACATACATGTATAGCCTTTTTGGGTTCTTCTATAATCTATTGCTCACTTGTTTACTTTATTATAATAAATTCAAGATTTATACACTCCGATATTTGCCTTACTACACTTATTAGTTAATTACTATCTTTTGTCGCTGCATATTATTTTCTTCTTCATATTCATTTTCGGTTTCACTCATTCATTCGATGTTTTAAGTAAACATGGCTGTAGTAGAACAAAGATCAAAGAATAAAACAAACGCAGATAACATTAACAAACACAAGAGAGCATAGAAATCATAGATACACCTTATAAAGATGATAATCTCGGCCATAGATACATCATATAAAGATGACAATCTTTCGTACGTTTCATCATCCAAAACCCATTTGTTTACATTGTTGTATTTGTAATTTCATCCCGTGTCGATGAATAGATGTGAATTGTAACAACAATTTAATGGGGTGGGTTTGTTCTGTTTTGCTGGATCGACCATTTTGTATTTGCAAATAAAGCAGCCATCATTAAAAAAATTCTAACTCACCAGGTTTTCACCATGAAAATGGGGGATGTTAGGTGGGATATCGGGTTGTGTTGAAAGAAACACACATTTAATGATGCTAAGTCCGCTATTACACGACGACTTTAAAGTAATGAAACTTCTTTAAACTTTTTTTGAAAATTCATCTTCTGAGTGGTGCGCTGCTACACATTGATTTTTAAATCTTGACTCAAATTTGGAATTTCCCTTTAGTTTGATTGGTTATTAAAATTTTCAATGCTCTCTATATAAATATATGTATTTATATTAACAACCATACAGGTATACATGTGCGCTCTACAAACAACAGAAATAAATGAAGCGACTTGTTAAATAAACAAGGAATACAATAAGAAATGTCAAAAATCAGTGGCCAAACATGACCCACTCTTTATTTAAAAAGAAGTATTTCGTATTTTCGTGAATGACACCATGTTTGGCCTTCATTCTTTTACTCTCATAATGACATTTTGCTGAACTGTGTTTTTCTGTCCGAAGCGTCAATTTCACAAGTCATCCATAATGCACTTAAGTGGTTGAAAGTGAGAAAACAAATAGTTTGTTCAATAGCCGTGTTTTTTTGCAAGCCCTTAGGAAATAGATCGAAAAAAAACGACGTCTTGTCCTGCAATTTACATGTTAAATGCAACAACAACTAATCCCCTTTGGCCTTAGCTAAGCGCGGAGAATTCTCGGGGCTTAACTTAAGCACGGAGAAAAACTGTGTTACCGGCGTGAATTGCATACTTGTTATCGATAGTTTGTATGGAAACTCCATTTTGTTTCTGTAATGGCGTCGCTAATCCCCGATGTCGTTTTTTCCAACAAAATCTCCCCGGGCTTGCAAAAAAAACACGGCTAATGTCAATTTTCACAGCACAGAGTGATATAAATTGATTAAAAGAAAACTTAACATTTCACTTCACTCATTCATCAATCAGAAAACAAAGTCAAAAAATAAGCACCATGCGCCAAATTGTTTTTTGCATCCAACCACTTACGAATGAGCGGTCGATGAGCGCTCTTCACAGTACCAAATCGCAATTATGGGCACAACATATGAATTCTTTGTATTCACTCGGTTTCGTACGACCACTTGGTCTTCCGACTATTCTATTTAGTTCTACCTTTAGCCCCGACGCTACGACAGCTGCGTTGATTCTCTGATTTCTCATTCTTATATTATTGTTTTTTTTTTTTCATCATATTCACTGTTTGTTTCAATAAATTGAGATTAAAAAACAAAAGACAATTGAATATACTTAAATCTATTATAAATTTTCACTTTCAAAATTTGTTTCAATAAACTTATCCATATAAGGTCGCGTTAGCACTTGATAACTCGTTGCTGAATTTATTATACTTTTTGAACATACTCATGGTGTTTTTGAAATAACCGACATTTTAGTGGTGAATGGAGGAATTCTGTCTATGTGTGCAAATTAATGGTGGTGAATGGACGAATTCCGCATATGTGTGCGTGTTTCTCCTGAATTTCCCCTGAATTAGCTTGTAGGCAAACTCGGATGACAGCCGAGATTATCATCTTTATATGGTGTATCTATGATCTCGGCTGTCATCCGAGTTTGCCTACAAGCTAACGAGTTATCAAGTGCTTATCCAACCTTATATGGATAAGTTTGTGGAAACAAATTTTGAAAGTGGAAATTTATAATCGATGTAGGTATATTAGATTGTCTTTTGTTTTTTACTCTCAATTCATTGAAACAAACAGTGAATATAATGATGAAAAAAAAAACAATAATATATATAAGAATGAGAAATAAGAGAATCAACGCAGCTGTCGTAAGACAATTTTAGGCGTGTTTTTTTGCAAGCCCAGAGGAAATTAGTCGAAAAAACAAGGTCGGGGCTAAAGGTAGAACTAGAATAGTCGGAAGGCCACGCAAGTGGTCGTACGAAACCGAGTGAATACAAAGAATTCAAATGTTGTGCCCGTAATTGCGCTTTGGTACTGTTCGTCTAGTTTTCGTTACCTTTTGCCGTCGGACGTGAAGACCGCTTATTCGTAAATGGTTGGATGCAAAAAACAAAATGGTGAAAGCAAACTAAAAACAATTTGGCGCTTGGTGCTTAGATTTCAAATTTTTTTTCTGATTGATGAATGAGTGAAGTGAAATGTTAAGTTTTCTTTTAATTAATTTATATCACAACGAATTTAAGTGGTTTCACAAAATAAATAATTAAAAGCCTATCACTCTGTGCTGTGAAAATTGACATTGAACAAACAATTATTTAATTTGTTTTCTCACTTTCATAAGCTTCCGCCTATTTTAGTTCTACCTTAATAAATTACATGTAAAATGCAACAACTAATCCCTCTGGGCTTAACTGAGGGCGCAGAATTCTCGGGTCTTAACTTAAGCACGGAGAAAAACTGTTGTTGGCTTTAATAACTAACATACTTGTAATCAATAGTTTTTATGGAAGTCCATATTTTTTCTGTGATGGCGTCACTAATCTCCAATGTCATTTTTTTCAACCAAATCACTCCGGGCTTTTACGAGCATTATGCATTATGCTATCGGCGGAATCAATAGAAAACTATCGAAGAACGAAATATCAATCGTCGGGTCCGCCAAATAACTTCTTTTTTTTTTTGAAAATGGCGCAAAACATCGAGTGTAGCTTCGGCTGTGTGGCACGTAGCGCCGTCCTGTTGAAACAAAATGTTGCCAATATCCTCCTCTTCAATTTTTGTGAACAAAAATTCGTTCAACATGGCCCGATAACGATCGCCATTGACTGTAACGGCCACTCCTTGCTCATTTTAGAAAAATGGCCCAATTATGCCTCTGGACCAAAATCCGCACCAAACAGTGACTCGTTTTGGGTGTATCGGCTTTTCAATGTATGCGTGCGGGTTTTCTGTGCCCCAAATGCGACAATTTTGCTTGTTTACTACCCGCCAAGATCAAAATGAGCTTCATCTGAAAAGATGATTTTTTCTCTAAGTCGATCGCAGACCCACTTAGCGAAGCGTATACACAACCATATTCGTTCAGCGGAAGGATAAAACTAATTATCTGTCAAATCAGACATGAGCTAAGTGTTACCATTCACAAAATAAGCACTAGTTGAAAAAAAAACGTTAGATGGCGGACCCTTTATAAATAATTCTAACTAATCACGCTTTTTATTTTATTACTGACTTTTCTGTGATACTCTGTCCTAGAACTTCCTTTGGATAGAAAAACACAGTTCAGCAAAACGTCATTATGAGAGTAAAAGAATGAAGGCCAAACATGGTGTCATTCACGGCAATACGAAATACTGCTATTATACACGACTAGTTCTTAGTCATTACTTCTTTTGAACATAAACAGTGGGTTATGTCGGTCGTAGGCCAAATTTTGGCCACTGATTTTTGAGATTTCTTATTGTCTTCCTTGTTTATTTAACAAGTGGCTTCATTTATTTCTGTTGTTTGCAGAGCGCACATGTATACCTGTATGGTTGTTAATATAAATACATATATGTATATAGAGAGCATTGAAAATTTTAATAACCAATCAAACTAAAGGGAAATTCCAAATTTGAGTCAAGATTAAAAAATCAATGTGTAACAGCGCACGACTCACAAGATGAATTTTCAAAAAAAGTTTAAAGAAGGTTCATCACGCCAAAGTCGTCGTGTAATAGCGGACTTAGCATCATTAAATTTGTGTTTCTTTCAACACAACCCGATATCCCACGTTACATCCCCAATTTTCAGGGTGAAAAGCTGGTGAGATGGAATTTTTTTTAAAGATGGCTGCGTTATTTGCACATACAAAATGGTCGATCTAGCAAAACAGAACAAACCCACCCCATTAAATTGTTGTTGCAATTCACATCTATTCATCGACACGGAATGAAACTTCAAATACAACAATGTTAACAAATGGGTTTTGGATGATGAAACGTATGAAAGATTGTCATCTTTATTATGGTGTATCTATGATAAAAATATCGGACCATTTTATATAAAGACTTATAGAACACAGCATGGAGCCTGTGGCGGCGCTACAATCGCCAGCAATTCAAAGTTAGGTTGTTGGTAAGGTGAAGGGTAGGGTAAGGAATGAAGAAGACTAGTAAGAGCGAGAGAATGGGATATAACATATTGACACCTGGTAAGTTGCTTTCCACACCACCTGGCAGTCAGTGCGTGTACTGGCAAATGGATATAGATTTTTTTTCTGATTTGACGTTCAATGTTTTTCCCATAAGGAAAACTCAAAAAAGGGTTCGAAGAATATTAATTTTACTAATTCATTTTATATGAAAGGGTATATATACATATTATGGTTCTAAAAGAATAATGACATGTGTTAATTTCTAAATCAGATGGAAAATATATCAAAAAACATAATTAATCCTGTGTAATTTGTCCTCAAAAAGTGTAAACAAATCGCAATTTTAGCAAGAAAACAACAACAAATACTTAAAAAAAATATAGAAACTAGTTTGGTGTGATTGAACTGTCAAATTTGTTTACTGATTCTGTTGGTGGTAATCCAAAAGATAAATAATCAGTGTCGTGTAAAATAAACAATATACATAGATAAATAAAAGAATAAATAGGTACGAAAAATTAATGGCACAGAAAAATATGTAAGTTGTTTGTGATCAAAAGTGAAGTTACTGCCCCTGTTATTTTGTGTAAAGACACACCGTTGCTTCTTCTTTGGGAGCACTGAGGTACTCCACACATGTGTGTATCAATGTTTGTATTTTGCACTTCACTTGACCTTAAAATGGATACACAGGAATTATTTTCTTTGGCAAAACAATAACAAAATTTCTTACATTTTTCTGCTTTTTAATTTGTTTATTTTTTGTTCAATTACTTTTAAAGAACTACACAAAACAAAAACACGAAAAAGCTAACGATACACTTCGACCAAAGATAATATAATACCAAGATGTCGCATCCAGTACAAGCAAAGTGAACCCAAAATAAAACCGTCCGTATCTGATATTGGATACGACAACATGTTGCGAAATGTTGCATTGGCCAATTTAAAGAGCGAGAGCGAAAAATCTCTCTGGAAACAATTTAAAATTTGAAATCTCTTCAAAATGCATATATCTCTAGGACAAACAAATGTTTTCGTTATTTTTTTCTTTCGCTTTTTTTTTTAGTTTCTTGCTTATTATTTTTTGTGATGATGATGATGGTGGGTATCTGTATACCTAGATAGACATGCAGTAACATTTTTGTTCCTTCATCGCAAATCGCGATCTTCGTAAAAGGTAGCAGGGATTTTCTTTTGGTTTTATTTATTTTTGTGAGGTTGTTTTGTATTCCTTGAGAAATTGAAAAATCATTTTCATTAATTTATTTAGGTACAAGTGAATTCATAACTTGTGAGGAAAGTTGATTTATAGTTAGGTAGGTATAGATAGGTTGGTGTGAAATGTATATGCACCGATTTAATGAATACGTCCTTCGTAACAAGATACATTTTGCAATGGTTTTATAGGTATGTAGATAGGTACCTAGGTACTTCTGGTTTTTTTTTCAATTTTTCATTCGTCTCGATCGTTGGCAAGAATTTTAGTTTTTATTCCTTGTGAGAATTTTTGTAGGGCAGCGAGATACATGTATGAAGGAAAGTTTCAAGGAAAAGTTTTTTTTTTTTTAAGGATTTCTCTGTTTTCATGTTTGAGGGTGGAGAATATATTTTTTTATGGACGACTGTTTTGAAACAGGCATACTTAATTGCATTCTTGCGTCCGTCTCGATCTTTTAATAATGGCAAGAATTTTCGTTTTTGCTAGTTTCGAGGAATTTTGGTTGGGATAAAAAATGTAGGTGGATATGAAGGAAATAGGTACCTATCTCTTGTTACTTTTTGGGGTGGAGAATATTAGCCGCGTTTTGTTAAAGCTTAAGATCCATACACTGGATTTCATACTACCTTACCACGAGAAGACATCTACCCGCATTAGTAACAACTAATTTTCGGATCTTCAAAATAAATCCAGATAGAGAGCAGGGTCCCAAGTTGTTGTTGTATTATGTGTTAGGTACATAGGTTAGGAGGGGTAAAAATGCGGCGAGCCGCATCATCGCACTCGGATCTCAATGGATCCATTGTGGTCCCCAGGAAATAGTTGTGGTGAAGGAAGAGGATGGTTGGGAAAAGGAGTAAGAGGAGTTTAGGTGTGGGTATTACGTGTTAAAAAATTATCCTGATCCAGGTACGTAGATAATAAAACGCGGCTATTACCTACCTATTTTGTTTGAATTTTTTTTTTTTTATTCGGTAAATAAATTATAATTATATGACCTCATAAAGGCGGTCGATACAAAAACAAGAGTTGATTTTGAAATAAAATCCAGGAACTCTAGGCAGGGAGTAATTTTTTCAAAGCTTAACCACAACTTGTGCAGCAATAGTTATTTCAGTCCAACTTGTCAAACAGCTTTGATTACACTTATCTTCAAAGCCAGAGCAGAGATACTAACTCTCAATTTCATCCCAAATAGGAGCGATCTTCCACTAATTTGTGAACTTTGTAACCTGAGAGAAAAAGAGGATGTGCTTCACTTCCTAGGTAGGTGCCCTGTCTTGATGGAAATTAGAAGGAATGTGTACGGAAAAAAATCATCTTACAAACAACGAAATGTTGAATATATTAAATGCCCAAAATTGGGTGAACCTTTATAAATATATATAAGCTGGGCTCTGCGATATAGAAAATCCATTGTTGATGAAATGTTCTAGATTAAATACATATACCGTAAAGCTATTTATTTATTTCTGAACTAGATATGTATATAATTTTAAATTTTGTTTCAACAAAAAGTTGTCACTCTGGCAGACGGCGTAAGCCATGCTATAAAATGAATTATTGTACCAACTTTTATAAAGAAACAAAAAGTTGAATAAAAGCCATTTATAATTGAATGCTTAAAAATATGTATACATGATAAATAGGTAAGTAGGTATCTAGGAAATTGGCTTTCACGACAATGTACCCCCTACACCGATTACTAATCAGTTACATATCAAAAATCCAGACCTACCTGGTTACCTTCCTAATCTTTATTTTTACATAAATGTAATTATGTATATTTATTTCGTTAAGAAGGATAATTTTCCTCTTGCAAATTATTATCTTCAAAATTAGGTACCTACCTACACCTACATATATTTTTTAATTCTTTTAGTTTCCAAAAATAATGTTTTTATTCAAGAATATGTACCTACCTATAGGTATACCTCCCGGTTAAAAGAAACTGCTCGTTAAAGGGAATGCCCATTTTGCTATGGAGCTTTGGCCCAGAGTGTACAGGAACGAGTGAAAGGTGACGTGAAGCCCGATGCATGAGTAAAATATTTTCAAAATCGTTCATGGGAAAGTCGAGATATTTGGGCTTGAAGTTGACGATTGCAAAATGAGGATTTCAGATTTTGTTCCAAATAATTGTCCATAACGCGCGGAATAATTGACGCAGAAAAATGATATTGGTATTAAATGGAAGGTATTTTTCTTTAAAATAATCCCAAGTTTATTTTGATATGTTGAACACATTTTGAGATATTGAGTTTTAACTTCTAAAAAAGCCTTTTTTGCGGTCTTTGTCACACCGATATTTCAAAAAATTGAGCTCCAGTGAAAAGCTTATTTTACTACCTTTAATTGTATATAAAATATATTGTACTTTTTCACATAAATACATAATAATAAACAAAACATTCCTCAAAAGTCATTAAATTATTATGTGATGACTATATAATGGGTGATTTTGTAAGAGGCTTAGAACTTTTAAAAAAAAAAAAACACAGAAAAATTCGAAAAAATGAATGAAATATTTATTTGAATCGATAGTTTGAACCTTGCAATTTAATGTTTAAAGATAATTTCATGCAAATGTTGACCGCGGCTGCGTCTCAGGTAGCCCATCCGCTGAGTCCAATTTTGGCATACTCTTTCACCCATATCGGCCGGTATCTCACGAATGAATGCATGGATGTTGGCTTCCAGTGCGTCAATCGAAGCGGGCTTGTCCCTATAGACATTAGCCTTGACATACCTCCACAAAAAATAATCTAATGGTGTCAAATCGCACGATCTAGGCGGCCAATTGACCGGCCCGAAACGTGAAATTAACTGTTCACCAAACTCGTCTCGCAATTGCGCCATTGTTTCGCGTGCTGTGTGGCATGTGGCACCGTCTTGTTGAAACCACATATCATGCAAGTCAAGAACTTCCATTTCGGGCAAAAAAAAGTTTGTTATCATCGCTCGGTAGCGTTCACCATTGACAGTAACGCTGCGATTCGCATCATCTTTGAAGAAATAGGCCCAATAATTCTGCCGGCCCATAAACCGCACCAAACAGTGGCTTTTTCGGGATGCATTGGTAGCTGTTGCAATGCTTCTGGCTGATCTTCACTCCAAATGCGGCAATTTTGCTTATTTACGTACCCATTCAACCAAAAATGAGCCTCATCGCTGAACACAAGCAGCGCGCGATGAACATTTCGAACCGAGCACGAATTTTGATAGTAAAATTCAATAATTTGCAAGCGTTGTTCATTTGTAAGACGATCCATGGTTAAATTGCAAACCAAACTGAAGCTGTTTGACAGTGACACAAGGTACTAAACACACGTCAGCTGTCAAAACCAGTGTTGCCAAAACCAAACCAGCCAAAAAATCACCCGTTATATAATTTTATATTTAAGTTTTTCAAGACTCGAACACAATATTACGCCACCTGCTCACTTCTTGGACAATATTTTATTGATATATGATTAAAACCGTTAAATATAGTATTTCCTTTTTTTCCCACTATTATTTATTTTAAAACCCGTCCGCCGGTCTGTGCGTCCACTGTAATTTGAGCTAGAGTCCAAAAGGGTCAACCGATTTGCTTCAAACTTGGTACAGAGCATTTTTATGTGATTCCCTAGACGATAAATTCGAATTTTGGATTTAGCTCATCTAGAACGGTTAGCTGCCATACAAAAATTTAATTTTTTTTCGAAAACGGCTGTAACGATTTTGATTAAACTTCGTACCTGTAATAACTAAGTCAATTGTAAGATCAATTGTAAGAAAAATGCGTGTCAGGTTTTTCTAAAAAGTCGCATAACGGAATTTGGTATTCCACTGTTTTTAGAAAATGGTCTTATTTTTATGTTATTCAAGTATAACTTTTTGAAGGTTCCACTGATTTTGTGTATAAATAATATTGCATTTAAACATTTTGAAAAATATTGATTTATAAACAACAACATATCAAACAAAAAAATCAATTTTTTGGTGGTTACTTTTGACTCCCTTAATATTTTCTCGTTAAATATATACACTATGCATCTTCACTGTGTGGTTACACCCAGTTGTTAACCACAAAAAAAAGTTCATGCGATCAAGTCGTGCATATTTTGTACCCTATAATCTATCTTTCCTGGTCCATAGGCATAATAAGATGCCTTTAGAATTTTTTTTTTATTTTTAGGTATTTATATAATTAAGTAGACTTCATTTTATATCAAATTAAAGGTTGCTTTTTTAGAAGTTAAAACTCAATATCTCAAAATCTGTTCAACATATCAAAATAAACTTTGGTATTATTTTAAAGAAAATACCTTCCATTTAATACCAATATCATTATTCTTCGTCAATTATTCCGCGCGTTATGGACAATTATTTGGAACAAAATCTGAAATCCTCATTTTGCAATCGTCAACTTCAATCCCAAATATCTCGACTTTCCCATGAACGATTTTGAAAATATTTTACTCATGCATCGGGCATCACGTCACCTTTCACTCGTTCCTGTACACTCTGGGCCAAAGCTCCATAGCAAAATGGGCATTCCCTTTAACGAGCAGTTTCTTTTTACCGGGAGGAATACCTATAGGTAGGTACATATACTTGAATAAAAACATTATTTTTGGAAACTAAAAGAATTAAAAAAAATATGTAGGTGTAGGTAGGTACCTAATTTTGAAGATAATAATTTGCAAGAGGAAAATTATCCTTATTAATTATAAATTATCCTTATATAAAGATAAAGATTAGGAAAGTAACCAGGTAGGTATGGATTTTTGATACGCAACTGCTTAGTAATCGGTTTAGGGGGTAGGTACACCGTCGTGAAAGCCAATTTCCGTGATCCCTACTTACCTATTTATCATTTATACATATTTTTAAGCATTTGTTTTTATTTACCGAGTAAATAAATAAAAAACACAAACAAAATAGGTAGGTAATAGCCACGTTTTATTATCTACGGACCTGGATCAGGATAATTTTTTAACACGTAATACAACAACAACTTGGTATCCTGCTCTCTATCTGGATTTATTTTGAAGATCCGAAAATTAGTTGTTACTAATGCGGGTAGATGTCTTCTCGTGGTAAGGTAGTATGAAATGCAGTGTAAAGAAAAAAGACAAAGAATACATGAAAATGAACCAACGTTTTATTTTTATGGGATGATCGGTATGGATCTTAAGCTTTAACAAAACGCGGCTAATATTCTCCACCCCAAAAAGTAACAAGAGATACCTATTTCCTTCATATCCACCTACATTTTTTATCCCAACCAAAATTCCTCGAAACTAGCAAAAACGAAAATTCCTGCCATTATTAAAAGATCGAGACGGACGCAAGAATGCAATTAAGTCTACCTGTTTCAAAACAGTCGTCCATAAAAAAATATATTTTCCACTCTCAAACATGAAAACAGAGAAATCCTTAAAAAAAACTTTTCCTTGAAACTTTCCTTCATACATGTATCTCTCTGCCCTAAAAAATTCTCAGAAGGAATAAAAACAAAAATTCTTGCCAACGATCGAGACAAATGAAAAATTAAAAAAAAAAAAAACAGAAGTACCTAGGTACGTACCTACCAAGGTACATACCTATAAAACCATTGCAAAAATGTATCTTGTTACGACGGGACGGACGTATCCATTAAATCGGTGCATACATATTTCACACCAACCTATCTATACCTACCTAACTAATAAATCAGCTTTCCTCACGAGTTATGAATTCACCTGTACCTAAATAAATTAATGAAAATGATTTATTTAATTTCTTAAGGAATACAAAACAACCTCACAAAAATAAATAACACCAAAAGAAAATCCTTGCTACCTTTTACGAATATCGCGATTTGCGACGAAAGAACAAAAATGTTACTGCATGTCTACCTATCTATACAGATACCCACCATCATCATGATCACAAAAAATAATAAGAAAAAAACGAAAAAAAAAAACGAAGATAAAAACAACAAAAACATTATTTTCGTCCTTGAGATATGCATTTTGAAGAGATTTCAAATTTGAAATTGTTTCCAGAGATTTTTCGCTCTCGCTCTTTAAATTGACCAATGCAACATTTCGCAACATGTTGTCGTATCCAATATCAGATACGGACGGTTTTATTTTGGGTTCACTTTGCTTGTACTGGATGCGACATCTTGGTATTATATTATCTTTGGTTTAAGTGTAAATATCCCATTGTTAAAAACACAAATGTATAGCGAAATGAAATCTCAATAAATATATACTATTACTACTACTATATCCATTTGGAGGTTCAAGCGCTGACTGCCAGGTGCCGTGAGTCCATTCGCCAGTAAGCATGGGATAGTAAGCAGAAGATTGTTTTTTTGCCTCTTTGTGGTTTATAAGAGTAGTGTTGTAAGGAAGAATGTGTGTCATTTTGGTTGCTGCTATTTTCTTGTCGGTAGGTCGGGAGGTGTATGAATTGAAATTTTCAACTTGATGAAAAGCAATTTGCCGTCGGCTTTGCTAATTGAAACTTTAATTTGAGAACATTTGTTTCAGTTAAGCTCAGTCAATCGAACTTCGGTTAAATAGTTAATTAGGTAGGTAGGTACCCAGGTAAGAAAAGAAATGAAAAACAATATAATATATAGCTTTTAACGGTCTTTAGTCCCTAAAAATTGGCGTTTCGTCCCGGCGATCTCACTTGGACTCATACAAAATATTTAAAGGAAGAATAACATACAGAGTAATTATTGGAATGAATTTTACCAAATATTTCCAAAACATTTTGAATAAAAATAATTGTTTAGTGAGAAGAAATTCTGACTTGTTTTATTTTTGAAAATTGTAAATTTTGGTGAAAACAAGTTGCACAAAGCGCAAAAAGTCAAAAATGAACCATTTAAAATTTTTTTTGCTTAAAATCCAAAAAAAATTTTTTTTAAAAAACACAATGGGTAGGATTTCAAAAATTTTGAGATTTTTCCAAAAATTCTGATATTTTTCCAAAAATGTTCCTATTATTGAAGTAATATAAATTATTCTTCATGCAAAAATTTATCAAAATCGTTTGAACTGTTTTGATAAAAGTGAAAATAAAAAGTGGTACTTTGAGAGTTGACATTTTTCGGAACCATTTTTTAACCAAAAGGCAGCGTATACCTATTACCTAAATTTTTCTTATTTTTTTATTAATCGTGGGCAATTTCGAGAAAATTAAGATTTTTCTTTTTGGCCCAAAAATGTTGTGTCTTTTATTGTCCTTTAAAAAAAGCGTATCCTACCTTTCGTTTAGGCTGTAGGCTGTAGCCGATCAAACGGGCAGACGGAACACGGAAGTTTTTGCGAGACCCACTTATTTGCTATTCCCTACATCATCGTAATACGTAATGTCATCAAAAACTCAAGTTCGTTTTTTTTTGTACGAATCCAAAACTTGCTATTTGATGAACATCGAATACTCACTCGAAAAAAGCGAGATCAAACAAACAGAGTCAAACACAACCAAAATGTTTACGAGTTTTCATGTTCATGAGTATGTCAGCACAAACAGCAAGCGAGTACAAATGAGTATACGTTGCAACTGAGTTCAAATGGTTTCGAATAAAAACGAGTCCTCGGATTATGAATTTTCGAATAGATGAAACGTAATTTGTTCAACTTTTTTTATTTAACTCAATTAATAAAGAAGGTACATAACATGACATACATACATGATATCCAAGTAAAGTAATATGAAAAAAAAGAATATAGGTAGCTATAAAAGAAGAAAATTAACAAGAAATAAATAAAACAAAGAAAAATCTAAAAAAAAACTTAAAGCATGAAATTATTTTTTTTAAAATAATAAATTAGATATACCTATTTATAAAGGTTATAATATATTTAAGAAACCTTTTTATTGAAAAATATTTTTATTTTATTATTAAATTGTTGATTCTCTAAAGTTGACGTCGTTGAGTGAAATCGGATTCATCTTCAAATTGGGATACCCGACCAACAAATTGTTGACTTTTTCTGGGTTCAATCTCGTTCTTTTTTCAGTTTTTATATTTCCAGACTGTGAAAAAGCTCGTTCTGATGCTGCTGAAGTTGCAGGGATGCAGTTGATAGTTAAATGAGCTTGATGAAGGTTTTTGAAGAGATTTTTTATTTTCAAACCACCATTGAAGCATATTTATAGTGCCGTTAGAGTTGTATTGAATATATCGTTCAATTTCAATATCAAAGGGTTTTCATTTGTTGTAGAATTTTTAACCATAAAGTCGGAGAGAAGGTCTCTGGCCCAGGGTGACGTAGACGATTGATCTTCAACATCGTCCATTGATATCGAATGCATTGGTGGAACAATATCTTTATGTAATTATATATTTCCATTTTCTCGGTTTCCCACAGTATTTGCATTTCAAACGTAAAAATTTCAAAGCAATAAATTACAAAAACGCAACTTCTCACATGCAAAGTCTCAACCTACATTTATTTTGTTGAAGGCGTTTAAAAATCTCCCATATAAAATTCTGATGGTGATGAAAGCTTGGTTTTTGAAGGGTCCAACTCCAGTGATTATGTCTCAACTGGGTCAGAATCAAGCGACTCGGACATTTCAGCGATTAACCAAGAGTCTGAAGACGAGGATGCAGGCGCTGCTGTGAGTATTACCACAAATGTTTGGACTGGTGTAAGTGGAGAGTCTCTCAAGGCGTTTACTTTTCGCGATGATCCTTCTACTCCTGGGATCTCTGAAATGGAACTCCAATTGAACGCCAATCAATTTCTAGTTCCTGGACCTTGTAATTTACATGGGGATAATAAAATATCCAAAAACTTCGTTGTACTGGAAGACTAGCTAATTCTATAAAAAATAATTTTGTACCAAATGTAATGTCACGTAACCGATTCCAGCTATTGTTAAAGTTTATTCACTTCGCTGATAACACAACAATTGAAAGCAAAAATGCACAAGTTCTTGAATTCAGGCAATCAATCTGTGAATCTCTGTGTCAACTTGAAGTAGAGCCGTCAACTTCTTCCAGCTTGAAAGCCAAGCACGTCCTAACAGAGTTCGATTCAAGGGATATTACTAACCGTAAGACTCGAAAACGTTGTTGTACTTGCTACACTGATATACAGGAAACAGAAGGCAGAATTGCAGCTCAGAAAAAAGCAAAACGGGTGTCTACATATTGTGATAGCTGTGATGATAAACCTGCACTATGCTTGGATTGTTTCCCAAAAAACATTTATAAAATATTGTATTATTCCATTACCTTTTTTTTAAGTTTGTATAATTATTTTGTTATACATTCCTTATAAATATTCTTAGAAATAAGTTCCAAATGAAGTCAAATAAAAAAAATATAATTTTGAAAATTGTTACCAGAAATGAAAAAAAAAAATCTTTAAGATATCTATTTTTTTTGTACTAAACAATAAAATAAATAAATAATAACAAATAATTTGATCAGCAAACCAAGAAATATCGTTTGAACAAATAAACACCACCGGTGGCTCACGCGGCAGCTAACGTGTTTTAAAGAAATCACATAAAAACCGCATCATCTCAAACTTTCATATGGCGCTCGTGTGTATATTACATAGGTATCTATATATTAATACGTTAACAATTTTTTTGTACTCCTTTTTTAATATACAAATTCACGACACACACGGCTGTTTGTCAACACCCGAGCGTAGTATTCCAAAAGTTCACTTCCAACGTGTTTCATGTAGCTTAGACGCAATATTTTTGTTTCGTTCCGAATGATGTACTCTACATCTACTTCCAATGAGTAGGGATCAGGGTTAGAACCTCAGTAGTAAAATTTCGGAGCAGATTTGTAAAAAAAGTGGAGTAAATAGGAAATTTCTGGAGTAGATTTGAAAACGAAATAAAAAACCTTAAAAAAATTTATTTTTAAGCTAAGTATACAGTTATTCAACGAAAAAAAAACTACATGCAATCCTTATGGGAGTGATTTTTGGCACAAAAAAAAATTTTCGACTGAAAAATATTTTTATCGAACTGTGAACTTAACCTTGGAAAAAAAAATTATACTCACCACGATTTTTTTCCTGCAAAACAATGTCAGTGACATTATTTTGTGAAAAAAAATCTAGTTTGCCACCACGAATGTTTTTCTTCCGGAAAAAAAATTCCTTTCTCACCATGAGTTTTTTTTTCGTTCAAAGGAACTGTATACTAAGCTTTTACAAAAACAAAATAAATGACAGATGGTCGAATTTCGACCACAGGCGATACTATACACCTAAATACCTTATATACAAAAAGGCATTTGTTACGATATTGACGAATTCAACACATCCCTAAAAAAACACTGTATAGACATCACTATATAAATTTACCCAACCTACATCTTACATACCTACGCAATACGCATACAATTTTTCGCTATATGTAGATACAGAGATACATATATGCATTTTTACAAAGTCGTTTAAGCTACAATATACCTATCCCTAGAAACCAAAAGAGTTATCCTTTATTTAAATACCTACACTCGTCGCAGATATTGACGATCATGCGTTGCATCTTTTTACCAACCCAATAATAAATCTATTCATACAAAAGCAAAAACAACAACAACAGGTTTTACTTCTTGCAAATTATTGCAAATTGAAACCACCGAACATAAATAGTGTTCCAGGACTAGGCGAGACCCAGAAATTATAATAAAGGTGCTTAGATGAAGCTGATGCAAATTTTTATGAACGTTACAAATTATATTTTTATTTTATTTTTAATGAAGTTATATAATTGAATATTTTCTTTATAATGATAAATACTTTCTGAAAAAACAACAATTATATCTTTGTTGCCTATGTTTTGTTTTTTATGTATATTTTTTTATAAGTTTATTAATTAAGTGTTTATGTTGAGAGTCAATATATAGAAACAATAAATAGATAAAAATAAATGCACAAAATCTGATGACCGATCCACGATCCCATTGCCTTTGGTTATTCATCATGTTCACAAATATTTTCGAATAACCATTTTCTTTCGAGTATACTCGCTTTGTTTTGAGTACCCGAAAATTGTTGCAATTGTTCATGAGTAATTTTGGTTATGGATAAAGAAGACAACCGATACTCATGAGTTCGACCAATTTGTTTGACTTAACTTAGGAGTATTTTTACTCGTGGATAAAATGACTTACGAGTATAGAGGCGGAACCATCGAGTATGAACGACCATAAAAAAAATTGGATTTTGTTCGAACTGATTCGAACACGCTCATTTTAATCTCTGGTAGGTACATATGTCTATATCCTATATCGCAAGTCTTTCATTGAAATTAAAAATGTTTTTCTTATTTGCAGCCAAAACAAAGCTGATGACTTGAATTATTATTTTTGAGAAAAAATGCATTCCACCCCAAAACTTTCACATAATTGTACTTACGTGTACAAAATTACCTAATTTTCAATGATAATAGACTAGGTAGCTCAAAGTAGGTTGTATGTTTTATCGAAACGAATATTTTTTCAATAAAATAATAATTAAGCCATCAGCTTTATTTTTGCTTAATATAATAACTAATATAGTAACGTAACAAAAAAAAAACTAATATAGGTCAGCGAACACAAATATATATATAACGAAAATGTTCGTTGAAGGTCATAAAGACCAAAAAATTAAAACAAAAAAATTACCTATAACAAATACACCGAATCCAACCAACATACAACATCAACATCCATAGAAAAGAGGTAACGATCTGAAAAGCAAAAATACCTACAAAAATATAACAATAACTACACACACCTTTAACTATTCCTTCTCAAAACTCCTTTTTAAAGAAAATCAAATTCGCGACAATAAATACACTTTTTTTCTCTAACCATGACGTAATGACAAAAATATAAACAAAACAAACAAAATTGTATCTCTTCTTCATTATTATCCCATATCTTAATTCTTCATTATCTTCATTTCATTTTGAAATATCCGTGACTATATCTATTGCTAATTATATATACATACCTATTCTGCAAAATTGAAGTTCCGCGTGAGTGCTGTAGATGTCGCTACTCTCGCTAACCGCCATGATAGTACTATAGTCTTTATCTTACCTCCAAAACCCATTTGTTTACATTGTTGTATTTGTAATTTCATCCCGCGTCGATGAATAGATGTGAATTGCAACAACAATTTAACAAGGTGTGTGAAGATCCCTACTGTCTATGTGTGAGATTTTTATACACACATTCTCATTTTTTATCTGATAACTGCCAGTTCAAGCTTGTAGGCAAATTAAAATGGCTGCCGGAGACTCATCTTCATGTGGCTAATCTGTGGTTCATATTATCAAAAAAATAAACACAGAATTAAAATACATGAGTAAATCAGTGAATTAATACCTTATTTCTGAGTCCACTGTGCCAACAAAAAATTCTTTCCTATCCTTCTATCCCCCCCCAAGCAAATTGAGATACTATGCTAAGATTTCTAATTATATTGGAGAATAGTTTTAATAATTAACAATATTCTTTAGTTTTAATTTAAAAAAAAAACTATAGGTATGGATGTCGTAATGAAATCACTAGCTATACCACAGGTAACATATTTATTGTTTGACATTTCATACCAATCTCAGTAACTCAAAATATAGTTCATTTGCAATCAGGGAAAAGATCCAAATCGATTTCAAACACTTGATTTTTTCTTTATTTTTCCATTTGAAAAAAAAAAAACGATAAACGAAATGAAATGCCACCACCTGAATACATTGCATTAATTAACATACTAAGCCTCGACTTGAATCAGAGGTAGACAATCTTCTCACTTTTTATAAAGATAATGGGGCGGCCGTATTCATAAGCCGTATTTTACTATCGCCGATGATCCATATAGATCATCTCATGAAAATAAAAAAAAATTAGTGACGACTGTGTTGTATACCTATCTCTTTTTTCTTTGCGTTTATTTATTTTTCATTTATTCTTTTTTCATTACACTACAGTTCACAATTCCTTGCCATTTGCAAAGCAGAAACTAAACTAACTTTTTGGTCGAATAATTTATTAAACTTCTATTTTTAAATACAGAAATGGAATTGGAAGAACTTGTAGTAATTGATCTTATTTAAACTGTAGTTAAGTAAAACATGAGTCTAGCAAACCACTATGAATACGCCCCAATAAAAATTCGTATTAACAGAATTTCCTTTAAAAAATTCATACTTCATTTTTTTCATTTTAAAGGGTGTTTTTTTTAGACGTGTGGTTTTCAAGAAGAAATAAAACGCATATGATTTAATGTTATGGCTAAAAATTTAGTTTTATTATAAAGATATGGGTTTGCCATTATAGCCTAGTACGCTGCTGATGCGAAACGAAATGTTTCGGTAGTCTCCAACACGACAGCAAATTGCTTACGAAACCACAGCGAAAAAATGGCAATTGAAAGCGTCACCATTTGCAAAAACAAAAACAAACACAAGCGCAAATCACCGAAAGCCATGTTGTATTGAAAGAAACAACAAATACAAACAGGAACACACCTCAAATGTCACTTTTCCGCACACAATTAATGGTCCGGGCCGGGCAATTAATTGAATGCGAAAAAAGAGCGGAAATCTCTCCAAATAATCTGCTACAATTATCAATTTCGCTCATCCAACAGCGTACTGCAAAACGAAAAGGAGGACGAAATTTTTCGTTTATGATTTCGTGGTGTCATTTTTGTATGGGATTTTTCGTTTCGCATCAGCAGCGTACTAGGCTTATGTTTTAAAAATAATTTCGGGCAAGTGGCCGCCGCAGCTGGCTCGAATGAATTCCAGTCGAGAGGCCCAATTTTCGACCACTTTTTGCAGCAATTGGGGCCGTATGGCAGCAATAACCGAATTTTCTCTTCGAAGGTGTCAATCGTCTCGGGCTTATCTGCGTAGACAAGCGACTTCACATAACCCCACTAAAAATATAGTCCAGCCGTGTTAAATCGCACGATCTTGGAGGCCACGCCACAGGCCCACGACGCCAGATAATGCGCTCACCAAAAGATTCCTTCAATAAATTGATTACTTCGTTGGCTGTATGACATGTAACGCCGGCTGTCTTGTTGGAACCAAAGCTCGTCCACATCAACATCCTCCAATTCAGGCACGAAAAATTCATTGATCATGGCTCTATGGCGTTCCCCATTGACTGTACAATTATGGCCGGCTTCATTTTTGAAGAAATTAATATGAACCAATTATTCCCTCTGCCCATAGAGCACACCAAACAGTGACTTTTTGAGGATGTAACGGCCGGCGCACAGTGGGCCCAAATGGTGTTTCGTATCTCAAAAATCTGTAACTTTTTTGTTACTTGAAATAATTCAATGCAATTTTGCACACATCATCTTCAATATATTGTGGATCAAATAATACAAGTTTCTAAAGTGTGATTTTATTTTATTTAAATTTAAAAATTATTCAAATTTCAAAATGCGTTTTTAGAAGGGAATTATGTGTTTCCAGGAGCTGAATAGCTTCTTCACAAAGCTCTTTAGACACAGATGTTTGCTGTTTTCGTAAACTTGAAATGAATGGATCTGATGTAAAAAGTAAGCGGTGAAAGACATCCTCATTTGTTGCTATTCTGGAACACTTTCTGGAATGCGTCAGTCTAATTTTTTTATAATCCTTGTAACGTGCCTCCTGGGCATCTTCCGATAATTGACCTATAGGTAGTACCACGAAATGTTGTATAATGGCTTCACCGTGTATTAGTGTCTTATGCACCGAAGACGGCATGTCATACCATTTATATCTCTGTACATAAAGCTGAGCAGTATTTAAGCCATACTCGCCAAACTTCTGAGCGTTTACAGACACTCCGCATAAAAGAGTTTGCGGAATAACGTAAAACCTTTTTATAAGAAATTCATCTACTCCTGTTATTTCTGCGGAACATTTATAATTTTGGAAAAATCTGCGTGCAGTGTTGCCATCATTACTATTACCAGTGCCTTGTCGAGGTTTATCCACATGTAGACCTAGTTCAGCTCGAAAACGGTTTCGAACATACTTTTTCTTACCTTCTTTACTTTTTTTGTTTTCGGACGTATTTGCAGACCACTTCTCAAAAGAAAGATTGTAAGATATATGTAAAATTAATTCCATACATCGGATCCAAGCGTGTAGAGTAGAAAGGCCATACTTGTATGCACTTTGATTTTCTGGCTTTGATTTTACTTTCGTTAAGTCATTCATCTCCTTTGGTTTTGCTCTACACACTGTACACACAGCACTCGAACTGGTTTCAGTAAGAACTTGACCAACTTTCCCATCAGTCATTGTCAAAAAAAGCTCATGTTGAATTTGTATTATTTCATCATTTTTATGTAACTGAGTAACGTCTAATAATGGGTGATTTTTTAAGAGGTTTAGAACTTTTTTTAAAAAAAAAAACACAAAAAATTCGAAAAAATTAATGAAATATTTATTTGAATCGATAGTTTGAACCTTGCAATTTAATGTTTAAAGATAATTTCATGCAAATGTTGACCGCGGCTGCGTCTCAGGTAGCCCATCCGCTGAGTCCAATTTTGGCATACTCTTTCACACATATCGGCCGGTATCTCACGAATGAATGCATGGATGTTGGCTTCCAGTGCGTCAATCGAAGCGGGCTTGTCCCTATAGACATTAGCCTTGACATACCCCCACAAAAAATAATCTAATGGTGTCATATCGCACGATCTAGGCGGCCAATTGACCGGCCCGAAACGTGAAATTAACTGTTCACCAAACTCGCCTCGCAATTGCGCCATTGTTTCGCGTGCTGTGTGGCATGTGGCACCGTCTTGTTGAAACCACATACCATGCAAGTCAAGAACTTCCATTTCGGGCAAAAAAAAGTTTGTTATCATCGCTCGGTAGCGTTCACCATTGACAGTAACGCTGCGATTCGCATCATCTTTGAAGAAATATGGCCCAATAATGCCGCCGGCCCATAAACCGCACCAAACAGTGGCTTTTTCGGGATGCATTGGTAGCTGTTGCAATGCTTCTGGCTGATCTTCACTCCAAATGCGGCAATTTTGCTTATTTACGTACCCATTCAAAGAAAAATGAGCTCGCTGAACACAATTGTGATCGCTGAACACAATTTTTCGATAAAAAAGCGGATCCTCGGCCAGCTTTCCAAGAGCCCATTCACCAAAAATTCGGCGTTGTGGTAGGTCGGCTAGCTTTAGTTCTTGCACCAGCTGTATCTTAAAAGGCTTTACGCCCAAATCCTTCCGCAAAATTTTCCACGTAGTGCTGTAACAAAGGCCTAACTGCTGGGAACGGCGCCGAATCGACATTTCTGTCACACTAGCTGATACGGCCGCAATATTTTCTTCACTACGCACAGTACGTAAACGTGTTGGTGGTTTAATGTCCAACAAAGTAAATTTGGTGCGAAATTTGGTCACAATCTTCGGAATAGACTGCTCAGAAGGTCGAGAATGCCGATCATAAAATGGAAGCAGCGTGCGATGAACATTTCGAACCGAGCACGAATTTTGATAGTAAAATTCAATAATTTGCAAGCGTTGTTCATTTGTAAGACGATCCATGGTTAAATTGCAAACCAAACTGAAGCTGTTTGACAGTGACACAAGGTACTAAACACACGTCAGCTGTCAAAACCAGTGTTGCCAAAACCAAACCAGCTAAAAAATCACCCTTTAGATGTATTTGGTTTTCTATTTCATTAACAACTTCCTTTGTTTTATCAGGAGTTTCTTTTGAAAATTCAATTAAGAAACGCACAGAAGAAAAAGTTTTATTTTGCCATAAAACCATGTTAGTATCCGTGTTAATAAGTTTGATTGGAACAAGTGACGCTATAAATAAGTTGGCATCGGATATAACTTCATTTTCTTCTTATAAGATTTGCTTGTATTCACTCTGTCCTGAGGAACCATCACAGCCCCATTTAGAAAAGAGTTTCAAATTTTTAGATCCAGAAGTGTAGACAGAATTGATTTGCAAGATACGTCTAGCAGTATGGTCTAACAAATCTTGTAGCTGAACTTTGGCTCCAATATCGGTTATAGTAATGCTTGACTCTGGTGGATAGCACAGTTGTTTCGATTTTGCTAAAATCTGATACGATGGAAATATTGCACAATTTTTTTCTATCAAGCAAGATATTTGTACTGGTATTTTGATAGGTCTAAATCATTGAAGATTCCAAAAGCTTTGTCAGTTGAATAAGGAGTATCAAGTGCTGAATCATGTGACATTTCTTTTAGAATTTTTTGTTTGCGTCCTTACTGGAATAACGCATTATAGCCACAAGAGAAGCTTCTTCTAATTCTCCTATGGATCTTAGTCCTTGAACATATGCATTGTGTAGGTGTTCCAATCCATACTCTTGATATAACTCCATATTTTTACGTTTTTTTGTTTGATCTGACGACTCACCATATATTTTAGATGGTCTTCCTCGTTGTCCAGATGAACATGGTCGCTTTTTATCGAAAATGACTTTGAATTCACTATTCAACCACTGTTTATTATTTTTAACAAATCCTTCTTTTGTTTTAGCTGCTTTAATCCAGCGATAATTGAATTTAAAAAAAAAAGTTTTTACTGATACTTGATACAGCATTTTCAAGTTTCGCATCTGTTAATTCAAAGTTAGAATTTATGTAATTCTTAAGGTCTAATAAATTGTTTCCATTGTTTATAAAATAGTTACTTAATTCATTTTTAGAAAACACGATATCACTCATTTTTTTACTTTCTCGCACTTTCAATAAATTAACCCGGACTCACAAATTTTCCTTTATAAAATTCACATTTACGTCAAGAAGAAATGAAAAAAATTAGAAATAACGGAATTTTGCAACCGTAATTAACCAAAAGAAAGCCCAACCAATAATGACAAAACAACATAATCTTAAAAAAAAAACAATATAGAAAGCTAATCGTAAATTTTTTGTTTTGAATCGACCTTATTATAAGCTTATCGCTTTTGAGCAAAGGAGGGGGGGGCAGATTGGGGCAAATTTTGTTTGTAGTGTCTTGTTACTAATGAAATGAGGAATCAATTGCATTATATTAGAAAACAGCGGATGACAGCGGAGAGCTTAAAACTTCTCTAGAAATTAAAAAAAGACAACAAAAATCGTGTGTTTCAAAAAAAATTTAATTTATTTAATGTAAAAATATATTTAAATTTATTTTCAATAATTTGAATAGCCATAAGTTCGAGGTTTTCAAAAATATATAACACTTGCGTAGTCACATCAACAAACAGAGTACAAAAATTCAGTTCGTTAGTAACTTCATTACGTTATTCATTCAGTGTGATTTCTAACTAAAACTTTGGATAGAGATATCTATGTAAGGGCCATGTTCAAAGATACAATTTGTTTTGTAATATATAATTTGGCTATTCCTTTAGACATTTTCAGAGCGATATCAGCTTTCTCAACAATTTTGAAAAAATCATTTTTGAGATGCAAAACATCATCTGGGCCCACTGTGCGGCGCTACTTGCCACACAGCCGAAGCTACACTCGTTGTTTTGCGCCATTTTCAAAAAAAAAAGAAGTTATTTGGCGGACCCTTTATAAGTCAATTATTAGAAAAAGTCCAAAATATTTATTATAAATTATACAACAGAATGTTGTTAATTGTCTAAATAGTGCATTGATTCTAAAATTAAAAGATGTTACAGCAGGAGCCTTAGCCAGAAATTTACAATGAATATAACTTGTCAAGAATTAGAACAATTTTGTTTAAATATATAGGTCAGGATGAATACAATTTACGATTAGAAAAAACACATAACACTCAATATAAAAATCAATACCAAAATACAACTTCTCAAAATTTTCAAAATAACAGACACAATTACAATAATCAAGATAATTTAAAAAAAAACAATAATTACACTTATAAAAATCCCTTTAGAAACAATAATTACACTAACCAAAACCTTTCTAATAGAAACAATAACTATACGAATCAAAATCAAGTTAATAGAAACAATAACGCTTATCAAAACCAACATAATGGGAATAGCCCGACAGGACAAGTAAGAAATAACAATGCATCAGGCCAAGCTAGAAATAATTGGCATAATAACAACCCCCAAAACATTCAAAACTCAGGCCAACATAGATCAAGACAGAATAGAATAGAACCTATGGAAGTAGACTCTTTAAGTAATAGAGAAGAAACTAACCAAATAGAAAAATCACGAGTTTTTTATCAACTAGCCTCGAATACAAGAAAAAATTGTATACAGTTAACTTTTGAAAAAACAGATTATATAGCATTGATCGATACAGGATCAACCATAAGCCTTTTAAACTCAACTAGGGTCTCCTCAAATCTTTACGAATACATAAACGATACACCAATTCAAATAAATACAATTCATGGTACTGTTAACGAAACGGCACAGGTAAAAACAAAATGTCCAATTCAATTTGATCAACCTTGCAATGCAAGAATCAAATAGACGAAAGTAGCATTAAATAAACCCTACGATTTCCTTATAGGAATGGATTGGATAAGGAACAATGCAAAAACTATAGACTTAAAAAATCTTCCTTTCTTAACCATATTACTTGAAGAAGTTAATGTGTTGGAAATAAGCGAAGTTTGCAACATTCAAACAAATCACCTCAATGAATTAGAAAACACACCCAAGATTAACGAGGATAATGATTCAGAATCTAATATGGAGCTTACAGAAACAATTCATTCAGTCGAAGAACAACACTTATTAATCCTAAATTACAGTAAAATAATAATGACAAACGAAATAGAAATATTGCATGAACGAAGAATTATAGCTATATCTTAATCCTCTTGAAGGAGTTGACAAAATAAAAGATGTTCTAATTAGAGTAACTAAAAAAGGAACAACAGGTATATATTCGGAGGTAGAAGATCATGAGTATAATAAAGTTCAACAAGTTATAATATAATCATTCTCCATGAACGACAAAATAAAATTCATAAAATGTACTATTAGGGCAGCCGAGGTCAAAACCGAGGAGGAGATTCATAAACAGATTTCGCTTTACCACACAAAAGAATCCATGCATAGTGGAATAAACGAAACATACTACATGCTGAAAGATAAAATTTGTTTCCCCAAACTTCAGGAACAAATACAATTAGTAATTAACAATTGTAAAAAGTGTCAGGAAATAAAATACGATAGGAATCCCATTAAACCAAACAATAGCCTAACGGAAACCCCAAAACATAAAAATGAAATAATATTTATATTTAGATATTATTAAATTTAACCGAACACGTAAAAACCGGACACAATAAACAAATATTTTAACACCTGAATGTTTTTACAATATAGGTTTTTGTCGCACTTTCGCATATATCCATTAATCACGACGATTAAACGAAGGACAATAAAAACAAAACGAACGAACGATCAAAAACACGTACCTGAATGCATTTCGGACTGCATGCAGTCCATCATCAGCATCACGACTGGTCAAATCGGTGTCATCTTCTTGGGTAGTTTGTAATCAGATGAGAGAAAAAAGGTTCGATGATATATTGCAGTTATCAGCATTGATAGCATTGCTATCTCTTTGTATGAAATAGCTTTCATACGCATCCAATTTTCTCTCATCTGTTACTTGCTTCTTCAAACTTACACAGCTTGCACTTATATTGAAGTGGTTAAGCTTCAAGACGTGGTCTGCGATGGGAGAACTCTGGCTTTTATTTTGTTTGATATATGCACTGTGTTCTTTGAATCTTTTTTCTATGGTTTTTTTGGTTTGACCATAGTAAACACCATCACAGTCACCACACTTGATTGCATATCTTATCTTTTGTTGACCCGAGTAAGTTTTTTAGTTTTGTTTTACTTGAAAAAACTAATTGAATGTTATGTTCTCGGAAATTTTTCGATATTTTGTTTGTAATTTCAGGCACATAACACACTGAGGCTCGTTTTACTTCATTTCTTTCAATATTTTGCGAGAAAAACGTCGACATATTTGATTTTTTAATTTTGTTTGAATGTTTTTTTATGAGTTTATCCACTAAACTTGCACTGTATCCGTTTACATATCTGCAGCTTTTTTTATGTATTCACACTCAGCTTTGTTATTTGAAGCTGATAAAGGGAGCTTACACATTCTATGCACCATTGAATGAAACGCGGCGTGTTTATGTTGGGTTGGACAATGTGAATCACTTGTAATGAACCGAAGTGTACTTGTTGGTTTATGGTAAACCGAAATATCTATTTTATTCTGTAACGTTTTTCTAACCTCGAGATCTAGAAAACAGATTCTTCCGTTTTTCTCCGTTTCTATTGTTAATTTTATGGTTTCAAATTGATTTTTTAAGACACTCAACGTACAATCTATGTTATCTTTTTTCACAATCAAAAACACATCATCCACATATTGACACCAGAACCGCGGTAGTAAATTTGCATTTCTTAACCGAATCTCAAATGCCGACATAAACAATTCAGACACTAAAGGGCTCAGTGGGTTTCCCATATTTGTTCACTTTTCTACTTTATAAAACTTATTCCTAAACTGGAAAAAGTTTTGTTGCATGCAAATTTTAGCCACACTCAAAAAACACACTTTTTTCTCGTTACTTAAATCAACGGTATTCAAATAATTTTCAAATTCGCATAATGCAACTTCTATCGGAATACTTGGAAAAAGAGACACAACGTCAAACGACACCATCATTTCATCTTCTTGTATTGTTTCACTCATTACTTTTTCGACAAAATCAAAAGAATTTTTAATTGAGAGGCTGTTAATGGGGGGCAAAAGTCTCATTTCACTAACCAGCCATTTTGCCAATAAATAAGAAGGAGACGAGATGCTGCTAACAATTGGTCTATCACCGGATTTATGAATTTTTGGGAGACAATAAATAAGCGGGACTTGTGGATTGGACACTGATAATTTTCTTTTTAGCCAAAAACCGAAAATCGAGCTCACTTTTTTGATTATTTCGTTGCTTTCCCTTATCATTTTTGGCAAAGGGTTTTTGTGTTGTTGTTTATAATCGCACTTTTCAATTACACTTAACATCCTATTTTCGTAAACACTTTTGTTTAAAACCACTAATTTATTGCCTTTGTCAGCTTTAACATATACGCAATCTTTAGATTTTAAAGATTTAATGATATCAAAATCATTATTTTTTCTTCGCGTACTTGTGGAATTGTTAAGATCTTCAATAATCCCTTTTGTCGGCATTTGAGATTCGGTTAAGAAATTAACCTACTACTTCCGCGGTTCTGGTGTCGATATGTGGACGATGTGTTTTCGATTGTGAAAAAAGATAACATAGATTGTACGTTGAGTGTCTTAAAAAATCAATTTGAAACCATAAAATTTACAATAGAAACGGAGACAAACGGAAAAACCTGTTTTCTAGATCTCGAGGTTAGAAAAACGTTACAGAATAAAATAGATATTTCGGTTTACCATAAACCAACAAGTACACTTCGGTTCATTACAAGTGATTCACATTGTCCAACCCAATGGTGCATAGAATGTGTAAGCTCCCTTTATCAGCTTCAAATTACAAAGCTGAGTATGAATACATAAAAAAAGCTGCAGATGTAAACGGAAACAGTGAAAGTTTAGTGGATTAACTCATAAAAAAACATTCAAACAAAATTAAAAAATCAAATATGTCGTCGTTTTTCTCGCAAAATATTGAAAGAAGTGAAGTAAAAGGAGCCTCAGTGTGTTATGTGCCTGAAATTACAAACAAACATAGTCCGAAATGCATTCAGGTACGTGTTTTTGATCGTTCGTTCGTTTTGTTTTTATTGTCATTCTTTTAATCGTCGTGATTAATGGATATATGCGAAAGTGCGACAAAAACCTATATTGTAAAAACATTAAGATGTTGAAATATTTGTTTACATTAAGATATATTTCATATCGAGAAAAAAGCATTCCTAACTATGATTGACAAACTTACAAAATTTGCAGTAGGGTATGTAATAACTGATAGGAATTGGAGAAGTAAAAAAGCAATTATAATACAACATTTCTCGAAATTCGGGAAACCAAAAAAAATAATATCAGATAACGAATTTAAATCAGAACATATTTAAGATTTTCTTATTAGAAGTGAGGTCGAAATACATTTCACGAGACCCAATAGCCATACAGGGAACGCGGATATTGAAAGATTGCATTCAACTATTTTAGAAAAAATAACAGGCATTGGATAAAAAGATTTATCAACAGAAATGAAATTGTAATTAGTTCTAGATAATCATTCCACAATAAAAACCACACCTTAGATAGCTAAAGAAGAAATCGATGGATTAATACTTAGTGAAAGAATCGAACAAATGAAACTTAAAAAAATTAACAAACTTAATGAAAAGCGCGAAACTTACTTAGAAAAAAGAGAAATAGGACCAATAAAAAATTACAAAAACGTTCGACATAAAGAACAACCTAGATATAAAATTAAAAATCTTAATAACGTACACGTTAGCAATATTAAAAGACCTTTTAAATTTGCAGGTAATAATTCTCCTAATACTATTAGTAACACAAACAACAGACGGGATACTTCAAACAACTCTAATCAATGAACAAACTGGTTTCTTAGAACTAAAAATTAAGGATTTAGAAATTACTAATCAAACAAATACTATTTTACATATTATAAATCCAGATGAAATTCTTAACACAATAACACTCACACAAACTAACATAAAACACTTACAAATCGAAAACAAAAATATGATATTTAAAGAAATAGAAACACTTATAGCTAAAATTAAGTCAATTACACCTAAAGAACAGAGAAGATCTAGAAGAGGTTTAATAAACATGGTAGGAAACGTAGAAAGATGGCTCTTTGGAACCATGGATAATAAATATAGGGAACAAATTTGGAATTATTTAAATATATCAGAAGAAAATAGCCATAATGCAATTGAGTCAATTAATGAACAAATTAAAATCAACAAACATTTCAGTGAATCAATAGAAACATTAAAAACAATAATTCTAAACGATAGAAAAACATACCTAATACTTTTAATAAAATAGAAAATTCTATTTCAAAAATTGTACAGCAACCATTATATTTAGATCTATTTGATTAAATTAAGGTTCATAGAAAAAAAAATAAATCAAATTCAAGATAACGTTGTATCAGCAAAATATAATATAATACACCCCAGTATACAAACATTAGAAGAATAGATTTGCATAAACTTAAATTAATTAAAATGGGTATACTAGAATACAAAAATAAATTTCTTATAATTGCCATTAAGATTCCTAAAAACTATGTAACAGTAGAACAAAAGTTAATTTTACCCTTACCCAATGACAAACATTTTGAAATTGATTACGAAAGTGAATATATTATAGAAATAAATAATAAAACATTTGTATACCAAAATGATGTAACTTTACAACAATTAAAACAGAGCAAACATTGTATTCTAAAAAAAAATTTAAATTGAGACATAACAATAAAACCCGAATTCAAATAATAGATGACGAAACTGTAATTGTAAGAAATGCATACAAAGAATAATTGAAACATAATTGTGATGAAAGAAAAATTGTATTAAATAATAAATATCTTATTAATTTTTTTAATTATCAAATATATTTGTTAAACTAAATTTTTTATAATAACCAAACAATAATTCAAGAAAAATATTTCTACCCCGAAAATAATTTTAATACTTCTTTTCAAAAAACAATCACTTTTGATGATATTGTCTTAAATAATTTTGATAATATTAAAGAAATTAAAGAGTTGAAATTTCATAAAAATATATCTTATGTAATAAACGTCAGCATGATTATAATGATTATTTGTACAACAGTAAGCATTACCTATTTTTGCAATAAAATGTATAATAAAGCAGACAATGTAAAACACGTAATTTATAGAATTCAGGAGAATTCTTACTCAAACTGAGGAGGAGTTACATATGATATAGCTCCTACAAAAGCGCCCACCAAGCAACCAAGTGAACTAGCACATTTAGGTCAACAACTTATGCAAACAATAAATACAACATCAACAATAAAGGGTCAACACCCAATAAATGCAGCGTTAACAATAAATGCAACACCAGCACAATTGGGTCACCAGCTTGTTCGACCAATAAATGCAAGATCAACAATAAAGGGTCAATAACCAATAAATGCAGCATTAAGAACTTATAACTATATAAGCAAAGGCACTACAAACTGAAAGAGTCTAATAATACGTGAATAACCTGAATAGTCGCAGCAAAAAAAATGTAAGCAAATGGGTTTTGGAGGGTGAAACGTTCTCATCTTCATTTTGAGTATTTTTGGTTCTGACAAGCTTCAAGTGACTGCTTGATCACATTAAGGTAGAACTGTTATAGAAAAGTAAAGGTAAGGTGCTAATAGTAAGAAGCTGTCGGAAGCTAATGTCGAAAACCAACGAAAAGTAGCTTTCCCAAACTTTTTCGTTGGATTTTAACATTAGCTTCCGACAGCTTCTTACTATTAGAACTTTACCTCTACTTTTCTATTATAAAGGGTTTTCCAATAAGAGGTGTTATTTTGATATTCAAAGAAAAATGGCATTTTTTGGGATAAATGACCGGATGTTTATTTCATTATAAAGGGAAGGTATGCCGTTAATAATGGAACACAACATCAGCCAAATGGCCGCCACGACCACACTTACAGGACCATATCCTTTTCATGAAATTTTCCATAACCAAATCGCAAAGTGGCTGCCCTATGTCCTCGATAGCCTCACGAATTCCATCTTTGAGGTCTTGAATCGACGCTGGGCTGTTGGCGTAGACCTTATCTTTCACGTGGCCCCAAAGGAAGAAGACGCAAGGTGTTAAATCACAAGATCTCGGTGGCCAATTGTGATCACCTCTTCGAGAGATAACACGGTCCGGAAACTTTTCCAGTAAAAGATCGATGGTTTCATTGCTTGTGTGGCACGTAGCGCCGTCTTTTTGAAAGTAAACGTTGTCCAGATCAATATTATCCAATTCCGGCCATAAAAAATCATTAATCATCTCTCGATAGCGCAATCCATTGACCGTAACTGTTGCTCCAGCCTCATTTTCGAAAAAGTAAGGTCCAATGACCCCGCCGGACCATAAACCGCACCAAACAGTCACGCGTTGAGGATGGAGAGGCTTTTCAACAATAATTCTTGGGTTTTCCGAGCCCCAGATGCGACAGTTTTGCTTGTTGACGTAGCCTCCGAGGTGGAAATGGGCCTCATCAGTCAAGATGATTTTTCGATGAAATTCGGGATCATTTTCATGCACTTCAAGGACCCAATCAGCAAAGACACGACGTTGTTGATGATCAGCCGGCTTGAGTTCTTGTGTTAACTGAACTTTATAAGCCTTAAGACCCAAGTCTTTATGCAAATCACGGTGTAATGACGTTTGTGGAATGCCTAATTCCAAAGAACGACGACGAATGGACAAACCTGGGTTTTCTTCAACACTTTGGGCTACAACAGCAATATTCTCAGTTGTTCTTGAGCGACGTGCATGGGTTTTATTCTTCACATCACTAACTTGTCCCAACAGCTCGAATTTGTCCACCAATTTCTGTATTGCGGTCCGACAAGGTGCTTCACGACGACCCAAAAATGTTGTAGTTTTGCGAACCGTCTCTGCCAAATTTACCATTTTTATAGTGAATTTTAATAATTTCAATGCGTTGTTGAAGCGTGTATCGTTCCATTTTTATTAATGGCGTAGTTTCTACTTGCCAAATGTCAAAAAATGACAGCTCCAAAAGTGACAGCTACAGAAATAGCGGGCTATTCAAAATAACACCTCTTATTGGAAAACCCTTTAGTTCTACCTTTAGAATGCTGCAAATTACCCCTGTTACACGCCACAACCGATCTAACATGTCGACGAAGTAGTTCGGTCCTGTATGGGGATTCAAACGCCAATGCGTCGACGTATAATGGGATGTCAAAACCAGCTGTCAAAACGAATAGTTGTCAATTCTATATAAATAAATATAAAATATTACTCCAGTTGTCAACAAAAACAATAAAAATGAAGCACACCACGTCGACATACTACTTCGAACTCCAGAGTTCGATCAACAGTGTCGACACACTTTCGTTTCACACGACCGAAAAAAAGTTCGCGGCGTGTGATAGGGGTAATGGAACTGGAGCTGACGGCAGTTTTAGGCAAGAGAAGTGCGGGGTGAGGAATATCGTGAGGCATGAAGAAAACATAAGAACCGGACTCATGAGTGTCATTTGTTGTTGTTTCAATGAGCTAAATGTTGAAATAGTTGTTATTTCAATGTTTTTTGAGGCGCCTCAAAGTTTCCAATGTAAACACGATGAGAGTCATCAGTCAGCGCTCAATCTTCACAATCTAAACAAGCTCAAAAAGTGTCGTACGTGCTCTTTTTTATTCCCCTTTCACACGAAGAAACAAGTTGCTGGAGATTTTTTTGTTTTCTTTTAAATTCCTTAAAAATCTCCTTTCACACGCAGAAACAAAATCGTGAAACTTTCTGTGGTTGAACACACTCTACTGTGTGTATAAAGAGGAATGTCAAAAAAATTTCCTCGAATCGTTGACCGGGGAGATTTCATTTTCCACCCTCTTACTTCTTGCCCTTCTCAGCAAAAAAAAAATTGAATGTTGCTGGCAACTCAGTTTCCTCGTGTGAAAGGGGATTTACGTGCCCACAATGCAGCTGTTCAGCTTTCCAAGATACCTACGTACCCGATATGTTTTCGAACGACCAAAAGCAGATAGGTTACATTTGCTGTCAAAGGACAAGGCAGCTAATGAAAGGGAAAAAATTGACGGAATAAAGAATGGTCAAGTCTAATAAACTGACATTCTAGTATTAGGCCCCAGTTATAGCTATCATTGAAAACCATCATTGAAAACTTTAATGATTGGTTTTGAGACATTTAGGAAGTGAAGTCCGAAATGATTTTGATACAAAAATAAGGCTGATGGCTTAAATTATAATTTTTGTGAAAAAAAAATTTATTCAAGCCCAAACTTTGCCATAAAATGAAGTTTAATTTTTCAATGATCATTGGTAACGTAGTTCATTCATTGAAATAATAAAAGTCATTTTATGTGGACGGTTGGGCCAAAACGAAATTTTTTTTTGGCAAAAATTAATAATTAAGTCACCGCTTTCATATTGGCATCGAAAAAGGCACTGATTTAGCTTTTTAAGTCCCTCAAAACCAATCATTAAAGTTTTCAATGATGGTTTTCAATAATAGCTATAACTGGGGCCTTAGTACGGGGTATTAAGATTTCATTATATGGTGCTCTGAGAAATAATTCCGAGACGCATTTTGACTTCGATATTCAAAAGAGTATCAGTACACGAGCCGAAAACCACATTTTTCACAATTGCACCTAGTGTCATTTGGCCGCCATTTTGTTTTTAAAATTGATTTTGATTTTCGCACGTAACTTTCGTATTTTTGATCCTAGAAAAAGTAATTGTAGTACAAACTTGTATCAAATTGAATTACCTACAAAAAATGTTAAGTAACTTTTTTCAAAATTCACTCATGTTAAAAAGTTACAGTGCATTTTGTTGAAAAAAGTAAGGGTGGATTTTATTATATCCGTCATATCTTAAGATTTTTTTCACTGAACGCACCCATCCTAGTATGAAGATCGTAACGTTGCAAGACGTAACGTTGCACACGAACTTTCACGTTTTTTTTCACTCTACCGCCAGCACAGATGTTTACACATCAAAAAACAATTGTTCTAAGAGTTGTAGATCCTTGAATTATATATATTTTTTGCCTTAACAATTTTCTAATACGAACTACGGTTCTCGCTCTGCAGCGCATATAAGCTGGAGAAATCCATATTCTAATGAAATAACACGAAGGCGAATTTGGCTTTCTTTTTTTCGAAATATCGAAATGGTATCACAGCACGAGCTGAAAGACTCATTTTACACAGTTCTTCAATGTAATTAAAACCCGTTATTTTGTTTTCAAGGTTTTTATTTAAGTATTTCGCACTCTAGTTAGTTGTTTTAGATTTTATACAACAAAACTCATGTTACAGATTTGTAGCGAATTTGATTCCCTGTTGTGATTGTTCAAGAAATTGTTTTAATAATAATGGATGATTTTTGTTCCAACCGTATTATATTTTTCAACATTACCTATTTCAAAAAAAATTCAGCGCTTTTTATTTAATAATATATACACTAAACCGTTTTAAAAAAAATATTTTTCATTTTTCAAATCCAAAAATTATTTTCTTGGAAATTTTAATATTTGAGATTATTTTTATCGAAATCGGTTAAGCCGTTAACGAGAAAGTTGAAAATCAAAATCGCTGTTCTATGACAGGTACCTACCGTTAATAACAATTTTTGGCAAAATTTTATCTGCTTAAAATGCATACCAAATTTGCAATAGTGCATACAAAAATTTTCATCAAGCCGTTTTTGAGATAAATTATTTATGGCAGGTATCCTTGTTTTTAGAGATTCAAGAAAACCTTAAGTTCAAAATTTCATGAAAATCGCTTCTGTCTTTAAGTGGTAGGTCAAGGCACAGACAGACATACAGACAGGCAAACGGACTCACTTGTTTGTGTTCTCTATCATCGCAATGTCAGTTTTGATTAAAATACCGCGATTTTTTCCGAATCCTTAACATGCCCTGTAGTACCTTTCGCAAGTAAAAATAACTGACCGATTTGATTCCTAACAGATTTTATGAAAAAACAAAGAGAAACAACAAGCAATAAATCAAATGTGACTTGTTTATTAAATGAAAACTTCTTTGTTAGTTTTTTTAGACCTGTATTATGTTTGTTAATACCTAAGAATTCATTCCTCCGGTTTCGGGGAACCACTTGAATGAAGCAAGGTGTATAAAATCTAAATCTTCCCGAGTGCGAAATACTTAAATAAAAACCAAAAATATTGATAATTCAAGGATCTGCAACTTTTAGAACAATAGTTTTTTTCCTAGTGACAAAAAAAAAGATATGACGGATATAATAAAATCCACCCTTACTTTTTTCAACAAAATGCACTGTAACTTTTTAACTTGGGTGAATTTTGAAAAAAAGTTACTTAACATATTTTGTAGGAAATTCAATTTGCTACAAGTTTGTACTACAATTGCTTTTTCTAGGATCAAAAATACGAAAGTTACGTGCGAAAATCAAAATCACCTTTAAAATCAAAATGGCGGCCAAATGACACTGGGTGCACTTGTGAAAAATGCGGGTTTCGGTTCGTGTGCTGATACCTTTTTGAATATCGAAGTCAAAATGCATCTCGAAATTATTTCTCAGGAAAATCTAAATGCCCCGTATTATATGAATAGTACAATACATAATAATAAAAGGAAAAACTATTGAGTTTTTAACGCGACGATTTGATTCCCATTTTATTCCAAATCCCTTTTGAATCATCAATTAAGTATTCAGTACCATTATTTAATATCACACTGGTATACATTTTAAACGAACAAAATCAGACGCTACACCAAAAAGCAAAATAAGGAATCGGCTGCAGGTATAATCAGCTGTGATCAGCAAATTTCCATCGGATAGTTAGTGGCCACGTTCAGGATTCACTAGGATAGCCTATATTAGATACTCTAGTATCCATGTATATTTCTGAACGACCAAAACCAGATAGGTTAAATTTGCTGCTCAAATCAGTTTTGTAGTCAGCTGTTCTCAGCCAAACTTGCGCCCTGTGCAGGAGTTGTAGAAAGCGTCCCTTTTTTATATTTGCATACATACATACACTGAAACACATGCATACGACTTTCCCACATTACCCAGGAGGTAGACTTTCAATGCGTAGGTCTAGTGGGATCTTTAAGCTTACGATATTTTGAGTTGGATTCTCCTTGAATGCAACAATGAAAGTGAAGTTGGTTAGTGTGAAAGAAATAACTTAGCACAGTTGTGATGGATGTTATTTCGGGATTATTTGAACAAGTTTTGTGGTTACAATGCAAATGGCAGTTCACTTTTGTTTGCGTAAGTACATTTTCTTGCTCCTGGTAATGCGCCCCCAGAATTATGCGCCCTTTGCATTTGCACATCTTGCACATATGGTTGGTCCGGGCCTGGCTGTTCTTGACAATTCTCATAGGATAGATGAGTATCCCAGAATTTTTAGGATAGCTTGAGATTTCTTTTTTGCCAACAGCTGTTTTATCATCAGATGTGTTTTTACAAGGGATTACATCAACACAAAGCTATGCAGATCGCTGTATCCAAATCTGAACGCGTTCAGTATCGCGAACATTTTAGGATAGCTTGGGATTTGTTTCTGACAACAGCTGATTGGTTCATCAGCTGAATTTTTCTATGCGATTACAACAACACAAACCTATCCGGTTCCGGATAGCTTTGGACAGTTGCCCGAACGCGGCCAATGGCGTGCTCGTTTCTAACCCCAATGCATTGTAGTGCCTGAAACCTAGATAGGGGGGCGCTGTTTCACTTTCGGCACGATAAAGTCTTAGAGGATATCTTACAGCTGCTATCAATTGTAAGTCAAAATTTGCTTATTTTCTCTCTAAACGGTTCTACTTTGAAGTAATTCTTAAAATTAATTAGTGTTTGTTTATTATTTTAAAGATATTGAAATGTTCTTTTTTACTTTTTTTTCTCCAATCTGCAGAAAACTCAGTGCCTTTAACTTACCGAAACTTGAACAGCGAACCCTATGAAAGCTTCGCATTTGCATTACACTAGAGAACAAGTTGCTGGAGATTTTTTGACGTTTTCTTTTAATTTCCTTAAAAATCTCCTGTTTCTTTCACACGAAGAAACAAAATCGTGGAAACCTTTTAAAATAGCTTGGTTGAACACACTCTACTGCGTGTGTGAAGAGGAATGTCAAAAAAATCTCCTCTTACTTCTTGCCCTTCTCATCCACAAACTGAATGTTGCTGGCAACTCAGTTTCCTCGTGTGAAAGGGGACTAAGCTGCAGAAGTACTCCCAGCTACGACATTAGGAATTGAAGAGAGTTTGAAGCTCATTTCAAACCCTATATAAACACTCGTCGAGTTGAAATGGGCTTGTTCGCCAATTTTCAATTTTGAAATGCCAAAAATGCTGCACGCTAAAGTTAAAAGTGGGTGAACTCTTGCAGCTGCGGCTGCAGCTCCGTTTGCTGCTACATTGCATTGTCTTCGCAACAATGGGGCATATTCATAGTCACTTTTAAACTCCAGTTTATCTTAGACTGGGGTTTATTCAATGTTATTTAGATATGATAAGCCCAAGTCTAAGATAAACTGGAGTTTAAAAGTGACTATGAGTATGCCCCAATGAAATTATGTTAATTCAATATTTTGACAGCTAGTTCGGCTGCAGCAGCATTTGCAGCTTCTTATCCATTGTGTTCAGGCAGTGATTCGAGTTATGTTGACGTCTTTCTTTTTTATCTTACTCCTACATATTTCTTGGTAAGAAAGAGACTGTGAGGCAGGAATTTTCCAAAAAGAATTAAATACTTCTGCCTCACTTGACCATATCTCTTTCTTTCCAAGAGATGTGAGTGAGATAAAAAACGAGAGACGTCAAAATGAGTCGCCTCAAGTGAAGCTTGTGTGAACAGCGTTTATTTTGTTCCTTTTTGTCACTGTTTTGTTCTTCGATGATATCTAATTTCTTGATTTGATCAGTGGTTCAGCAATTTTAGTTCACCGATTTCGGCGAGTTAACTGAGATTCAACTTTGGTTTAAATTTTGATCCGTGGTTTAGCAATTTCAACTCACCGATTAACCTCAGTGAAATCTCCGAAATCGGGACGAGATTTGAGAAAAGAACGACCCACAATGCGGAAGAAAACGAGACGAGAGCGTGATATGATTCATTGTTAAGCTATGATTAGAAGGTCAATGTGAATGGTCAACGCATTGACTCTCTGACGTCAAAATGGCGTCAAATTCCGTCCCAAAGTTGTCTTGCCGTGTGATCGTCAACGCAGAATACTTTCCATGCGTTAGTTTAAAAAAAAGTGATTTGTGTTATTAAGAATGAAGTATTTAATAATTTTAATAAAAAAAATACTTCAAAAATATGTTTTTTTGTGTTGTTATTTAACAATGAAAGTGGTTTTAAGTTCGGGTGGTTGTTCTTCTTTGCTTTTAATTAAAAAAAAAAAAACTATTTTCATGTGCTTTTTTCATAAAATTATGTGTTTAACCGGCACAACGGTTAGCTTTTGTGGGTCTTTTGCCAAAAAAACATTCTTTTTCGGTATAAAAAGATATTTTTTTTAATAATTTATTGGTGGGTAAAAGTTTTTGTAGAGAGCTAAATCAAAATCTGTAGCGGAAAATTCTGTCGGTATTTGACAAATAAAGAATCGGTTTGACATGTCAGTGACAGATCCATACGAAATTTTTTACCCCCAACGCCGGAAAAGATGTTTTACTTCAAAAATGTGTACCAGAAAATTTCCAGGTCCACCTAAATGTTTCAGGTCCACCTACATGTATCTACACATACAAAATGCTAGCGAACATTTGAAAGTTGTTGGTATGTATAATGTTTATTTCATCTTGTCTTTTGCCATTTCTCTTTCTCGCGCCTTTGTTTTGTTGCTGGACATATACTAGTACCTAGTCTGCATTTACATTGACCGATTTTTCCACGAAGATTTTTCCAGAAATCGTGTGAAATGTTTACATTGAACGATTTTTCCATTAAGATTTTTTTCGTTGTCCTCTTCACTTTTCATTGCTATCCCCTTCATTGTACATTAAGATTTACTCACACCATCAAATAAACGGCACATTAACACTAAGCACAAACAAGAAACTGGAAAGAAAGTAAAAGAGAACGAGAACAGACTGGAAAAATCGTGAGTTTTGAGGAACAAACGATTTTTTCTTCCCAGGGAATAAAAGATCGGCATTGGAAAAATCTTTCAATGTAAACGCAGACCTACTATGTGTATTTTTTTTCGTTGTTGACTATCGACGCGACGAGAGAAGAACTGCCTGTTTTTTTTTGTTTCTTTTTTTGTTAGAGATGTTTTTTTGGTGTGCTGCGCCTGTGCTTTGTTGTTGTATCTTGTGTTTGGCAAGTGCGTTGAGAGAAAAGGGTAGGTATTGAAATACCTACATAATTATGTATTTGTAGGTAGGTATGTATATTCCTGGATTTAATTTTTATATTCTTGAGTTAATTCGATCTCCATAATGAAATAAAATTCAATTCAAATTTAGAAAAATGAGTTGGAATGGATTTTAACTTCTTTTCATTTCGTTTGTGTTATTTCGTGGTTTTGATCAAAATTATCAGTAGCATGATTTTAAGAACTCATTTTCGTCAGTTTGTCAGTCAGTATGTGCTACCATCTTTAAGTAGGTAAATGGAGCTAGAGCCCAAAGGGATGGACGGATTTCCTAAACTTTTGGTGTAAGAACACATCATCAATTGAAACCCCTTTTCTATTTTTTTTTTAATTTTGCATTAAGGGCGTTTTAAGTGATCAGATCAACATAATGTGCATACATAGCCAGGACTTGGGTCTTATGTTTACCTACCTAAATTAATTGTTAGTAGGTATACCTATCCGAGCTTCAAAAATATATTTGTTTTAGCGCATTGGGAAGGGTCTCTTATAGGTTCTAATGGGTGATTTTTAAGCTGGTTTGGTTTTGGCAACACTGGTTTTGACAGCTGACGTGTGTTTAGTACCTTGTGTCACTGTCAAACAGCTTCAGTTTGGTTTGCAATTTAACCATGGATCGTCTTACAAATGAACAACGCTTGCAAATTATTGAATTTTACTATCAAAATTCGTGCTCGGTTCGAAATGTTCATCGCGCGCTGCTTATGTTCAGCGATGAGGCTCATTTTTGGTTGAATGGGTACGTAAATAAGCAAAATTGCCGCATTTGGAGTGAAGATCAGCCAGAAGCATTGCAACAGCTACCAATGCATCCCGAAAAAGCCACTGTTTGGTGCGGTTTATGGGCCGGCGGCATTATTGGGCCATATTTCTTCAAAGATGATGCGAATCGCTACCGAGCGATGATAACTAACTTTTTTTTGCCCGAAATGGAAGTTCTTGACTTGCATGATATGTGGTTTCAACAAGACGGTGCCACATGCCACACAGCACGCGAAACAATGGCGCAATTGCGAGGCGAGTTTGGTGAACAGTTAATTTCACGTTTCGGGCCGGTCAATTGGCCGCCTAGATCGTGCGATTTGACACCATTAGATTGTTTTTTGTGGGGGTATGTCAAGGCTAATGTCTATAGGGACAAGCCCGCTTCGATTGACGCACTGGAAGCCAACATCCATGCATTCATTCGTGAGATACCGGCCGATATGTGTGAAAGAGTATGCCAAAATTGGACTCAGCGGATGGGCTACCTGAGACGCAGCCGCGGTCAACATTTGCATGAAATTATCTTTAAACATTAAATCGCAAGGTTCAAACTATCGATTCAAATAAATATTTCATTCATTTTTTTGAATTTTGTGTGTTTTTTTTTTTTTAAAAAGTTGTAAACCTCTTAAAAAATCACCCGTTAGAAAGGGTTTGGTTTTTCTTAGTGAAAACGGCTACCTACATACATATATATTATATATACCAATGAATTTAGGTTTAAGCTATAACAATTTACATTTTACTTCCTACCTACCATTGCATGTGTATTTAGTAGGTAGGTATACTGTCAATATGGAATGTTTTTGCCTAAACATTCATTAAAACAAATAAATACCTACATGCATATGTACTTATGTAGGTAGCAGTACCGTACGGAGGGCTATGCTCAGATTTCAAATAATATCCAAGAAAATCTATCTGATATTTGTTCGTTCAAATTTCATTTTTGTTAGATTTTTTCAATTTTAATTTAAAAAATATGCAGGACTGGATCGAAAGAACATGCTCTTGTTTGTACCCACAAATTAAAGATGCATGATATTATGATATCTTTAGTAAGAAAATATTAATAAAAAACAACAGTTAATTTCACAATGCCATGATATATCTATTTGAAAAGTCAGAAATCTTTTCTTTTGTTTGTTTGCAAATAAATCTGTTTTTTTTTTTTTCTTAAATAGTTCTGAAATACTTATTTTCAAACTCAAAAGTTTGAAAAATAAATTCCTAACCATTTTTTTCAAAATCTTACATAATTAAGTACTTACTAATTTTGTTTTCAAAATTCAAAGCTCTTTTTAGTTTTTAGTGAAAAACAGAAAACCGGATGCTTAAATGTCTTTTACTTTTTGATAAAATTGAAAATAACTAAATCTATTCATTTATACCTATGTACGTAGCGAAAATATTATCTTTAGAGCAACTCAAGCAACGGATTGGAGTAAAATTAAAGGAATTTTACTTCTGTTGTTTTCAATTTTCTAAAGAACTAGAAGAGATTTTAAAATTAATAAGAGCGTTGAAAATTAAAAACAAAGATACTACTTAATAACGTTAAATTTTGAACAATATTAGATTGAGCAACTTTTTTTAATTTTTTTCTTCAAAATTTTGAGTTTAAAAATTAATGTTTTAAAAACTATTCACAAAAACAACATTACAGAAAATGAAAGAAGAGATTTACAAAAAAGTGAAGCATGGGATTGTGAGTGCAACCGTTGTTTTTTAATAAATTTGTTTCTGTTTTAAGTCGATTTTTTAGAAAATTATCCCTCCTAACTAAACGTGAGGAATAGATTCCCCCTCCCGTACGTCTTTTTCTTGTCTCCACCAAACCTACACGCTCTAGCGTTTTGTCACACCTTATGCGAATCACCCTGTATATAGATAGATATACTTCGTAAATTAACAATACAATATTTTGAATTTTTTTAACTGAATCCGTTGTATATCTATAGGTACGTTTAATGTAATTTGAATTTTTCCATAATTATGTTCCCTTAGTTTTAAACAGGCATACACCTCCGTCTTATTTTGTGAAAAAAAGAACGTTAACACCAAAGGTACATCATATCCTACATGATATGTTTTTGTTTTGTTCTTTTATTGTTTAACCAAAAATCTTGTTAACAATGTACCTACTTATAAATGTTCATGCACAGGTATGTAACAGTGTAGGTAGAAACAAAATTTAATAAAAATTGTTATAGCTTCTACCTTAATACTTTTCTAGAGCCAGTTTCACTAAAATTAAGAATAAACCGAACCCGTTGTAGTTTCCTCATATAGAGGACTCTTCACAATGCGCTAAAACAAACGTTTTTCGAAGCTCAGATGGTAGATAGGTATACCTTACCTTAAAATGCTTTACACCTATACCTTAACCATTAATATAGGTAGGTATATTAAGATCTAACTTCTGTTAAACCTCCTCAAGTCCTACCGATGCATGCACACTATACTGTTCTGGTAAGTTAAAAATCCCTTAATATGTACCAAAATTTAAGGAAATCTGTCCATACCATTTTGCTCTAGCTCCATGTACCTACTTACTTATAAATGATCGCAAGGCACAGACTGACTGACAAACTAACGAAAATCAATTTTTAAAATCAAATCAATGATAATTTTTATCAAAACCACGAAATAACATAAACGAAATGAAAAGGAGTTAAAATCCATTCCAACACATTTTTCTCAATTTCAACTAAATTTTATTTCATTTGGAAGATCGACAAAACTCAAGAAAATAAAAATTAACTCCAGGAATATACATAGGTAAATCATATGCATATATGTGGGTATTTCACTACCTACCTACACCTTAGGGATGGGAAAAACCGTCCGGTTAAAACCGAAACCAGTTTTTTTCGTTTCGGGTAACCGGTTTTGTCCGGTGATTTTTTTATCTCGGTTAAAACCGGTGTTTTATATATAACTCAACAACCGGGTGAAAGAAAACGGGTTATATACTTTAACACTTTAACATTTTTCTGCGAAAAAAGTTAAAGTTCTTCGAAAATTTTCAACAGAGCTTAAGAATTCTGTATATAAAATAAGAAATACAAATTTATAAAATTAATTTTTTTGTTTCAAATCAGTTTTACTAAGTTTCATTTCTAAAAAAACCGTGGAACACAATTTAAGAAAAGATCCATTAGAATTCAATGTCATTAGTTTTATAATATTTATTTTTTAAAATCATTTTGATGAAAACCTTCCAAAAATTTTGTTTCACACTGGTTTTTAAAACAAAAAATACTTTCCAGTAAAAGTGCAACATGATTTTTTTTCTAAAAAAAAACGAAACCCGGTTATTTACAAAAACGGTTTTTTTGTATGGTTAAAACCTACAGTTTATTTCAATAACCGCCATCCCTACTACACCTTCCCATTTTTCTTAACGCACTTGCCAAACACAAGATACAACAACAAAGCACAAGGCGTAGAACGCAGAACATCAAAAAATCTTCATCTTTCAAAAAAACAGAAACAAAAAGAACACAGGCAGTTCTTCTCCCATCGCGTCGATCGTCAACAACGAACAAAACACACTTCTACTACACTTCTACTTAGTAGGTAATAGGTATTTGTATATGTCCAACAACAAAACAAAAGACAAGATGAAGTAAACATTATACCAACAACTTTCAAATGTTCGCTAGGATTTTGATCGACATGAACATTTTTTGGTACATATTTTTGTTCAACGTGCGACATCTTTACTTGTTATATCATCTTTTGTACTATAGGCTTTATAAATAAGAATGTCCTTCCTTACAAATTATATACTCGTACATACACATATATATGTTTAGATACATTAAAGTATTTGCGTGAACCATTGATGTTTTAATCTAATTTTCTTTAGGACATTTTCCTCTTGGCTCTGGGCATTGTTTGATTTGGATTTGCTTGGATGTGTTGTTCTGTACGGCAAGCATTATGCATCTTTGCACTATTTCAGTTGACCGATACCTCTCATTAAGATATCCAATGAGATTCGGAAGAAACAAAACACGGCGTCGAGTGACTTTCAAAATTATTTTTGTTTGGCTTTTATCTATTGCAATGAGCTTACCCCTAAGTTTGATGTATTCTAAGGTAAGTTACATTATTCCAGTAATTATATATGCATACATACATACATTAGATCCGGTTGCTTTGATTTTTGGCTGAGTTGTTTATGATAATGTTGGCCTAATGAATTATCCAAGATCTCGAGTGCCTAACGCAACATTGTCAAAAATCCAAATAAGCCGCCAAATTTCTCACTATACTTGTTTCAGTTAAAGGCGATTTTTATGCTGAATAATGAAGGAAGCTACAAAATTTTCTTAAATTTGATCTCAGAATGCTTCCAAAATATAGCTTTTCAAAACTTTCTGTCTGAACAATGGAGATGGAGCTGCAACTGGAATTGCAGCTGGAATAACTATCAAAATGTTGAATACACATAAATTCAATGTAATGGACGTAAAACAACATACATAGTTGCAATAGAAGCTGCCAACTTTTCACTTACAGCACTATTGACGTGCCAAAAGTTTGTTACAACAAGAAAAAAAATCAACCGTGCCGATTTGTGGAGCTAAAAACAAATATAAATGAAAAGAAAAAAATATCAGAATTAAATATTGTGCACTGGATCGTACGAACTTGCTCTTGTGGTTAACAACTGTAATGCAGACCGTAGGGATACATTTTAATGGTTCAGTAATATGTAGGTGCATTTTTAAGTGCATGGTCGATTCCCCTATAATCGAACAATCCTCAACTGTGAGGAAACCGTTCAACGTAAATATGTGAAGTAAGGTTATATAGTTGCTGAAACTCAAAAATTTGTTATTAAAACTATGTTTTTTTTATTTACTTAAACTGTTTTTTATAAAAAAAATAAAAATCTAAAAAAAGCCAAATTCCCCAGTAATCGAACACTTGTTTCCTGAAGCCGAACATTAAGTTTCCTAATTTCTAATGCGGGATTTCAGGCATAGACTAAACTTAAAAAAATATAATAAAAAGCATTTTTTGAATTTGAATTTCTGTTTAAATGAACAATTTTATTATGTTATCTTGTTTTTCTTCAATTTTATTGAAAAAAGGAACAAAAATCGTAGATAAACCTTAAAAAAAATAAAAATAAATAACAAAGTAATTTTTGGAATTCTTAGTAGGTAATAAACCTAAAAAAAAAAAAATAAATAAATCACAGTATAAAAAGTTATAAAATAAAGCACACAAAATCTTCATCTTGAGCTTCGTTTAAAGTCATTGTACATAGGTTGGTGCACGCTAAATGGTACCACTTATTGTAAGTATCACATCCAATATTTTTCAGGCCACCTTCTTCAGCGTCTGTATCGAGCTCGTCTTCGCAAACTCCACAAGATTGTTTTCGAGGTTTGTTTGAGTTTTTCTTGTTTTTTTATTTTTCTTCACTGCGAGTTTAGAAAGTTAACGGTTCAGATGTTGTTAAGTTTAGCTCTTTATGTCGATTCAAAAAATTAAAGTACCATTTTTTGCCAGGTCTGTCATTTTTTAATGGTGTTATTCTTTTCTCGTCCCTAACTATTTTCTGAACTACATCCAAAAGCTCATTTATTTTTTGGGGGAACCCGCATTTAGCAATATTTATGAGCCAGTCAGTGACTTTGCGTTCCTCGTCTTCTGTAAGGACTGTTGAAGGACCCATCCGCTTAAGCCCATCTGAAATTTTCCCATTAATCCTATCATGAAATGTAGTTATGGATACACCAAACCCCCTACTTGCTGCTCGAAAACTCAAATGGTTCTCACGAATATTTAATGCATTTTCTAGAGAGAGATATGTTTGATATTTTCGTTTCATTGCGTCTGAAAGTAGTTGTAGGTTTCAAGTCTAAGGCAAGAAACAATAAAACATTTATAAATGTTACAAACAAAAACAAAAATACATAGTTTCCTTGATCCGAACACCCGAGAAGAATGTGTTAGAATACTGGCCCTTAAGATTTTTTTATCTTTATTGAAAGAAAAACGTACAAATTATTTAATTTCCTATACAATTTCAAGCTTGAGCGAGAGAAAACTATTTTGACTAGATTGCCTATATTCGAACACTGGCGTTCGAATAGGAAACTCGTACAAATTTGGTTTCCTATGTTCGAACAGTAAAAATATAAAACAATTAAACTATTTAGAAAAAAATTTTATTTTATTGAATAGAAATAGATTTAAACCAAAGAAAAAACTTTAAAGGATATGTATTTACCTCAATTTTCACACAATACACACAGTTTCCAATAACACTCGCAACAGTTTTTTTTTTACAAAACCCGTAAACGTTCGCACTCTCTGAAGTCTCAACACAAAAAAAAATTCTTTTAAATGTTGACATTTAATTGTACTAGTTGAAAATGTTTCAAGGTTAAGGGTAGTAACACATTTGGAGTTTCGCATTTACAGAAATTGAAAATATGAGAAATTGCACAGTTTAAACGTTTTTTTTTTCAAAAAGTGTTCGACAACCGGGAATGTGCGAATTTAGGCGACTCTACCTACCTATCATTAAAAAATAATTTCCATGTAAAATACAACAACAATTCTGCTTAGTTTATGGCGATGGATATACATAGGTAGGTAAGGTACCTATACATAAATAGAATTATAACTATTATAACATTGGCTTTAATGAGAAAATGTTAAAAAAGTCAAGTGCAGTAAAAATGGATTTCTTGGGTTTTAAAAAAAATAATATTTTTTGATAATATCAAGTAAAAATAGATAACAGCTTGTGACTATATTTGATTTATTTACTTGCCAATTTTAATTTGAGCTTGAGACCAAAAGGGTGCACCAATTTGCTTCATATTTTGTACAGATCGTTTTTATGTGATTCCCTTGATGAGAAAATTAATTTTTTGTTACTCATCTGGAAGGAGTAGCTGCCATACAACTGTTTTTATCTCATTAAATTTTCTCGAAATTGGCTGTAACGAGTACGAGATAATTGTTAGAAAACTGCGTTTCAGGATTTTGGCAAAAAATTCACATAACGGAAATAGGCATACCATGTTTCTGGGAAATGGTCATATTTTTTGATTATTCACGTATATGTTTTGATAGTAAGAACCATTTTGTTTAAATCTGCAATCTCGTGCTACTCAATAAATTAAATAATATTACATTTAAATATTTTTTCTTTGACTACTCTACGATGATCGAGAAGTCCGAAAAAGAGGGTTTCCCCATGCCGTACTTATAATGACGAAGATAATTGTAAGAAAAATGCGTTTCAGGTTTTTGGGAAGAAATTCATGAGTGTCAACTTAGCGAAACAACATTCACGGATCGAAAAATGTTATTTTTTTGCAGTTAATTAGTTGTGATAGTGCAGTTAATTAGTTGTGATAGTTTCGAATTTGTCGTTCCATGTTATTTATGTTTTTTACTTGCGATATATAGGTACACTATGGCAAGTTATGGATTCGTACAAAAAATTGAACTACATTACGATCATAGGGAAGACGAAAAAAGTGGGTCTTGCAAGAACTTCCGTCTGTCAGTCTGTCTGTCTGTTCGACTACAGCCTAAACGAATAGGTCGATTCTGATGAAATTGAATTAATTTAAAAAATAATTTAATTGAAAGAAAATTTTGTTTTATTTTAATAAATAAACATATAATATTTTCACAACATTAATAATTAAAAAAAGCGACGCGTTTCAGATTTATGAATCCATCTTCGGGCTTGTGCTGGTAGACTGTGGGTGAAGTTTGTTTTGTGCTTCTTTTTTGGTGTTTAATGGCGGTGTCATATAGTGTGTTGGTTTTCAATGGTAATTTGTCGTTCAACTTTTTGTCTCGTTTTATTTATTTTTCTTAATTTATTTCGTATTCTTCAAGAGCGTCTAGTGATGTTCCTTCTTTGCATATGTGTAATTGCTTTAGGTTGGATTCAAAGTCGTCGATTTTCTTTAAACTTGGTACCTAGCTTTTTTTGGACATTCCCCCCACACGCCCTTTTCTTTTTTTTAGGACCAAAACTAAAGGTACCTGTTATACAATTTTTTTTTTGGCAAAAAAGAAAAATCTTTTTTTTTCAATTTCGGCTCCACAGAATTTTCTTTTTAAACTCAATAAATTAAAATAATTATAAGTTGCCGTTAATTAAAAAAATTGTTCAGAAAAATGGTTATTAATGGGACCTTCCAAAGAACCATTTTTTAGATTTACGCTTTTCTCGAAAACGGTTCAACAGATTTCCAAATTATCAAAAACATATTATTTGAATTTTTTAAAAAAAGTTTGAACATTTTTTTTTGAAAACTCGATATTTCAAAAACCACTTGGTAGATTTTTATTAAAATTGGAAAAACGTTTTTTTAACACTATCTAGGAGATTTTTGATAAAAATTATTCTTATAAATCAAAAACAACGGTACCTCCCATACAAATGTTTAAAAACCGTTAAGGAAAACCTTTTTTTTTCTCAAAAACGACTCCTAGAAAGAAGTTAGAGGTAGCATTTAAAGTCATACATTTTTTTAAGTCCACATTAGGTTAGGTAGAAGGGCTGACCGTTGATCTTGTTAGCGTCAAACCATACCATAGGAAATTGTATCCCACTTAATGTAAAAACCTATGTGTTCAAACTATTTAGAGGCATTGACGAAGTTCAGAAGGCTATTCGCAGAAGTTCTAGAAAGATCCTCTAAGTCATCAAATAAATGGTTTCCTAGGTGTTTCTTTCTTAAGTGACAGAGTGCTGGGCAGTGACAAAGGAAGTGAAGGGTATCCTCATGTGATTCTTCATCGCTGCAGCCTCTGAAAAGGTCTTCAGTACTGAGCCTAATGTCTTTTTGTGGTATCCCAGTAGATTGTGTCAGGTGATTATGCTGACAAGGGAACGAAGACGTTTGTTGTTCATTTGCATAATCTTGTCTGTCCTCTGCTTATTGAAATTTGGCCATAATTTTCTAGTTGCGGAGCATGTTTCGAGCAGGTTCCATCTTTCATTGTTTTTTTCTGATATTTTGTTACCAATATCCTGTTGATGTTACAGTTTGGTACTTTAATATGTCGTTCGGCTTAACTTGAATCAAGCGACGATCCCGTTCTCTCCAGCTCATCAGCTCTTTCGTTTCCCTGTTCATTACTATGACCAGGACTCCAGCAGAGTCTAGTGTTATCCTCCATGCCAAGAACTCTAAGCTCTTCGCGACAGCAAGTTACAAGCTTCGAATGTATCTCGGTGGCAGAAATTGCTTAAATTGCTGCTTGGCTATCAATAAATAGGGTGATGTCAGCTCGTGGTATCGCCATCATTGAAATTTGAGTAGCTGATTTGGTCAATACCAAGACATGAGCTTGGAAGACGCTGCAAAAGTCGGGAAGTCTGAAGGATCTAGTCCCAGAGTTTCCGAGAAAATTCTTGCACCAACTCCATTGTCCATCTTATAACCATCAGTGAAGACAGTTATCGTAGATTCGTTACTGAGAGTTTGGTTGTTTTTCCACTCCTCTCTATTAGAAAAAAGGGTAGTGACAGTCGACAGTCTCTGAGTACATATCTCCAGAGCTAGCTTTTCCGTTGCCGTTAAGGATTCAGGACGCGACGCTCAGCTCGGGCCTCCACAACTGTCTTCACGGTGTCCATTATTGGGTCGGACGGTTTGCAATCCCCTGGCTGAGGGGAGGTGGACACATCCGGACTGCATTCAGGGTTCTGGCCCCTAATGCAACCCGAGTGCGATTCCTTCAACTCAACCACTCCCGGAGCTGGTTCATGCGTCCTGTCTTTTGTCATGTCAGTATTTCTTTTCTTACCTGGGATTTACCGACAGGGGGTTGGGTGGTCCTATCAGCTTGTGCACCTGTGTGCCCTGCACAGAAGTAGCCTTCTCCGGTGTTAGGACAGTAGGCCTTTTGCAAGCGTTTTCGTTCTAGTTCCGTAAGTACTTCCCAAATCCTTGTGCCAAGTCGTTCAATCACTCTTCTGGAGATGCGGTATTAACTCCGCACTGAAGAAGACGATAACCGTGAGATGCTGGATCTGGCAACGGAAAAGCAGTCACTGATGTCATCAGTGTCAACAGTTACGATTCTGGCCCCATCATCCACACCAATATTAGCAAAGCATTAATAAATACTTAAAATTGGTGTACCGCCCCTACGATTTTTAAAATATTTTCTCATAAATAAAGATTTATATACAAAATCAGATGGTGTACATCGCGTTGGGTTCAAAACAGTTTCAGTAGTATTTTAATAAATTTCTTCCTAATTTTGATGATTCTTCTATGCATATTACATGTGTGCAACACGGGGTTATATTCTTAATTTTTGTATACGCACATAATACTACGTGCAACTTAACTAAGTTTTTGCAAATGGATAAAATATGAGTTTCCATAGCTAATTTATTTCAGATTACAGAACAACAGTGTGATCGCACATAAGAGCAAGTTCAAGCCACCCAGTCGTGCATATTTTTTTTTTGCTGCTTTGTCAACTTAGCAATTCTTGCAGTGAATGGTTTACTGCTTGTTTGACACACAACCCATATATTTACATTTATTATTTTAAAAATACGAATTAAACACTTAACAAATTAAATATGTGTACCACTTTTAAATATAAACTATGTACTACTATTGTGAATTAATCATTCAAAAATAACGAGTAATAGCCCAATATGACACTTCCTGTCAAACTAATGATTCATGCAATCAATTATGCAAAGTCATCGTTTTAACCTTGATGTATTAAAAAGGTCACAACACCATTGAATGTATGTCTTCTTTGGTGTGTGATTGCGGTGTTTTATAGTGTGTTGTTTTTCATTGTTAATTTGTCGTTTAGTATGTTTTGTTGTTCTATTCTGTTTGCCTTGTATATTTCGTATTCTTCTAGTGCGTCTAGTTTTCTCACTTTCTTACATATGTGAATGGGTGTCAAATTAGTCTCAAAGTTAGTATAGTTGTGGTTGTTGTCGACCAGGTCACTGATCTCTATAATACACTGGATAGCGTATTCATACAAACAAAATGACTCCAATTGAAGATTGTTATACGGTGCGCTTGGCACCAGGTTTGTATAACAGTATAACTTCTTTTTGTCAAAGTGGCTGAACACAATACACGCGAGTCATGGCGCGCGTACTTATCTTACATTGTTAAAATACAAAAAATCTCGTTATAGAACGGTGTTCACATTGGACTGTCTCATTCGACTTTTTTTCGCGTCTCTGTACTTTATCTCACTCACTCTTCAAGGTGAGAAAATGATGACGAAGAAAGTAAGGATTTTTTGATTTTTTGCTTAAAGCTGGATTTAGACCTTCGGTTTTATCGTCCGTGTACGTTGTTCGTTGTTGGTCGTACGCGGAACAACGAAGGTCTAAATGCTAACACCGAACAACGAATGAACACCGAACGAAGAACGAATAAATTCAAAGTGGCTTTGAATTTTCGGTGTTCGATGTTACCCGAACAACGAACAACGTGAGTGTAAATGCGAAAATTTTTTAATCGAACATTCTTTTTCAGTGCCGTGCAATGAATTGGGACACTTTCCACGTTTATCTTATTATTACTTTATAATTTTACAGATAGAAAATTGTGAAACAATTTAAGAAATATTACTCTCCGTAGCTAAGTTACGAAAGATTAATTCTAGTGTACATTTAAGTAGCCAACTCTTCGTCCAGCAGGATCTTTTCTTTTTTGTTCAATGTTAAAAGCGCCGCCACTGCCAACAATGTGTTGTTATCCATTTTGCTGTAAAGAACGAACTGAATATAAAAACGGAATAATCTAGATGCTTCTTCGTTGTTTTTAGGATGAACGAACAGCGAACAACGTTCACTGAATGAAGAACGAAGATGTAAATCCAGCTTAAGATTGTTCATTTTTTTGGCGTTTTCTTTTGTGATATCTGTTCTCTCTGTCTGTACCTTATCTTTGGCACTTAAATCCTACGGAATCCAATTTTTTTAATTGAAAGCATTTTCCTAATAAGATTTATATTTTGTAAGTGAAATGTTTCTAATTAATCCTTCAACAAGCAAAGATTTTTGTTTTGTTTTAACGACTGCTACAGGTCAGAATGAGTCGGATGTGTTCACATTAGGTTTTGTGTCTGTAGCCACAAACGCGATTCTGGGAGTTAAATAGTAGGTGACATTTATTGCGAATTTGCACAAATTGTAACTAACACTGAATTGCAATTTTTTGTTGTTTGGATAAACGCACAATTTTTTTTTGTTTTGCATGTATTCACTAAAATAAATTTGTATTTAATCTTATCCAAGGGACATGGTAAATTAAATGCAGTTTGGAATATTTGTTGTGAACTTGTAGGAGTATTATTTTTTGTGTTCAAATTCCTGTCTTCTGAACTCACGCCATCACATACAAAAATAAGCCATCTGAAATGGTTGAAAGAAATTCGGCACAAGTTTTAATAATCACGCTCATGTGAACGCGCGCCCTGCCGCGTGTCCTGACGCGCGTACTGTGTTCAACCAGTGAAGTGAAAAATGGACGTAAAATTACTTTTTTTTTTTAAAGAAAGACGTCAAAAGGTGCGCTTGGCACCAGAATGTCATCTTCAATTGGAGTCAAAAAGAACTGTTATACATAAAGGGAATCCACTATCCAGTGTCTTATAGAGATCAGTGGACCAGGTGCTGTGCAAATGTAGATTTCGTATTTTGTTTTGGTCTATGTTCTGTGAACCTGTAGTAAAATGTTCTGCCTGTTTGTCCAATGTAGAATTTCTCGCAGTCATCACATTTAATTTTGTAAACTCCTGAACATGTTTTTGTGTCTTTTTTAGTTTTATGTTGTAATATTTTTTGTATGTTATTAGTTGTTTTAAATGAAATGTGTATGTTGATTTTTTTGAATTCATTCTGCAATATTTGTGGGAGCAAGTTCGTGTATTCTGCTGATATGTATTTTTTATTTTCTGTGGAAATTGTATCTGTGGTGTTTTTGATGTTGATGTTGTTGTTTTTCATTTTCTTTTTCTTTTTGTGTATTAATTTCTCTATTATTTGTGTATTATAACCATTTTCTGTAGCTATGAATATTATTGTATTAACTTCGTCGGTAAAATCTTGTTTGTTCATGGGTACATTTAACAAACGATTAATAAATGCATTGTATGCTGACAATTTATGCGCATGTGGGTGGTGTAGGTCTTTGTGTATTGTGATGCTTTTTGTTGTTGGTTTTCTGTAAATTTTAAATTGGAGTCGTTTAGGTAAATTTCAGCCATTAATCCGCTTAAGGACGAACCAATTGCTAATCCTTCATCTTTTCTGTAAATTTTGTTGTTGAATGTAAAGTAATTTTGTTTAAGTGCCAGTTGTAATATTGATATGAGTTCGTTTATTTGTTGTGTGTTAAGTTTTGCTGTGTTTATTAGGTTTTGTTTAAGTATATATATTGTTTCATTTATAGGTATGTTCGTGTACATATTTGTGACGTCGAATGATAATAGTTTATGTTGTGGTAGTATGTTTAAGTTTTTTTGTTTTTTCTATAAATTCTGTGTAGTTTTTTATACTGTTGTTATTTTTTAGTTTAATGTTGTCTTTGATTATTTGTTGTAGTTTTTTGGCGACTTTGAAACATGGTGCGGTTTTATAATTTATAAGTGGCCTTATTGGTGTTCCTGTTTTGTGTATTTTATGTAGTCCAGTAAAGAGGGGTGCTTGAGCATTTGCTTGTTTTAGTTTGATTTTGTTGAAATTATGATTACACTTTTTTATTGCTCTGTTTATTTCTTTTACATATGGTTTTGTTGGGTCGTTTTGAATACTTTTTATATTGTTGTTGTTGAAGAAGTCAATGGTTTTATTTATGTAATCATGTTGGTTAAAAATGACGATTTTGTTTCCTTTGTCGGCTTTTATTATGATAGCTTCGTTGTCTATTATTTATTGTTTTATGTTTTTTAGGTTGGTTATATCTTTCTTGTATTTCTTTTGTTCTGACAGCAATAATGCGGGAAAGGGAGATATCCGAAAAAGCCTTTTGCGTCATCGCAACGACGAGAACTTGGGCGAGAAAATAGAAAAAAATGTTTGTGTGTATATGTTCGCTTATGCAAAGGTTTGGTTTAATTTTTTTTAATGAATTTAGGAAACGATTTTTTGCTCAAGGGCATATGTTTATACATACATATATAGGTATATTATCTCCTATAGTTTCATGCAAAACTTGGTAGGTATTTATTTTTGATTTTGAATTGAAAGAAGGCAACGTTGCTGGTATTCTCTTTCTATATGCGGTAAAAGTAATTTTTCGGGTTAGGTACCTACATTATGTATGTATGTATAATAATAATTTTCATAATTTTGCTATAGTTAGGTCCCTAGGTAGGTACTACCAAATAATAAACAGAACAAAAATATTATTTCCATTGATGTTTCCGTTTTGAATAATTGTAGGTAACAAGAGATTTAGTACATAGGTATGTATACCAATTTTAAGTATTAGGTAATTAAACTAGGTAAGCCAAAAAACCGTTTTCGAAAAAGAAAAATTTATAGGAAGGTAGGTATTAATATCTCATTAAGGGCTAAACCGATTTCAATAAAAAAATTATACAGAAGGTTCTTTTAAATTTTAATTAATAGGTATTGGATATACCAATGTTCAAGAAAAATTTAATTAAAAATAATTCAATTTTTTTTTTAAATCAAGAGGAAGGTATCTTGAAGGCAGGTTGTTTAATTTGTTTTAAATTACCTTAATTATATGGTGTATATTTTTAAATAGGTACTTGAAATAGGCATTCCAAGTTTATAAAAAAAAACTTAAAATTTTTTTTTTTTAATACATTCTTGCTTGCGATATGTGCATAGATATTATATGGAATTTAAACCTTCTCCAGGAAAGTATTCAAATATGTAAAAAAATAAAATTTCCCTGCATTAGGTCCATTTAAATAATGAGGATACTTATTTAGTGTTTAAGCTTTTAATTTACTCTAAAATTTTGCCTAACTTTAATGTTAAGAGTTCCTTCTGATATATTAATTGTGTCACATTTTTTTTTTTTTTTCGTTCATTATTTGGAATTTTAAAATATGGTCACCGTTGATATACGTATGTATGTTAAACTAAAATTTTTTTTATTTTTTTCAATTACATCTTGTACAAATTTATTATTTCGAAAAAAACCTTAATTTTTTAAAAATTTTCTCAAATTCGTATTTATTAAAAAAATTATAGTTTAAAATACCTAAAGGTAAACAGCACCACCGTCAATATATATTTTTCTTTTTTTTTTAATGCAGTTAAAATGAATAGGTCCTTTTTTAAAAAATAGTTTTCAAACAAAATGTACCGAATTTCTCTTTAACGGCTAAACCGATTTCAATCAAAATTTTTTCAAAGAAGGTCATTTTAAATATTAATATGTAAATTTAACTACAAGACTTATTCTATTTATATGCAGGGTGATTCACATAAGATGTGACAAAAAGCTAGTGTGTAGGTTGGGCCGAGACAAGAAAAAAATCGTATGGGAGGGGGTGTCTATTCCCCCCTCGGTAGGAGAAATTTTCTGAAAAAAATGACTAAACAGGAAAAAAATTATTAAAAAAGTGAAGCCAGAAATCTCTTATTTTATTTCATTTTTAAGTAAAGCTGTTCAAGGCAACAGATTTTGAAAAATATTCACTTTAAACTAAAAATTTTGAAAAAGAATGTTACAAATTTTGTTCAAACTTTAGGACAGCAAATGTACCTGTCAAACTAAATTTTTGGCGTAAAAAGAAAAATCGTTCGATTTAAAATCAATGAAAAAAAATTATTTAAATTGAACAAGTAGGATGCCTTTTAGTAAGCAATAAACCATCCCAAAAAATGATTATTAATGGTACCTCGCAAAGTATATTTTTTAGTTTCGCATTTCTCGAAACGATTCAACTGGTTGTAACCAATTTTTTATAAAGAATAATTACTACATTTTAAATAGTTTTCAAACGAAAATTTAAAAAAATTTGAAATTCTTTTTTTAAAACCCAATAGGTATATACTTCAAAAAGGACTTAGTCGATACTTATTAAACTTGGCAAAAAGCGATTTTTTAATAAAATTTAAACGATTTTAAACACAAAATATTCCTTAATTTGTATTTCAAAACCAATATTCAATTTTTACCTCCAAATTTATAAATACTTAAAATTGACATATCAAATTATTTTCTTAAAAATGTTTAGGTAAAAAAATGCATATATTCAAAAATAATTATTTAACATTTTTTTTTCATTAATTACGATTTCAACAGATTTCAGAAGTATTTTAATCAATTTATTTCTAATTTTGTTAAAAAAAATAATATTATTTAAAACCACAATTTTTTAGAATTTACTCTTACTAAATACCTACCTACCTTAAAAAATATAAAGATATTAGATTTTCACAACTAAAAATTTTTATTTTGTGGGTGGTAATTCTGGTTACAAGTAACATATATATAGGGTGTTCTGCCGGAATCTTTCAAGTTTAAATTGCGATTATAGATATACTAGCTGGTTGAGGTAAGCAGGAGGGGTATCATTCAAAGCGCAGGATTTGCGGAATTGTTAGTCGCAATATGAAGTTGAAAAATTAACGCTGGACACCCTATATATTCATATATCTATATTTATATTTTCCGTATTTGTAAATCGTCAATTTCAACAAAAAAAATCAATTCATAACTCCCTATACATAACAAAAGCTCAAATTTTTTAATTCCCGTTGAACTCTCAATAAATTCTTATACAATGTTCTCGTTCTTCGGCACGATAACTTTGGCTCCAAAAATTGATAACGGTTTTTTTTTAGAGGGGTCAAAAACAAACAAGGGTCCAACTCGCCCCGTTTAGGAGGTAGGGGCAATTTTAGAAAAAAAGTGACTTAAAATGAAAAAAATAATTATTAAAAAACAACGGCAACACTTACAGTAAATAAATATACCGTTTTTGAAAGCTAGGAATCTATACTTTAATCATGCATTTAAATTAAGTTATTTTTGCAGATAGTTTTTAAAAAATTCGCATGCAAACTGAAAATTTTGATACAAAAAATGGAAAAAAAAGTTTAGACTAATTTTTCTCAAAATTGTGAAATGATGCACTGAATTGGCTTTTTGTGGTCAATGCAAATATCAATTTTGAATCGACCACAAAAAACCGAATTGATTTATGTCTTCCAGTTTTTGGGAAAATTGATAATTATTAAAACTACTTTTGTATGAGATTTTATTTTTTTTGTTGCTTACATATAAATATATGCAATGCTAGCACCCAGCACAACGGCGTATAAATAGTGAGATATGCAATTGTAATGTTCAAAGTATATGTAATTACATACCTAGATCATATAAAAATAAATGAACAAACATCCGATTTTCGTAGCGTAATTTTTTTTATGCAAATGTGGTACAGGTTATTGTTTACAAAGGTCATTCATTATTCAACCTTTTTAGAGTGAAGTGTTTTTTTTTCTGTGAATACAAAATGGCGGCTAAGCATCCACTTCATGATAAACTAAATAACTTTTCAATATTTTGTTAGTTCGGGGATTTGGTGTCGACAAACGAAATAAGCATTGCTTTTTTGGAAGAAATTGGTCTAATTCCCACTAAAACGTCAACTCCCCCACTCTGTTGCAACTGACCAATGAAAGTGGAAAAATTAAATATATTAAGTTTGGTTGGATGTGGCGATGCTCAAAAAAAGCTCTAAAAGAAAAGGTGACAAAAATTTTAGGTATACAATCAACCCATCTATCGGCACATTTTTCCATGGGCCTCAATTTCGGCTAGAGATTCGCGAAGTGCTTGCGATTATTATCTCTTTTGTGATTAAAATACCTGTGAATACAGTTTTTCAGGTAAGTTAATTAAATCTTAAGCTACAACTTAAGGATTTTTTTTAAATAATATTTTATATCATTATTTTAAAATAAGCTTTTTTTTCTATTTTTTTTATCAAAATTTTGAGTTTGCCTGTGATTTTTTTAAAAAAGGATTAAAGTATAAATTTCTAGCTTTCGAAAACGGTATATTAATTTAATGTAAGTGTTGCCGTTGTTTTTTAATAATTATTTTTTCATTTTAAGTCACTTTTTTCTAAAATTGCCCCTACCTCCTAAACGGGGCGAGGTAGATCCCCCCACCCATAGCAAAAAATGCTTATTTTTGACCCTTCTACAAGAAACCGTTATCAATTTTTGGCGCCAAAGTTATCGTACTCTCCCCCGTTCTTCTATTATCTTTGTGTTGTCATTTTATTGTCTTCTATACATAATCGTTCTTTTTTTTCTCTCCCTCGAACTCTCATAAATTAAGTATACGGTACTCTCGTTCTACTATTATCGGTAAATCCTTCTTTATAAGCATATTCTTCAATCTAGAATGTCTCCAAAGAGAAATTGCACTTTGGGAAGTTGCGGTGTCGCCCTGGTAGTTCCTCATCATGATAGTACTACAGAAATATATATACAAAGATGACACTAATAACACAATAATTAAAAATTTACATTTATTCAAAAAAAAATTAAAAGTTGAGTTTTTATTTGATTCCAAAATTAAATTAACCAGCGCGACACAAAACACTACTCAATAATTTGCCTTTAATTAGTTGTGACAATTTCAATTTTGTCGTGCAATGTTTTATATGTATTAAGCGAAGTTCGGTAAGAGCTTGTTATATTGAATTTTGAATGTTTAATTACTTTTTAATTCGCGTTCCATAGCTGTGGCAATATAAATTTTATCGTACGATGTTTTTGTTGTTTTTTTGTTGAGGGTTTTCTGGGTAAATTTATATGAAGTAAGGAAAGCACATCCTTGAAAATGGGTTTAAACTCCTTGAATTAAATTGTTTATTGTATAGTAATTTGCACTTAAAAGTCAGCAATAGAAGCCAATAAGATAAGAATAGTATCTAATCATAATACAAATAAACTAACAGACGACTATTAAATGGCAAATTGTGTAGCAATTAAACGTTCAATATAAGAAATTTTTTGAGTAGGTACTTCGCCAACTTTATATCAAGCAAAAAATATCGAAAACATCGCACGACACTAAATAAAATTGTCATACATAACTATATTTAGCAAATTATCAGAAAAAAAAATAAAAAAAACACACATAGCACGAAAATATTGAAAACTAGTTGATAACAGGACCTCAAATTTATTGAGTAATAAAACATTAAAAAAAAACAAGTTCTTTCCAAATTTTGGGGTGCTCATAACTTACTTCATATGAATTTCATGTGAAAATTTCATATACAAAATTTCAATTAAAAAAAATTGAAGTTGTTATGACTACATAGTTCACGACTGATGAACGGCAAATTATTAAGTAATACGCCAAGAAGAAGTTTTTAATCCTATTTGAGGGGTTTTTGGCTTACTTCATATGAAATTGGAATATTAGCAGAAAAAAAAATAGAAAACATATTACGACAAAATTGAAATTAACACAACTAAATCACGATTAACGAACGACAAATTAGTAAGCAATAAAACATTGAATATAAGAAGCTTTCCACACTTTTTGGGGGGTGCTTTCGTAACTGTCACAACTAATTCACGGCTAATTATTGAGCAGTAAACCATTCGATACAAGAAGTTTTTTTCGAATTTTTGAGAAGCAGCAAAAAAAAACATAGAAAACATGGAACGACAAATTCGAAACAATCAAAACTAACTAACGACTAATAATTAACGCTAAAATTATCCTCCTAACCACTTTTCGACCGATGAATGTTGTTTCGCTGAGTTGACCCTCATAAGAAATTCATGTAACGGAAGAAGGCATTTCAAGTTTTTTGAAGAAATGATTTTATTTTAGGGTTATTCGCCTAGCTATATTCTCTCAAGACCGATTGTATTATAATTAAGCAATTTGTAACTTCTAAATAGTTCAAGCAATATTGTATTTTAAAATGTTCGAAAAGTATTTTTTTAAACAAGGAAATTTAACAAAAATCTAATTTTGACTTCTTTAACATTTTCTTATTAAATGTAGGTAGCCATCAGGGGACGAGACTAGACACATGCCAATTTATAACAGTTTCTCGCCATTAAATGTGGGCGTGCGTTAACGTGCTTCAGGCGAATTGAAAAAAAAACTTTCAGCCCTTCGGGGCTTTTATAAACCAAAACTGTTATGTATTATTTGCATGTCTTAAGTCACTCCCAATATTAGGAGATGCGCGCAAACCAGCATTGTTTACCCCCTGTATAACAGTTATAATAGTTATAGTTCTATTAATATAGGACAATACTATAAAAAAAAAATAGAGACATGCCAATTTATAACAGTTTTTCGCCATTAAAAGTGGGCATGCGTTAACGCGCTTCGCGCGACTTGAAAAAAAAAATCTGGGTGCCTGAAGCATGCCCACCGGCGGAGGGCCCTGGCCCTGCGGGGCAATATAAACAGTACTTTTATAAAGCAATGCTGTTATAATTGGTATGTCTAGGGTCACTTCTATTTATATATCCCCTTAGTTCATAAGCGAATAGGTTTATCACCGTTAACCAAGCGGATTTGTTGTATTTTACGTGGAAATTATCTTTTAAGTGCGTTTACCATGCACAGTGTGCCTGCATTGCAGTTGTTAACCACAAGAGCAAGTTCCTGCGATCCAGTCATGCATATTTTTATCTTTAAAATTTACAAAAAGGTGTACAGCAGCATTATGGGCACATAATTAAAAAAAAGCACGTACGAAACTTTTAGATAGCAGGTTCAGCTACAGCTGCAGTTGCAGTATTCTATTATGTTTCAGGCATTTAGCTATAGTTAATTTATAAGACGATACTAGAGACATGCCAAATCATAATATTTATAACAGTTTCGCCATTAAAAGTGGGCGTGCGTTGACGCGCTTCGCACGACTTGAAAAAAACACGCGAACCGTGCTAATGCACGTCCACTTTTGATGGCGAAAAACTGTTATAAATTGGCATGATTGTCTCTAGTCTCGTCCATCAGAAAAATCTATTAAAATATTATTATTTTTTTTCAAACATCAATATTATTATTTTTTTTCAAACATCAGAACTTATTCTTCACATAAAGCAAGCATTTGTTCCTATTTATTCCTCAGAAAAAGTTAACTGAACGTTTAGCTGATGATTGAAAAATCGGCTCTAAATGTCTTTTGCAAGACTTTCAAGTGTTAAAAGAATAATAATATATTAAAAAAACATAAAAAAAATAACTGCGGATATAAAACATTATATTATTAACATTTTAGGGAGTAAGTAGAATATTTATTAAACGTTTATAATAGCTTTAAAATATATATTTTAGAGACGTTCGATGTTTGAAATGTTGTCTTCGACTAATCTCAAAAAATAAAACACAAACAACATCTTAAGCCAGGGTTGCTCGTGTAGGGACTTTCCCCCAGATTTAGGGGCTTTTTTTTGTCGTTAGGGGTTAATCTAGGGAGATGAGATGTTTGGGGGGAAATCTGAGGGGATTACTTTAGAATTAAAAAGTTGAGTTGATTCCACCCAACTTAACACCAACAGAAGAAATGCTGAAAACTTTCACAAGTGAGAAGATGTATCAAAACGACAGCCAATACGAAGATGACGATAATATATTAGATCTTTTTTAATAAATTTCAAACAAATTTATTTAATTCTTTTATGTTTTAATTTTCATATTTATTTATTAGTCGTATAATTATTACTTTAAGGATCAGTTTTACAGTGGAAAAATAAGCCAGAGTTAGCTAACTCAAAAAGTAAATTAACCCACAGTTAACTGATGAACCATTTTTTTGGTGGAGAATGCATAGGAACGACTTAACAAACTCGGTTGATAAAGCATCAAAAGCATCTGTTCAGTTAATCCTGAGTTAACTCACCAAATTCGATGAGTTAACCCGAGTCTAACTTTAATCTCGCACTGAAAAACTGGACGTAAGTGGTTGTTTCACAATGTCTGATTAAAGTTCTAAAAAAGCAACTTGGAGCCTATTACTAGTCAAATATCAAACTCACTTACGTTTCGCAATATCACAATAGTATAACTTATAATTAAAGTTCAGAGTATTTTAATGGCCAGATGAAGTATCAATTAGCAAATTTACTTGTGTAACAAATACCGATAAAGTGGCAGCACTTGTACTACCATCTATCTCAACAACCTCTCAACATATGTACATACATACATCAATTCCTGCAGTCACCATAGCCAGACATGAGGCATCAACATCAGATACACAAAAAACCACCCCTAAAGTACACACACATACCATGGCACACCATGCAGCAGCTGCCAATACGAAAGAAGAAACAAAGCAAGTTTGCCCAACCGAGAGGTATAAAAGGAGATCCAGGATCGAATGTAGTTTCACTTTTAATTCGACTCCCAGCACGAGCACCTCTCTGGTCTTGTCTGGTTCTTGATTCAACTAAAGTTTTATATGAATGTTAATGTCTTTCTGTTTTTAGATAAAAAATACCCAATAGCCTTTTATAATTGACGCCCAACGTACAGCCGTACACCATTGCTGTATACCGACAACGTGACGCCGAGCAGAGCCAACAAAAAAAAATATAAATAATACCATATCGCACCATTTTTTTGGTCGATCCTAAATAAATAATTTTATTATTTTTGCACTGAACTGGTCAAGTACTTTTGCACCATCGGTCAAAGTATCCTTGCACCTAAAAGGTCAACATTTATATAAAAAAATAACAACTTGCGCACCTCGACTGGTCCTGGTTTATTAAAAACACCGAAATTAATTAATAATATACGCACCTCAAGGTCGTAGTTCCTGTATGTTTTTGTTTAGTACGCCGGCCGCTCAGACGAAGTGCACGGCTACAAAACAACGAAATGAACGTCATTCAGATGACAAAGGAACAATTGCAGGCATTAATTTTGAGAGTAGCAAGCAACAGAACACCATCGGTAATGTCGAATGGTAACTTCGCCAATTGCACGAACCGTTACAACGGAGAACTTTGTAAGATAAAGGTGGATACGTTCATTGATAGCATCACTATTTATAAGAATGTGACCGACATGATGGAGCAAAATGCTCTCACCGGACTCCCACTTCTTCTCGAAGGCATGGCAGCAACTTGGTGACAAGGAGTAAAATCCCAACCAACAACGTGGAAGGCGGCTATGACGTTATTAAGAAGTGCTTTCGCTACACCGAGACCTGCCTATCAAGTTTATGTGGACATTTTTGGAGAAAAACAAAATGACAAAACCACCACGGACATTTTTATCTGCAATAAACGCGCTCTCTTCTCAGAATTGCCAAATGGAGCTAACGAAGAAGCACAGCAGATAGATATGGTGTTTGGATTACTAAATAAAAACGTCCGAACCAGGATTCAGAGAGATAACATTAAGACGTTCGAAAATCTTCTCTCCTGTGCAAGAAAATCGAGGACAACCTAGAGGAAATGAAACAGGATAAGCCTGCCAAGAATATGGAAGATCGAAAACAACAGACGAAGCGAATCAAGTGTACTTATTGCTCCAATTTTGGACATAGCACGGACGAATGCAGAAAGAAGGAGAAAGATATCAAACAAGGCAAAGAAGTTAAAACGCAATCCCGTGCTGTCCTTAACTGCTATGGGTGTGGTAAACCAGGTTATGTAAGAAGCCAATGTCCAAACTGCAACCAAGCCAAAGAAGCAACGAACATCAATTTCTGTTCCATAGACTCTCTTCCAAAGAAAACACTACCACCACTCCGTCAACGACCCTCTGTCCAAATCACCATTGGTGGACAACAAGGAGTTGCTTTCATTGATACGGGTGCTCGTATGAGTATAGCAAGCTATCAACTATATAAACAGATGCTCACTCTCGGTTACCAGTTTACTGCCTATCGCGCTAAAGTAGTTTTGGCCGATGGTATCAAACGGGAGCAGGATGTAACGGGTGATTTTTTAAGAGGTTTAGAACTTTTTTTTAAAAAAAAACACAAAAAATTCGAAAAAATTAATGAAATATTTATTTGAATCGATAGTTTGAACCTTGCAATTTAATGTTTAAAGATAATTTCATGCAAATGTTGACCGCGGCTGCGTCTCAGGTAGCCCATCCGCTGAGTCCAATTTTGGCATACTCTTTCACACATATCGGCCGGTATCTCACGAATGAATGCATGGATGTTGGCTTCCAGTGCGTCAATCGAAGCGGGCTTGTCCCTATAGACATTAGCCTTGACATACCCCCACAAAAAATAATCTAATGGTGTCAAATCGCATGATCTAGGCGGCCAATTGACCGGCCCGAAACGTGAAATTAACTGTTCACCAAACTCGCCTCGCAATTGCGCCATTGTTTCGCGTGCTGTGTGGCATGTGGCACCGTCTTGTTGAAACCACATATCATGCAAGTCAAGAACTTCCATTTCGGGCAAAAAAAAGTTTGTTATCATCGCTCGGTAGCGTTCACCATTGACAGTAACGCTGCGATTCGCATCATCTTTGAAGAAGATGCCCATAAACCGCACCAAACAGTGGCTTTTTCGGGATGCATTGGTAGCTGTTGCAATGCTTCTGGCTGATCTTCACTCCAAATGCGGCAATTTTGCTTATTTACGTACCCATTCAACCAAAAATGAGCCTCATCGCTGAACACAAGCAGCGCGCGATGAACATTTCGAACCGAGCACGAATTTTGATAGTAAAATTCAATAATTTGCAAGCGTTGTTCATTTGTAAGACGATCCATGGTTAAATTGCAAACCAAACTGAAGCTGTTTGACAGTGACACAAGGTACTAAACACACGTCAGCTGTCAAAACCAGTGTTGCCAAAACCAAACCAGCTAAAAAATCACCCGTTACTTGTTACTAAAGCAATAATTAAGCTACAAGGACGCGCTATCGAAACTAAGCTGATGGTTATTGAGAGTTCAACACAAAACCGTACTCCACTCGGTATTGATTTTGTAGAAGACGCCAAAATGATACTAAACCTGCCTCAGCGAATGTGGTATTTCGCAGATACACCTTCAAAGAAGTACGATTTTATTCAAACTGAGACAATATCTTCAATGAATCTTGCACCATCACTATCCACTCCAGATGACGGACGAAATCAGAAAACGCCAAACACACCACTTCAATTTCTTACAGCCCAGTCACCCACTCCATGTTTGATTAGTCCCATTCAGAGGACACCGCAACTACCACTTCAGGATACTTCAAATTTCCTGCCAGAAACTCAAGCGCAAAGCAGCCTCTTTTCTAACCAGAGAGATTACTCGCCAGATAGTATCGATAAAATTTTCGAGGATTCCCTCCCAAGGCAGTCTACACTATCTCATCTCGAGTTATCGCTGTATGACCCGGATTTCGTCTTCTTTGAGTCTTTTAGCATTGAAGATGTTACCCTCAAGGATGATGAAGCATCAGGCCTAGACACGGACAGAATACACCAGCTCAATACAATTCTGCTCCAAAACAAGAAATTGTTCCAACCTTCGGATAAGCCAGCTGCTGTTGTACAGCATAAAATATCTACAGGCAATCATGAACCCATTGCGGTTCCACCATATCGTCTTTCGGAAATAAAAAAGAAAATCCTACAAAACGAAGTAGCTGAAATGCTCAAATCAGGAATCATTGAGGAATGTGAATCCCCTTGGGCCGCACCTGTTGTAATGGTCCCCAAGAAAGTCGGAAGAGTCAGAGTTTGTGTAGATTATCGCCATAACAAGACCAGACGTATACCCATTACCTCGTTTAGATGACCTTCTCCACTCCGCTGGAAAAGCAGAAGTGATGTCAACTATGGATCTGCTATCGGGGTATTGGCAGATAAAGATGAAGGAGGAAGATAAAGATAAGTCGGCTTTTATAACGCCCTTTGGTATCTATAGCCTTTTATAATTACTTGCCAATTAAAATATTATTTTTTTTTTTTCAATTTTTCATCAGTCAAAACTATTTTGTCCGGAAAACTGGAACATCTAATGGACATATATGTACATTTAATTCTAAATTTTGTGAATCGGAGTTGTATACTGGGAGGATTTAATTTGAGAATACTTTAAATGTCGAGTAAGGAATCAGAACTTTACTCAGACATTGTGAAACAAACCCTAAACACATTTTTTTTAGTACCTTCTTTACAAATATTTATTTTTAATGTAGCTACTCAACTTCTTTGAATAAATTAAAATTAAGAATACAAATTCATGAGCTGTAAATAAAAATAAAAAGTTGAAACAAATTTAGGGTTTTTTTTTTGGTAAAATGTGGTAATCTGGAGTTTTCTAAATTATTCTGGGAAGAGATTTTTTTTTCATCTGGCAACACTGTCTAAAGCCCCATAAGGAGGAGTTGAAATTTTATTATTTAGGTACTGCTTGTTGTTTTAAATTTATAATTACATAGTTTTGAGAAGCTGTATTTTGGAAACTATCATCAGAGATGTTTCTCAAATTGAAAAAAAATTAGTAACTTTGAATTCTTAGAGCGAAGTTAAATTCGATAATTATAGTCCTTCAGAGTGAAAATCCGCAAATAACTGAAAAAAGCGAAAAAGGGCTGTTTCTTTTGTATTTTGACAATGTTGCATTCGGGCCTCGAGATCGAAAATTTTGATAATTCATTAAGCCAACATCATTAACAATTCTGCAAAAAATCAGAGCAACCGGATCTAATGCAAGATCTCCCTGTCCCTACTTTTAGAGAATAATGTTTTCTTTTGATTTTGAACACTCATCTGAAATAATACTCATTCACAGGATCATACATCAGTTTTGGTTAACGGAACATGCCAGATTCCGGACCCTGTATACAAATTTGTTGGCTCAATTATATGCTTTTACATACCACTTGGAGTGATGTTACTAACGTACTGGCTGACTTTAAGGCTGCTGGCAAGGCAAAGACAAAATCTAGGCGGAACAAATCATCTACCCACACCGGGATGGGCCAGTAGTTGGTTGGTGCAGACAACAACATTAGGTAAATGTTTCTAAAAAAAAAACAATTTTCATATTACACAAGGCAAAACATTTCTGAGGCTTTTACCTATTAGATGGAACTTTATTCTGATCAAACGATCTTTTGTGTAAAACTTCTAATCCATTAAGCTCTTTCGCTAACTACAGTAACTTCAGCTTTTCGTATTCATTTCTTGATTTGCATCCTTGTCTTTCGGGTGTGGAACTACAAAGCGTATGACAAACTCATTAATTCGGATCTGTTTGTCCAATGAGGAATCAAAAATAATGCTTCAAAAACTCAATGTTGTCCCTTAAGCGGAATCCATCCATAAGCTTCACTTACATCGAGGAAACAGAGCCCGTATTGCGTAAGACTAAAGTGATGGCTTTATTAAGTGCTCACTCTATCCTTCCCTATGGATCAGTAGCGTGGGGGGGGGGGGCTCAGTTTCAATTTTGGTAGAAGTTTTTTTTAACGTATCATTAAAACTTGCACAAAAAATCCTTTCTTATTATAAACCACCTTATATGAGTAACAAGGTAAATTTCAATTTTCAGGAAAACACAAACAAAATCCATACATTTAAAATTAATTGCATTTTTTTTTTCTTTGTATGCAAATAGAGATCTTTTTTAAATTTTTTTTTATATATTTATTTTTAAATAATACATTTAGGAAGTAAAATTTGGTGAAAAAATGAAATCCATTCTCCTTTTTTTTTATTTGCAATTTGATTCACCACATCTTCAGGGAATACATCGATTTCTTTGTATATATTCAACAAAGCTAATTCTTTAAGCCTGGTTTCCGTTGTTGTGGCCCTAATCCACGTTTTTAAATGTCTCAAAAAGGAAAACAAACGTTCTGTCCTGTTATTTCGGTTTCATCCTTATTCTGTTCTGTTATTTCGGTTTCATCCTTCCACATTTGTTTCCATATCTTAATATTGAAATAAAACAACCTTTTGAAAACAAATAAAAATTAAATAAAAATTAAATAACCCCTTTCACCGATGCTGTATAAACGCTTACAACAGCTGTTTTTGATGAATAAAACTTAATTTTTTCAAATATTCTTATACGACAAAATTTTAACTACGGTAGCAGGAGTATGATATTCATATTTAAATATATATTTATTTATATTTTCCTTTTTTCTTTAAGTAATCTTATAGCTATGTTATGTCTTATAGATATTACAATTCAAAGTAGCGCAAGCAGTAGCAAATGCAATAAAAAAAAAATAAAGGAAGATTTTTAAAAGGAAATTCTGAGCGAATTCATGGTGGTTCGCTAAACTCATGTTTTACCTAATCAAAATTCCATTACTGTTTTTATAAAAATAAAAGTTTATTTAACTATTCGACTTCAAAAATAGTGCATTTACATAAATAAAATTAAATTAAAATTCAAGGTTTTGCTTTAACTAAGCAATAGTTTAAAATGACGATACAAAAGTATGAGAAGATTGTTTTCCTCCGATTGCGTGAAATAGTTTTGGGACTTTTGCCGATGGCAAATGAACTTTATTTTAGGTTTCTTTAATACTGAGATTCGTTTGAAATGTCAAAAAAATCTAGATTACGTGTGGTATGATCTAGAGTGCTTTCATTACGATATCCATATCTATAGTTTTTTTTAATTAAAATTTAAGAATATTGATAAAAAAAAATCTAACAAAAATTAAATTTGAACGAAAAAATAGTAAAAACTATTCTTCTGTTTTATTGAAAATCTAAGCATAGTAGTTCATTTAGCTTGGAGGGGGCTCAAGCCCCCTGAGCCCCCCTCTGGGTACACCACTACTATAGATATGATAGAGACAGCTATAGTGAAAGCGCCAATCAAAAGATTGATAACAACTATCACCTTAGCCGATTCCGCCCCAGCTTTCAGTTCTCGTCCACAACTCGAATACAATTTTCTCCAATAACCCAAACATTTCGGACTCTTACCAATATTGATAAAACGTTTTAAGCCTAGTACACTCCTGATCCGAAACGCAGTTTTTCTGTGGTCCCCAATACAACAGTGAAAAGCTTACGGAAACCACAGGGAAAACACACCCACTGAAAGATTCACCAATTTCAAAAGCAATTTAGGTATACTACAAAAGAAAAAGCAGAGCGACATTTTTCGATTCCGTTGCAATTTTGTAAGGGATTTTTCGTTTCGCATCAGCATCTGACTCGGCTTTACCGGTAAATTCTAAAATTTCCCAGTTTCGGAATTTTATAGTGATATATGAATTCCTTAGGCACATCTTAAGAACTACATGACTACATAATGATATATATAATAATGTATTATGACTCCCCAGAGTCCAGATAGTTGTTACCTTCCGCCAACGAAAATGAATAAACTTTACCTGGAAATTATTGTGAAAATAAAGCAAATAAAAGAAAAACAACGAAAGTTTTGTGTTTTTTTAATTTATCTTGATTTAATTATATTAAAATTTACTATCACATTGTTTTTTTTTTATAATTTAATTATGCGACGCGTTTCGGCCGTAGAGTCGTTAGGGGTAAGTGTACGCACTTTCAACTTTGAAACATGATTCCAAGCTACATATAGAAGATATAATACAGGGCTTTATTAAATAACAAAGCTGCATATTTCGTTATTAATTAAAAAAAGTAAAACTATATATTTTTTTCAATTTACTTACATTATATTTGAAAAAAACCAAAGCAAGTCAGATTGCGCACACTTGCCCCTACCTAGGGGTAAGTGAACGCATGATTTGGGGTAAGTGTGCGAACGTCCAACATTTTTCGGTTTTTACTAAAACACTTATAATTACAAAGTTTTATTATAAGTACCTAACTTTTTTGTTTAAAAAAATAAATTGCTTAGCCTTATCAATTTGGCATTGTGTCACAACCTTTTTTCAGGATTTTTCCTTACATTATGTTCGAGGCATCTGGAAAAAAAGAATAATAAAAAACATCATGGGAACATTAAATGTATTTATTTTGAATACACAACGAGTTTGTTTTTAATTACATCAATTAAAAATTCGATTCTTACACCCGAATACACGCTTACTATATTCCTACGCATGCGCACACTTGCCCCAATACCCCAATACAATCTATATATAATATATTCAATAAGTAATTAGCACTCAATATGTTATAATAAAATCACTGAACGATAACACGTTTTTAAAATTGAAAAATATTTTAGTAAAACTAACCTTTTTTTTTGTTTCGCTTTCCTTCAAAAAATAAACAAAACCAAAGCACAGCACCCGCTGACCCAAGCAAAGGACAGATACCTACTGAATTGTGCGTTTACAGATACTTAATATTTATTGTCATTTTCGAGAAATTAACTGTGCGTACACTTCCCCGCTGCGCACACTTACCCCAAACGACTCTACGTCCATCATCGGGCTAAATATAAAGGAAGTGACTCTAGACATGCCAATTATAACAATTTTGGTTTATAAAAGTACTGTTTATGCGGCCGCGCAGGGCCAGGGCCCTCCGCCGGTGGGCATACTTCAGACAACCAGAGTTTTTTTAAAGTCGCGCGAAGCGCGTTAACGCACCCCACTTTTAATGGCGAAAAACTGTTATAAATTGGCATGTCTCTAGTCTCATCCAAATATAAATAGACTGTCAACAATTGTTTATCGTTGAGTAGTTTGTCCTGTTCTTTTTTACAAGCTTTGTATATTTCGTATTCCTCCAAAGCGTCCAACGTTGACCCTTTTTTGCATATTTGCAAATGTGTCAAATTTGATATAAAGTCTGTATAATTAGGATTATTGTCGATTAGATGTTGTGCCTCATAAAGAGTTCTGGCCGTCTGACCTATGTAATATTTATCACAATTGTTGCAATCAATTTTGTATACACCACAACATAGGTAGTTCTATTTCTTTTGTAGTTTTTGTTTTAAAATTTTTTGTATGTTCTTATTCGTCTTATATGAAAAATGTATATTGAGGTTTTTAAGTTCGTGTTTAACTATCTGTGGTAATATATTTTTGTATTCATGGATATATATTTCTTTTCAGTATTGTTATTTTGTATTTGACTGTTATTTTTATTTTCATTTCATTTCGTTTTGTTTTATTTTCCTTCTTAGTAAATAATTTGTCTATTGTTTGGCTTCTGTAACCATTTGCGTTAGCTATCTGTTTTATTATCATCATCATCGTCGGCTCGACAACCGGGGTCCGGTCCTGGCCTCCTTCAACAAGTCTCTCCACCCATTCCGGTCTCGAGCCGCCGCCATCCAGTTGCGCACCCCAAGGCTCCGGGCGTCCTGGTCTACGCCATCTCTCCAGCGCAAGCATGGTCTACCACGCTGTCGTCTACCATAGAATGTACCACAAAGAACTTTCCGAGCAGGTTCCTCTTCGCTCATGCGAGCTAGGTGCCCTGCCCACCGGAGTCTACCGAGCTTAATTTTTGTCACGATATCTGCTTCAAGGTAGATTGCGTACAATTCATGATTGTACCGTCTCCGGAATCGTCCTTCCTCACATATGGGGCCAACAATTCTCCTTAAGACTTTTCTCTCGAACGCGGCTAAGAGGTCGGAGTGCCTTTTGCTAAGCACCCAAGTCTCGGATCCATATGTGAGTACTGGCAGGACCATGGTCCTGTACAGCAGCAGTTTTGAAGTTATGGTGAGATTTCTGGATTTGAAGAGCTTTGACAGACTATAGTAGGCTCTGTTGGATTTGAGAAGCCGCCCGCGTATTTCTTCTTCTATATTGTTATCGGCTGCTACTATTGACCCAAGGTATTTAAAGGATTGCACCACTTCAAATTCGTGCTCCGCTACCTTGATTGTTTGACCAACTGTTCCTCTCGCATTCGACGCCACCATGTACTTTGTTTTACCTTCACTAATGTGCAGCCCTGGATGAAGGAATCATGTACAGCTTGCTCAGTTCTTCCGATGATGTCGATGTCGTCTGCGTAAGCCAGTATCTGTTTTATTATGTCTATTTCTTTTTTGTAGTCACCTTTATCCAAAGGTACCTACAATGAAAAGTCTATTGACGAAAGCGTTGAAGGATGACATTTTTTTGTGAATATGGGTGGTGGGAGTCGTTGTGGATGACTATATCTGGTGTCGTAGGTTTCCTATACCTATATGTTAAATTTAAGTTTGTTGTTGTTTTTGCTGATGCTCAAGTCTAAGAAGTTTATGGTGTTGTTTTCTTCGATTTCTGCTGTAAATTTTATGTTGTTGTTAATGTTGTTGATGTATTTACTTTATTAATAGGTCAATATGTCTGTTCATCATCATCATCGTCGGATGGACAACCGGGGTCCGGGCCTGGCCTCCTTCAACAAGTCTCTCCACCCATCCCGGTCTCGAGCCGCCGCCATCCAGTTGCGCACCCCAAGGCTCCGGGCGTCCTGGTCTACGCCATCTCTCCAGCGCAAGCATGGTCTACCACGCTGTCGTCTACCATAGAATGTACCACAAAGAACTTTCCGAGCAGGTTCCTCTTCGCTCATGCGAGCTAGGTGCCCTGCCCACCGGGGTCTACCGAGCTTAATTTTTGTCACGATATCCGCTTCAAGGTAGATTGCGTACAATTCATGATTGTACCGTCTCCGGAATCGTCCTTCCTCACATATGGGGCCAACAATACTCCTTCTGTCTGTTAGTGCCGTCAAATATAATAAAGGTGTCGTCGACGTATCTTGTATAAAATATTAAAATAATTTTTGTATACAAAGGGTTAGATGTGGATAATATGTTTTCATAGTGATTAAGATATATCTATGTCGGCTATAAGGCCGCTTAGGTGGGATCCCATAGCGAGTCCTTCTTCATGTATGTAATTCCTATTGTTGAATCTGAAGTAATTTAGCTTGAGAATTATGTTTAATAGAAGTATTATTTCATCTGTTTGTTGATTGTTGATGGTTACGGTGGTGGTTAAGTTTTCTCTTAATATCTGGATGGTTTCTTTTATAGGTATATTTGTATAGGTACATGTTAGTGACGTCGAGATTTTTTGTTTTTTCTATGAATTCTGTGTAGTTTTTTATGCTATGGTTATTATGTAAAGTTAAAGTTTCAGAGGATTTTAAAAATTATCCAAGCCAACTACTTGCATTTGAGCGGATTGTAGATATAAGTATAGCTGATTTCAAGAAATGGTCGGTATGTCATTTTGTCCATATATGTCATTTTGGACGTACTTCCCCTATACTCTTGTCAGCTTTTGTGATTATTGATTTTGTTTTAGATTTTTTAGATTAAATTTGTCTTTTTATATTTATGTTGAACTTTTTTGTGTGTTTTGTTATTTTTGATGATTTGTTTAAGTTTTCTGTTGATGATGATCCTTGTTTCATTTTGTAACTCTTGTGTGGGTATTGTTTTAATGGCTGCTTCAGCATTAATTACTTCTTGATTTATGTTGTGAAAGTTGATATTTGGAATATTATTTTTGAGTCCTTTGTTTAAAGTGTCGATTTCAGGTTCAGTAAGTTGGATATTAGTGTTGTTAATCAGTCTAGGATAAAATGTGTGTTATGTACGTACTTTGTTGAGGGTGATAAATTGGTGAGTATACGCGTTTTAATTTGTTGTTTAATGCAAATTTCTTTTGCTATTTCTTTGGTGTTATTATTTATGTGTTCAGCAATGATGTACTGTAATTTATTGCATAGTTGTAGGTGGAGTTTGCATAATGTATTATTTAAGTTTATTTTTTTAAAGTTTAGGTATGAGAACGAAGTATTGCTGCAGTTGTGTATGATGTTTTTTTGATTTAAATTGAGTACGTGTGTCAAGTTAGCACTACACTCTTACAGCCAAATTAATAAACGTGGAATAGCGAAGGGTTACTCCTTATTCCGTGAACTAAGGGCAAAATGTTAATAATAAAACAAAATTTCTAGTAGTTGACGATACTAAGCTAAACCACCGATTTAGGTGGTTTAGCGAAAGAATAATAACCAGATGTGTCAAATTTATTCTAAAATTTAAAAAATTAAGTGAAGATTGCAAATTTAATTTTGAATACAAATAATAGTGTTTAATAGATGTATTGAGTTCTTAAAACATTTGCAATTATTGGACAATCAGCCATCCACGACAATAAAAAGATATACAAAACCAGATATGTTCCAATGCAAGTGCTTATTCAAAACTAATTCGTGAAGAAATATGTGTTTTCCAAGGAAAATATGAGGAAACTCAGTGTTGAACACAAGGATCGATTCAACGCAGGTCATCGAACGCGCCTATCTACATGCGCTCATATAAAACTGGCATCAAATGTCAATCGAGATGTCAATACAAAACGCCATTCCAAATTGTCACTTACTTCATCTTCTTCGCCAATAAAGTGTGCCAAAAATTTAATAAAGTAAATGTGTTATTGTGTTTTATTTCCTACCTACCTAGTTTTTGTTTGAAAACTTCGTCAAATTTTAAAAATTTTAAAAACTTTTTTCTCTCCACAACTAATTTACAACGAAATAGCTACAATTAATTGCGTACTTTGTTTTTTTAATTTCCCAAAGTGTAGTGCTAACTTGATATCAAGTTAGCACTACATACCATGTTTTTTTTTAGGAAGTGACTCCAGACATGAAAATTATAACAGTTTTGGTTTATAAAAGTACTGTTAATGCGGCCCCGCAGGGCCATTGCCCTCCGCCGGTGGGTATACTTCAGGCACCCAGAGTTTTTTTTTCAAGTCGCGCGAAGCGCGTTAACGCGAGCCCACTTTTAATGGCGAAAAACTGTTATTACTGTTATAATTTGGTCACGTTGTTTTTTTTAATACAAAGAAACTTATGGCAAAAAAATGTTTAGAATTTTTTTCTTTCCACAAATATTTTGTAACAAGAAAACTACAATTAACTGTGTTATTAGTTTTATTATTTTCTAAAAGTGTAATGCTAACTTGATATCAAGTTAGCGCTACATACCATTTTTTTTTAATAGTAGGGCTACAAATTTTTTTTTCCACTACTAATTTACTACTAAAAAGCTACAATTAACTGTGTACTTAGTTTATTTAATTTCTAAAAGTGTAGTGCTAACTTGACACACGTGTATATTCGCGACAGCAACAGTTGAAATTAGAAATAGAGAAAAAACGAGTACAAGACAAGTTGCCAGTGAATTATTGTTGTGCAAGGTTTTTGCAAAGGGATATGGATCTTGCACAATACGTTGTTGGTCCAATGAATAAACTTTGTAGGTATTGTGCTGCAAAGCTTTTTTGTTTAGAAGTGTCTTGATGGATCCTTCTCCCTTTGCTGTTATAAGGGTAACAAAAATTTACCTGCATACGATATTTGTAATGAATTGAAAACAGTGCTTGATCGTAAAGACAGCAAAACTAAAAACTATTTGGAGAACGTTCGGCAATTGAATAGGGCTTTAGCAATGGCTTCTATTCAAATAAATTTAGTACATGTTCCAGGACGTGGGCCATTTTGTTTCAAAATTCATGGGCAGTTCTACCAAATGATTGGTTCCTTACAGCCTCTTGCAGGTCAAAATCCATCGTACGCTGCATTGTTTATTATTGATTCTGAGGATGCTTTAAGACAACGACATGAAAATACTGCAAATGCATCCTGTGATCCCCAAATCATGACCAAGTTGCAGACGATGTTGACAAATTATAATCCTTATGCACAAATTTTCAACTATGTCAAAAATTTCATAGAAAATTCCCAAGATGTACAATTAGAATTCACAACAGTAAATGCATTTGATCCTAGAAGGTATAATTTGCCAGTACTAAGTCAGGTGGCTGCAGTTTTTATGAGCGACGATGGTGCACCACCAGGTAAATTTGATTTTGTTGTATGCTCTAAAAGTTGTGAACAATTAACTCGGATATCTTATTTGAATCCCCACTGTGATCCGATGTGCTATCCATTGCTTTTTCCATGTGTTGATGCAGGATGGAAGCTAGGCATGCCTCACGTTAATGTTCACAGAACAGCAGTAAGGACTGTCACTTAACAATTTCAATACTACTGTTATCGTCTGGCAGTTAGAGACACTTTCAATCTTATTCATTACTCTGGAAAATTGTTTCAACAGTATGTCGTTGACAGCTATGTTAAAGTAGAAGGCTCCCGTATTGCTTATGTAAGGTCTCAATAGAAAAATTTGCGAGCTTAAAATTATAAAGGTTTGACTGATTTTATTCACAATGAAGTTCAGCAAAGGGGTTTATTACCAGGAATACCAGCCGTCTTGCCCTCATCTTTTATAGGCTCGCCAAGAAACATGCTCCAGAACTACCAAGATGCTATGTCAATTGTTGCTCGCTTTGGAAAGCCTGATGTTTTTTTAACATTTACATGCAATCTGAACTGGCCTGAAATAACAGGCGAATTGCTGCCGTTTGAACAAGTGCACAATAGATCAGACCTAATAACAAGAGTCTTTAGTCTAAAGTTAAAATCTTTGCTCGATGATCTTTTCAAAAAAACACGTGTGAGGGGTTGTATTATCTTATCTCTATGTCATAGAGTTCAAAAGGAGAGGCTTGCCTCATGCCCATATTTTGCTAATGTTAAGCCCGGTGGACAAACTAGTTGATGCGGAAAATGTCGATTCATTGATTACAGCTGAAATACCTGATCCTCATGCAGCTCCTATGCTTTACAACATTGTTTTAGAAATGTATGGTTCCTACATAATCCATGTGGTAATATAAATCCATCCATGCCCTGTATGAAAGATTGAAAGTGCACTAAAGGGTTCCCTAAAAATTTTAATGACATAACAAACCTTAATGTCAATGGTTATCCTTTATATAGAAGGAAAGATAATGGTGTTAATTTTAATTGTGGGAGAGACAGTGGTCGATAACCGTTGGATTGTACCGTATAATCGATATTTGACACTAAAATATAATGCACACATTAATGTTGAAATTTGTTCTTCGGTTAGGTCTGTTAAATATTTGTAGAAATATGTTTATAAAGGTGCATCAGTATATTTACACAACAACAATAAATTCACAAGATCAACAAGTCCGTGTTGATGAAATTAACGTTTATTTAGATTGTCGCTATGTCAGTCCTCCAGATGCAATGTGGAGGTTGCATGAAAGACACCTTTTTGATCGTTCGCATGCCATCACGCGCTTACCAGTGCACTTAGAGCAAGAACAAATGATATATTTTCTAGCCGACCGAGACTTGGAAGCAAACTTGAACAGGGAAACGAAACTCACAGCTTATTTTAAATTGAATCAACAAAATGAAAATACGAGACAGTATTTTCTCGGAAATTCCAGAACATTATACCTGGGACAGCTTCGTGAACTTTTTGCCATTGTATGTTTATTTTGTGCGCCAACAAACATTCCTCAGCTTTGGGAAATATTCCACAAGCAATTATCCGAGGACTTCTGCAAAGAAGAACTTTTTAAACAACTTGGCCGCCATTGTGAAGATTTCAGATTGCCGAAACCACCCGAATGCGATTTCCATCTTGGTGACAAAAAATATAGCAGATAGGAAGAACATCAAAAGGGAATAGAAGCATAAGACAAATTGAACAACGAGCAACAACGAATTGCAGATGACATTTTGCAGGCAGTCACTAATGGAACACAGCTATTAATTTTCATCGATGGACTAGGTGGTGGTACCGGCAAAACATTTCTCTATAGAACTTTATGTCACATTTTACGAAGAGAAGATAAGGTTGTCTTACCTGTTGCATGGACAGGAATAGCGTCTAATTTATTGCCGGATGGCAGAACTTCTCACTCCCTTTTCAAATTACCTGTACCTATTGTTGAAACTTCAGTATCATCTATTAGACTGTTTTCAAAAGAAGCTGACTTGATAATATGGGATGAGATTTCAATGGTTCCCAAGCATGCTTTAGGAATTGTTGATCGACTACTACGCAATATTTCTAACGTGAACACACACTTCGGGGGAAAAACCATAATTTTCGGTGGTGATTTCAGGCAGGTTCTTGCTGTTGTCCGACATGGAAACCGAACTACCATAGTAGAGGAGAACATTAAACAATCGCCACTATGGCGGGTGATACAGAAACGAAAACTGACGCAAAACATGAGAACAGACGATCCGGAATTCAGCAACTGGCTTCTGCGGTTAGGAAATGGGGAACTTGAACTGCAACACGATGTTTCACCAGACACCGTCAAAATTCCTAAGATCTCTAATGAAATGATATAATAACGAAAGTTTTTCGAACCCCTAATATTAATGCCAACAATGTCAACAGTTTTATCAACACAACTATATTATGCCCGAAAGATGAAGACTGCACAAAAATTAACGAACACATTGTCCAAAATATTGTAGTAGGATGTTGTAAAGTGTACTACAGTTGTGATTCAATTATATCTGAGGTGGAAACTGATAACACATTGTATCCTATCAAATTTTCGAATACCTTAAACCCGTCAGGCTTGCCAACACATAAATAGATTTTGAAGAAGAACACTATCGTCATGTTAATAAGAAATTTAAATGCTAAATGTGGCTTAATTAATGGGGCCAGAATGGTTGTCACATACCTACATGAGTACACTATCACGGCTCAGTTGATTGATTCTATGAAAACTTTTGATAAACCCCGCATAAATCTTACTCCATCTGACCCAACTATGCCTTTTCACATGATTAGGAGGCAGTTCCCACTGAAAGTTGCTTTTGCAATGACTATCAACAAGTCTCAAGAACAAATATTTGAAAGAGCTGGATTATACCTACCAAATGCAGTTTTTACTCATGGACAACTGTACGTAGCATTTCCAAGTGTCAAAAAATCAAACAACATATATATATCTATTAAAGAAAAAAATTCAAAAAATTTCATTCTTACATCAAATATTCTTTACAAAGAGGTTTTGTAAAACTAATATGTTCATATCAATAATAAAAAGAATTTATTTATTTTGTTCAAACATTTTATTTGAAAATTTAAAACCTTATTGAATGTGCGAAATTTTCGCACGGGTCTTCTGGTCATTATATATTAGTATTGGTATAGCATAACTGTTATAAATCAGCTTATCTGACTAAGTATTCGTAATTGTAAACTGCAATTCAATATTCAATTGTCTCGCAATATTTGGCGACGAGGAAAAAAAATAATAAGTATCAAAGTACTTTTATAAAAGAAATCGATTTATTTTAAATACACTAGTGAATCAAAAAAGGAAATATATTATAATTATAAATATAACATATATATTTAAAAACCGCGATTGCGTGTATGTAACATGACTACAGAGACTAAACCAGCTATGGCTACAACTGTTTATGCAGCAGCAGCACAAATTGGCAATATCGAATATTTTATAATGGGTGTAGATGAATTGGGGGCGAATTGGTAGCATCTTCATTTCGAACAATATTGATAATGACAAAAAAGTTTCATATCTAATCAGTATGGAAGTGACTCTAGACATGCCAACTATAACTTCAGACACCCAGAGTTTTTTTCAAGTCGCGCGAAGCGCTTTAACTCACGCCCACTTTTAATAGCGAAAAACTGTTATAACTGTTATAAATTGGCATGTCTCTAATCGCGTCCAATCAGTATTGCATGGAAGGATTCTTATGAAAAAACTAAGAAAATTTTATCACCGAATAATAGATTATTCTTATGAAGAGCTTACCAAACATTTAAAGAGTCATTTCAAACCTGTTCGAAACGTAAGAGCTGAGAGGTATAAATTTATGTGTCTTACATTAGCAGAAGCGGAAACACTCAGAGATTTCATAATAGAGCTGCAAATGTTAGCGGATACATGCGAGTTTGATAGTTTTTTGGATCAAGCACTTTGTTATAAATTCATTTGGTCACTCAAAGACGAACATATTCAAAAGAAGTTACTCGACCTGCCTCTGACGAAAAAATTTATTGACATTTGCGAAACCGCGCTTTTGATGGAAATGTCATCGAAAGATGTAAAGGCTATTGAGTAAGGATAGACGTCATTATCAAACCAAAATTTAATTCAATCAAAAACCAAACCAAAATTGGAGTAACAGAGAGAAAAATATCCGTTACCAACATCCAAATGTAAGAGGAGCAAGAAGTCCAGTTACGAGTGACAGCAGCAGTAAAAATAGGCAACAATATAATAGTGGACAACAAGTGGATACCCGTACTTTACTGCAAGTACAATGCTATAATTGCCAGCAGTGGGGTCATTTTGCAAATACATGCAATAGACAGAGACGTAACTATAGTATGTTAAGTTTTAATAAATTATTAAATAAAAACCGTTTTACGAATAGAAATAATATGAATAGAAGTATGAACTATATTGATAATGAAGGTGAACAAGATGAAGTGGATGACGAGTTTTTACTTTCAAATTTAAGTTTATATTCACAATATAGGTAGAATTAATGGTGACCAATTAAAATCAGTAATTTTACAAGCAGATGTTAATTCTAAGTTATTAAAAATGGATGTGGACAGTGGCGCATGCCTTTTAGTTATTTCAAAGATAACCTTTAGGAATTTTTTTTAGTGATTGTGTTTTTAAACGAGTTGATGATGTTAAAGTTAAGAATATGTTACTATTCAATTAATTTTTGAACAACACTTCGTTTTGTTTATACGGATGTTTGTATTTTTCTATAACTAAAATTATTTTTCGATAATATTTATTCTTATGAAATCTTTGATCAGGAGCAGAACTAAATCTTTTAAATAAATTTTGTTTATTGTTTATTTATAAAATCCTAGTCTTTTAATAAATGCAATAGGCTATGGGCCCAGCAGCTGGTTTATAAATAATATTATAACAATTTTGAAAGAATTTTAGTTTTTTGTTTTTTGGTCATAAGAAAATAAGAAAGGATAATATCTTAGAAGATGGATCTAGTCAAGCACGTAAAACTCTTAAATAGTGAAACAGATTGGCCAATATGGAAGAGAAAGATGAGGGATCTACTAGATTATCACGAAGGAGCTGTTGATGTCATCGATGGAAAATAAGTAAAACCTAAACCATTGATTCTGAATGCCACGGAACCTCCAAAAGGCAGAATATAAGATGAAGTGTGATTTGTACAGAAAAGCTAATAGTTATTCAAAGTCAATGATAACTTGTTCTGTGACGGATGCAGTTTACCAAAAGATTATGGACAAGGAAACGGCTTATGATGCATGGAATGCATTGAAAAATCAATTTGAAGCAACTTCAAAGGATCAATTATTCAAAATTTGTACTGATCTTTTTAGTTTTAACTGGAAGACAGGGGATAATGTTTCAACCCATATAGCTCAGTTAAGAAACTTATGGAATGAATTAAATAATGGTCTTGTCGCTAAAAAGCATAATGCGTTACCAGATTTGATGCTAGTGTGCACAATTTTACACATTTTACAAAGCAAATATGAATCTTTCAAGTCAAGCAGGATGCTTTTAACAAAAGAAGAAGAAAAGAATTTCGATGAATTTACAGCACAGCTATGCATGTTTGAGAGAAACTTTCAGAAATCTTCAGACAGGGAAGATGGTTCTCAAGAAGCGCTAGTAGCAAGAATTGATAAGAAAGATCAAAGAAAAATCAAGAACAACTGGTCAAGAAATAATGATACATGCAATTACTGTAAGAAGAAAGGTCATTGCCTGCGGGATTGCAGAAAATGGATATCTGACGGACGTCCAAATAGAAACAAACAAAGATGTGCCACCCAGAGCAATTCAATGGATGTGAATGCTTCGCTTGTTTCAGTTTGCAACGAAATCTTTGCATATGAAGAAAACTTGAATGATTGGTGGATCGACAATGGGGCAACAAGACACGTCAAGAATTCAGCAGATTATTTCTATGAATTTTAAGAATTCGAAAGCCCGTGCAGTATACAACGTTACTATGTGGTCATCGTAAGACGAACGGTTCGTTGTTTAAAGCAGCAATAAAAGCACTTATCAGAGACAAAAGATATGATATAAACGTTGTGATTGCAGAAAATCAAAAAATGTATGAAAGATGGGGACACCAAGACAAGCGAAACATAAAAGAAAAGCTAGAAAGAGAACTGGGAATACAAGTCAAATTAGATAGCAATATTTTTGAGGCATGTATTTATGGAAAGAAGCATCGATTGCCATTTGGAACTCGAAGAAAAGCAACTCAACCAGGAGAGCTACTGTCAACTGATGTTTGTGGACCATTCAATGCTTATTTCTAGGAAAAACGATATTTATAAGTATTTAAAGATAGTTGCACAAAATTTCGATATGGATTTGCAATTGAACATAAGTCGGATGTTAAGGACGCTTTGAAAGAAGTACTTGCTCATGCAAAAGGACTCGGTCACACGATAAAAGAACTGTTAAGTGACAATGGTGGTGAGTTTGACAATGCTGAAATCAAAAAGAAGCTTCGAGAAAATGGAATCATGCAAAGACTAACTGCACCATATACACCTCAGCAAAATGGTGGCAGTGAACGAGACAACCGAACTATTATAGAAATGTCAAGAACCTTCAAATATTCAAATTCGGAAATCCAATTTCCAGAAGCTGGGCAGAATTAGTGAATTCTGCTATAGTCCATACGAACTCTGAATGGGAAAGAAACCTCGGATAAAGCATCTATCTTCTTCTTGCTTTACTCATATACCTACGAGTACAAAAGAGAAAGAAAATGGATAAAAAAGCTGTGAAGGCATATTTGGTTAGATATGATGGTGATGAACGGTACAGAATCTTCAACAAGGAAGATAATATAGTAATATTATATAGAGATGTCCAATTTCAAGGCCCAGAATTTGTAAAAACACAGTATAGTTACCTATGCATGATATACAAGAAGAAACATATGAAAAAACATTTGAAGAAGAAGAAAACGAAATTCATACAGAAGATAGCCGGGAATGACAATAGTTTCGAAAACGTAGAAGAGGATTTTCCAGAGCCAGCACAAAGTCTCATAAATCGGTCAGAACTAACAAAACCAAAGAAGTACGACGATTTTGTCATGGCAGCGGAAGAATTCGTGAGCATATTAGAAAATCCTAAAAGATACCAAGAAGCAACAAACAATAAAAATAAAAAAAGAATGGAGGAACGCAATGGAAAGTGAAATTGCATCACTTAAGGAAAACCAGACATGGATATTATCAGAAACAAAAGCGATATGGTGCAAGTGGGTTTACAACTTAAAGAAAAATCCTGATGGTAGTATCCATAAATACAAAGCCAGGTTAGTCGCAAATGGTTTTAGCCAACGTTATGGTACTGACTTCTGTCAAACGTTCAGTCCAGTCGCTAAGTTGGGGACGATACCGTCAATTTTAAGGATTGCTGCAAGTGAGGAAATGCATTTAACACATTTTGACGTATCAACAGCCTTTCTTTATGGAGAACTTGAAGAAGTCATATATGTATATGAGACAACCAGAGGGATACAGCGATGGTACAAACAAAGTATGCAAACTGAAAAGAAGTTTATATTGTCTTAAACAATCATCGAGGTGCTGGAATAAACGTTTTGGAAGTTTTATTTCGAAATTTGGATTCAAAACAAGTAAGTGATGCTGATCCATGTTTATTTATTCGAGAGCGCAAGGGCAACAAACTCAGGCTGGTTTTGTATGTTGATGATGGTTTAGTTGGATCCACAGATAAAAAGGACTTAGATATTTTCATTAATGAACTGAAGCAAGAATTCAAAATCATCTCAAAGGAAGCTGTATATTTTCTTGGACTAGAGATTGAGATAGAGGACAAAAACATTAAAATTAAACAGACAGCACATGCAAGAACGATTCTGGAAAGATTTAACTTTTCTGAATGTAAATCTATCTCAACACCTATAATAAAGACTACCGAAATTTCTAAAACAGGGAAAGAACAAATCGAGGAGAAGACATTTCCGTACAAACAAGCTGTTGGTGCATCTTGCCTACAGCGTTGGATTTCTTTCAAGAACACTTGAAAATCCATCCACAGAAGATGTTGTTCGTGTAAAGAGAGTGTTTCGATACATAGCAGGAACTATAGAATATGGAATAGAATAACTTATCTTCATGACGCAGAAAAAGTAATTCTTGAATGTTTCAGTGATGCAAACTTTGGGGGTTGCGTAAAAACAGGACGTTCAACTTCAGGAGTTGTTATTAAATACGCTGGAAGTGCAATTTCTTGACTTAGTCAAAGACAAACGATGGTGGCTAAATCAACAACAGAAGCAGAAATTGTAGCGGCCAATGAAGCAGCAAAAGAAGCAATTTGGGTCAAAAGATTATTCCAGGGCATTTTTCAACTAAAAGAGATTTCTGTAATACAAGTTAATAACTCTGCAGCAGTCAGACTTTCACAAAATCCAGAATTTCACCGAAGGACCAAACATATTGCCATCAAGCATTTCCTTATTAGAGAGAAAGTAATTGAAGAACAAATTATGGTTCAACAAATTTTAACCGAACATCAGTTGGCAGATGTTATGACAAAGCCATTACCAAGTCCATGTCTTAAAACTTTATGTAATCAGATGGGACTATGTATTTAAAATTCGGTTTAGGTTGTAGTTATGTTTAAATTTAACTTCCAAGTAACAAGGGAAAGTGTTAAAGTTAAGAATATGTTACTATTCAGTTAATTTTTGAACAACACTTTGATTTGTTTATACTTAGGATGTTTGTATTTTTCTATAACTAAAATTATTTTTCGATACTATTTATTCTTATGAAATCTTTGATCAGGAGCAGAACTAAGGCCGATTTTATTCACTCAAAGTTGAACACAACTTGAGGATTTTTGGATTCAACTTGTGAATTTGTTTTTATTCACTCAAAGATTACATTTTCAACTTTCGATTTTAAACTCTAGAGTTGATCAACTTTAGATTTCTCAACTCCTGGAAAAAGTAGAAGTTGGTCGAGCAAACTTGAGATTTCACATAAGAAATTTTCTTTTTTTTTATTTGTGTTTCAAAAGCGTGTTTCATATCGCAAAAAAGAAGAAAAATAAACATATATGTTTATACTCATCCTTTCGCTATATATAGGGCAAGTACATATTGGTTTCATATTCAAAAAAATGTTTAGATTGTAATCAAAACTAGCACTACGATAATCGATTTTGATTAAACTTCGTACCTGTAATAACCAAGGCAATTGTAAAATACTGCGTTTCACGTTTTTCTCAAAAAATTCATATAACTTATTTTTGGGTTATTCAAGTATATATTTTCGATTATTCGACCGATTTTGTTATAATTTTGCAAACTGGTGATTCTAAATAGTCTAAAATATATGGCATTACAAAATTTTTAAAACATGGTTTTATAAACAAAAATCAAACAATAAATCAATATTTTAGTGGGTACTTTTTACTCATTTAATATTTTCTTGTTAAATATACATATACATCATCCATCGTCAATGTGTGGTTTCACACAGTTGTTAACCGCAAGAGCAAGTTCGTGCGATCAAGCCGTGCATTATTTAAGATTTCCTTTCCTCATATTACCATATCAAGATCCTTATTCCAGTTCCTATACGAGAAGTTCCTGTCACGAGAAGTTAGTTTGTCGAGTCGTAGATTTACGAATAGGGAGCAAGAACCACTCCCCAACCTTCGAGGTAAGCCTAACTAGGGCAAGCGTGCCGTGCCCCTTTTCTACATCAAAGAACACCTCCGTGGTATACCGAACCTCAAAACACAATTTTCCTCTTCCAGCGAATAAAAAACTATGGGAAGTATGGGACCCTTGTTGTTATTTTCCAATTATTTGTTGGCAATTCAACATAATTTAACACAATTTAACAGAATTTAACACAAATATGTCATCGATATAATTGACAGACTCAAATTTAAATTTTAAAATGACAGTTTTTTTTTATAATTCACAAATATCCCAGGGATATTTTTCAAACTGGAAGTTGGCCAACTTTAGATCTTCAACTCGAGAGTTGAGAAAATAATTAGTGAATAAAAAGAAATTTCAACTTGCGTTTCAACTCTCGAGTTAAAGTCAACTCTTAAGTTGGCCAACTTGAGAGTTTGCTTCGAGTTGAGCAATAGTGAAAAAATGGCCCTAAATCTTTTAAATAAATTTTGTTTATTGTTTTTTTTATAAAATCCCATTCTTTTAATAAATGCAATAGATGAAAGGCTTAAAGTGGTAAATGGCTCAAGGGTGATAGCAGTTGGTGAGTATCCTGTTAAGGTGAGATTTTTATGAAAAAAACATGTTCCATAGTTTATACATATTTGGTTTTAATCGAAGCCGAAACTGATGTTATGCCATTATTGGGAAGAGATTGGTTAGACATTTTGTTTGTAGGATGGCGAAATTTATTTCAAATAAATAATGTAATTTGTTATGGTTGAATCTGACGTGAAGGTTGATATTGTAACAAATTTTTTAATACTATTTGATGAAGATTATTCCGGAGTCATTAAAATGCATTTTGCTGAAATAATTCTAACACCACACAACCGGTTTTCCATGGTGCTTATACTATAGCATATGGTCTTAGACATAAAGTTGACCCGGGAATTGACAGTCTTCTGAAGTTTGAAGTTTTAGTGCTGGTAAGGCACAGCGTTTGGGCTTCGCCAATGGTTGTAGCAGGAGTTGGAGCCTTCCAACTGATAGCGATGTCAGAATCTTCTCAAGCTTTTCTAACCATTAATACACGTAGAGGCCTGTTCCAATACACACGCCTACCTTTTGATTTAAAATCATCACCATCGATCTTTCAATGTGTAATAGATAGTATTCTACGCGGATTGCCAATGGTTAAGGGATATGTTATATGTAGATGATATTATTGTTGGGGGTAAAACGTATGAGGATTGTAAAAACAATCTGTATGGTGTTTTAAAAAGGCTTAAAAAATACAATGTGAAAGTTCGACAAGAAAAATGTGTTATTTTTTTAGGCGACAAGTAGAGTACTTAGGTTATGAACTTTCTCAGAATGGAATTCAGCCCAAAAGAGATAACATGCGTGCTATTCTTGAAGCACCAACCCCATCACTAGAGGCATTTTTGGGATAGCAAGCAATATCTTTATGAAAACAATCTCTTTTTTTCCAATTTTTTGCGCTTAGGAGAAAGTTCCTTATCTTCAAATTCAAGATTGTTGAAAAGTGTTTCATATTCTACAAGCTTTTGTTGCATTCTTATGAGGTCTTGAGAAATGTCATTGAAGTTTTTTTTTGTTTTTTTGATCATCTGGAATAAATCAGATGTTTTCTTGGTATTACATTTCTTACAAAACCAACGCAATCCATTTCCAGTCTTCAAAAGTCCTTCAATTAGTTTGGCTGTTAAACTTGCACATTTCATGTGAGCAAAACCATCACACAACCAACACCTACAACTTTTTTCATTATCACCTATGATGTCCTCACAGTGAAGGCAATTCATTTTTTTTTTCCAAAAAGTATGTTTTAATATAAATAGGAACTCTTCAAAGTATGCAACAAATACTTCAATTAAAACGAATAATCAGTTAGCACAAAAGTATACAACTGATTTGTTACGATATATAATTATTAATATGCACTCAAAGTCAAAACAAATTTAACTTCGAAAAAGAGAAAACTTTACTCACTATAAAATTTAAATGCGAAATTAAATAATAAAGAAAAAGCACTCACAAAATGACAGGAACAAACAAAAAAGAAAAAGATTTTTAGAATTTTGCACAATAAACATAAATGCAAATGCTAAAATTATATTTCATATACAAGAGCTTGCACTTATAAATCGATATATATTAAGTCAGATAGATAAAACTTTATAAAAACAGATTAAATAAATACAAAAGATTGACGAAAAATAAAGTCAACTAGCTGAAGAAAAACACTCACTCTTAGCTTACTACAACCCTACTTTACCGTTAGGTATTGTAGCGGACGCTAGCTCATACGGAGTTGGTGGTGTTTTGTTTCATATAGATGAAAATAATAAAGGGCTACCCATAAAATTTGCGTCTAGCTCACTTTCTGATTCTAAAAAGAAGTATATATATGTATAATAAAGAAGAGTATATAATAGAGCGTGAAGCCTTAAGGCGATATTACACTGTCATATATATTTGTTCCATTATGCCATATAATATATGACAACATATTTGTTGTATGTCAAAGTTGTATTAGGCTCCATGTATTTTGTGTCATATGAATTTGACTTTCACACTTATATGACACTTTTGAGACATATTTATGCATCTGGAAAACTTACAATATTTATATGATAATGTAAAACTGCCTTTAGCAATCATATTTTCACAAAAAAAAATTCCACAAATGATATATTTATGGGCGACGGTTTGTAATTTTAAGTGATCATAAGCCTCTCGAAATGATTTTTGTGAAAAAAAAAACTGAACGCGGTGACACGACTTCAACGGTGGTCAATTTATATGTCGCAGTATGATTCCGAAATAAAATATAGAGAAGCCTCAAAAATGGGAAATGCGGACACATTATCTCGATTACCTTTGAATGAAGGTACAAATGTCCAGGAAAATAAGATAATTTCTTTTAGTATATCGGCAAATATACTATTGAATAAACAGAATATAGAGTATGAGACCCGAAAAGATGATGTGTTAGCAAACATTATTGAGTATGTTAGTTAGTTTTAGTTTTGAATTGTTTATTTTATTTCAAAATTATGTATACATACATTTCTTACAAACAATAAAAAGACATGGCCAAAGGCCGTCTGTCTGAGTGGTAACAAGTTGTCTAATTTCAAACACTAAGGGATTTGGTCCTTCCAGTACGATGGGGGTTTGGTAAGCCCCTTTTTGCTCGTTGTTGGCGTATGGAACCCCCTCCATTTTAAACAAATGAACACTTTAATAAATAAACAGGTTTTAGTTAGATTTCCTCTGAAAACAATTCTTTACACTCTTTTAAATTAAAATTCTGAAACTTATAATTCATATATCGGCTTGGACTAGAATAAAGCTAAATACAGCTTTAAGTAACATTTAACATTAAGAAACCTAAAAAGATTCATTTATGACATTTTCTCACCACGGCGACGCCAGCGGGCGAAGTGTCGATTTTGAATATAAAAAAATGCTATCCGATGCATTTCTAATTGCACATTTCATTTATGCAATTAAAAAAAATTGCACATATCTCGATAGCCATGTCGAATTTCGAAATGCACAGGGGCTTAAAAAATTGCACATTTCGAGTTTTAATTTGCACACCAAAAATTTTTATTTGCACACCTCTCATTAATTAATAAATCAATATTTAAAATTTTGGTAGAGAATTATTAATAATTAAAATCACTACTATACCAAATAAAACACTTGAAGTAAATGCCACGGATAGCATGTTGGTAGAGTCGCTGCCTGGTCCTAGAGTCGATCTTGAACTGTGGAGGTGAGCAAACGTTAAGCGACTTTCCCAGTATTTTCAAATAGATCCGTGAGTGGTTAAGTTTAACTTTAGCCAAGGTTTTTTTAATAGTGCCAATAGCACAGTGGAAGAGGTGGCGAACCGCGGTGCGGAGGGTCACAAGTTCAAGTCCCGGTCGGGCATAAAAAATTTAGAAGCTTTTTTTCATAACAGAGAAGTAGAAAATTTTATTGAGTGGGAGAACCACCATATGGAAGAAGGAAAAAGTGCAGGGGCATCGAAAGGTGTCCCAGCAACAACAACAAAGCCGCCAACGGCATCATCAATGGGACCATCTAAAGAGGTCCCAACAACAACAACAAAACCGACAACGGCATCAGCTATGGGACCATTGAAAGGTGTCCAAGAATCAGCAGCAGAGCCAACAACGGCACCAACAGCGGGGACATCGAAAGATGCCCTAGCAACAACGGCAACGGCACCATCAGCCGATATGCCAACGAAGAGGAGGAAGAGGATTCGATATCTACCGAACCTTGTGAAGCGCCAGTCCACTACCACTTCAGTTAAGCTGCTAGCTGGAGCGAGGGAGATGGGGCCTACGGCGAAGGTATCGACAGCAGCAAATCAGCTAAGTTCTGACGAGGAAATACAGTATATGTCCGAGGGGGGCGAGGGACGTTATACAGAGGATAGTAATCTGTTCGTGGACCTTACCTCACCAGAGGCGTCCTCAGACGATGATAGAGAGGAGCAAAACATACAGGCCAAAATTGGTGCTGTCCAAGGAGAAATCGATCTCCTCAGAGCCCAGCTAACGCCCCTGATACTGGCTCTGAAAGAAAAGCAAGAAGCTCGCCGGGAGAAAGAACGGCTGGAGCAATTCAATAAAAAGGCGCTACAGCAGCAACAAAAAGTAGCGCAACAAATCGCAACCAATGCTGAGCAGCATCAGCCAACACCTAAGCAGCCTCAGCCTAACCAGCAAATAGACCAGCAACAACAACAGCAGGAACAAAAAACCAAAAAACAAAAGCATCAACTGCAAGTGATGCTCACACAACAGCCACAGCAGCAGAGACAACAGCAAAAAAAGCAGCAGCAGCAGAAACAACAACAACAGCAGCAGAATCAACAACAGCAGAATCAACAGCAGCAGAATCAACAGCAGCAGAGTCAACAGCAGCAGCCACAGCCGCCCAAAAACAAAAAAGAAAAAGTGCCACCCATAAGCACTTATAAGATGGATCTTCAAGACACCATAGACATATGTAAGTCGGCCATAGGCCAAAACTTTACCATTAAGAGACTTAGTGAAAATAGACATGCTATCCACTGCTTTACAGTGGAACAGCATAAAATTATTAAAGAATTATTAAAAAAATCCACGACAGAGTTCTTTAGCTTTACCCCCAAAACTGATAAATTGCAAACGGTCCTTCTGAAGGGCATAGATTCCTGCACGGAACCACAGGTGCTCTTAAATGAGCTCCGCCAAAAAGCGAGCGATGATCTCGAGTTTATCGGGGTCAAGCCGTTCGCTACAGTCAGAGCCAGACGGGAGAAGCGGAAACTGCCGTTCTTCTTGGTGCAGCTCTCACCCAACAGCAAACTGGATAGTTTGAGGAGTATCTCCATCCTAAACTACCAGGTTGTAACTTGGGATAGATTAAAGAGACGTGGTGACATGCTTCAATGCATGCGCTGCCAAAGGTTCGGCCATGCTGCAGCAAACTGCGAAATGCAGTCACGCTGCGTCAAGTGTGGTGAGAACCACAAAGTAGAAGAGTGCAAGCTCGGACAGGAACGGGTCGAAGATAGGACCCAGCTTAGATGTGCACTTTGCTGTGGCGAAGGGCACCCCGCAAATTATCGGGGATGTCCGGCGTTCCAGCAAATCAAACAAAACAAAGCGGCTAGGCAGACAGAGGTAGAGAAACGCCCTTCAGTGCGTCCTCCTACAGTAACGCCCGTCAACCCCCAAATTTCCTATGCCCAAATGGCTTCAGGAAGGGGGAGTACGGTACAGCCTGCGCAAAAGGTAGCCCAACCGCCCCTCGTGCCAAAGGCACCGGACGCACAGGCCGAAATTAGAGGCATGTTGCTGGCAATTCAAGGCCAGTTAACAGGTCTTCATAAACAGATCAGGGAGCAGGCGACAAGAGTGGACTATCTCTTCTCTGTTTTGCCTAGCTTAACGCAATTTAGAGGTTAAGGGCGCGCTGCCGGAGAGGCCCTTTAAGATCCTTGCTGTGAATGTAAATTCACTGATTAGGACCGAACGTAGAGCTAATCTTTTCCAATTGTTGAAAGACCAAAGTCCAGATGTGCTTATGGCTAGCGAAACTAAGCTAAACCAGAAACATAAATTGACTAATAGCAAATACAATATCGTTAGAAGAGATCGGCCCAACTCCACTCAAGGAGGTGGTGTCGCAATCTTCATACGAAAAGGCATTGATCATAGGGTAATATATAATAGTGATGTGCGAAGATTTCGGTTGCTTGAGGCGTGCATCGTATGCATTCCTCTCCAACAGGGGAAGCGAATGTATGTGATCTCGGCTTACGCACCGGAATCACCTCTGCCAACTAATTTTATAACAGAGCTTGAAAAACTTTTCGATTGTCTTCGACTGAACTCGGAAGATAACTACTATCTGATGGCCGGTGATTTGAATGCCAAACACACAGATTGGGGAAATCAAATACAAAATCCTAGAGGTAGTCATCTGTATAATTGGATGAGTCAATTCAGCGTTGAGTATGGGGTTGACCTGCTGGCTACAGATAGGCCATCGTTTCCAAGAAGCGGTGCCTTTCTGGATCTATTGCTGATAGACTCAAGACTGACAATTACTGACACTGTGGGTCAACAACGAAGGAACTGTTTACGCACCATCGAGTTCGACAGTGATCACTGCGGACTCGCTGCCGTAATACAGCTTCCGAACGAGCTTGTGGAGTCGGAGGAGTATGTACCGGTGCATACTTACAATTACAGTAAGATGCGCTGGCCACGCTTCACCAGCGCCATAGCAAGCGAAATTCGGTCTTATAATATATCCCCATTAAACGACAGGAACCTTACAAATACTGAAATCGACTACTACTTAGAACAAATGGACGAGACAATCCAACGAACAATGGAAAGAACAATACCAAAATACAAAGAACGTGACGCAACTGACATGTACCGTAACGCGACCATTGACGCACTACACAGACAAAAAAGCGGACTTCTGACAAGACTAAAACGCTTGTACCGACGGTTTACTGACCCACATGATCTGGAGATTAGGACACTGAAGTCGTCTATCAAAAACATCAACCAATTGATCAAGGAGAACTATCGGTTGTCCATTAATTTGTATTGGGACAACAAAATTCGGGCCGTTAATTCTAGCAACCCGAGCATGTTTCCGCAAATTAATAAGATATTTAGGAAAAACGATCAAAACGACCTTCCGTGTCTTAAGCTCCAGAGGACGACAGAGAACAGAGACGTACTTCTGACAGCAGGCATAGATCCAGAGGAAGCCGTCTTGGACGATGACCTCTTTATCATCGAAGATCCTCGTGAGAAAGTGGAAGCTGTGGGGGCTGCTTTCCAGCAAGTATACAAGGTTAATGCATGCGTTCGCCCGAACCATGACCTGGAAAACAGGGCCCTGCTTCACCACTTCTACCTTAGAAACGATATTACGCAATGGCGATCGGAGAACCTCGGTTTTACTGGGTTCAATGAAGAACACTTGGCAAACGCCATCATCGCCGAGCGAAACGGGCCAAGTTCCCTGTTAATTTCGAAGGTCGAGCTCCAACTTATCTTCGACTCACTAAAGAAAAAGAAGTCAGCAGGAGTCGATGGTATATCCAACGTTGTACTACGACATCTACCTCGGGAAGCAGTAGACATTTACACCACACTGTTCAACAACGCTCTGAATAATGCATATTATCCAGTGCGGTGGAAAACAGCCGTGGTACATCCTCTCCCGAAAAAGGGAAAGGACAACTCCAATCCGGCGAATCTGCGGTCGATAAGTCTTCTTCCGAGTATCAGCAAGGTATTCGAAAAAGTTATCAATAGAGCTCTGTTTAAGTGGGCAGAGGACAAAAATATCATACCGGAAAATCAGTTCGGATTTAAGGCGAGACATGACACCATTCACGCCGCGTCTAAACTAGTTTCTGATATCCAATGGAACAAATCCAAAAAGCAGTGTACGGGTGCCTGTCTGGTTGATTTGGAGAAGGCCTTCGACACCGTATGGCTAGAAGGTCTTTATCTAAAGCTGACCAGGCTTGGCATAAGTAAACCGATATTGTATATGCTTTATGACATGCTCAATGGTAGAAAGTTTGTTGTCAAAAGTGGCAATGTAACTTCTACCGCAACATTTCATATTAAAAATGGTCTTCAACAGGGAGCGGTGAACTCGCCGATTCTGTTCAGTATTTACACCAGCGATCTGATAGGTAGTTTAACTCAGGCAATTGCGTATGCCGATGATCTAATTGCGTACAGAACAGCCCCAAAAGTTGAGGTCATCAGAATTCTTTTGCAGCGTGACTTCGACAAGATTCAGCGATATTGCGATGACTGGAAGTTGAAAATCAACTTTCAGAAATCAGAAACTATTCTGTTTAGGACTCCGTTGCATGGAGCCACAAGGGATACGAGAAAGAACTGGCGCAAGCTGGTGATCGTGGGGCCAAATGGACATCCACTGGCGAGTAAAAGTGTAGTAAAGTACCTTGGCATCTGGTTGGATCAGTATTTGTATTTCGACAGACATATAAGTGCTGCTCTGGCCAGGGCTAGGGGAGCTTTTGCCCTGACGAAACGGTTGTTTTATAGCAGCCGGCTTGACACCAGGGTGAAGGTGATTTGCTACATGGCCCTCATCCGGCCGATGATTGCCTATGGATGCCCGGTTTGGTTCAACGTTGCCCCATCTCAAATGGAAAAGATTCGGGTGTTTGAGAGGCAGTGCCTTAGACGCTGCCTTGGATTACACAGAACACCAGAGTCGGAGTACACACGATACTATTCCAACCAGATTCTATACAACGGGGCCAACATTAACAGAATAGATAATTTTTTGTTTAAGCTGATTCGGGGTCACATTGCAAGAGCGATGTCTTCAACCAACAGCTTAATTTTTGGGGCTTACTACCCTAACGATGATTATTATGAGAGTGTACGTCTAAGCGGCTTTATTCCGCCCGATGCTTTCCTCTATTTAGACAGTCGAGGCCTGGTCCAGGATAGAGCGGCTCCTTTACAACCGAGACGTCCTCGCACAAGGCGGAGCTGAGCGCCTTCGGTTCAGTAGGACTGTGTCCGATCGGGACCGAAAAGATAGGGTAAAGCAGGAGAACCAGTTCTGGTGGTTGAAAGATGATATTTAAAGTTGACTAAGCTTTCTTGTCTTGGCCGACTACATAGGTTTAGGTGTATTAGTTTTAAGTAGGGACAGTCAGGGTGGCACAAAAAAAAAAAAAAAAAAAAAAAAAAAAAAAAAAACAAAACAAAAAAAAACAACAAAAAAACATACAAAATAAAAACTTTACAAACAAAATAATAAAACAAAAAATGCTTGCTGTGGCTGTTCTAGTTTTTAAGTAGTTTTAAGTAGTTCTAAGTAGTTTAAGTAGCTTTAAGTAGTTTTAATTAGCTTTACTATAGTTTTATGTAGTTTGTAAGTTTTATATAAAAAAAATAAAATGATAACTGTACCAAGTTTTTTTTAAATTCTTCTTGGTGAAAAATAAAACCATAATGAATTTTAGTATTAATATAGTTCTTAGGCCGAAAGGCATTAGTATTAAGTTATCATAGTTTAACTTAGAGCGTCCGCATGGGGCCAGTAAGTTAGTTGTAAGTTATTGATAAGTTGGCTAGTTTTTATGAATTTTTGTCTAGCTTTAAGATAGTTATAAGATAAATGGAAAATAAAAATGAATTAAAAAAAAAAAAAAAAGTCGCTGCCTGGTACACGAGTGGTAGCAAGTTCGACTATCAACGCGATCATCAATTTTTTTTTTTTTATTATAATTAGTTTATTTTATGTTGTTTTTAAATATAAATATCAAGTTGAAGTACTTTAAACTAAACATTTCGCTAACCTAAATTAACTGAACTACTTAAAACAACAAACAAAAAACGTATTTCCGATGCCTCACTAAAATGGAAATATTTCACTAACCGAAATGAATTTTGGACTGTACTAAATTTCTAAAAATGTATAATACTAAAATTGAATTTGCACACCAAAAATTTTAATTTGCACACCTCCGGTTAATTTATAAATCAAAGATTAAAAAGTTGCTAAAACACTACAAAAAAGCACTTTCCGCACCTGACTAAAATGGAAATATTTCACTAATCGAAATGAATTTTGGACTGTACTAAATTTTTAAAAATGTATAATACTAAAATTGAATTTGCACACCAAAAATTTTAATTTGCACACCTCCGGTTAATTTATAAATCAAAGATTAAAAAGTTGCTAAAAAACTAAAAAAAAGCACTTTCCGCACCTGACTAAAATGGAAATATTTCACTAACCGAAATGAATTTTGGACTGTACTAAATTTCTAAAAATGTATAATACTAAAATTGAATTTGCACACCAAAAATTTTAATTTGCAAGTCTCCGGTTAGTTAATAAATCAAAGATTAAACATTTGCTAAAAAACTACAAAAATGCGCTTTCCATACCTGACTAAAATGGAAATATTTCACTAACCGAATTGAATTTTGGACTGTTCTAAATTTCTAAAAATGTATAATACTAAAATTGAATTTGCACACCAAAAATTTTAATTTGCACACCTCCGGTTAATTTATAAATCAAAGATTAAAAAGTTGCTAAAAAACTACAAAAAAGCACTTTCCGCACCTGACTAAAATGGAAATATTTCACTAACCGAAATGAATTTTGGACTGTACTAAATTTCTAAAAATGTATAATACTAAAATTGAATTTGCACACCAAAAATTTTAATTTGCAAGTCTCCGGTTAGTTTATAAATCAAAGATTAAACATTTGCTAAAAAACTACAAAAATGCGCTTTCCATACCTGACTAAAATGGAAATATTTCACTAACCGAATTGAATTTTGGACTGTTCTAAATTTCTAAAAATGTATAATACTAAAATTGAATTTGCACACCAAAAATTTTAATTTGCACAATTCTGGTTAAACAAATAAGCGCTGCGAGCTAATTCATGTTGTAGATTTTTAAAATAGCCATATTTTATTTTTTTAAAGATCTGATACGAATTAGATTTGCATCCGAAATACATTTATTACAAAAACAACACAATTTCCAACTTTGCTTTTGAATTTCGATTTGAAAATCCATTTTGCACACACACCCTTAGAACTTTCTTACAAAGATTAGTTTTACTCTGATTGATAGATGGCACTTTTGTTTTCCAAATGGTGTCCGTGGTATTGGCCGAGTTCAAAGCACATCTGAATATTCAGAATTCTGAATTGTTGAAGCTCCTGATTGGCCAGCTGTCATAAGAAGTTCTGAAAATTCAGATGACTTCAGATGCGCGTTGAACTCGCACAATGTCAAATTTGACAAATACCCAAATTGTATCGTACGCCGTACGGCAAACGAAAGCAAAACAAAAAAAAATGATGTAAACAATTTAAATCTTTTTATAAAAGATAGGTACGGTTTTTTTCATTTTTTTAATATTGTTTTTATAGCAATGAACCTTGTGGTAATTTTTGCATTCGAGCAATTGGCATACTTTCGTCCAAACTGATGCACAGTGCAATGTTTTGCAGCGAGATGTGAAAGGTACACGATAACTTCCAGGGAATGATTGTCCCAGAATGGAGAGCATCGTTTATCCTAATCTATGAAGCCCGTTTCACAATGCGATGAGAAAACGGGACGAGGCTTGAAATTGGTCTGAGTTCTGAGGACTCCTATCTTTACTATAAAGTTGATAGCGTTATGCGTGGATCCGTTCAACTGTAACAAATCTATATAGATCTATTATAGATCCAGATAATCGAGGTGTGAATACTGTGAAGTAAAGCCTAGTACGCAGATCGCGCTAAATTTTCGTTTTCATACAAAATTCTCTCCAAAATTTAGCCAAGCTAAAATTAAGCCAAGCGTTTTAGCCGAGTGGTAAGCAGCTCCAGCTAAAAAATCAAATTTAAGAAAACGTCAAAAAAATCTCCAACAACTTGTTTCCTCGTGTGAAAGGGGGACTTTGCGTCAATGTGTCCTAATATTTGCTCAGGATGAAAAAAGTAAATGCGTTGAAGGTAAAAACAATATCAACGTCGGTGTCAACGCAGCCGTAACCGCATGGACAGTATTCTGCCTTGACGATCACACGACAAGACAACTTTGGGACTGAATTTGACGTCATCTTGGCTTAATTTTAGCTTGGCTAAATTTTGGAGAGAATTTTGTATGAAAACGAAAATTTAGCGCGATCTGCGTACTAGGCTTTACTTCACAGTATTCACACCTCGATTATCTGGATCTATAATAGATTTATATAGATTTGTTACAGTTGAACGGATCCACGCATAACGCTATCAACTTTATAGTAAAGATAGGAGTCCTCAGAACTCAGACCAATTTCAAGCCTCGTCCCGTTTTCTCATCGCATTGTGAAACGGGCTTCATAGATTAGGATAAACGATGCTCTCCATTCTGGGACAATCGTTCCCTGGAAGTTATCGTGTACCTTTCACATCTCGCTGCAAAACATTGCACTGTGCATCAGTTTGGACGAAAGTATGCCAATTGCTCGAATGCAAAAATTACCACAAGGTTCATTGCTATAAAAACAATATTAAAAAAATGAAAAAACCGTACTTATCTTTTATAAAAATATTTAAATTGTTTACATCATTTTTTTTGTTTTGCTTTCGTTTGCCGTACGGCGTACGATACAATTTGGGTATTTGTCAAATTTGACATTGTGCGAGTTCAACGCACATCTGAAGTCATCTGAATTTTCAGAACTTCTTATGACAGCTGGCCAATCAGGAGCTTCAACAATTCAGAATTCTGAATATTCAGATGTGCTTTGAACTCGGCCAATACCACGGACACCATTTGGAAAACAAAAGTGCCATCTATCAATCAGAGTAAAACTAATCTTTGTAAGAAAGTTCTAAGGGTGTGTGTGCAAAATGGATTTTCAAATCGAAATTCAAAAGCAAAGTTGGAAATTGTGTTGTTTTTGTAATAAATGTATTTCGGATGCAAATCTAATTCGTATCAGATCTTTAAAAAAATAAAATATGGCTATTTTAAAAATCTACAACATGAATTAGCTCGCAGCGCTTATTTGTTTAACCAGAATTGTTCAAATTAAAATTTTTGGTGTGCAAATTCAATTTTAATATTATACATTTTTAGAAATTTAGAACATTCCAAAATTCAATTCGGTTAGTGAAATATTTCCATTTTAGTCAGGTGCGGAAAGTGCTTTTTTGTAGTTTTTTAGCAACTTTTTAATCTTTGATTTATAAATTAACCGGAGGTGTGCAAATTAAAATTTTTGGTGTGCAAATTCAATTTTAGTATTATACATTTTTAGAAATTTAGTACAGTCCAAAATTCATTTCGGTTAGTGAAATATTTCCATTTTAGTCAGGTGCGGAAAGTGCTTTTTTGTAGTTTTTTAGCAACTTTTTAATCTTTGATTTATAAATTAACCGGAGGTGTGCAAATTAAAATTTTTGGTGTGCAAATTCAATTTTACTATTATACATTTTTAGAAATTTAGTACAGTCCAAAATTCATTTCGGTAAGTGAAATATTTCCATTTTAGTCAGGTGCGGAAAGTGCTTTTTTGTAGTTTTTTAGCAACTTTTTAATCTTTGATTTATAAATTAACCGGAGGTGTGCAAATTAAAATTTTTGGTGTGCAAATTCAATTTTAGTATTATACATTTTTAGAAATTTAGAACAGTCCAAAATTCAATTCGGTTAGTGAAATATTTCCATTTTAGTCAGGTATGGAAAGCGCATTTTTGTAGTTTTTTAGCAAATGTTTAATCTTTGATTTATAAACTAACCGGAGACTTGCAAATTAAAATTTTTGGTGTGCAAATTCAATTTTAGTATTATACATTTTTAGAAATTTAGTACAGTCCAAAATTCATTTCGGTTAGTGAAATATTTCCATTTTAGTCAGGTGCGGAAAGTGCTTTTTTGTTGTTTTTTAGCAACTTTTTAATCTTTGATTTATAAATTAACCGGAGGTGTGCAAATTAAAATTTTTGGTGTGCAAATTCAATTTTAGTATTATACATTTTTAGAAATTTAGTACAGTCCAAAATTCATTTCGGTTAGTGAAATATTTCCATTTTAGTGAGGCATCGGAAATACGTTTTTTGTTTGTTGTTTTAAGTAGTTCAGTTAATTTAGGTTAGCGAAATGTTTAGTTTAAAGTACTTCAACTTGATATTTATATTTAAAAACAACATAAAATAAACTAATTATAATAAAAAAAAAAAAAATGATGATCGCGCTGAGAGTCGAACTTGCTACCACTTGTGTACCAGGCAGCGACTCTACCAACATGCTATCCGTGGCATTTATTTGAAGTGTTTTATTTGGTATAGTAGTGATTTTAATTATTAATAATTCTCTACCAAAATTTTAAATATTGATTTATTAATTAATTAGAGGTGTGCAAATAAAAATTTTTGGTGTGCAAATTAAAACTCCAAATGTGCAATTTTTTAAGCCCCTGTGCATTTCGAAATTCGACATGGCTATCGAGATATGGCCATTTTAAAATTGCATACAAAGTGAAAATTGTTTATATTTTTTTAAAAAAAAGAGGGGGCGTGCAATTTTTTTTAATTGCATAAATGAAATGTGCAATTAGAAATGCATCGGATAGCATTTTTTTTTATATTCAAAATCGACACTTCGCCCGCTGGCGTCGCCGTGGTCATTTTCTCTATACATAATTGCTTCCCTACAATAGCCTATTAGGAGTTCCCAATACTGGCCGTTGAGGATTTGTCTAATTTCATCTTCTCGAAGAATGGATTTGCACCAAAAGACTCTTATAATTTCTTGAAGCACAGGGCATCTTCCAAGGAAATGAATGACTTATCGAGTATGAATTATTGAGTATGTAAATTCATGGAAATGGCCAACAAATATACAAAATTCATAGATTAAGAAATATTTCAGTAAAAGATTTGATTTTTGTGTAGATTCGAACTGCTTGTTCTGGGGAAACCGTTTAGTAATACCAGAAAAATTAAAGGCGTCAATATTGCATGTTTTGCATAAGGAAGTGACTCCAGACATGCCAATTATAACAGTTTTAGTTTATAAAAGTACTGTTTATGCGGCCCCGCAGGGCCAGGGCCCTCCGCCGGTGGGAATACTTCAGGCACCCAGAGCTTTTTTTCAAGTCGCGCGAAGCGCGTTAACGTATTCCCACTTTTAATGGCGAAAAACTGTTATAACTGTTATAAATTGGCATGTCTCTAGTCTCGTCCTTTGCATAAGGGGCATATTGGAGTTGTAAGGATGAAGTCAATTGCTAGAGACTCAGTTTGGTGTGTCAATGTAGATAGGGACATTGAGGTGTTTGTTCGGTGACATGACGTGTGCCAACAAACAAGCTACAAACCTGGTGTCACGAGTGTTAAAAACTGGCCAGCTACTCAATATCCATTGGAACGAGTGCATGTGGATTTTTGTTATTTGAAAGGTGAGACGTTATTTATTTTGTTCGATACTTTTTCGAAATGGATTGAAATTTTTATTATGAAGAAAAATTCAGCTCTGCATGTTAGCCAAGTGCTACGTTCAGTTTTCTGCACCTTTGGGTTTCCCACTGAAATTGTTTCAGATAACGGCCCAACGTTTAATTCACAAGAATTTGAAGCCCTTTGTAAGGCCAATAACACACAAGTTTCTAAGACTTCACCATAACATCCGCAGTCCAATGGAAGGGCCGCAAGGGCACTACAGACGACTAAGCCAGTATTAAAAAAGTACCTTTTAGACGATAAGTCGAAATCTCTTTCGTTTCAAACTCAACTAGATAACTTTTTCTTTAAATATCGCAATACACCCTGCCCTCTATGGTATGTCCTCATCTGATGCTATTTTTAATTTTAAGCCAAAACCCGCATTAAGTTTTTTTACACAAAATAAATTCGGTAGTAAATACAAAAATACTGCAAACACGTAGAAGAGGGAAAATGAAGTAAGAAATGTTCAAGCAAATAATATACAAAAAAAATAATTCGAAAAAATATTGTGATCTTAAAGCAAACGAATTATTTTGGTATCGATCGAATAATAATGGTAACCTTTTGGTACGATGGATTCCTGGTACGATATTAAAAAGAATTTCTAAGGTGATTTATCTTGTTATTATAGATGGGGTACAAAGAAAAGCGCATGGCGATCAGTTAAAGCCAAGATTAACTAAAACTTTAAATTTTAATTTAAGGAAAGAAAATGATAAACTAAATGAAAATGAATTAACATCTTCTTTTAAAAACAAAGAGCTGAATCAAGTTCACCACCACCAGAAAACAATGTATATGAAAGACAATGTACGTAGATCAAAAAGAATAGTTAATGCACCACATAGAGGCTTATGTAAGGAAGAAATTAAATAGTATTTAAGGAAACTTATAATTATTGATATGGAAATATGTTTATAAATACGATTTATGTGTTCATTTAATATTGATAACATTATTTTTGTGCATATCTACATACATAATATTAAATGAATAGAATACTCGTATTATAAAATATTAAGTTAAGTCAATTGAATTATTTCCATATCAATATTACCTACATATTTTATTTTATTAATGAATTGAAAAAAATTGTTTAGTAATTCATTTTGCTTATTTAATATTTTTTGCATCTCTGTTCTTAGATGGGAGGAGTGTAATGTATCAATAGTATCATTATGTATCTTATTACCTTAAACGAGCTATTCTTTTATATATACTATATATATATTCTTGGTTTCTGGAAAACAGCTCCAATGATTTTGATGAAATTTCCGCAGTTTGCTGTAATGCCCGAGAACAAAATTAAAAAAATATTTTTAAATTTAATTTATTCAATGCTTAGTACAAGCAGAGCTTAAAAACTAGATAAAAATAAATATAATGTTAATATTATAATTATATGTATGTACCTACTAATATTTACAAAATATAATATAAAACAGTAAAAAAAGCACAAGAATTTAAACACATTACTGTGGAAGGCTTGAGAGGAGGGAATTGCGAAGGACTGATTTGGATATGTTGAAATCAAAAACATTCGAAAAGTTGTTAGCATTACGAAGCATAAATATAGTTTGTGCGGTGATAAGGGATGCGAAAAAGGGGTAATGTCCTTAACTTACTGGGGTTGGTGTTAATAGAGATAGTATTCAGTAAAGTTGGGCAGTCAATGTTACCAGTAAGTAAATCGTGAATAAAAACGATGTCTGAGGTTTCGCGACGTTTTTCCAGGGAATTTAGATTAATAAGATCCAAACGATCAAGATATGGAGGGAGATGATAATTATCACACCACGGAAGGCTACGCAGTGCAAAGCGAAGAAATCTACCCTGAACAGTTTTAATCATCATAATTTGGGTAACTTGATGCGGTGACCAAACTTGAGAAGCATATTCGAGAATAGGTCTAACAAAGGTGATATAAAGTGCGTTAGACACATATGGGTGCGGAAATTCCTTTGACCAACGTTTTATGAATCCAAGCATTAAGTTAGCCTTGTTGATGGTATTGTCAATATGGGAGTGAAAGTTTAGCTCTCTATCGCATCGCACTGGATCCCCCTGAATTAAATAGGGTCGAAATGGCCCAGGTTGGCGTTTTCTGGAAAAAGTAATTGCATGGAACTTGCTTACATTTAGTTCGAGAAGGTTTTTTGGCACCAAAGAAAAAATCTATCAAGCTTGTCTTGCAGATTGCGAGAATCAGTGGGTGATGATATACTTTTAAATATTTTCATATCGTCTGCATAAATCAAAAGATCACACTCCAAAATGTTGGCGACATCATTAATTGCTAAAAAAAATAGCATTGAGCCTGGATGACTGCCTTGTGGAACACCGGAAGGTGCGCTGAAGGGAAAAGAAAGGGATGATCTGAAACGGACAATGTAATTTCTGTTAGACAAATAGGAGTCAATCCATGAAATGAAAAGTGAAGGAAAGCCGAGGTTTTTTAATTTGAAGTAATAATTTTGTGCGACATTTTGTCGAAGGCTGCCAAAATCAGTGGATATAACATCGACTTCGTCCCCTTTTTCCATAGAGCACAGCGTATGAGACACAAATTCCACAAGGTTTGTTGTTGTTGATCTGCCGGCTAAGAAACCGTGTTGAACCGTAGACAAAATAGGTTTAGAGTAAAAAGCTAGTGTATCATAGAGAATACTTTCGAAAATTTTCGGTATGCAAGAAAGTTTGGCTATTGGACGATAATTAGACACATTACTCTTTGGTCCTTTTATATGTATAGGAACTATGAAGGACACTTTCCAAGATTGAGGAAAAACACCTTGAAAAATATATAGTCCAAAGAGAGAGGTCAGAGGGTGAATAAAAGCATTTGAGCATTTTTTAAGGACAACTGCCGGGATACCGTCAGGTCCTGTAGAGTACTCCTCTTTTAACTTATCAATTTTTGAACTAACCATGGTTGGGAGAATATTAAGAGATGAAAACGATGTTTGTGGACAATTTTTTAAGTACTCGAAATATTGTGTATCAGGCTCAGTATTGCGATGCGAAAACGACTGTTTGAAAAAATTGGCAAAGAAGTTAGCTATTGTTGTGGGGTCCGATGAAGAGTTGTTCAAGTACAAGAGCAAAGGAGGGTAACCATCGGATTTTCTTTTCACATTTATAAATTCATAAGAACGTTTAGGACTGGAAGTTATGGAGGATTGCATGCATATAATGTATTCATTATAGAGTTGTTCAGAGAGAAAATTTGATAATCGTAGTCAGATTTAGATTTCAAATATTTTTTCCACAAATTGTTCCTGACGTTGCGAAGGGAGCGAAGTTCTTTATTATACCATGGCGGAGAAGAAGAATAGTTTCTACGAGGCAGAAAGGGGACAGATTGAGAAAAACAATTGAAAATTTTGGAATAAAATGTTGACAGCTCATCTTCAATCGATCTTTGGGAAATATTCAAGTTGATTTGGCTAAAAAGGATATTAAGATTATGAAAATCAGCTTTACGAAAGTTGAAACTATATTCTGGGGCTATATTATTAAAGGACGCATCATATGAGAAAGAAGTTTACAAGGGTGGATGGAATTGATCAAGAGTAGATAGTAGTTGATCACTCTCAGACACAACGGAGTTGGCAGGGTCGGATGTGAAGACAAGGTCAAGTTGCCTATTCAAGTTGTTTTTGACTCCACTAACTTGAAAAAGACAGGAATCTTGTAAGCAGCCCGTAAACAAGCTTTCTTTTTCAGTTTTGACATTTACTGGGGAAAAGTAAGTTGCATCATCAGATTGACACCATTTGATGTTAGGAAGGTTGAAATTACCCAAACAGAAAATATCGTCAAAAAGAAAATCAATTGATTCGACTAAGAACTAATTGGTTGTGCGGGGCCATTATAGCAACACATGACGTTTATGTTCCGATTATGTAGTATATAGTCCAAAGAGAGAGGTCAGAGGGTGAATAAAAGCATTTGAGCATTTTTTAAGGACAACTGCCGGGATGCCGTCAGGTCCTGTAGAGTAGTCCTCTTTTAACTTATCAATTTTTGAACTAACCATGGTTGGGAGAATATTAAGAGATGAAAACGATGTTTGTGGACAATTTTTTAAGTACTCGAAATATTGTGTATCAGGCTCAGTATTGCGATGCGAAAACGACTGTTTGAAAAAATTGGCAAAGAAGTTAGCTATTGTTGTGGGGTCCGATGAAGAGTTGTTCAAGTACAAGAGCGAAGGAGGGTAACCATCGGATTTTCTTTTCACATTTATAAATTCATAAGAACGTTTAGGACTGGAAGTTATGGAGGATTGCATGCATATAATGTATTCATTATAGAGTTGTTCAGAGAGAACAGAGAATTGCGTACAAACGTTAGAGAAAATTTGATAATCGTAGTCAGATTTAGATTTCAAATATTTTTTCCACAAATTGTTCCTGACGTTGCGAAGAGAGCGAAGTTCTTTATTATACCATGGCGGAGAAGAAGAATAGTTTCTACGAGGCAGAAAGGGGACAGATTGAGAAAAACAATTGAAAATTTTGGAATAAAATGTTGACAGCTCATCTTCAATCGATCTTTGGGAAATATTCAAGTTGATTTGGCTAAGAAGGATATTAAGATTATGAAAATCAGCTTTACGAAAGTTGAAACTATATTCTGAGGCTATATTATTAAAGGACGCATCATAGAAGAAGAAGTTAACAAGGGTGGATGGAATTGATCAAGAGCAGATAGTAGTTGATCACTCTCAGACACAACGGAGTTGGCAGGGTCGGATGTGAAGACAAGGTCAAGTTGCCTATTCAGGTTGTTTTTGACTCCACTAACTTGAAAAAGACAGGAATCTTGTAAGCAGCCCGTAAACAAGCTTTCTTTTTCAGTTTTGACATTTACTGGGGAAAAGTAAGTTGCATCATCAGATTGACACCATTTGATGTTAGGAAGGTTGAAATTACCCAAACAGAAAATATCGTCAAAAAGAAAATCAATTGATTCGACTAAGAACTAATTGGTTGTGCGGGGCCATTATAGCAACACATGACGTTTATGTTCCGATTATGTAGCTTTATTTTGATAGAGATAAACTTGAAATCGGTTGTATTTGAATACTTAAAAAAGGAAGCATCTAGATTATTATTCACTGCCGCCCACTGCCACGCCCACTTTTTTACTTCATATTTTCCCGGAAATTCCTATATTTCTTGGAGATGACCCAAATGATTTGAATAAAATTCTCAGAGTTCTTTTGTGCAAGAGAAAAATTAAAAAAATAGTTTTAGTACAATCCGCCCATTGCCACGCCCACTTTTATCATATCTTGGTTTTTATGAGCAAGTAAATATAATTTAAAATATCATAATCTAGATCCGCCCACTGCCACGCCCACTTTTCTTGTTACTTAGTTTTTTCGGAAACAACTTAACGATTTTAATGACATTTTCAGAGTTTCTTTTTATGCAAGAAAAAAAAAATTAAATATGTCAAAATTTAAATCAGCCCACAAACTCGCCTACTTTTCTTACTATTTCTTAGTTTCTCGAAAAAAAGACTTACGATTTGGATGGAAATTTTCAGAGTTTACTTTTATGAACGAGAAAAAAAAAATAAAAAGTACCTATTACTTAGGAAAATCCGCTCACTGCCACGCCCACTTTTATGATTTCTTGGTTTCTCTGAAGCGGCTATAACGATTTGGTTGGAATGTCAAGTGTTTGTTTCCGTGGCCGAGCAAAAATTATGAAATTGGTTATATTAAAATCCACCCACTAGAACGCCCATTCTTATCATTTATTGGTTTTTCGGAAACAGCTCTAATAATTTGAATGAATATGTCCGAGTTTGGTTTGATGAGCAAGAACAAAATTTTCAAAAAGTTTTAGGTTAGATCCGCCCACTACATCGCCCACTCTTCATATTTCCAAGTTTCTCGGAAACGACCCAAACTATTTTAATGAAAATTTCCAAGTTTATTTTTATGAACGTAGAAAAAATTAAAATTAAATTAATTATTTAGGAAAATCCACCCACCGACAAGCCTTTTTCTTGGTTTCTCGGAAACGGCGCTTAGGATTTGGGTGACAATTCAGTTTTATTCCGTGAGCGAGAATAAATAAAGAAATTGGTTTAAGTAAAATCCAACCACTGCCACTTTTCTCATTTATTGGCGGTATATCAGAAACTGCTTTAAAGGTAATGAACTACTTTTACTAATGAACGATAAAAACGTAAACGGATCTATTTCTCGGACACAAATCAAATGATTCCTGAATCCTGCCCCTGCAATGATCTTTTTCTTGGTTTTTGGGAAACGGCTTTACCTAACGATTTTGTTGAATTTTTCAAAGTTTTTTCTCATGAGCGAGAAAAAAATTAGATATTAGTGTTGGTAAAATCCACCCACGTTTTTTCAATAAAAGTAATATTTAATAAAGTTTTTTATGAAAAACCGAAAAAATCAACTTATAATAAAATTTGTTTCTAATTGTCTGATCTTCAAGGTTATAATGAATTTTCAGGCTACATGTACAAATTGTTAAGTCAGGACTAAGGACATTAACCATGTGTTATTCATTTGATTTTCTTTTCAAAAATGAAAAATTTGATAAGAAATTTGAGATTTTCGAAAAATCATATAAATGGGTTTTATAAAGATTGATGCTCATACACATATTTTTGCTATTCATCCACTCTCAAGACATGAAAATGTGCTGTCGGCTCTTGTTGGGATAGAGCGTAGATGTGTTTTTTGACGCGTATCTACATAAAAAGCTGCAAAATTGATTATTCAAAAAAATCATAATTTCGCCTTAACCCAATACTTTTTATATAGTTTGACACCTAGCCTGATACTTGAACTTTCAAGATTTTAACGAAATTCTACTTAATCGATCAAAAAGTTAATTTTGATCATTTTAAACCATCATCCCCCAAAATTTCAATCCATCCCCTTAATAAGATCTAAATCAGAAAACCTTTAAATATAAATGTTCACTGTAGTGACGGTAGTACCTATAACATTAAAATTTAACGCTTTTTTGCTTATAGTTTCGTGCGAGCGTATTTCCGTATGTTTTTGTAAACTTTTCTCACCAAAACTGGCTCAGGCCGTAACTAAGATGTTAAGTGCCCCATGCACCTTTCCGGTGCCAACGCAATGAAATATAAAAAGACAACACATTTTCATTACAAAACTTTTTGTTTATTTTGCATAAAAATTGAATTTTCTTTCATAACATTTAAAATTTAAACGCGTAAATTTTCCTACGATAAGTTACAACTTTCCCATGTAAAATTTCTAAGATCCCGAGCAAAGCTCGGTCTCCCAGGTACTTAATATTGGTATAGCATAACTGTTATACATCAGCTTATCTGACTAAGTATTCATAATAATTGTAAACTGCAATAGACAGTCTCACTTTACCTCGCCCTCAAAAAAGACATGTTATGTAACGAACTGTAAGGTTGACAACAAGTTATTTTATTCGATACATAATATGGACTTCTTTCTAATTTTTTAACTTTCGTAATTGATACATTCGGACTTTTATTGTTTGATGAAGAACATTTGATGTTGAAATTTAAGCTTTTCTATTTATATTTTTTGTATATCTTAGAAAGAAAGTGTACTTGGAAACGGTTTTTGAAATCTAGTCAACACACGAATTCAGCTACCCCTCACTCAGCAAACTCAACAGACACAGAGCTATCAACTCTTGACACACATGAGCTGTGGTTGGCAGACTCAAGGTAAGTGAAATGAATTCCAATGTTGGTACACTTTCTTTACTGTTGATAGACTTTTTTAACATCTTTTTAGTGTACCTGAATCGACATCAACAACAATGACTGCACTGCATCAATTTGGCGCAGAAATGCTTAAGTTATCAAGAGGGTTGGAATCCGTGACTTCGTCAAAATCAGAAGTCTCCAATCACTTAATATTCCAAGTTCAAAAACCACAGCAAAATGATATGAGTTTGGATGAAAATATAAAAAAGAGGTAAATAAATTTGTTTTTATAAAAGGCATGTTTTTTTTTCCAGTGAACTTGAATATTGAATTTGCAGCCAAATAAATGATCATTAGGCTGAATATCAGGGCTATTGATTTTCTGAATAAGAAAAAACACGATACAATCGTCATACCGATCAACCAACCAGTATATGTATAATACACATTATACAAACTGTGAGCTTACAACAATAGGATTTTGGTTAGTAGGGGATCCAGGCATTTTCAAATATTAAATTTTTTCGTCTTAATTGGGGAATGAATATTCATTTCAATTCAATTCTATGGCGGACTCTTTGTGGCGGAATCGAAAATTTTGATTATGAATTTTTAGCTAATTAAATGCTAATTGGTTGCCCAAATCAAAAATTTGTAGATCGCATAGTTTCTTAGTTTTTAAAGTTTCGGCTAAAATAAGTCTGAAGTTAGCGGACGAAATCTAAAATAATAAGAATTGTAAAGTATTATTGCCATCCAAACTTGTAGCTTTTTAAATGCTATTGAGTAACGCAAACCTCGATGTTGTAGCTCAAATAGTTTATTAAATATCCAAGTTTGCAAGTCTGAAGTAAGCGGACGAAAATAATAATTCTCTTAGTTCCTAAAATTGCAGCCTTATAATGGAAATTTGTTGCACAAAATTAAATTTTGAAGCTTTTATGGATAATTTTTTATTTGCATCTAAAGTTGAAAAAGTGCACTTCCGGTCAGTTAAAATAAAACGGAAGTTGACGAACAAAATCTAAAAACTTAAATTTTCAAAATTTTTGTTTACACAAAATTATAGCTTATTAAATGCCAATGTCTTCCGCTGACCCGAAAGAACCCCACACTAAATGTATGGACAATTTTACCGGTCAAATTGGCTGAAATTTTAGTATGTCATGCTTTATGCTATTTTGATCAAATATGTCTATTGGTTGAAAGTTTAAAAATCAATAGATTCGGAGTTAGTATAACAGTTTTGTTAATGAAGGTATTATTAATGCGCTTGCTTGCCCAGGGTCTTCCTCCCGTGGGTATATTTCGGACACCTGGAGTTTTTTTTGTCAAGTCGCCTGAAGTGTTATAATCCACACCTACTTTTAATGGAAGTTACTCTAGACATGCCAATTATAACAGTTTTGGTTTACAAAAGTACTGTTTATGCGGCCCCGCAGGACCAGGGACCTCCGCTGGTGGGCATACTTCAGACAACCAGAGTTTTTTTTTCAAATCGCGCGAAGTGCGTTAACGAACAGCCACTTTTGATGGCGAAAAACTGTTATAACTGTTATAAATTGGCATGTATCTAGTCTCGTCCACTTTTTATACCGATAAACTGTTATAACTGTTATAAAATGGTATATTTCTCTAGTCTGCTCTTAAATAAAAAGCTTTTTTTGCCTATGTAATTGATTAATCGTGTATAGAAAATGGTTTTACAAAAAATACCAACTGGATTTTACAGTTTCTTAGGCTGCTGATTGAGAATTATAATCATTTTGGCCTTATTTCCACCCTGCTATAAGATACCAGCATTTTTTTGTCATATTTTTTTCATATCTTTTTTTCGTATACGTATTATATTCGATTAAAACTTAACTTAACAGTTGTGTTTATATAAGGGCTCCCACCCGTTGGCATTCTTCGGGGGCCCAGAATAAATTTTTTTAAGTCGCGCGAAGCGCATTAATGCATGTCTTTGAAAGCCGATAAACTGTTATCAGCTGGGATTTTTCAAACACCGTCGGCGTTACCGTTATATAATGTACACCACGTGGAGGTCGCGCGATCGGGTTATGTACATCTTGGCCCTGAAAAGGGCCGATCGATTGCTTTGGATTCGAAATGTTTAAAAACATAAATATTTTAGCGCGGATGTTGTGAACGGTTCCTTGCATCGTAGATAGTTTAAGTAAGTCTAATTGAGGGGTAATGTACACCATCTTCATGACGTACGTACCCTTAGAACCATAGGACACTGGTGATATGAGCACAAGTTCCAACCGTTCGTGCTCCTGATTGGCAGGTACAGTAATACCCGAGTATGGGCTCCTCATCATGATCTTCTTTTTAATATTCTTCAATCTGATCGTTTGGTTTGTAAGCAATCCAAAGCTTATGTTTTAAAGCATTTCAAAATCGGGAATAAACTCTTACTCTGACTAGACCGCGCTCATGTATCTGATTAACCGCTTTCAGCATCTCAATCTGGAATTGTTCTTGTGGATCTCTTTACATAATATCTTGGATATACGATGGTGCAAGCCTTACTTGGTATACACCTATTGTCAGGTCCCTAAGGTATTGTAGGGACAACTGTGGAAAGTCCATCAATTGCTCAGCTTCCATCCGAACCCACCTTTCAGCAGTCCTAGAATCGAGATTCTCCACTTCCGCCAGCGCTTTCACAACCTTAGATTCTCTCATCTTTTCAAGCAACAACGGTTGTGCCAGTTAAGCATCAGCTCCTTCCATATGAATAGTAGGACAATATTTGTTAATTATCACCTCAGAAATTCGATAAAAATCTAAAATTTTTGGAACGCACTGAATATGAATTGTTTGCTGCAGAAACTAGAAAATGGACTTAATATGACCATTCCTGACTTCGACTATCCATCTTGATTTGGTAACGATTCGAGAATGATTGGCATCTTCAGTGCTTAATTGACGCATTCCACGTAGAAGAATTGATGGCATTTTGTATACTATACCCAAACGGGCTAGTAACATTCTTCTATCTCGGTATGCTCGGTCAACTATGACAATATCATTTTCTTGGAACCATCTTCGCATTCTTTCACCATCTCTTTCAAATTCAGCTTCGAGTAAAGCAGCATCATTGTAAAAATAATCCGAGAAATATGGACCTTGGATATCAAGTATGTAACCATCAGGAGCAACCAAAGGGTGGTTAAATTTTAAGGGCCGATGTTGATTTTGAATAAAACACAAATTATTTAGGAAATTATTGTCACTTCTTTTTATTATGACAATGTTGGTATGGTTCAATTATGTATGGAACAAAATATCGCCGCGACCTCGGCGGCACACCTCCATCCGATGGTCCAAATTTTCGATGACGCTGAGGCATAATTGCGGTTCTATGCCGTTAATGTGCCGAATTATCTCATTCTTTAGCTCTTGAATTGTTCCTGGCTTATCGACGTACACCTTTTCTTTCAAATAACCCCAAAGAAAGAAGTCCAACGGTGTCAAATCACATGATCTTGGGGGCCAATTGACATCGCCACCACGTGAGATAACACGGCCATTGAATTTATCACGCAAAAGAACCATTGTTTCGTTAGCTGTGTGACAAGTGGCACCGTCCTGTTGAAACCACATATCATCCACATGCATATCTTCCAATTCGGGCCATAAAAAGTTCGTTTTCATCTCACGATAGCGAACACCATTCACAGTAACTGCCTGACCGGCCTCATTTTGGAAAAAAATACGGCCCGATGATCCCGCCAGCCCATAAACCGCACCAAACAGTCACTCTTTGTGGGTGCATAGGTTTTTCGACCACCACTCTTGGATTATCATTCGCCCTTCACGTTTAGGTGTGGTTCACATTCAACATCGACCCTTAAAATTTAACCACCCCTTATTTTCGAGTGGCTAATGAAATTAAAAAAAAATTTGCAAGTGTGATTCAAAATTTCGTGTTAAGTAGATAGAGGTATGAGAAGGTATGGCTAACTTTTATTTTTTTAAATATGAACAGTATGTTTATTTACATTTACATTTGTTAGATAATATTCCAATCTATTTCACGTTGCAATGAAATATTTTTGTGTATCGCTTTGTATAAAGAAATTATGGGAAATCCTTTCTTAAAATGTTTATATTTTTATCAACATTTTTTTAATCTACACTTTAAACTTTCAGTTTTTTTTACTGTCGACAAAACCTTGAATGATATTTTACAAGTCGATCCAATTCACATTTGTCAAGTCAACATTTTTTTGTGTCGAACATTCGTACCTTTCGAAGCTGGAAAGGTTTTTCTAAAAGGACACCTTCTATAAGATGATAATATAATTTTTCTTTTGGTGTATATTAATGAAGATGATTGAATGCAGTTTAATACCTAATTTAATAAAACTAATAGGTACATAATTATGTACTTATATTTAAGTTGGGAGATTCACGCAACTCCTGGATTTTTGCAACACTACATTGTGTCACTTATAGGTTCAAAACAACATTCCACTTGACAATTTGTTTGTATTATGCTCCGACCTGTTGTTTTCTTACTCCTTAAACAAAAAAGGGTTCAACAATACCGATTTGTTTTGGTTTCAATAATGTTTTTTATAACATTGTCGTTATCTCTACAGAAACAGCCATTTCAACTGTAAATTTTATTTAAAAAAAATATAACCTGTATTTTCAAAAACCCCAGTTATTACAATTGCCTTAATTTCTATAAGTTAAGTGTTTTGTACTGGATCAAAAAAAAAACCCAAAATTCTATAATTTATAATATTATTTTTTGAGACAATTGTTAGAATTCGCGTCCTTAATAATTGAAATTTGGATTTTCAGGTGTCCCAATGTAGATAATCAGTTAGTTCTTGAAAAGTTACAAAGGTATAAGTACTTATTTGTAGCACAAATGAAATCAGAACTTATTAATCATGCCTAATGCCATTTTTGTTTGTTATAATTATTTATTTTTTGAATTGCTAAAATCCCAAATAAGAATAGATTCAAATAATTTTTATATTTCTGCCTTCCTATCAGAAATGCAAATAATTGTAAATTTACCTGGTTACCATGTCAACATTCAATACCTATCCATAGTATTACAGAACGTTCCTAGTAAATACAGAAAAATCACTCAGTTTTATATTTTTACTTACCCACCAACTTACACATCCTATAGAAGAATTCCTTAAAAAATCAATGAAATGAACCTACATAAAAAATATTTTATTGCGAAGAGCTTAAAAGCAAAGGAAAAGGAAAAAAAAAGGTGGGTAGGTATACCTAATAAGGAAAATCCTTACAAGAGGAAGGATTTCGGCAGACGAACATTCAGGTATGCTCCTGAAAGCATTCCTGTAGAAAGATCACGGAAAAATAAAAAAAAAAATGAAAAACTAACACCACCGTGATCGTCACCGTTGCCACAAGAAGGGTGCACTTCATAACAACAAAACAAGACAAAAGCAAACAAAAAAACCGTTGAAGGACAAAGTCATTTTTTTAACAGATTACAATTTTTTAAGGAATTTCCTCACTCTCGCAACATTTTGCAACATGTTGTGGGACTTGAGGCGTTATAAATTTTTGGTTCCAAAAGTTTGTATGGGATGCGACATCTTTGTATTTTAAAGGGTCCGCCGAATAACTTTTTTTTTTGAAAATGGCGCAAAACATCGAGTGTAGCTTCGGCTGTGTGGCACGTAGCGCCGTCCTGGTGAAACCAAATGTTGCCAATATCCTCCTCTTCAATTTTTGTGAACAAAAATTCTTTCAACATGGCCCGATAACGATCGCCATTGACTCCTTGCTCATTTTCGAAAAATGGCCCAATTATGCCTCTGGACCAAAATCCGCACCAAACAGTGACTCGTTTTGGGGGTATCGGCTTTTCAATGTTTTACTCGTTCATTCGATCACTGATGGCACTCACTCGATCAGTCACTAATGCTGTAATTTGGCCCTTGGTTTATTCTCAAGTTATTTCATTTGTTTTAAGTTCTGTTGTGTTTTTCATTAACTTAAACCAAAGATAATTGAATACAAAGTTGTCGCATCCCATCAAACTTTTGGCACCAAAAATTTATAACGTATCAAGTCCTACAACATATGGCTAGTTGCAAAATGTTGCGAGAGCGAGGGAATCCCTAAAAAATTGAAATCTCTTAAAAAAATGACTTTTTTCTTCATTGGGTTTTTTTTGTTTGCTTTTGTCTTGTTTTGTTGTTATTAAGTGCACCCTTCTGGCGGCAACCCTGACGATTACGGTGGTGGTGTTTTTTTCTTTTTTCTGTGATGTGTCTGCCGGAATCTTAAAGATTTTCTGTATTTTGTAGTTTTTTCTTTCTTTTTTTGACTTTTTATTATCTTTGCGATGATGACTTTTTTTAAGTAGTTAAGGACTTGTACAATTTTTTAAGGGATTCTTCTTTAATAGGATTTGTAAGTTTTTGGGTAGGTAAATACATCTGTGGTAATAAGTCAAAAGAGCTTATGTCGACATAAGTGAAAATCGATTTTTTTTGCTTATCGTAATAACCTTTTGCTCAGCTATTTTTTAGTCTGGGTATCATCTTCCTAGTAAAAATGTAAACGCTTTAATCTAAAAAATCATAGAAGCTTAAGTTTTTTTGGACTAAAATTGCATGTGCATAACAGCTTATGTCTATGTTTAGTAAAATCCGCAACAAATTTTAAATAACATATTTTTTTTTAAACAGCTTAAGTCATGACAAAAGCTATTATGACTTTTAAAATTTAGGGAATTTCATCGCTTAAGTCAACATAAGCTGTTTCAAACCTGTGCTGACTTGAATTATTCCTGTTCTTATGTCAACTTAAGCCATTTAAAAAAAATGTATATTGAATCAATACCAATTTTACAAAATAGCTTAAGTCACATAAGCTGTTTTACTCATTGAAATGGAGACAAAATTGTATACTTAAGTCGACCTAAGCTACTTTTTCAAATGTAATCGACGTTTTAAACCCGAGTTAAGTGAATAGAAAAATTTAATAGCTAGTTTTTAAAAAGTCCTCGAGTAGGTAAATACTTTTAAATATATTTTTGACTAAATAATTTTCTAGTAATTTTATTACTCAATAGCTTTATTATTTCATAATCAGTTCAAACGTAATTTTCCTCAATAATAAGAGCACCAAAATGCATTGCAAAATAAGTTATAATTTTCGCAGTATTATACAAAATAATGTTGATAAGTTACTATACCGATTCTTAATGACTTACTCTATAAAATCCAAATTATAGTGGATAATGAAAAGAACAGCGTGTTCGGATATTAAAATCCATCGAAAACGAACGATTGCATCTGGGAAAATAGTTAATTTTCGGTTAAATTAAGCTAATTATATAAATATTAAAAACGGGCACTAATCTTATCAACAAAGTGTTAACATAATAAGTGACAAAAAAGTCAGCCCTACCAAAAAACAAAAGTTGAAAATTATCCTGGTAATGTCCCCGAGATATCATGCTTTATTGACAAAAACAAATAAAAAAAAGAAAGAAGGACTCTTCAAAAGTTTGGGTTATGTGCCAAAATTTACAGAACGTTTAAGAAAAACGATCGGAAGTATATCTTACGCTAAAGATTCAAAGATTGCTTGCAAGTCAAACAAAACAATTTACACTATTTTCAAAAAACTCACAAGGAAAAATCAGAAGGATCAGTGTACAGATGTTGGTTACAAGACGTCTAGGCAATGAGCCAAAAAATTGGGAATTTTGTTACATTGGCACAACAAACCAACGGACATAAAAACAAAAAGTCCCTTAAAAACGGCTCGGCTGTGGCTCTAGTTGATGTATGAAATAAAACGTATTGGCATAGAAAAAATTCATCTTCTAAGCATATCGATCTGTATCTTAAGTATCGGTGTTCGGTGATGATACAAATCAAGCATATCTACTCACTGTAAATTCACTGAACAAATTTATTTTCAATTTCATATAAAAGCCTGCTTAGATGGTGAATGCAGATCAAATTTCCCTGATATATAGGTAATGGATCTTTCTTGAAGGAAAAAGGTCAAATCTTATTTAAATATAAAATCACATTAGTCTCTATAAATTTGGATATACCTCTCCACAATTAGGATTAAATATATGCATTTTTATATCTATTTTTCTTTTTACTTTGTTTGTGTTTTTTAATAGTTGTTTGTTGACTAAACTTTTAACACAAAAGTGTTTAAAAAGCTACAAATTTAAAAATACATAATGTAACTAATTGTTAAATTCAAAATAGTTGTAAGGTAAACTAAAAACGTAGGCCTTGTAATACGTACCATGTTAGACATTACGTAACACACGTTCTTGTTATGATATTATTTTGAGTATATTCAATAGCAAAACTGCGGCAATCAGACGAACGCTGATGATTACACATCGTAATCATGAGTCCCGGCACTCACACAATTTTTCATGAAGAAAACTGACTTCTTCTTAGTCAAAACGTTGGGAAACCGAATGAAGATTTGTCTTGATTAAATAATCCGACCAAAAAAGCTGAAGAAGATAAATTTTAAAAATATTAAAATTGATAATACGAATTGGTCAAAAAACTTGTATTCAAATATTTATGTTTATCATTTAAATGTTTAACAAATATAAGTAGGTACCTACTCAAAAGAGTTAATATATTTATTTTAAATTTCACAAACTTTTGTATTGTGATATTAAGAAATATTTTCCGGACATAAAAGTTTATTTATAAAAAGCAACTTATTTCAAATCAGATAATTCTTTTCATTCTTTAAGCTTATGTCAAATCTTAAAGTTTTTTGTGTTTTTTTTAAACGCTTATGTCGACTTAAGTCCCCTAAATATTGCAAAGAAATTTGATAAGACACCTTATGTCACTTAAGCTATTACATTAATTTGAAATCCATTTTTTTTAAAAAAGCTTAAGTCTATAAAATAACTTTTTTCCAGCTCTGCTATAAGTTCTTGGGAAACAAAAAGAAATGGTTGTGTGGGTATTGCAAACACCTGTTCCGAAAATTAATTTCATCAACCTGGTTTCAATAATAACTTCTTCTTCTTTCACTCCTATTGAAAAATGACAAAAATAGACATAAGCTGTTTTAACATATTGCCACAGCATAACACCGAGTTTTTTTTTGTGTAATTAAATGAAACCGCATTGCAAGAAGCTTGAGAACACAGATTAACCACATGAAGATGAGAATCCCCGGCAGCCATTTTAATTTCCCTACAAGCTTTAACTGTCAGATATCAGATAAAAAATGAGAATGTGTGTATAAAAACCTCACACATAGACAGTAGGGGTCTTCAGACACCGGTTAAATTGTTGTTGCAATTCACATCTATTCATCGACGCGGCAAGAAATTACAAATACAACAATGTAAACAAATGGTTTTTGGGGGGTGAAACGTACGAAACATTCTCATCTTCATATATGGCTAATCTGTGCTTGAGAACCTCTATATGGATAGGGTTGTATTTTTTTGAATGCGAAGAGAATTTCATGCAAAAATCGGTAGACGAGACGGTGTCACTTTGTACTGTGGTTTTTTCTTTTTGTGTGATCATGTTTAGTCCTGTGAAGTTAGCAAAAGAATTGTTTAAAATTTAATTAAAAATGAGAGTTCCCGGTTGCAAACAAAGAGTTCTAGAGTTCCTCATACTTTTTTTCAATAGTTCTGGCGAATTAAGTGTTAAAATTCGAAAAAAAAGTTTTTTTTGCTAACTTCACGCAGCAAGGACTTTTTTGAGAAAAAGAGTTCTGATCATGTTTTTCAACTTAAAATCAAGAGTTCTAGAGTTCCTGATGGGTTTGAGAAAGAGTTCTGCAAAATTGAAATAGTTAGGGCTATTTAAGGTGCCCATTGACTTAGAACCAAAAAATTTGTAAATCCAAAAAAATCAAAAAAAAGGAGTTCTGATTAGAGTTCCCGATAGCAAACAAAGAGTTCTGAACATTTTCCTAATAACTTTTTTTTCTAAAACTAATTGTTCAAAAGTTATTCGCAAATTGAGGTGCCCATTGACTTAGAACCAAAAATTTTGAAAATCCAAAAAAATCAAAAAAAAAGGAGTTCTGATTAGAGTTCCCGATAGCAAACAAAGAGTTCTGAACATTTTCCTAATAACTTTTTTTTCTAAAACTAATTGTTCAAAAGTTATTCGCAAATTGAGGTGCCCATTGACTTAGAACCAAAAATTTTGAAAATCCAAAAAAATCAAAAAAAAGGAGTTCTGATTAGAGTTCCCGATAGCAAACAAAGAGTTCTGAACATTTTCCTAATAACTTTTTTTTCTAAAACTAATTGTTAAAAAGTTATTCGCAAATTGAGGTGCCCATTGACTTAGAACCAAAAATTTTGTAAATCCAAAAAAATCAAAAAAAGGAGTTCTGATTAGAGTTCCCGATAGCAAACAAAGAGTTCTGAACATTTTCCTAATAACTTTTTTTTCTAAAACTAATTGTTCAAAAGTTATTCGCAAATTGAGGTGCCCATTGACTTAGAACCAAAAATTTTGAAAATCCAAAAAAATCAAAAAAAAGGAGTTCTGATTAGAGTTCCCGATAGCAAACAAAGAGTTCTGAACATTTTCCTAATAACTTTTTTTTCTAAAACTAATTGTTCAAAAGTTATTCGCAAATTACTTGCGATTTATAGGTAGGCACTATATGGCAAGTTATGGATTCGTACAAAAAATCGAATTCGAGATTTTGGTCAAAAAGTGGGTCTCGCAAAAACAACCGCCTGTTTATTTTTTTTAAACTCGGTAACTAGCGTTTTTTGGATATTCTAATTTTATTTTCGAAAAAAACGACTTAAATACAAAAACAAATAAAAATTGAATAAAAAAGTAGTTTGGGTAGGTTTCAATTTGCTCATAAACTAGAAGACATAAAACCATCTAGATTTCAGTGTTCGATTAAGAATTTATAGGGACATCATGCATGAAATAATTAAAGCCAATTCAGTACTTAATTTCATAACTTTGAATAAAACGCACTTTTAAAACACCATCGTAGTGCTGGGTACTATAGCACTTTCTGTTCTTTCTGTTTTTTGTGTTCGCTACACATATGAGCATTGACCACGAAAAAAATTTAGTTTTTTATCAAAGTTTTGAGTTTGAATGCAAATTTTTTGAAAACTATTAATAAAAATAATATAATTTAAATGAAGGATTAAAGAAAGGATTAAGAGTGCTCATGTGTAGCGAACACAAAAAACAGAAAGAACAGAAAGTGCTATAGTACCCAGCACTACGATGGTGTTTTAAAAGTGCGTTTTATTCAAAGTTATGAAATTAAGTACTGAATTGGCTTTAATTATTTCATGCATGATGTCCCTATAAATTCTTAATCGAACACTGAAATCTAGATGGTTTTATGTCTTCTAGTTTATGAGCAAATTGAAACCTACCCAAACTACTTTTTTATTCAATTTTTATTTGTTTTTGTATTTAAGTCGTTTTTTTCGAAAATAAAATTAGAATATCCAAAAAACGATAGTTACCGAGTTTAAAAAAAATAAACAGGCGGTTGTTTTTGCGAGACCCACTTTTTGACCAAAATCTCGAATTCGATTTTTTGTACGAATCCATAACTTGCCACATAGTGCCTACCTATAAATCGCAAGTAATTTGCGAATAACTTTTGAACAATTAGTTTTAGAAAAAAAAGTTATTAGGAAAATGTTCAGAACTCTTTGTTTGCTATCGGGAACTCTAATCAGAACTTCTTTTTTTTTGATTTTTTTGGATTTTCAAAATTTTTGGTTCTAAGTCAATGGGCACCTCAATTTGCGAATAACTTTTGAACAATTAGTTTTAGAAAAAAAAGTTATTGGGAAAATGTTCAGAACTCTTTGTTTGCTATCGGGAACTCTAATCAGAACTCCTTTTTTTTGATTTTTTTGGATTTTCAAAATTTTTGGTTCTAAGTCAATGGGCACCTCAATTTGCGAATAACTTTTGAACAATTAGTTTTAGAAAAAAAGGTTATTAGGAAAATGTTCAGAACTCTTTGTTTGATATCGGGAACTCTAATCAGAACTCCTTTTTTTTGATTTTTTTGGATTTTCAAAATTTCTGGTTCTAAGTCAATGGGCACCTCAATTTGCGAATAACTTTTGAACAATTAGTTTTAGAAAAAAAAGTTATTAGGAAAATGTTCAGAACTCTTTGTTTGCTATCGGGAACTCTAATCAGAACTCCTTTTTTTTGATTTTTTTGGATTTTCAAAATTTTTGGTTCTAAGTCAATGGGCACCTCAATTTGCGAATAACTTTTGAACAATTAGTTTTAGAAAAAAAGTTATTAGGAAAATGTTCAGAACTCTTTGTTTGCTATCGGGAACTCTAATCAGAACTCCTTTTTTTTGATTTTTTTGGATTTTCAAAATTTTTGGTTCTAAGTCAATGGGCACCTCAATTTGCGAATAACTTTTGAACAATTAGTTTTAGAAAAAAAAGTTATTAGGAAAATGTTCAGAACTCTTTGTTTGCTATCGGGAACTCTAATCAGAACTCCTTTTTTTTTGATTTTTTTGGATTTTCAAAATTTTTGGTTCTAAGTCAATGGGCACCTCAATTTGCGAATAACTTTTGAACAATTAGTTTTAGAAAAAAAAGTTATTAGGAAAATGTTCAGAACTCTTTGTTTGCTATCGGGAACTCTAATCAGAACTCCTTTTTTTTGATTTTTTTGGATGTACAAATTTTTTGGTTCTAAGTCAATGGGCACCTTAAATAGCCCTAACTATTTCAATTTTGCAGAACTCTTTCTCAAACCCATCAGGAACTCTAGAACTCTTGATTTTAAGTTGAAAAACATGATCAGAACTCTTTTTCTCAAAAAAGTCCTTGCTGCGTGAAGTTAGCAAAAAAAACTTTTTTTTCGAATTTCAACACTTAATTCGCCAGAACTATTGAAAAAAAGTATGAGGAACTCTAGAACTCCTTGTTTGCTACCGGGAACTCTCATTTTTTATTAAATTTTAAACAATTCTTTTGCTAACTTCACAGGACTATCATGTTTGTGCTTAAGCGGAATAGGCATGCTTTTATGAGCACACCTATATTACATGTTAATTTTGTTCGTTTGCCACAATCGTCCTTGCGAAGATTTTCTTTATTTTGTGTTTTTGTTTTTTATTCTTTGGTGTTTTTGATATATGAAAGGGATAAACATAAAAAAATAAACCATCAGGCTACCGACCCTGATGGTTCAGTGCGAGAAGGTATCACGGTTTACAATGTCGGTGCTTTTTATTTTTATTTTCTTATTGTGTGATCATATTTGTGCCTAAGTGTAGCGCAATATGCTTTTATGTGCACACACTCATTACATGTTTAATTTGTTCATTTTCCACAATCGTCCTTGAGGGGATTCTGTTTTTTTTTTTTTGTATTCATTGCACATCGTGCGGCAACGGTGAAGATCACGGTGGTGGTGGTTTTTTTTTATTTTTTTTTTTTATTTTTCCGTGATCATTCTATAGGAATACTTTCAGGTATAGGTACCCACACAAACATAGGAATTTTCATCTGCCTAAATCCTTCCTCTTGTAAAGATTTTCCTTATTAAGTACCTACCTGGTGTTTTTTTCCCTTTTTTTGCTTTTAAGCGTTTCGCGATAAAATATTTTTATGTAGGTAAGTAGGTAAGCATTTCATTGATTTTTTGGGATTCTGCTATTGGATGTGTAAGTTAGTGGGTGAGTAAAACTATAAAACTGAGTGACTTTTCTTTAATTACAAGTAGGTAACTTCCTGCAATGGATAGGTATGAATGTTGGCATGGTAACCAGGTAAATTTACAATTATTTGCATGTCTGATAGGTTGGCAGACATCCAAAAATTATTTGAGTCTATTATTCTTATTTGGGATTTAAGCAATTCAACAAACAAATTATAACAAAAATGGCATAAGGCATGATTAATAAGTTCTGATTTCATTTGCCTTACAACTAAGTACCTAGGTAACTTTTCAAGAACTAACTGATTATCTATATTGGGACACTTTTTGATACGTGCATGAATATAAAAATATCAATTTTTAATTAATTAATAATATTATAAATTCTAGATTTGTTTTTTTTTTTTTTTGATACTACTGTATCTAGCTTACTACTTAACTTATAGAAATTAAGGCAGTTGTAATAATCTAGGTTTTTGAAATTACTGGGTTATATTTTTTTAGAAGAAAATTTACAGTTGAAATGGCTGTTTCTGTAGAGATAACGTCAATGTTATAAAACAAATTTTTGAAACCAAAACAAATCGTTATCGTTGAACACGTTTTTGTTTAGAGAGTAAGAAAACAAAAGGTTAGATTTAGTGTTGCGAAAATCCAGGAGTTGCGTGAATCGTGGGTTGCCTTTACCGAGTTCATACTGTATTTGTATTTCGAGAAAGTGCTTCCTCTATATTTTTCCGATATTTATCAATTTTAAATTTTTGATTTCGAGGTTTTTACTTTCGAAATTCTTGCATTATGCATTATTGCTTTCTAGATATCGTGATAAATAAACCCTGAGTTACAATCAAACGTAAGGATGGACAGACGGAAAAATGCTAAGACGAATTTGCCGAAAGGCAGGGAGACAACATACGGGAGGACGGGGAGATAGTCAGACGGACAGACGAACGTGAGGGATGGACATACACACAGACAGGCACAAATTCAGAGATTTTAAAAAATTGAAGAATAGATTTCGGCTGTGTGCAGTGATAATACTTTAATTTGGGTAGAGGAAGAAAATTAGAAATAATTATATGAAATTTCAAAGAAAAAGTGGAAGAAGGGGCGCTTTGGAATACTGCGAAAATTTCCAAGAAATGTAGCAAGAAACACAAACTTCAGATTGTCTATTCTCATTGACATGGATGATTAAAGAGTCCTAAGCGCCGGAGAAACAGTTGTGGTGACGAAATTGAAGCATGCCGTTGTCAATTGCGAAAAAATGTTTCAAAATACGCAGTTTCAAAAACTAATAAAATTGAGAAAGACTTTCATAAATAGATCCGAACAGTTCTTAAGTTCTCTTTATAGGTGGGCAACAGTTAAAAATTTGCAACCTGGGTTAAAAAATATAGCTTTTCCTGTAAGGCAAGGGTTTCTGAAATAGACTGGGAAAGGAAAGTAAAGGTTTGAAAACAACATACAATATAGGCGAAAATGTTTTTATGATAAGAGTAGTAGCGTAGCTAGCATATGTGTGGCACCCGGGCGGCAATTATGGTGTCACCCCCAGAATGAAAAACAGTAAAATAAATGAAATTCCACTATTCCATATAAATATTTATTATAGCTAGATGATAGAAACCATCAAAAAACTGAGCTAAATAACCAACCAAATAGAGCAAAAACAAAAAACGATTAAGCAAAAAAAAAAAAACCATCGTTGAGAGCGACACGAAAATGGACTTTATTTACAAAAGACAAAGGCTAGCCGATAACATTTTGTTTGTTCAAATAGAAACTGGTAGGTTTAATATTCTGCGAGATCTAAGGCCCATTGTATATAATACCCCTTGGGAGCTTTCGGGTGTCATCCCCAAATGGGTGACACCCGGGCGGTCCGCCCCCCTGCTACGTCATTGGATAAGAGGGCTTTTTGATAGTTGGAATAGAAGTGCGTTTTTAACTATTTTGTGTCGGAAACAAATATTAATGGTTTGGTTTTTAAGGAAATAGTAAAAAAGTATTTACTTGAACGTTTGTTCATTGTTTGTGACCATGGTAGTAACAATAAGAATTGTTACAAATGCTTGACGTCGAAAAGCCTTAGTTTTTTTGTAAATCAAAACATTTCTAAATTTTCTTTCTCATATTTTCAAAAAAAGAAGAAACTTTTTGAAAGGCAAAAACACCTTAACATCCGATTGCATAGTAAGTTTTGATGTAGTTGCAAAGTGTACGACTTGTAAAAAGACAATGTCCTGAAAATGTGTCCATATTTGACGGAGAAGCTATAAATCCATCAAGAAACTATGTGTGTGATAAGTTGTACAACGGTTGCTGCAATCAAAACTGTTATAAAGACCAAACAAATCAATAACAAAACTTCTGCTACTATTGCTTTATCAACTGCTTTCTTCTTTAAATGCATTGACAAATAATTTATGGACTGCTTGAATAGTGGTGCGATTACACAAAGATCTATTACACAAAAATCCATTCAAGTCTTTCAAGTCCGCACTCCAGGTAGGTAGGTAGAGATGGCGGCCCAGAGCAAACTTGCTCCGTGACCCAATTAGCGCTAGAGTGCGCCGTTTTGATACAATAACTCGTATTGACCTGTTGGTTGAAAGTGGTTTTATTTTTATTTTTTTTTTATTTTATTGGAGGGGTTTGCACATATACCCTCTTGCGGGTCCTTAAACGCCCTTATTCAGCTTATGCGCTGTCTAAAGGAGTCCAAAGTATGTGGTGAAGGAATTATGGTCGAAACTAGACTTAGATCCATTTCGTCGCGTTGAGAAAAGCGATCAAATCTGTGATATTTATCTCAGAAAGTTCGTGTAGTTCTTCAAGAAACGCATTTCCAAAAGATTTCGCTCTCGATCTGGCCAGAGCAGGGCATTTACAGAGGAAGAGGGCTACTGTTTCCTTCTCCTGATGGTCCCCACAACTACGACAAAAAGTATTGTACGGAATGCCCAGCTTCACCGCATGTTCTCCTACGGGCCAGTTACCAGAATATGTCGCAACAACCCTGGCTATGTCTCGCCTGGGCCTAGATCTCATATCAGTTGTTAGAGATTTATTATAGATGGGTCATATTTTTTCTGGATATGACGCAGTTTGGTAAACTTTCCCACCTGCGATTGGATTCTGTTGAGTTTTCAGTTTACGGAGTGGGATGTGGTAACCAAAGAAAAGACGAAACGATCAACGTGTGTATACTTCAAATGCTTATTAGTGACTGACTTATTTCTACTTATAATATAATACAGCAAAAGTCTTTCCATATCAATATGATGTTACTCATACACATGCGTGCATTGGTAGATAGGTGTAGATACACAGTTTTCAACACCCTTCCTCAATGCAAGTATGTTTAACAAAAAAAAAAAAAAAAAATATTTTCACTTCAAATTTAACATTTCTCTAAATTCATTGTGCTTTTTCTTCGGCAGATTTTTGGTTAATATGTCAGCTACCATCACATCTGTCGATGCATATTTCAAGACAATCTCCTTGGCCTCCTTGCACGCTGTCGATAACGCCATGTACTCAGCCTCGGTGCTGCTGAGGGCCACACTACGTTGCTTCTCCGATTTCCAGGATATCGGACCACCTGCTAGGAAATACACGTAGCCAGTATATGATTTGCGATCGACCTTGTCGCCACCCCAGTCAGCGTCAACGTAACCAGTAAATGCTTGCCCGCACTCTTTGTAGTGCAGCTTCATATCAGCCGTGGATGCCAAATACCTCATGATATGTTTTACGCCAGAAAGATGCTCTTTGTGCGGATCTTTGTTCCGCTGCGCTAATTTCGCAACTGAGTGCAAAATGTCCGGTCTGGTCGATAAGGCCAACCACATCAGCTCGCCAATTGCTGACTGATAGTAAACAGCATCTACCTTGTGACATTTTATGCTATCACATGCTACCTGACACCCTGCATCTAACGGCGTTGATGCCGACCTGCAGTTTTCGATGCCATGTCTTTGCAACAGCTCTTTAATGTATTGTGTCTGATCCAAAGTGATATCGCCAAGTTCACCTTCACGTTGGATCTCCATTCCAAGGAACAGCTGCAACGGTCCCTTATCAACGCACTCAAACGAACTTGAAATAGCAGCTTTTATGTGGATCAAGTCTCGTTTTGATTGGCATGCTATAATGAGATCGTCAACGTATACAAGGATTAGTGATAAATTACCTTTCCCATGCTGCTTATACAGACAGGGCTCGTTGTCACATGGAATGAACCCAATTCCTCGCAAAACACCATCAGGTTTGCAGTTCCACTCCCTTCCTGATAGTTTTAAGCCGTATATAGCCTTCTTCAGTAATAGGACCTTGTCTGGTTGACTGCTGTCTTCGTACCCTGGTGGTTGCTTCATGAAAATGACATCTGTGAGATCGCTATTAAGGTATGCAGTGCATACGTCCATCTGGTGCAAGTTAAGTCTCAACTCCGCAGCCAGTGCCAGGATGAAACGTACGCTCTCCAGTCGACATACAGGCGAGAAAGTTTCACCATAGTTGAAACCATATTGCTGTGAGCATCCTTTCGTCACAAGACGTGGTTTGAACCGTTCTACCTCGCCATCTGCACCTCGTTTCACACTGAAAACCCATTTACAGCCAATTGCTCGCTGATTTCTTGGTAAATCTGCGACTGTCCAGGTCTGATTCACAATCAAAGCATCAAACTCCCTCTGCATAGCCTCACGCCAAGACGAAGCGTACTTGCTGCTCATCGCCTCCTCGTATGATAAGGGAATCGGTACGTCACTGGCAACCAACGCGTTTAGTACATTGTATCGCTTTCCAGACCGAGTCGTTTTTGGTTTGCTGGGCCCAACCGTCAAATCATTTTCTTTAACATTTTTAGCTGCACTTTTGGAATCAGTGGAGTTACTACGCTCATCTGAAACCGCCTCGAAATAGTCGTCTCCTTCGCTACTGAGCTCATCAACATTAAAATCATCGTCTTCACCCTTTATGTTCGCATCTCCGGTAACCTCGCCATCGACATCAACACCACTGGTACTTCTTGGAGCCTCATTTGCTAAATCAAATGTAATGTTGTTGCCATTACCATGCTCCATTTGACCTAGCTCGTCGAATAGGACATCTCGTTTTTCAACCACTTGTCTCGCCCCTGCGTCATACAGTCGATAACCTTTCGCTTCCCTCGAGTAGCCAACCATGCGGTATTCCTTGTCTTTCGCTTGGAATTTGCTATTGTTACGTGCCTTTTCCAGCGCCACTGCAACAGAACCAAGAACTTTTAGATGATTAATAGAGGGCTTCTTACCTGTCCACGCTTCCATTGGTGTCATGTTGACTAGCGTACTTGTGAATGAACGATTGCGCAAATACGCAGCTGTATTAACTGCCCCAGCCCACAATGACTCACACAGTCCAGACTGTACCAGCAGACACCTTGACATCTCGACCAAAGTCCGATTGGCACGCTCCGCAACGCCATTTTGTTGCGGTGTATATAGAATCGTCAGCTGCCTTGCAATGCCATTCGCCTTTAGAAAACCATCGAATGTTTTGTTCACGTATTCGCGACCATTGTCGCTGCGGATACACTTCAGCTTTTTGCCAGTTTGCCGTTCCACTAGATTTTTGAACTCCACGAACTTGCTAAATACCCCATTCTTGGCTTTCAGAAAATACACGAATATGCGCCTGGATTTGTCGTCGATGAAGGTCAACAAATATATCGAGCCACCTATCGACCTCGTCTCAAAAGGACCGCACACATCTGTGTGCACCAACTCCAGTAACTCGTGTGCTCTATTTACTGTTGCGTTTGGGAAAGGCTGCACATGAATTTTGCTGACCATGCAAGTTTTACAGGCTATTTTGGATGAAAAATTGATGTTCTCAATCCCTCGCACCAACCCCTTTTTGACGATTTCAATTAAGCTGCCGTAATTAAGGTGACCATATCTTCTGTGCCACAAAAGCGCATCAGCTTCAACGGCAGAAAAACATTTATTACGTTGGCCTTCAAACATGTACAAATTTCCAACTTTATTTATGTTTAATATGCATTCACCTTCTTGTACAACTTTAGCAAGACTTTTTCCGAAATGCACAACACAATTATTTTCTACAGCTCTACTTACAGACATAAAATTGCATTTCATGCTTGGCACATACAATACGTCTACCAATTTTAATACGCAGAGGTCAGTTTGTAGTTTTACTTCACCTCTTCCTTCTGCATGTAAAAAGCCATCGCCAGCCAAACCAATCATCTCTGAATGTGTCTCGAATTTCGTAAAAAATTCTTTTTCACAACACATGTGACTTGTCGCACCACTGTCCAAGCACCACTTTGAACGGTTAAAACTACCGGAATCTAACGCACCCAATAAACTGTATTGCTTTTGTTGTTCTCTTTTCGGTTTGCTTTCGTTGCTGCGACACTGTGCTTTCACATGGCCACGACCGCCACACTTGTAGCATATAACGTTTTGCAGTTTCCTTTTCGTGTTGGCTTTAGCACAGGTGTTCGGCCGTTGATGATCGGTGCTAACCGTAAACGCCTGCGATTTTTCGTGGTGTAGTTCTTCATTATTTCGGCGTTCCCCTTCTTCTTTCAACTTGATACACAGAGTCTCAAATTTTGGTAAACTGTCCCGCATCTCGATGGCGACAACAAACTCTCATACACTTTTGGTAGACTGGAAAGTAAAATAATTGCTTGCAGTTCATCGTTTATCTCTATCCCAACAACTGCAAGCTGATCTATGACTTCGACAAATGCATTTAGATAACTGGACATGCTCTAGTTATCTGCCATCCGTAGATTCAATAACTTCTTGTAAAGAGATACCTTGCGCAGAGGTCCACTAGGCTGATGGGCTTCTTTGAGTTTTGTCCAAGCCGCAAGCGATGTATAACAATTCTTCACATGACCTAATTGAGAAGGCTTAACGCTTAGTGTGATCATGGCCAGCGCCTTCTGGTCCATGCCTGACCAGTCCACACCATCAGCGGCATCCTCCCGCTTCAACGTACCCGATGTCACATTCCATAGCTCCGCATGTACCAAAACGCTACGCATCTGAATGCTCCAAGAATCGTAATTCTTCTCCTCCAGCTTCTCTATTTGGTACATCGCACTCATAGTGCTAAGCTATTCACGTATGTCGCAATAAAAAAAAACTTACACAGGGCTTGCCAAATTTTTTCTTTATTCTTTACCACAGGCCGTTACCTGGGCCCATAACCTGTTGAGTTTTCAGTTTACGGAGTGGGATGTGGTAACCAAAGAAAAGACGAAACGATCAACGTGTGTATACTTCAAATGTTTATTAGTGACTGACTTATTTCTACTTATAATATAATACAGCAAAAGTCTTTCCATATCAATATGATGTTACTCATACACATGCGTGCATTGGTATATAGGTGTAGATACACAGTTTTCAACAGATTCAATAAGAAAAATTGAGAATAAATTACCTTTCATAACTCCAAGCGGAATATTAACTCACATTGCAAGTGAGGTATGAAGGGCTGATGCTTGCTAGGCCAGTTCGTCAGCCCGCTCGTTTCCCTCAATGCCACAATGACGTGGGACCCAAATAAGGGTGACCCTGAGGTTGACATTAAGGCTAAGTAGTTCATCTCGACATTGCTGGACCAATTAAGATGATGTTATAGCCGAATCAATTGCTTTCACAGCTGCCTGACTGTCTGTCAGGATAGAAGTGTTCCGGTTTTGGTTAGGATCTTGTTTGGCTATCTTGCATAATTCCCTGATTGCTAGTAATTCAGCTTAAAATACGCCTGCGAAGTCAGGTAGCCGAAAGGACCTAGAGATGTTCAAGGATTCGGAAAAAATTCCTGAACCAACACCACACTCCATCTTGGAACCATCAGTAAAAATAGTTGTGTCGAAGTCTCTCGTCACGACGTTATCCTTCCAATCGGTCTGTATTGAAAGCATATTATTAGGAATCAAACTTGTGATATTGCTGTCACCATATGGTTGAGCAATCCAACAATTTGACTGCTTAAGTCTCAACGCACTGCAGGATACTAAATATTAAATATGTAAATCAAGTGATAAGAGGTGCAGAAAGACGCTTAAGGCATCCGTCGGGCAGGAGCGTAGGGCCCCTGTGGTGCCAACGCTAGCTGCTCTTTGAACTTGCTTAGGTTTGTTTATGTTATACGCTTTGCTAAGTGCGGGCCACCAGACAATAGAGCCATACGTCAGGACCGGTCTTACCACGGCTGTGTACGTCCACAGTATCATCTTCGATTGGAGGCCCAATTTTTGTCTTACTAAATGCATAAAAGGCTATACACGCCTTCTTAACCCGTTCTTCAATATTCAGTTTCCAATTTAGTTTGGGGTCAAGAAGGGAGGTATTTTTGTTTTGGTAGTAAGAGCAGTTCAGTTGGTTAACACCTAGTCCACAACTCGTGGCCCAGTTATAGCCCAGGCAAATTAGTCAATATAGGGCACCTATAACGGAAAAAATCCTTTAAAGCTGAATTTTGGCATAAATCTTCTACGATTGGTTGGGTGCTAAATTTTTTATAACGGTAAATAGCAAAAAAAAACTTGTTTTTTTTGAAAAAACGGTTTTTCTCCATTTCTAACGGGGTTTCGTCCAAAACACTGAAGGCCAAAACTAAAGAACATATTATTTCCAAAAAAAACACCATGCTACTTTTTTTGATAGAAGTAACGGTTACCGAGTTATTGACGTTTAAAGATTTTGATTTTTTCTATTCCTGTCTCAAAAACATCATTTCCCAATTTTTTCTCGTTCAAGGTTTTTGTTTTCGCTTCGATAAATATGTGTTTATGTATATTTATGTTTATTATATACGTATACATATACATACATATTTACATCCATGTGTATATTATACACATGCAGACATACTTACATACATGAATGTATTATTTATAGATGTGGACGTATAATAAATGTAATTGATTTTAACAATTCATAAATATCTGAGTTTATTGAATAATAACGTGAAATAAATTAGATTTACCTAAACTTATTATTACATATTTATATTTATTGTTTTATTTAATGTTTTAATTCAATTTTGTATACATATAATAACTTAACATAACATGCGATCAAGTGAAAAATATGTTTAGCAGTCTTCTGGATCACTTTCATCTTCTTCGTCTTCATCTATTTCTTCTTTGAATTCTCCAACAGATGCATTATACTTTCCCCCCTTCAAAAGGACAAGTATCTACAAGTTTTTCCTCAATTAAGTTGACGATTTCTTGGTCCTCGTTCTCGCGTATTATTTCTACAGAATCAATTAATCTGGCACCAAAACAAGACTGGTCTTGACATTTTCCGCAAACTGGTGATCAAGTCAATCCAAATTTTTGACAACCACATTTTGAGCCGCATCCTTTGGAACAATTGCAAAAAATTATTTTAAAAGAATATCTGCAGCAGGAACTTGTTTTGGTTTTGAGGCTGTACGATATTGTCTTGCAATGTCCATCCCCAATCTTTTGGACCAAGCTTATTTCACAACCTCTTCTGAACTTGATAATACGCTCTTAGCAAGTGTTTTTCTGCTGTTCTCTCTGTTGGTGGCAGTAAACTAAAATTTGCTGCCGTATTGTTTTTAATGAACTTGCAAAACACAAATAGCGATGTTCATGGATGGAACGACATCCTAAAGCGTCCTCCTCCAGTTATGACAAGGTCCATGCCTTTCTGCGTAAAGGGACACTTAAGTTGCTCGATAGAGGACTTTGTTACTCAATTGCCTTCTTAGTCCAAAGAAGCAGCGATTGGTAATAGTTATTCTCAGTTTAATTTTAGCGCTGGTGTCGTTGTCTGAATTAATAGCGGCGTCTGGGTAAAAAAAGTCCTTAACTACCTATAAATTTGAAAAAATTGATTCCGGAAAAGAATGTGGTTGATTGAAAATCTGCAGTGCTGTTTGCAATTCGGGTCGTCTCTTTAGTCCTTTCAAGTTTCACGATTTAACTTTCTGATAAAGAGAAAGAGAACATGATCCTTACAGCTTCCATGATGTTTGGAACTGCCAGAAGAAAATAAATTCCTCTCATCTTAGTTTTTTTCCGGGCTTAAGAAAACATATTTCCTTATATGTGGAAGAATGACCAGTAAGTCCATATGTCTTCTCCTACAACAACTGCCCTTTTTAAATAAGATTGTTGAATTGCAGTTCCAACAACCAAAACGTTTGCATCATCAGTAGCATTTTCAACCTAAAAGTTTTCGCCTAAAAGCTTTTTTGAAAGCATAGAGATCAATCTTTGTTTATTATTTTGACCTCATATAGGTTAAGTTTTTATATTAAAATTTGATTTAAAGCATTAAATAAAACAATAAACATAAATAAGTAATGATAGTTTAGGTAAATCTAATTAATGTCAAGCTATTCCACAAACTCAGATATTTATGAATTATTAAAATCAATTTTCAAAATTTTATTTTACTGAATTTTGTTGATATATTTATTATTGCATTACTTCCACATCTATAAATAATACATTCATGTATGTAAGCATGTCTGCATGTGTATAATATACACATATATGTAAATATGTATGTATATGTATATAATAAACATAAATATACATAAACACATATTTATCGAAGCGAAAACAAAAACCTTGAACGAGAAAAAATTGGGAAATGATGTTTTTGAGACAGGAATAGAAAAAATCAATATCTTTAAACGTCAGTAACTCGGCAACCGTTACTTCTATCAAAAAAAGTAATATATTGTTTTTTTATTGGAAATTTTATGTACTTTATTTTTGGCTGCCAGTGTTTTGGACGAAAACCCGCTAGAACTGGAGAAAAACGTTTTTTTGGAAATGCTATTTACCGTTAAAAAAATAATTAGCACCCAACCAATCGATGGGGACTTTTCAGGATTTATAAAGCAGGGTATAAAGAAGATGTATGCCAAAATTCAGCTTTATAGGATTTTTTCCGTAACAAAACCCTAATTTTCCTGGGCTATTACTCAACCATAGAGAAAGAACTATTAGCTATCGTTTGGGCAACCAAACAATTCCGCCATTACTTGTATGGTGGAAAATTCAAAAAACTTACAGACCACCGACCCTTAGTTTGGTTACAAAACATACGAGAACCTAATTCAAAATTACAAAGATGGAAAATAAAGTAAGAAGAATACGATTTCAACATCGAGTACATCCAAGGTAAAGAGAATAAAGTAGCAGATGCTTATTCTCGTATAAAATTGAATGAAATAAATGCCATAGAATAAGTCTCTACTCAACATTCAAACGAGTCAGAAAGTTTTAACCTAATCTCTATTACAGAAAAACCTTTGAATTCATTTATTAGACAAATCATCTTAAAAATAGGAGGAGAAAACGACGAGAATATCACCTTTCCCTTCAATAAACGTCAGATAGAAATTATCGAAAAAATAATATCTGAAAGCGATGTAGACCCCCAAAACGCAATCTACATATGTAGAAGACGATGAATTATTTCTGAAATTCCAAAATCATTGGAAAAACAACCACAATAACCAAATTAATAGACATTTTTGACCTACCAGAAATAGAAGACAATCACCCTTATTCCGTAAGGCGTTGAAGCCCACATCGAGAAACGACATTGTGTATTTGGCATTACTGAAGGCGTTCAAAGCCAATTTGTCGTTTCTCTCTTGTGGAACGCGTTCATTAATTTTTTTTGGTATTCCGTTAGTCGTTTTCATAACAAAAACGTCTGTATTCACGCCAGTTTCTGTCGTCGAAAAATTTTTTAACGACAATAACAAAAATACAGCAAAATGTAATACTTTTCCACTATTTGTTGTTTACATATATAATTTTAAAAATCTTTATTTAGGGTTAAAGTAACAAGTCAACGACAAATGAAAAGACTTGTTGAGCTCATGGAGCGAAATGAGCACCTTGCAAAATTTACAAAAGAGGTGTCATTTCCACGGCAAGTAGGAATGCTGAATGGGAGTCGTTGGCAGAGGATTTGAATTCGCTTGGACCACCATTAATTAATGGAAAAGAATGGCAAAAAGTGAGGGAATTTTAAATTTTATAACTAAAAATTAATTTTTGTGGCTTAGGTCTGGTTTGATGAAAAGTTTAAAGTGAAACAAAAACTTGTATACAACAAAAAGGAAGTGCAGGCCACAGGAGGAGGAAAATTTAAACAAGAGTATTTGAATGACGTGGACGAAACAATGGTCAGGCTTCTGTCATTGAATGAAGTCGTTAGTCCATCAGAATATGCCGCAGGTGGTTCATTTTATAGTGCTTTAAGCAAACCCATTACAGTCACTTCATCCACACTGGCGACGTCTAAAAATTCCTCAGCAGCAGTTGAAATTGCAACTCCGAATCCTTCTTCTTTAAATGCATCATCAACCACTGCCACGCCTGCTCATGAATATGTGTTTTGAAGATCCAACACCACCGACATTAGATGACGAGGAAGAGCCCACAATTATGGAATTTACATTTGAGGATGAAAATGTTAGACAGAAACCAAAAAAAAAAAAAACAAAAGGAAAATGTTTTTCAAAAGATGTTGGAAAAGCAAACACAAGTACAAACAAAATTATTCGCCAGCATTGACGAATCTCTAAAGGACATAAAAAAAACCTTAAAGAAGACGTAAATGCGATAAACGACATCAAAAACTCTTTGATAACTATTTCTGGGCATCTCAAAGAAAGTTCCAGGTACCAAAGAAAAAACTTCTATGCCCAGCAGGAGCAGCTCGAGATGAATAAGGTGCAAATGGAACGTGACGAATGCCAAAGGTTGCATTTGAACAATTTAAAGTGTATGGACCTAGAAATCCGAAAGAGGCAGCTTGACATCGAGGAGAGCTAAATGAAACTTCTTGAAGAAAATCAACAATTAAATAATTAGTTTTAGTTATTATTATTATTATTACCTAAGCGATCGTTCCTAAAAAACAAGAGACTGAATTAAACAATTTTTGAAGTTACTTTTTAATACCAATCTTAAATAAATATTTTATAAAATGTTATTCAAAATTTCATTGCGTATTTGTACGGCTGCTTGGTCATCGTTGGTATTTGTTATTCCTTCTAAATTTGGAGTGTTTTCATTCCCAATTTGGACAAGATCTGGCGGTGGATCCAAGTGGTAATGTACACAATTTAATATTGTGCAAAGCTGCACATACATTCACAATTTGCGTAGCCTTTTGCGGAGTATAGTGTAATTCCCTTGCACCAAGGAGACATCGGAACCTGTTCTTTAATACTCCTTTTGTTCTCTCGATGATATTTCTCGTTCTCGAGTGTTTAGTATTAAAAATACTTTGCCGACTGCCTTCTTCTGGTGATCTATATGGAGTTCAAGAGGGTACCCAGCGTCTCCTAAAAAAATTATTTTTATTTTTAAATATCTCATAAACTGCGATCACATACCCAAAAGCGAAGTATTCCTTTCTCCTCCATCATAATTCCTTTTCAAAAACCCCCGAAACTCACTAGAATTCCAAACTAGCGAATCATGGCTCGCTCCAGCATGTCTGGCATCCACGTATCTTATACGCATACGATTATCACAAACCTATAAATTATTTTCAAATTCAATTATGAATTTCTGAATTATGATTTTAGTTTACCAGCATGTCGTTTATACTAAAAAATACTTTTTTAGTATAGGCTTCTTTGTTCAAACGAAAGTACATTTTAAATCTGAATAAAATTGTGATTAAATGAAATGCAAAAACATTTTTGAATATTATTTTAACTATGTTATATTTCGTACTTTGAGTCTAGTAAATCTAATGGATTTGTTTTGGATCGAATCCTTCTCCTATGCAGTAATAAGTCCTTCTTTCGGGGAGAGTACGATAACTCAGGCGCCGCAAAATAATAACGGTTTTTTACGGTAAAATACAAGCATTTTTTACTATGGTTATTTGTGTTAATAGTTTTAAAAAAAAAATGCTTTCAAACTCAAAATTTATCCAAAAAAACATAAACAAAAATGTTTACAGTTTTTTTTATTCAAAGTTTTGAAATGAAGTACTGAATTGGCTTTAATTATTTGATGTCCCTATAAATTCTTAATCAAACACTGAAAACTAGATGGTTTTATGTCTTCTGGTTTATGAGAAAATTGAAAATTCCCAAAACTACTTTTTTATTTAATTTTGATTTGTTTGGTATTTATGTAAGCTCTCTTACATAAATACAGTGCTAGCACTCAGCATAATGGCGTATTAACAGTGAGTTATGTATGGGGGGGACATGCTGTCCCCCCACAAGCCCCCCTGCTTTGGCACACTATAGGATTTGGGGTAGGTGCGTGGTTGGGTGTATGAAAAGTTTCTCTTGCATTTAAAAAGTCTGCATAAGATAAGCAACGGTAATTTGAATGTTTGTTCGGTTTTATTTATGGTCTTAGTAGGTTGCATACTTTAAAAATCAATTGCATTATATAGGTATATGTAAAACACAAACGTACATATTAAGAAATTATATAAATTTGCTGCTGTCGTACAGTAGTAGGTAATAGGAATTTATTATTATGCATTACATTTTCATGTCTAAAAATTTTAAATATGCAACTTTAGGCCACGTATCTATATTTATGTTTATTTCGAAAACAGCTTTTGACATTGGATATATAGATAGGATAAATTCAAAGTTTCATTAAATCCAGATTCTTTAAATTCAAAAGAGACTTTGCATACACCCAACCTCGCACCTACCCCAAATCCTATAGTGTGCCCAAGCAGGGGGGTTGCAGGGGGGCAGCATTGTAAACATTTTTGTGTGTATTTTGGGATAAATTTTGAGTTTGAAAGCATTTTTTTAAAAAACTATTAACACAAATAACTAGGTTGAAACAAATAATAGAAGAAAAAGTTTCTGGCTTTCTGAAAATATATAATTTTGCATTATAAGTGTTGCCGTTGTTTCTAAATGGAGGGAGATAGACCCCCTCCCCCCCTCTCACTAAAAAATGCTTGTATTTTACCGTTCTACCGTTATTATTTTGCGGCGCCTGAGTTACCGTACTCGTGCCCTTCTTTCTGTTGTCTTCCTCTTCGTCGTCACTGCTGCTCCATGAAAAATAACTTGCTACACTATACATTTCTCTGTGTTGTCTGTATTTTGAAACAATTGCACCAAGAAAACCAAAAAAATTCTGAACGATCTAGCATTATTTTATGCTAGATATATTTAGCAATTGATTAATGAATTTGCTATTCGAAAAAATGAAAAAGATAAAACCAAGATTTAATACAAGAGATTTGAACACTTTATTCAATTAAATATAAAGTTTGAAACTTGACCGTATGGTATGATGTCCAAAATCCAAGAGAGTTCATAAAGTTTTAAATTCAATAGAGAAAGCTAGGTTTGGATATAATAATGCAAGTATATAAGAAATTTAAGGCAAAAAGTTTACATATAAATGTACTATAACATTCATTATAAGTGTTACTAGACTTTTAATTCATCGTGGTGAGTATTTCAAATTTAAACTGCTACTCCGAACATATTCCCCCCGTTGAAGGCCGATGGGGTTCAACTGTTTCATTCTCGATGGGTAAAACGCAAAGTTTTGCAACAGCACGTCGTGTTGTGCCACTGCTTGTTCTAACAACTGCTACTCGTACAACACCGTCAGCTCCCTTAATGACTTCAATTACCCTTGCTAATGGCCACCTTAGGGGTGGAAGATTTTCGTCTTTCAGCAATACCATATCACCAATTCCTATATTTAATGATGATGATCGCCACTTGTTTCGCTCCTGAAGATTAGTTAAGTACTCTGTGCTCCACTTTTTCCAAAACATTTGTTGTAAATAGGACACTCGCTGCCATCTACCGAGAGGATTGATATTCAGCATTGTAACATCAGGCTCAACTATTGACGTAAATGGGGCACCAACCGGAAAATGAGCGGGTGTTAGCACTTCGAGATCTTCAGGATTTTCTGTAATGGGACATAAAGGACGAGAATTAATTATTGCAGAAATAAGACAAACTAGAGTTCTAAGCTCTTCAAAACTTAAAGTTTCATGAACAACTGATCGCCAAAAATGGTAATTAGCTAATTTGACGGAAGCCTCCCAGAGGCCTCCAAAATGTGGAGACCTAGGTGGAATAAACTGCCATTCAATTCCATCTTCTAGGCACTGCAGCTGGACATCATGTATGTGGTTCTCACTGAGAAATAATTTTCGAAGATCTTTGAGCTCGTTTTTCGCACCCACGAAATTCGTGCCATTGTCCGACCATATGGTTTTTGGTTTTCCTCTTGTGCAGATGAATCGTTTTAAAGATGCCATGAACGATGGAGTTGGTAAATCCTTAACGAGTTCTAGGTGCGTCGCTTTGGTAGCAAAACAGATAAATAAACAAATGTAGCATTTAACGGGCGGTCTGCTTCTTATTTCTGACTGGTAATAGAAAGGGCCACAAAAATCAACACCAGTTACTAAAAAGGGTCGATGTCCTTGAACTCTTTCCAAAGGTAGACTTCCCATGATGTGCTCTGCTAATTTAGGCTTTGCTCGAAAACAACGAATACATTTGTTTACTACACGAGAAACAGATTTTCTTCCTCCGATTGGCCAATACTGAAGTCTTATTGATGCAAGTAATGACTGAGGGCCAGCATGAAGAAACTTCTGATGAAAGTAGTTTATGATGGAATTCGAAAGTGGATGATGTTTAGGCGAGATGATTGGATGCTTTGACTCGAAATCCAGTGATGAATTTTCCAGTCGTCCTCCTACACGCAGCAACCCACAATTGTCTAGAAAGGGATTTAGTGAGCAAATGCTGCTAGATGACTCAATATTTGTTTTTGCTTCAAGAGCTTTGTATTCGGCAACTAAATGCACTTTTTGTATCATCCGCAACAAAAGTATGGTTCCCTGATGAATTTCATTGATGGTAAGAGGACCACGAGGCTTATGTTTTAGTTTTGTAAATCTATAGATGTAGGCGTAAATTCTTTGCATCTTCCAAAATGAGTTTACAAATTTACAATCTAATGTATAGTCAATAACTTTTGCTACCGAAAGTAGGACTCGTTTGCGTTTTTCTGGCAAATCTTGAGCAAGAGCAGGTAAAATCGGCCATTGGTTTTCGGGTTCAGTAAGGAATGAGGGTCCATGCTTCCAAAGTAATGAGTTTATAAGTTCTTTTGGTGTGGCACCTTTTGACAAGATATCAGCTGGATTCCTCAGTGAAGGAACGTAGTGCCAAGTTATGCCATTCACCCCCTCACGGTTTTCGCCTTGACGGTGGCGAGGCGGCTTACGTTTGACCCTCCAGCAATCCAGCTGCAGGGACATACAACTAAGAAAAACCAACAAAAAACAGGGATGTTCATCCAACAAAATAAAATGGAAGAAAGTTTACTCGGGAAAGAAATTAGAGTGGGGATATACACTCAAGTGTCGGCAGAAGTCACGGCTGACGGCGAGGGCTTGGCTTCGCAAGAAGCTAAGTCGCCAGTGACAAAAAAAGAAGTAAACAAAGATACAAACAAGCCCGGCTTAACAAGACAACCCAATGTGCTCAACCTCACAGCGGCTCTTGTTCCTGCTCTAGATAGCTTGGTTATTGACGGTAGGGAGACCTTGGACGGACCTCCTTCTATAGGAAGTCAAACCGAGGATGAGTTGCTAGAAGAATCGAATCCAGAAGAGACTAAGCTAAAGCCTACTGCACCCCTCAAAGCTTCGAGGCAACGCAGTAACCACATATCCTCTAAAAGATTCGTGAGTGCTACGGAGAAAAAGGATCCAACTACTCTCAGTTCGAGAGACAAGGCCCTTTTGAAAAAGCATAGGAAGTTGGTGAGAAACTATGAACGTCAGTTGGCAATAACTGCTGCTGTACCCATTGTTTCCCCCCAACATTTGAACGCTAAAAATCCAGACAGCGAAAGAGTAAATGCTGCCACATCTAAGTCTATCCCTAAAAAGATAGACCGTGAACAGGCTGGTAATAACCCTACTGCTCGTACTGGCTCAACTACGAAACTGGCGACCTCCAGTAAGAAACGGCAGACCAACGCTGCATCGAACCCGAAAAGGAACGAGGAAGCACAGGTAGGCAAATCTTCTGGAACGACGCCAGGATCATCAAAAAGAATGAGATCAGAGGAGGCAAACACGACTGAAGGTTCGAAAAAGCTAAAAACCAACAGTTTTGACACCACCCCGATCGATCTGCAGGTGGCCATAATAAGTCGAGACGACCCGGATGGGAAAATCACGGCTAAAAATTGGTTACTTGTAGAAAACGAAATCCTCAAATCCATGATGGCAATATCCGAAAATGATAGTTCTGATGACTATATTTTCGATGGAGCTGGATGGCGGAAAGAAGTGAAAGTGGTTTGTCGTGGGGACCAGAAATCCTTGGACTTCCTCACTCACACAATCGCCAATATTGGCGAATTGTGGGAGGGCGCTTCTCTCGGGGTTCTTCCCGTCACAGCTCTACCACTTCGCCAGCAGGTTAAAATATGGATTCCCCCTCCTGCCACGCACGAGGACTTATCTATAATCAAACTGCTGGCGAAACAGAATAAAGAGTTTTCCATATTAGAATGGAAGCTCCTGACTTCCAGAAAGAGCAACAGCGGGGAAGGGAAGGACCTCTTGTTTGTAATAGACAAGAAAGCTGACCTTCTCCTGAAAGAGAAAGGAGACGTGTTGAGATACGGTCTTGGAACCGTAAAGGTAAGGAGGCATGATGGCAAAGAGGAGTCAAAAGCTGCTAGTGGTGCAAATAAATTTGCATCACGCTAAAGCAGCAACGCACGACCTAATGCTCTACATGTCTCAGGAGACCGTGGATGTGGCCTTAATCCAAGAGCCCTGGCTTCTAAAGAATCAGGTACAAGGATTGAGGTCAAAAAACTACAACCTTTTCCACTCCACGTCAGAAGGTGAAATTAGGAGTTGTATTCTAGCGAAAAAATCAATTAATGCTTTCTTTTTATCTAGGTACAGCAACAGAGATAACGTGGCAATCAGCGTTGAGTCCAAGGAAGGCAACTTCGTCTTGGCGTCAACGTACATGCCGTACGATGAAGATAACCCCCCAGCAAAGACGGTCCGCGATCTTGTAGAGTACACCACAGCACGAGAGACACCTTTGGTGATGGGATGCGATCTAGCGCAGGTCTCAATGGCAAACATGCGGAAATATATAGACAGCACAGGTTGGTTCGTAAATGAACCGGTCCATGCAAGTCGTTAGTTGGAAGCATCTCTGCTCTTCTCTTAACCAAAACAAAACAGTCGTAGAGTCTGACCAGCAATGATATTCACAGTCAAATATATTCAATTGAGCTATAAAATGGGTAAGCTCAGCTAGAATCGTTGCGGCAGATAATTCGAGTTTTGGAATCGTAAGTGGTTTTAGTGGTGAGACTCTTGACTTAGAGCACAGCAACGATGTTTGAACGACGCCATCAAGTTCAGACCGAATATAAATGCAAACACCATATGCCAACAGACTAGCGTCACAAAAAGCATGAACCTCCAGTTTCGAACCAGGAACTAAGACGAATCTAGGAAGAATAAAATTATCAACCAACTTAAATTCCAAACAAAGATTCATCCAAATAGATTGCAAAGACTGGGGAAGACTTTCATCCCAATTGACTCTCTCCTTCCATAAAAGTTGCAAATATATTTTTGCTTTTGCAATAACTGGGCCAATCAAACCAAGTGGGTCATAAAAACGAACAATAAAAGAGAGCACAGTCCGTTTCGTAATTTTTTAATTTGAACGAACGAAAATAAGAAATTGTCTGAATTTGGATCCCATGTAAGACCAAGCGTTTTTGTGACGTCACTTCCATCATGGAATTTCAAAAAGGTTTCTCTATCTGATTGCAAAACATTGCTGAGAACCATTGAATCGTTTGAGCACCATTTCCTTAATTTGAAATTTCCTCGTTCAAGTAACGCTGTTGTTTGTTTCATAATTTCAGAAACCTCTTCAGTTGAATTCCCACCAGAAATTATATCGTCCACGTAAAAATCTCTTCGAACGATTCTTGAGCCAATTGGGTAAGTTATTTCCTCATCGAGAGCTAATTAATGCATTGTACGAATGGCCAGAAATGCGGCTGGCTTTGTACCATAAGTAACAGTGTCTAGTTTGTAGATTCTAATCGGCTCTTAGGGTTTTTCCCTCCACAAAATGCATTGAAGATAATTATCAGGATATGGAACTCGAACACAACGATACATTTTACAAATGTCTCCAGTCAATGCAATTTTAAACGAGCGGAACCTCAATAAGATGTCAAAAAGTTTTGGTTAAATTGTTGGACCAGGAAACAATATATCATTCAAAGACTTCCCAGAGGAAGTGGCTGCCGATCCGTCAAAAACTACCCGAAGTTTGGTGGTGGAACTATCGGCCTTCAAAACACAGTGGTGGGGCAAGAAATATGTGGGAACTCCAGTGGCAAAGGAATCTAGCAGCGACATATGATTAAACTCCTCATATTCTCTCATAAATTCAGAATACTGGCCTTTCAGATCAGAGTGATTTTGCAGCCTTTTTTCTAAGTTCAAGAAACGACGAAGTGCTGGGTTATACGAATCTCCTAGCTGGCTTGGACATGTTTTGAAAGGAAGACGCACCAAATATTCACTGAATTCCAAACGATAAAAGTTTTTAGCAAAATGTGATTCGCAATCAGAATCATCTTTGGTAGCTTTTGAAACGTTTGTACAACAATCCTCAACTTCCCAAAACCTCTTGACTATTTCGTGTAACTGGCTATCGTCATGAAATTCCTCTTCAGCTAGGTTTTTACCAACAATAAGACATGATGACTTTCTTATGCTTTGATGACCACCACCAGAAACTACCCATCCTAATCTAGTTTTTTGAAGCAATGGCAAATCTGCACTCAAACGAATTTGACCCACGCACAATAAATCAAAGAAGAGACTAGCACCTATGAGGATGTCTATTTTCTGCGATTTGTAGAATGTTGGGTCTGCTAGCTCTATATTGGAGGGAATGTTCCAGTTAATACAATTAATCGAATAAACGGGCTGATTTTCGGTGATAGTGGGAACGAATGAAGTCTCGAACTCTCCAACTCGCGAACGCATGAGTATATCAACCGATTCATTTGAAACTAGATCTGCTTCTCCTATACCAGATATAAAAGTGGTCAGCTTTCTTTTCCGCAGTTTTAGCTGGTCTGCAAATCGACCAGCAATGGAGTTGCGAAGCTGAATCTAGAATAGCTCTACATGGAATGTTGGAGCCAGCCCCATTTCGAACAAAGATTATAGCTGTAGCAATGAAAACGAAATTTCCAGAACAATTCTCTAAAGGTTTTGTGTTGAAAGGACTAAGCGAAGTGGAAATCAGTGCTTTATGCGAAGAGGTTGGCAGCTGAGGCTGAGGTGATTCGACTTGGTTGTGCGATAGTGCGAGAACAGTCTTAAAATGTAGTAATGTGTGGTGCTTAGACTGGCAAATGCTACAGCGTCGAAATTGACATTTGCCTACTAAATGCCCTTTTTTCAAACAATTAAGACACAAAAACCTTTTCTTAACTTCTTCAAATCGAGTAGCTGGCGAGAGATTTTTGAACGATTGGCAATTGTAATTGTCTTGATCAGAAGAATCGCAAAAAACACATACCTTGACATTGGTGCTATTTGCTGTTACAAATACCTTTCGCCTTAAATTTGTATGATTTGGTTTTTTGCTCACCTGTTTGCTAGGTATTTCTTTTACCGTAGCGTTTTCTACATTTTCCAGCGTTTGACACCTTTTATCCAAAAAAATAGACATTGAGTCCCAAGACGGTATAATGTTGATTGGTGTTTGTTCTTCCCATTTGGTCTGTAAAGTGAGGTCTAGTTTTTGGCCAACAAGATGAATGAGTAGACCATCAGCCAGTTGCTCCTTGGCTCCCATGGTGTTTAGAGCTCTTAGATGAGAGCTAACTTTATCGCTTAGTTCTCGGAGGCTGGTCGCTGCACTTGATTCCACTTTCTTCAATGCGAAAATGTCGTTGATGTGAATCTGAAAACTTAAACGTTTATTATCATATCGTTTTTTGAGCATTGCTAAAGCTAAATCATAATTTTGTTCATTAATATCTAACGAATTTACTGTATCCAACGCTGGTGGTCGGAGACTTGATTTAAGATACTGAAACTTCTCTATTTTTGTTAAGTCCTTATCGTTGTGAAACACTGTCTGGAACATTGAGTAGAAGTCCGGCCACTCTGCATAATTTCCACTAAAAACCGGCACTGGTAAAACTGGCAATCTGGATTTGGGCTGCGTAAAAATGAACGAGGGTGAGAATCGTCTAAAGAGAACTGCCTCACAGTGGTAGATTGGCGAGCTCCAAAAACGCGACATTGATTAAGTTGAGGAGGAATCACAGTTTTAGCTTCAACGTAGTTCTCATAAAACAAACCACGTGTGTTGCTATCAATTTCATTGAGGTCCTCTTGCTCCAAACTACTCTGGACGACTTCGAAGTTCCTCTCTAAACGATCTAATAGTTCTAATCTTACTAAAAGCCCTGCTTCATCTAATGTACTCAGGTACTCCGGTGTCAACAAAATTTTCAGATCATTGAGTTGCTTTAAGATTGAAACACTTTTGCGCTTAAAAAATGATTCACCGGTAGGCTGTTCGTCTTCATGCGGCATTATGCGGTTTAATTAATTTAAATTTTGCAAAATCAGTAAAAGATCACGTGATGTACGGTTGTAGGTGGTCAACGGCTAATTAAATGAACTGCAAGTATGTAACCTCTTGAAACCGGTTCTTGCAATGATATGTAAAACTGTTCACCGAAAATATTATATCGCGGAGAGCTTTTATGACGTATGATTTGGAGGTATATAAACCTTTGTATGATACCAAACTATATGAACGATAAGCGATGAATATGAAATGACAACGAAAGAGGGTAAGCAGAGTTCAATGTCTACACGAAAGCTTTTATGCGATTTCACTGTGCACGACAAATTTGATTTAATTATGCATCGAATTATGCAAAATTGTGCTAAAATAATTTAAATTGTCTCAAAATGTACAGTGTTCAACAAAATAAATTTTCTATTAGGATCACGTCGGGGTCACCATGAACGATCTAGCATTATTTTATGCTAGATATATTTAGCAATTGATTTATGAATTTGCTATTCGAAAAAATGAAAAAGATTAAACCAAGATTTAATACAAGAGATTTGAACACTTTATTCAATTAAATATAAAGTTTGAAACTTGACCGTATGGTATGATGTCCAAAATCCAAGAGAGTTCATAAAGTTTTAAATTCAATAGAGAAAGCTAGGTTTGGATATAATAATGCAAGTATATAAGAAATTTAAGGCAAAAAGTTTACATATAAATGTACTATAATATTCATTATAAGTGTTACTAGACTTTTAATTCATCGTGGTGAGTATTTCAAATTTAAACTGCTCCTCCGAACAAATTCAAAGCTAATTTTTTTTAAATTTGAATAACTGTAATGTGTCAAATGTCAGCTGTTTTCGTGGATTATATTTTGAAATATAAGAGCGAGAGAAATGCTGTCGTTTTAGTTACGGAATACGACTAATGAAACGCCAGTAAAACGACACGACACCAAAAACGACAATTGGCGTTTAAGTAAAACGCCTAATAAGGGTGATTATTCATAAAACGCACTTAGAATTCAACCACATAGGCATGGAGAAACTCTATTTAGAACTAAAAATTAAATGTTATTTCCCGAACCTAAAGAACCAAATCACTAAGATGACAAATAATTGTGAAACCTGTAAAATAAAGATTGAACGAAATCTTATTAAACTCCCTTTCGAAAAAACTGAAACCCCTTCAGGTCCACATATCCTAGATAACACTCTAGAAGGAAATTATATTCTAGAATTAGAAGATTTTAACATAGAAATAAGAAATAAAACTTTTAACAAAAAATCATTTTTTAATCTCTATAGTTTATTTCTAACAAAGGAAATAAAACCACACTCATATTCCACCATCAAATATTCATATGATACCATTTCCTGTCATTGTCATTAAGTTAATATTCTGATATAAAGAACAAAGAAATAAAACGCTGACAAAGTCACTTATACCTATGATGAATTGTGAAAAACACTGGCTATCTGCGATAGCACAGATCAGTTCTTAAGTATAACGCTTGTACAATAAAGACATAGGAATCAAGAGCTCCGCTCTTCATTTCATTTTTAAAAAGTATTTTAAATAAAGTACATTTATTTCTTATCTACATAGGTACTGTTCATATTCAAAAAAAAAAGTTAACAAGAAATACAAAAAAAAAAACAACCAAATAAATAAAATCCCCTCAAGGGCAAAAGCGGCAAACGAATAAAATGAACCTGTTATGTGTGTGTGAAAAAGTGTTATTGTGCTTATGCAAAAACATGTTCACACAAAAATATAAAACCACCCCTGCACATTACACTGTGACACCGTCTCGTCTACCGATTATTTAAGAAATTTAAAACTCTATAAATGAAAAACAAAAACAAACAACAACAAAAAATACAAAAAAAAATAAAATAGTGAAATTCAAAAAAAATTCAAACCTATCCATACACCAACGACGTTCCTATTAATTAGACAAAAAACCACTCCCACCAACTAACAGATCCTATTAAAGAAGAATTCCCTTAAAACAATCATACAATCTTCATCGCGAAGATAATAAAAAATTAAAAAAAAAGATATGTGTGTACTGACGCACGCGAGACGTGTGTCAAGTTAGCACTACACTTTTAGAAATTAAATAAACTAAGTACACAGTTAATTGTAGCTTTTTAGTAGTAAATTAGTTGTGGAAAAAAAAATTTGTAGCTCCACTATTTAATAAAAAAAATGGTATATAGTGCTAACTTGATATCAAGTTAGCATTACACTTTCAGAAAATAAAAAACTAATAACACAGTTAATTGGAGATTTTTTGTTGTAAATTTGTTGTGGAAAGAAAAAAATTCTAAAAATTTTTTTGCCATAAGAATCTTTGTATTAAAAAAAAACATGGTATTTAGTGCTAACTTGATATCAAGTTAGCACTACACTTTGGGAAATTTAAAAAACAAAGTACACAATTAATTGAAGCTTTTTTGTAGTAAATTAGTTGTGGAGAGAAAAAAATTCTAAAATTTTTTTTGACGAAGTTTTCAAACAAAAACTAGGTAGGTAGTCAGTGTTGTCAGATGAAAAAAAAATCTCCCCCCAGAAAAATTTAGAAACCCCCCAGATTAATACATTTTATCAACAAAAAACCCTAATTTTTTTTTTCAACTTTTTTATTTTTGTTCACAGTTCTTAATTTTGTTTTTAATTTTGAATTTGATTAATTCTAAATAAGCCGGTCATTGAAAAATAATTAAATTAAAACAAAAAAAAAATAAATTAATTAAATAAAGCAATGGCGACAAATATTACGATAAATACATCTCCTGGTTCCTTTGAAAGAGCCCAAAATGGTAAATGCCAATTAGAAACATCCCAAATGCGTTTCCGTTCTTTTTATTTCTGGTCAAAAATTACAACAACAACATCAAAAGCTCGAGCCCAAACTTTTTCTCGAACTTTTTCCCAAACTTTTACCAAAACGTAAAGAAACAGACCTAAAGTCATCTTCGTTTTGGCTCTCGCATCGCCCGTCGGTCGGTTTGATACATCTTCTCACTTGTGAAAATTTTCAGCATTTCTTGTGTTAATGTTGGTGTAAAATTCTGACATCCAGAATACTGTCAGCTGTTTCAATAACCATACGATTCCTCAACCTTTTATCTCTAAATGAATCCCCCCAGATTTCCCCCCAAACATCTTGTCCACCCAGATTACCACCCAACGACCAAAAAAGTCCCCTAAATCTAGGGGGAAAACCCCTAAACTGGCAACCCTGAGGTAGTGCTAACTTGACACTCTCAGTCCAGGCATTAGTTTTTAAAAACTAATCTCAGTACCCGAAAAAGATAAATGGCGCAGTCGGTAGGATTGTTGTGAAAATTACTAAACAATCCAGTGATACGAATCTACCACTAAAAATCAGTGATAAGAAACTACCACTAAAAATCGATAAAGATTGAATTGTGACCAAATAATAAAAAAAAAAAAACACGAAAAGTGTAAAGAAGTTAATGATGACGCGAAGTGGAAGAAAAATTAATAAGTTCGACATAAGAAGAAACTTAAAAAACTCCGAGATGGAAGAACAGATCAACGAACTCCAACAACAACTAAGGTCACGTGAACAACAGCTGGAACTGCTTAACAATGCATTCCAGAATTTACAGACGAGAGAGGCAGCAAGATTAGACAAGGAGAGAGTGTTGCGAGAGGTAAAGCACATGAGCACCTTCACGGGGTCAGGTCACGTTACTATCAACAGTTTCATAAGGAATATCGAGTACTACATTGGAGATGTGCAAAATATTTGTTTAAAAAAATGTATGGTGAGGAAAATATTCAACGAAAGAATCCAGGGAAGAGCTAAGCAGATTTTAATAAATGTACCAGATCCAGAGAATTGGGATGAGATAAAAAGGCAGCTTAAATTACATTACAGACTAGATTTGGAGCCAAGCGAAATATACAGGACGATCAACAGTTTCAAAGTTAATACTGTAAGTGAGCTATTATTAGAAACACAAAAAATAAAATATAAAAGTGATGAACTTAAAGAATATTATAAAGGCGATAAGGCCATTGATTTAAATACTGTTAATACGATGCTTGTGAATATGATCAAAGAAATGAGTCAGGGTGTACTACTAGATAAGATTTACGAAGAAAAAGATTTAGACAGAATCTTTGAAATAATGATAAGAAGAAGATACGAGGATAGTTGTATTAGAGATGAATTTAAAAAAAATAGTGCAAATAAAATAACTAATCGACCAATTAAAAATCAGAATAGATCAGGATTTTTAGGAAATCAAAATAATACATACATATTACAATAGCAATCAGCAAAATAGTAGAAGATCAGGTAATTTAAGTAATACCAGGCAGTTCTATCAAAGTAATAGCTATAATGGAAGAAATTCAGGTAACTTTAATAACACAAATAGTAGAAATTCAGGTAACTTTAATAACACACATAATAGAAATTCAGGAAACTTTAATAATTCAAATAGTAGAAATACTGGAAACTTTAATAATTTCAATAATAGAAATTCAGGTAATTCCAATAATTTTAATACCAGAAATTCAGGTAATTATAATGGTGCAAACTTTAGAAATACAGGTAATTTTTATAATGCAAACCCCAGAAATTCGGGAAATTATAATTCAAATAATAATGGGAATTCCGTCCAAAATCGCCGGCAACAGAATGTCCTAAACTTTGAACAACCAATGCCAATAGGGAATATAGAAAATGCAACAAAATAAGGTGAATCATGCAGAATTTTTTATCAACTAGCCTCGGACGAACTTCCAACAATAGATAAGAAAAAATACTTAGCGCTAATAGATACAGGGTCCACCCTTAGCATTATTGATGACAAAATTAAAGACTTTAAGACAGTTAAAATAAAACCAATTCATTTTACCACAATAAACGGTAAGGATGCCATTGAATACGAAACACATACACCAGCACCTGATGAGCTCAAGTTTCCTAAAGGAGCTTGTGTTAGATGGAAAGTTAAAAACTTACCCAACAGACGCTACCAATTTATATTAGGTATTGACATACTTAACAAACTAAATACACTTATCGACTTAGAAGCAGGAACCATATGTCTCAATGAACAGACTATAAAATTAATAGGGAAACCATACACATATGACGAAATTTATACGTTAGATACTATAGACGACAATGACATAATTAATCGACTAAAACTTGACTATTTTAATAAAGAAGAGTATGGAGCCATAACCAAAATAATACATAAATATCAAAAATTATTTTTTAAAGAAGGAGATAAGCTAACTAGCACTCCGGTAATTAAACATGAGATAAAGACAACAACTGACTCTCAAGTAAACGCTAAACTATATAGGTATCCGCCAAAACATGAAGAAGAAGTGAGGCGACAGATTTGTGAAATGGAAGCACAAGGAATTATTAGAAAAAGTAAATCAAAATATTCAAGTCCTTTAATAGTCGTACCGAAAAAAACGATAATTCGGGTATTCAAAAATTTCGTATAGTTATAGACTATAGGAAATTAAACGAAATTACTGTAAATGACAAGCAACCACTTCCTAATATGGACGCCATATTAGACAAGATGGGAAGATCGAACTACTTTACGACATTAGATTTAGCCAGAGGATATTACCAAATTTTAGTAAGAGAACAAGATATCGAAAAGACAGCCTTCGTTACACCGCAAGGCTTATATGAATTTATTAGAATGCCATTCGGCTTGAAGAATGCCCCAGCGACATTGCAAAGGCTAATGAATGAAATTCTAAGAGATTTCATAAATATATCCTGTGTAGTATATCTGGACGATATACTTATTAGCACCTCACTTGAGGAGCACTTACAAGCTATTACAGCTATATTTAAAGTACTGGAAAGTAATGAATTAAAAATTCAGATCGATAAATGTAGCTTCATGAAAAAAGAAACTCAGTTTCTGGGTTATGTTCTTACGGAATATGGTTTTAAACCAAATCCGGACAAGATTAAAGTAATTCAAAATCTAGAATTACCTCAGACACAAAAACAGATAAAAACTTTCTTAGGGCTAAGTGGATTTGATCGGAAATTCATTAAAGATTATGCAAAAATTGCACAGCCCATGACAAAGTATCTAAAGAAAGATACTAAGTTAAGAACTACAGATCCGAACTATATAGTAGCTTTTGAGAAGCTTAAGAATCTTATTTCTTCACATCCTATTCTAAGATTTCCAGACTTCAAAAAACTATTTCAACTAACAACCGACGCATCAAAATATGCGTTAGGAGCAGTTCTATCACAAGAAGGACACCCAGTGTGTTTTGCTTCTAGAACACTAAATAAGCATGAAATTAATTATTCCGCAACGGATAAAGAATTTTTGGCCATAATGTGGTCAGTCAGTTATTTTCGACCGTATTTATATGGTAATAAATTTAAAATTTATACCGATCATCAGCCAATAAAATACTTACACGCTTAATACAAGGGAAAAGATATGTCAGCTAGACATCAAAGGTGGCTACTTAAATTAGGCGAGTATAATTTTGAAATAGAGTATCTAAAAGGAAAGGATAACAAAGTCGCTGATTTTCTCAGCAGAATTGAAATTAACGAGGACGTTAAATCAGAAGAGGAAGGGAATAGTATGTGTAATAATTATTCTAAAATGTATGATGACAGTGTATCAGATATAAATTTTTTATTTAACTTAGAAGATGATGAAAATGAAACTACAATGGCAACAATTCATTCAGCGGAAGAAGAGTTGTAAGATCATATTCCCTTTAAGGAAGAGGTAGTAAATAAATACAAAACACAAATTATATTAACTAATAATAAGACAGAAGAAATAGAAATAATACATGGAAAAAGAATAATCTATATAGCTGAGTATGACTTTGATAATTTAAATGATATATTTAGAAGGTTTATTAAAAAAGGATTGACAGGTATATATTCAGAACTAAGCGATAGCAAGTATAACATAGTACAAGAAAAATTAAGAGAGTTATTTTCAAATGATAGTCAAATAAAATTCATAAAGTGTTCATACAGAGCACAAGATATAAAAATTGAAACAGAAGCTATCAAACAAATTTCACTTTATCATGTTAAGGAAAGTTTGCATTCAGGTATTCAAGAAACTTTCAACCAAATTAAATATAAAATATACTATCCTAATTTACTAGAATTAATTCAAATTGTAATAAATCAATGCGAAGTCTGTCAATAGGTTAAATATGATCGCAGACCAATAAAACCAAAATTGAATTTGACTGAAACGCCTTCCGAATTAAATGAATGTATTCACATCGTAAAATACGAGAAAAAACAAGAAGTACTTTTATCCAAAAAATTGTTGCATCGCAGAGGATCTTCCTAAAAACCTGATTGAGGCTAGGAAACCTCTGATACCAAAATTTTTAGAACTTAAAAAACAAGGAATAAAAGCGTTCTTCAGACTTTATGAGCTTATCGTTGAAGGAAAAGTTTGGAAAGAACAACCGGACCATCAACCCGAAAACCAAAGGAAAAGAACACGATCAATTGAAAACCTTACTCACACACCAACACAAAAAGATGAAAACAAACAGAAAACAAAAACAACTTTAATTGGCACAACTACCAACATAAATCCAAAAACAAGCGGTTTTAATCCAATAAAAAAGTTTTTAATGCAACAAAATGCAAACACAGATTTATTAAACAAATCTATTAGCTCTCCAAACACTTCCGAAAAAGCTAACAGCAGTCGCTCAAACACTACAAAATAGCAACCAAATAACCAAATTTCGCAACAAAATACAAACAGAAAAACTAAAAACACTAAAACACTAACAAAAAACAAAACACTCATAAAACATTCCTCCTCACCCCAGTTGATCACCATGAGGAGAGTAGATCAAAACCCCCCAAACTCAAACACTTGTAATAATGTCAGTGATATAAAAAATATTCACATTTGCACATTCAATGTACGTACACTAGGAGATGAAGAACGACAAATAAAATTACAGAACGCACTTGAAAATATCAAATGGGACATTTTAGGTCTATCAGAAACTAGGATATTCGGAGAAAAACTTATTGAAAAACCAAATGGAAATCTCTTTGGATATAAAGGAGAAACAAAAGGACTTTATGGAGTCGGATTTTTAATAAGAGAACACTGGAAAAAATGCATCGAAAAAATAAGTTTTTACAACGAAAGGATAGCAGCTGTTCAAATAAAAGTATCGAGTTCGAAACTTTCCATCATCCAAGTCTACGCCCCTACAGAATCAGCATCAGTCGACACCATAGAGAAATTCTATAAGGATATCGACTTAGTGTACCACGACTTTAAGTCGGAATTTATGATTGTAATGGGAGATTTTAATGCAAAAATAGGCTTTCAAAAAGATAATGAAGACTTTATAATGGGAAACCATGGTTATGGTGAAAGAAATGAAAGAGGTGAAAGGCTTGTTACGTGGCTATGGCAACACAGGCTCTGTGTCGGAAACAGTTTATTTAAGAAACCTAAAAATCGAAAATGGACTTGGAGATCACCTAATGGACTTGTGAAGAATGAAATAGACTTCATAATAACAAACAAAAAATCGATTTTACATGATGTTTCAGTACTAAACAATTTCAATTTTGATAGTGATCATAGGCTGGTTAGAGGCACATTCAAAATAGATCATAAATCCAAACAATACCAGAAAAATTCAACAAAAAAAGAGATTCCAAAAATACTTGATGAAGAAAGCACCCAAAAATACATAGAGAACCTAGAAGAAAGATGTACCTGGGATATTCTTGACAAAACCTGCGTGCAACGGGCATATGATCAACTAGAAGAAGGAATATTAAAGCAGCGGAAAATAGTATTTTGAAACAATCGAAAAGAAAAACTGATAAACTTTCCCTAGAAACCAAAAACCTTATAGCACAAAGAGAAACAATGCGACAAAGAATACACCTAACATACGCGGAAAAGAATGAACTTAAAAACCTTAAAAATAGATGTAAAAAGGCTATCAAAAAAGATGTTCAAGAATATAACAACAAACTTATAAAACAAATCGTAGAAGAAAATAATTCTATTTAAAATGCACAGAAGGAACTTTCTCTTGGAAAAGATTGGATATTGAAGTTTACACAAAATAAAAAAAATATAACCAGAAGATCCGATTTGCAAAAAATAGCAACTGAGTTCTACGAGGATCTTTATAACGGGTGATTTTTAAGCTGGTTTGGTTTTGGCAACACTGGTTTTGACAGCTGACGTGTGTTTAGTACCTTGTGTCACTGTCAAACAGCTTCAGTTTGGTTTGCAATTTAAGCATGGATCGTCTTACAAATGAACAACGCTTGCAAATTATTGAATTTTATTATCAAAATTCGTGCTCGGTTCGAAATGTTCATCGCGCGCTGCTTGTGTTCAGCGATGAGGCTCATTTTTGGTTGAATGGGTACGTAAATAAGCAAAATTGCCGCATTTGGAGTGAAGATCAGCCAGAAGCATTGCAACAGCTACCAATGCATCCCGAAAAAGCCACTGTTTGGTGCGGTTTATGGGCCGGTGGCATTATTGGGCCTATTTCTTCAAAGATGATGCGAATCGCAGCGTTACTGTCAATGGTGAACGCTACCGAGCGATGATAACAAACTTTTTTTTGCCCGAAATGGAAGTTCTTGGCTTGCATGATATGTGGTTTCAACAAGACGGTGCCACATGCCACACAGCACGCGAAACAATGGCGCAATTGCGAGGCGAGTTTGGTGAACAGTTAATTTCACGTTTCGGGCCGGTCAATTGGCCGCCTAGATCGTGCGATTTGACACCATTAGATTATTTTTTGTGGGGGTATGTCAAGGCTAATGTCTATAGGGACAAGCCCGCTTCGATTGACGCACTGGAAGCCATCATCCATGCATTCATTCGTGAGATACCGGCCGATATGTGTGAAAGAGTATGCCAAAATTGGACTCAGCGGATGGGCTACCTGAGACGCAGCCGCGGTCAACATTTGCATGAAATTATCTTTAAACATTAAATTGCAAGGTTCAAACTATCGATTCAAATAAATATTTCATTAATTTTTTCGAATTTTTTGTGTTTTTTTTTTAAAAAAAGTTCTAAACCTCTTAAAAAATCACCCATTACGAGTAAACTTACTGGATCAAACTCGGAAAACGGATTAGTTAATTTTCAATACGAACATGAATCGGTTTTTCCTGCTTTTCTTTCTTCAGAAATTGAAACCTCAATAAAAGAACTTCCTAGCGGAAAATCTTGTGGGCAAGATGGCATCAGAGGAGAAATGTTGAAAATTGGAAGCAATAAATTGGTAACTACCATCACAAATATCTTTAACTGGATAGTTAAAACTGAAGAAATCCCAAAACAATGGAAAGAGTCAGTAATAACTTTGATACACAAGAAAGGAGACACAACAAATGTTAACAATTATAGACCTATAAGTCTTATATCGGTTATGTATAAACTCTTTGCAAAATGCTTATTTAGAAGGATTCGTGGGGTTTTGGATGAACAACATCCCAGAGAACAAGCTGGCTTTCGTAAAGGTTTTAGCACTACCGATCATTTACAAACAGTAAACCAAATAATAGAAAAATGTAACGAATACCAGCTTGATTTACACATGGCGTTCATAGACTTCACTAAAGCGTTTGACACGGTAGAACATAGAGTAATTTGGGAGTCATTACAAAAACAAGGAATAAACGAGAAAATTGTTATAATAATTAAAAATGTGTACACTAACGCAAAAGCTAGTATATCCCTAGAGAGCAAAGGCAGAACATTCAATCTTAGCAGAGGTGTAAGGCAAGGAGATCCCCTTTCACCAGCTTTCTTTTCTGCAGTTTTGGAAGATATTTTTCGTTTAATGTCTTGGCAAACGTTAGGATTAAAAATAGATGGAGAATATCTTAATAACTTGCGTTTTGCAGATGACATCATTTTATTTGCATCTTCAAGCGATGACATAGAGCAAATGATAAAGGATGTGGAGGAATATTGCGCGAGAGCAGGACTTAAAATGAATGCTGAGAAAACAAAATTAATGAGCAAAGGAAACCAGAAGGACATTTTCGTAGATGGGAAACAAATCGAATATGTGGAAGATTACATATACTTAGGACAGCTGATTTCACTTTCGAATAAAGAAGAAAAAGAAATAAATAGGAGAATAACAAACAGTTGGAAACAATTTTGGAAAAATAAACAGGCATTTGATTCAAATCATACAAAACAATCAAGGAAACTTTTTTTCGAGGCAACTATTCTTCCCGTCATGACATATGGCTCACAAACGTGGAATATATACGCAAAATCAGCAAATAAACTCACGACAACACAAAGAGCGATGGAGAGATCCATCCTAAAAATCTCTAAAAGGCAACGACTGAGACATGAATTCATAAGTAATATGACAGGTTTTGAGGATGTAATTAAAAAGGCGAAACAAGAAAAATGGAATTGGGCTGGTCACATATCCCGAATGAACGACAACCGATGGACTGTAAGATCTACGCAATGGATTCCAAGAGACGGTACAAGACGAATTGGGAGACAACAAAAACGCTATAGAACAGCGAAAGATAAAAGCACGTGGAAAACCTTGGGGGAGGCTTACATCCACACGTAATAATAATAATTAAAAAAAAAAATAAAAAAAAAAAAAAAAAATAAAAATAATATATATATTTACTATTTTTATAGATTTTCTAATTTTAATTGTAATTTAAATGGATTAATAAAGCTTTTAATAATAATAATAATAATTCACATTGATACATTCGTAATTTTAAAATGCAGTTTTTTAACAATTATTGACAAATTCTCCAAATTTGGATTTGCTTATTATCTATCAGATAGAAATCAAATAGTAATTAGAAGAACTAGAAAGTCATTTTGCTAAAGCAGGAAAACCTAAAAAGATAGTTGCTGACAATGAATTTAATTCAATTCACATAAAAGAATTCTTACAAAATGAAAATATTGATATTCACTTTACTAAACCAAATTCGCATACGGGAAATTCGGATGTTGAAAGGTTTCACAGTACCTTGTTAGAAAAATGTAGAATATTAAAATTAAATGCAGTAAAAGTATCAGTTAAAAGACTTATTCAACAGGCAGTTAGAAATTATAATGAAAGAATTCATTCCACTATAAAAACAGGTCCAAGTAAAGTACAATTTCATAAAAAAGAATTCGATAAAATTAGAAATAACCTACAGACGGTAAAGAAAAATAGCATAGAAAAAGCAAACAAAAGACGAGAATCTTATACAGAAACAAGATCTACGGGATTCATAAAAAATTATAAAGCAGTTAGACATAAGCATCAGCCTAGGTTTAGGAAGAATAAACTCTCAAACATACACGTAACAAATATAAAACGACAACCAAAATTTTCAGCTCTTCATGACTACTATTAACACCAGTTGAAGGAAGACTAACTTTTGATGAAATAAAAGAACAAAACGGATTCACTGAAATAAAACTAAATGACGTTGACTTAATTACAAAAACTGACATAATTGTTCACGTAGTGAACCCAATCAAGATTATAAACATTATAGACAACATTGCAACAAATATGAAAGGACTGGACACAGAACATCAAGAAATTATACAAAACGCACTAATACATCTTAAAAACAGAGTACAAACGTTAATCCCAAAGGAGAAAAGACAAAGAAGAGGTCTGGCAAATATTGTAGGAAGTGCTTCTAAATGGTTATTCGGAACCATGGATGAAGAAGATAGAATCAACATAGAAAATCATTTTAGAAATATCGAAATTAATAATCATAACGCTATAGGCAATCTTAACCAACAGGTCGTTATAAATGATCATTTTAATAGAACTTTGCAACAGATAAAAACAGTTTTAAAAAAAGATAGAGCTATTATTTTAAATCAGTTAAATAGTGTATCAAGTAGTGTTATTCAAAGAAATTTATTTTATGACCAACATTTTAAATTACAAATTGTGAAAGAAAAAATTGATAATATCCAAAGTAATATAGCTTCGGCTAGATACGGACACATAAATCCAAACATGTTAACCGATATAGAAATACAAAAATATGAAATTGATTTAAATAAAATGACACATATTAAAATGGGAGTAATTAAATTTAGAGAGAATTTGTTATTATTTGCAATTAAAATTCCCAAAGATTTTGTAAAAATTCAACTCAAATTAATTTTGCCTATTCCAAATCTTATGAAAAAAGAAATTGATAGTCCCAAAGAAATTGTATTTAAATATAAGAATATAACATATAAATATGAAGAAAACAAATATTTAAACGAAATGCAAGTAAGTAAACACTGCATTTACCAAGAAAATTGTAAACTTATAAAGAATGATCAAACTGATATTTTGACTATTGATGATGAAACCATAATTGTAAAAAATGCTAATAATATGAACATAACACAAAATTGTGATGAAAGAAATTTAAATTTAACAGGAAATCTGTTAATTAATTTTAATAATTGTGAAATAAGAATTTATAACCATTATTGGACAAATGTAAAAGAAATTTTTCAAGATCGATTTTATTACCCAATGAATTTACAAATTTTAGTAACAAAACAACGTTAGAAGATATTAAATTTGAAAACGAAAATAATATTCAAAAAATTGAAGAATTACAGTATCATAAGAATATATCTTATGGAATTAACTTCACGTTTATTACTTTATTACTTATTTTAGTTATTTTCAGTTTTATTTTACAAAAGAAAATTAAAGTAAAAATTAATATTAAAATTCAGGAGAATTTTGATCTAAAGGGGGGAGAAGTTATGTATATGCCACATTCTTTCCCATCTAATTTAGATATCCGGTTATCGGAAACCTTTAATGCATTGATGTTCCCACATCAAAATATATTCCACTCTGCACATTCCTTCACGGAGCAGACAGTGTAACAAAATACACTTTAAACATAAGGCAGTCATTATGCTGACCATCAATTATGACAAAAGATACAAAGATCATGATAGGAGAAAAATAGATTTTAAGCAGAGAGTTCGTCTTTGTAATTTGCGAGAGGCAGACTTGTTCTTCTGTCTGTCTTAGTTCTTAAATAAAAACACACTTTGGTTATATTATTTATTATTTGACTTTTCTTTCATATCACAATAAATAAAATTCTTTTTTAAAAACTAATCTCGGTACGCGAAAAAGATAAATCGCGCGCTAAAAAAAAAAACTTCTTTTCTCTCAAACAAAGCCTCTGTCACATTCTAATCTATAAACATACAAATATTTTGCATAAACCAACATAACAACTAATTGTTGATTAAGATTATAATAAATTATTTACAAAATGTGGTTAGATAATCAATAGCCATTTGAATTGTATAGGTCCATGTTCTGACCAGAGATTATGCAATGAAGATGAAAATCCGCGGCAGCCATTCCAATTTTCCTACAAGCTTGAAATGTTAGATTTCAGATAAAAAATGAGAATGTGTGTATAAAAACCTCGCACATAGATAGTAGGGATCTTCACACACCTGGTTTAATTTATGTTGCAATTCACATCTATTCATCGAAACGGGATGAAATTACAAAAACAATGTAAGCTAATGGGTTTTGGAGGGTGAAACGTTCTCATCTTCATTTTGAGTATTTTTGGTTCTGACAAGCTTCAAGTGACTGCTTGAACACATTATAATGCTGCAAATTATCCCTGTTATACGCCACAATCGATCTAACATGTCGACGAAGTAGTTCGCTCCTGTATGGGCATTCAAACTCCAATGCGTCGACGTATCATCATCATCGTCGGCTCGACAACCGGGGTCCGGTCCTGGCCTCCTTCAACATCCCGGTCTCGAGCCGCCGCCATCCGGTTGCGCACCCCAAGGCTCAGGGCGTCCTGGTCTACGCCATCTCTCCAGCGCAAGCATGGTCTACCACGCTGTCGTCTACCATAGAATGTACCACAAAGAACTTTCCGAGCAGGTTCCTCTTCGCTAGGTGCCCTGCCCACCAGAGTCTACCGAGCTTAATTTTTGTCACGATATCTGCTTCAAGGTAGATTGCGACAATTCATGATTGTACCGTCTCCGGAATCGTCCTTCCTCACATATGGGGCCAACAACTCTCCTTAAGACTTTTCTCTCTAACGCGGCTAAGAGGTCGGAGTGCCTTTTGCTAAGCACCCAAGTCTCGGATCCATATGTGAGTACTGGCAGGATCATGGTCCTGTACAGCAGCAGTTTTGAAGTTATGGTGAGATTTCTGGATTTGAAGAGCTTTGACAGACTATAGTAGGCTCTGTTGGATTTGAGAAGCCGCCCGCGTATTTCTTCTTCTATATTGTTATCGGCTGCTACTATTGACCAAAGGTATTTAAAGGATTGCACCACTTCAAATTCGTGCTCCGCTACCTTGATTGTTTGACCAACTGTTCCTCTCGCATTCGACGCCACCATGTACTTTGTTTTACCTTCACTAATGTGCAGCCCAAGATTTTGTGCCGCCTGCTCGATCTGGATGAAGGAATCATGTACAGCCTGCGCAGTTCTTCCGATGATGTCGATGGCGTCTGCGTAAGCCAGTATCTGGCTGGACCTGTTGACGATGGTCCCTCTTGTTGCCGTGCTAGAGTCACGGATTTCTTTCTCTAACGCTAGGTTGAAGAGGAGGTAGTCCAAACCATCCCCTTGTCGGAGTCCATTAAAGATATTGATTGGTATGGATAGCAATCCGGCTATTTTTACTTGGCTTGTTACGTTGGTCATGGTCAACCTACATAGTCGTATCGATTTATTTGGGATGCCAAATTCTCTCATGGCTTTGTAAAGTTCTACCCTGGCTATGCTATCGTAGGCGGCCTTAAAGTCTATAAACAGATGATATGTTGTGATGTTCAATTCTAGACGTTTTTCTATCGCCTGCCTAAGGGTAAAGATCTGATCAGTTGTTGATTTGCCTGGAATGAAACCACACTGATATTGTCCAAAGATGGTTTTAGCGTATGGGGTCATCCGGTCTTGTAGGATAGAGGAGAGTATCTTATAGGCGGTACTCAACGACGTGATACTTCTTTAATTGCTGCACGTTCTGACATCTCCCTTCTTATGTATGGGGCAAATTATACCTTTTCGCCAGTCTTCTGGAACTTCTTCATGCTCCCACACGTGCACTATAATCTCATGAATTGCTTGACGTAAGGCTGGCCCACGGTGTTGAAATAGTTCGGCTGGTATACCATCGGCTCCCGGGGCTTTGGTTTTCTTTAGCCGGCCTATAGCCTTCTCAACCTCTTCTAAGCTTGGTGGCGGCAACATAGGGTACTCTTCTTGAAGTAGTAGAGCCTCCACTTCTGCAGTGAGCTGACGATTTAGCAATTCATTGAATTTCACTTCCCATCGCTCCAGTATGCTTTGAGGATCGGTGATCAGATTTCCCTCTCCGTCCCTGCAGTATGTGCAGCGTGGTGTGTACTGCGTCATGTTTCGGACGGATTGGTAGAACTTCCGCGCCTGGTGCGGACCTCGCTCTCGGCTTTTCTCTATTTCACAGATTATGTTCTTCTCCCAGGCTGATTTTTTCTGTCTGTGAAGCCGTTTTTCAATTCTTCTGAGCTCTTTATATTCGTCTTCGCGTGCCCGCGTTCTATGAGATTGTTGCATTGCTCGGTACGCAACATTCTTACGTTCAGTCGCTAGCTTGCATTCATCATCAAACCAGTCGTTCCGATTTCTACGACTGTTGCCTAAGATGGAGTTGGCAGTACTAATGACAGTATTCTTAAGGCGTGTCCACTTCTCATCTACGCCCAGCATACTGGCTCCAGGACTTACTCTACCCAGTTCTAGGGCGAGTCCTAACGCATTACCAAAGGTGTTAGGTAAGGTTAGGTTAGGTGGGGTGAAAATACGGCGAGCCGCATCATCGCACTCGGATCTCAATGGATCCATTGTGGTCCCCAGGAAATAGTTGAGGTGAAGGAAGAGGATGGGTGGGAAGGAGTTAGAGGAGTTTAGGTGTGGGCATGAAGGGCCTCCTTGAACCAAACCGAACATTGAATAAATTTCAGGATGTTTCTTAGTGGCAAAAACGAGATATCGCTCAGTTCGTCAAAGAAGTAATCTCCGAGGGCCTTTTTTCTAGTTCTTACTAAGCTGGGGCATTCACAAAGGAAGTGATAGGAGCCCTCCTCCGCCTCTTCATCTTGACACCCTCTGCACAAGTCGGATGAGCTGATGCCTATTCTGCGCATGTGGGTTCCCATTGAGTTGTGACCCGTTAGGATTCCAACAAAAAGGGATAGTTGAGGTTTGCTTAGTTTGAGAAGGAAGTCTGTTTTTTTCTTTGAGATGTCTGGCCATAGATTCCTCGAGACCCGACAAGTATCAAGAGCTGGCCATCTATCGTTTGCGGCTTCGAGGAAACATTTGCGAATTCTGCCTTTTTCTTGTTCTAGTGGCATAGAAACGGAAGAATCAGTTTGGCTTGGATCAAGAGAAGATCCTATTTTGGCCAGTTTATCCGCCATTTCGTTTCCATATATGTCACGATGTCCTGGGACCCATCGAAGGGTAACTGTATTTGATGCATTGAGTAGTTTTAACTCATTTCGGCAACATTCTACCAGTTTAGACTTTGTGACGATTGAGGCAATTGATTTAATTGCCGCCTGACTATCAATGAAGATGTCGATGTTTCTATTTACAAGTTCAAAAGTGGTAAGACTTTTTGCCGCCTCGTAAATTGCAAGCACTTCCGCTTGGAAAACACTGCGAAAACCTGGAAGTTTTATTGATCTACTTAGGGGTGGGTTATCTGAGTAGATGCCGGACCCTACCCCATCAACCATCTTGGAACCATCTGTAGAAACCGAAACATGATTAGTGTTTATGACCTGGTTGGCCGCCCAGAGATCCCTTGAGGGTACATCTGTTAAGGCCACTGGGTTGAAATCAATGTGCGGTTCAGTATAGTCCGTTTGAATGTACCAAAGGTGTTACTGGTGTTTTCATTGCGCAGAGCAGCCGTGTTGATTCAAACCTTATCGGCGGATGCAATACGTCTTCGCAAGCCAATCCGCCCTCGGAAAACCATACCAACAAGATAGTGATCCGAGCCGATATTGGCATCTCGGTACATTCGTACCGTCATCAAGTTCGAGTAGTGGCGACGGTCTATCAACACGTGGTCAATTTGGTTACGAGTGACTCCATCAGGTGATACCTAGGTGGCTTTGTAGATATCTTTACGCGGGAACCTGGTACTCGCAACGACCATGTTTTTCGATGCTGCCAATTCTAAGACTCGAAGTCCACTGTCATTAGTGTTCTAATGCAAACTATGGGTGCCTGCGTAATGCCTGAATACTGGCTCCCGACCTATTTTTGCATTCAAATCCCCAAGGATGATTTTTACGTCATACCTTGGACAGGCGTTGGGGGCCCTCTCGACTTGTTCGTAGTAGGTCTCTTTTTCTTCGTCTGAGGACTCCTCCGTAGGTCCGTGAACGTTAATGAGGCTGATGTTCTTAAATTTGCCCCGCACGAGAAGGGTGCATAGCCTTTCGCTTATAGCGTTAAAGCCGATGATGGCAGACTTCATTTTTTCGCCGACTAGGAAGCCTACCCCGAGCACACGGTGTTTTGTATGACAGCTGTAATATAAGTCATAATCTTTCTTCTGCAGAACACCATTCCCTGTCCATATAATTTCTTGTAGTGCTGTTATGTCAGCTTTATATTTCGACAGGGTATCGGCTAGCTGCTGAGCAGCTCGAGATCTATAGAGCGATCGTACGTTCCATAAGAAAATTCGTAAATCGTTTTTCCGTTTTCCTTGCGTGGGTTGTCATCGTGAGATCAGTCGGTTTCCGAGGCTTGTTGTAGCTCTCGAAATTCGTTTAGTTTTACGGAACAGGGAATTAACCTGGAATGTTAAAACCAGCTGTCAAAACAAATAGTTGTCAATTCTATTTAAACAAAAAATAATTAAAGTGGAAATGACTAAACGCAAAATAATTCCTAAAAAATATTTTATAAAAGTAATTTAATTGTTTATAAAAGAAGAAAGCAAATTAGATCACAAAGAAAAAAATCTACTCTACTCTCTGCATTGCTTTTGAAAAACAAAGAAGACTCAGACTGCTTGTTCAGCTATATGACGACGTCCTTAAACACTCTTTTCCATTTTGTTTTTATTAATTAATTCTCTGTAATAAAATATTACTCCAGTTGTCAACAAAAAACAATAACAATATAAAAAACTGAATCGGTGAACTAGATCGTTCCTTTTTACACACCACGTCGACATACTACTTCGAACTCCAGAGTTCGATCAACAGTGTCGAGTATCGACACACTTTCGTTTCACACGAATAAAAAACCTTGCCAACACTATGAATCGATGCGGTAGTTCGCGGCGTGTGATAGAGGTAAATGGAATCGGAGGTGACGCTGTTTAGATTGGGAAGACTGAGTCCGGAATCACGGCAGTTTTAGGCAAGAGAAGTGCGGGTGAGGAATATCGTGAGGCACGAAGAAAACATAAAAACTCATGAGTGTCATTTGTTGTTGTTTCAATGAGCTAAATGTTGAAATTGTTGCTATTTCAATGTATTTTGAGGCGCCTCAAAGTTTCCAATGTAGACACGATGAGACGCACTAGTCCGTACTCAATCTTCACAATCTAAACAGTCTCAAAAATTGTCGTACGTGCTCTTTCTTAGTCCCCTTTCACACGAAGAAACAAGTTGCTGGATATTTTTTTGACGTTTTCTTTTGATTTCCTTAAAAATCTCCCAAACCTTTCACACGAAGAAACAAAATCGTGGAAACTCTCTGTAGTTTCCTTTTAAAATAGCTTGGTTGATTACTGTGTGTGTGAAGAGGGATATTAAAAAAACTCCTCGAATCATTGACCGGGGAGATTTCATTTTCCCCTCTTACTTCTTGCCCTTCTCACCAACAAACTGAATGTTGCTGGCATCTCAGTTTCCTCGTGTGAAAGGGGACTTACGTGCCCACAATGCAGCTGTTCAGCTTTCTGACGTTCTGACTGCAGAACTTAGAGAATATGGAGTGCTCGTTTCTATCCCAAATGCATTGTAGTGCCTGAAACCTAGATAGGGGCGCTGTTTCACTTTCGGCAGGATAAAGTCTTAGAGGATATCCTACAGCTGCTATCAATTGTAAGTCATAATTTGCTTATTTTCGCTCTAAATGGTTCTATTAACTTTGAAGTAATTCTTAAAATTAATTAGTGATTGTTTATTAATTCGAAGATATTGAAATGTTCTTTTTGAGTTTTTTTCCCCAATTTGCAGAAAACTCAGACCGAAAGTTCAAACAGCGACCCCTATGAAAGCTACGCATTCGAAAAAAAACAAGCACTCTATACTATATATCCTCTAAAAAAAACGATTCCGCAATTCAATGGCACGAAACTTTTCACGACGAGATTTAACAAAATATTGAAGCTAACTGATTTACAATTACTTATGGCCGATTTCATAAAGCCCTTTTAACTGTTTAGCAGGCTTTTAAATATTTAAATGACGTTTGATCCATACAAAATACGTCATTTAAAAAATTTAAAAGCCTGTTAAACATTTGTGAAACCGAACATTAATCTATTAATTAAACGTAACATGAAGACGTGAAATGCGTATACTCTTTGAAAATAATTTAACTAGAACGACGAGATCTCATAACACTCACTTCACGTTTTTTTACCGCATTCATTGTGTTCGTGTATTTAAGTATTCTTCCAAATGCAAGGCAGTGCTGTTTTAGATTTGTCAGCGAATTTAGGTTTCCTAGCATATGGCAATGCTGGTTTACGTTTTTCAACAAGATAGTTTTGTTTATTTTGTGTTTTTTTTTTAAGGGTAAATTTATATGTTTTTTTTTAAGTAGTTAGTATATAAGTAAAGTTTAAAAAACTGATTGGTGTTATTTAGAATCAAATATTTAATAATTTAAGTAAAAAATAAATGCTTCAAAAATATGTTTGTTTGTGTTGTTTTTTAACAATGAAAATGGTTTTAAGTTTGGCTGGTTGTTCTTCGTTGCTTTTAATTAAAAAAAAAAACTATTTTCATGTGCTTTTTTCATGAAATTATGTGTTTAAATGTTGTGCCGGTTAGCTTTTGTGGCTCTTTTGCCAAAAAAAAAACATTCTTTTTCGGTATAAAAAGATGTTTTTTTTAATAATTTATTGGTGGGTAAAAGTTTTTGTAGAGAGCTAAAGCAAAATCTGTCACGGAAAATTCTCTCGGTATTTGACAGATAAAGAGTCGGTTTGACATGTCAGTGACAGCTCCATACGAAAATTTTTACCCGCAACGCCGGAAAAGAAGTTTTACTTCAAAAAAGAAAAAAAACTACGAAATAAAGAAAATCCTTAAAATGTTGACAGATGAAAGCTATGCAAACATCACAGACAAAATAAAAAAAAAACCACCACCATCTGCCCAATCAGGGTGCGCTTCATAACAACATATCAAGACAAAAGAAAAACAAATAAACAAAGAACGACAAACGCCAAAGTAATTTTTTTAATATTTCCCAGTTTGTTAAGGAATTCCCTCTCTCTCGCAACATTTCGCAACTAGCAACATGTTGTGGTTCTTGATATCAAGGACCAGGCTTTAAATTTTGCGTGCCAAAAGTTTGTTTGGGATGCAACATCTTTGTATTCTATTATCTTTGCTTAAACACTTGGTCTGATTCCCCGATCAGTGTTGCCCCCCTAACTGGTGGAAAATTTAGCGTCGCAGATTTAAAACGTATTATAGCCGTGTTTTCTTGAAAACGACATTTCCAATTGTTCAAATAATAAGAACGTAAATCAAGCTAACGATAATTTGAAATTATATTTCAAAAGTTTCAACAACAAAAATAAATAATTAATGAAAAAAAATATAATGAAGATAACATAATATAATAATACTATTTAGTCCAGAGTTTTAACGAGAATGAATAGCTAGTAGGTATAATAGAAAACTGAAATATCTTAAAAATTATTGCAAAGTTCGTATTGATTCTTTATTTTTAAATATTAGTATTTCTATAATGTGTTGCATTATGGTAAGAAAAAAATTGAGCGTGTGTAATATATGTAAGGTGGGTCAAAACCCCTTCAAAATCCCTTAATAATTCCTTCGACTGCATCATTGCATCCACAGAATTGAAATATTTAGTGATTTCTCAGATTATCCTTTATTAAATTTAAGCTCGAAAAACTCCTTTCTGCAGTTGCACTGCTATGAGGCAGATGGCACAGGGTTAGCATGTAACTGCATACATTTTTTAAAGCTGGCTTTCTATCAAAGTTGTTTGCTTTCTTTAAATAAAGACAGAATTGCACAACATCTTCATGATAAAATTTGTCTAAGAGTTCATTAGAACCAACTATAGCAACCGAAATTCATCATTTAAGGCAACTTTCTTTTGTTCGCAATAAAATGGGAAATTTTTAAGTAAAGGCATTATAGTTGGAATTTCACCTTTAGCGATTCCAAAAGGATCTAGCACAATTAAGTATCTATTCTTGCTGTCAGTTTTGAGGTCTAAAATTTCATGAAGTTGTTCACAGCATTTTACATAGTATTGACAAGGTTGGGATTTGACTTATTGTGAGTTATTATTTCCAATATTTTGTGTTGAGCAAAATTCTTCGAAACTAAATCCGAAATACATTGACGAATATGGCAAATATGAATTTCACTTCTAAAGTCTAAGTCAACTGAAATGATATCTGGTTTACAAAAAGTCGATATCAATTTTAATACTAGATTTTTAATACCTGAAATTTTGAATTGTAGCGTTTTACGAATATTTAACGATTGTACGTAGTGTCTTTTTTTAGAGAATAAATGTAGCAAAAACGCTACAATTGTAGTAGCGGGGCAACGCTGTTCCAGATACAGAAGTTGTGTTTTGAAAATAAATAACGTCAGATTTCAATGTTTCATACCGGTGCCTAAAATGATTTTTAATTGGAAGTTTTTTTGCGACCTTTAGTCCAAAATGCGTTTCGCCCAGGTACGACAGTCGGGCTCATCAGTTAGATGTTGTCGTATCCTTGTAAGACGCAAGATTTTAGTCGATGAATACCGACACAAATATATTGTGCAACACTGACATGATGCAAATTATATTATTCTAGGGGAACTTGGTTAAGCTCTGACACCTATGTTTGCCCCTGGTCTGGCAGGTTTAAAGAAAGAAGAAGAACGAAAACAACAGAAAAAAATTATTCCAATTGAATTTAATTCATCACAGTCCACTAAAACAAAACAATATAATTTTTTTCTGTTGTTTTCGTTCTTCTTCTTTCTTTAAAATGTTTTTGTTTCTGCAATGATTTATTGTATAGGGGTATTTCTGACGGGATACCGTAACATGCTGAAAGCTGAAAAAGCAAGAGTATTTGATAATTTTTCGTCGTTTAGATAACTCTACTGAACACTTTCTAGCGCCTTGACAAAACTTTCTAATATAATAACAAAATAATATGAATTATGTTTTTTTTATCCTAAAGAAATTATTATTTAATTACTTTACAAATTAAACAAATATTAAAGCTCTACCCACCATTCTAGAAAAGAAAAACAAACTCAACTCGTTTCTTTTTATTTTTAGATCCCTCTCACCAATAAAACTGACAAATTGTTTTCTTCCGAATAATAAGCGAAGACGAGCATCAACATCTATTATTGCTTGTGAAGCCAGTGAGAAACATGACACTCCTTCACTTCGAAGACGCAATTGTTTCAATAGTCTACCAAAAATTGCTCAGCTGAACTTATCCAGTCAAACGAAACAAGAAAATTCAATAGTATTTGCGGAATCAAAGGACACTTTTGAAGCACATCCTGATCAAGAAGAATTTAATAAACTGCATTGCTATAACAAAAGAAAACATCAAATAGATAAATGTGATTATCTCAACCTGCCTCCGCCGTGTACTTGTCCGTACTTTGGTGATCGACCAACACCATTAAGCATTAAGCCAGCAGAGGTAAAAATAATTTGCTCTAATTTTCCGACGGAAGTGCCTTTCCCTGGTGAATCAAGCTCAATGGTTTACACGGCACAACTCAATGAGAAAAGCTCACCAATTTCAAACAACCTGACTTCAACGTCAAGTTATTTATCCCTACCACCAGACGCGCCTAAATTAAATATGACTAAAACAGCATCTGTCGTCACTTGGAATTCCATGAGAAACCGAAGAAGAGGTTCCAGTTTTGGAGGTGTTCGAACGTCATTGCTTTTGACACCTACAAAGTGCTCTTCCGTGTCATCACCTCTTCGCCGATCTGCTACACTTCGTAGCCACAATAACACTAATTACAACACATCAATTGATTGTACCTATTTGCGTGAAAATAGGGGAAGTTTTAGATCTAAGAAATCGCCTATATCCTACCATTGTCTCCTGCAACGTAATCAAACTATTCGCTCACAGCATTCACGGAACTCGAGTGTCATATCACGTAACTCGTCTCGCCATGGTCGTATCATTAGACTAGAACAGAAAGCAACAAAAGTTCTGGGAGTCGTGTTCTTTACTTTTGTCATACTATGGTCACCGTTTTTTGTCCTCAATCTCTTGCCGACGGTTTGCAGCCATTGTGAGGATAATATTGCCCATTGGGTATTCGAAATGGTGACATGGCTGGGTTATGCCAGCTCTATGGTTAATCCTATATTTTATACAATTTTTAATAAGGTTTTTAGACAGGCCTTTAAGAAAGTCCTTCTTTGTAAATATAAAACTGGCTCAGATTGGAAGCCTACCAGATAGCTGATCAAAAAACTTGTAAAAGATAAATCCATCGCAATGATGTTTGTTTGAATTGAATGAAGAAGCGTAAACAATTAAAGGATTTAATAGACAAAATGTGACTTTTTAAATGTTTGTTTTGTAAATATAAATCACTTCGTTTTCTATTCCTATGTAAATTGATTGATGTAAATAAATAATTATTAGTGATGTTAATAAAGATATTTTGATGTTATTGAATTTAAAACAAGGGGAACTAGGGAACGGTATGAATTATTGAAAGCCAAAATCTCTTATAACGAAATTTTTTACTTGTAACGAACTCCGGCTGATACAGCGGTTGTTGAGATACAGCTGTTTCAAGGGGTGCCAAGACATCTATCATCAGTCTCCTGTTATTAGTGGTGCTGAGCTTTAATCCAATTTTATTAAGAAAAACTGTCTACATGCCCACCATAGGGATCGAACCCACCTTTATAAATTAATTCGTAAACAATTGGTGGTAGCACCTTTAAGTAGTTGTTGTTGTTCAAAAATTCTATGGCTTTTCACGTTGATGTGACTGAGAATCATTAAGCCCTCCTTCCCCCAGGATGGGGAGGGCATCAAAGCTACGCCAGCTGGGCATGCTAGCTTATATGCACGTCCTAGTTCATAGTGGGGGAGGGTTCTTGCCACCGTAGTACTTGACTGGGGTTACGAACAAAGTAAATCATGCCGGATTATGTAAAAAAGTTTAGGTTAAGAAACCGGAACAGGAATATGTCCTAAAAGGCTGGGGTGTGATGGCTAGGGTCGACGATGTTTTTGGCCCTCTGGAGGTTTTGCCCACGCTTGTATCTTAGAGATACCACCTTGCAACTGCGTCCTCCAATATTGCGCAGTAGCCCCTATCATCACCTTCACATTTGACGGTGGGGCTTATGCAGCCATCCTAAAATTTAATTAAAAAAAAACTGAATATATTGCCATAAAAAAAAGAAACCAACATCAACGATAAGTGAAAATCCAAAGCGTCAAAAAAAGATGTTTGCTTTTCCAATTAAAAAATTTGCAAACGTAGTTTTATTGTGGCCAAAGTTTAAAGGTTATGTTATTAACGAAATATCAATACATATTTAATAGGTGACCTTTCGCGAATAAATTCCAATTAATAAGTAAAAAAAAGTAACTAACCAAATAATTGATTTAAAGTTGACATGGCAACCCTAAAATATTATTGCTTAAGTTCTCAGATACAAAATCTATTTAAGTTTCAACTCTGTAAGTTTTAACTCCCTCCTTTATCTTTTTTCCTTTTTTTACTTTAAATTTACATACATAGTTTACTTTTTTAACTAATTAATAATTTTGTTTGTTTATTTTGACATTTCTTTCTTTCTTTTTTTATTTTCTTAGTATTTCCATTTCATTTTTCTTCTTACAAATTAATTAATTGTTTTTTCTTTTAATTAAGAAAGGTATATACAGTGGCGAATTTAGGTTTTCTGCCGCCCTAGGCCCGGTTGAGTACGCCGCCCCCTTATTTTTTGTTAACTAAATTCTTTTATTTGCCTTTTTTCTTAATCGTTTTTGCAGAGCCTTTTTCTGTGCTGCAAGAAAACGCCTGAACATTTTTAACACGGTTTTATTAGGTTGACCTACAATATGATATTATGTACCGTTATCAGGGGAGGGAATGTGGAATACATTATATGGCAGCATCTTTATTTTAGGACTTAAAAATAAATTATAGTTTTAAAAAACTAAAGCTCTAATAGAGAACCGAACTAAAAAGCAGTGATCCCACATGAATAACCTAGAGCATAGACAAAAAATCCCTACATTTTCCCTGCACCCGTACAAAATGCATAAAATAAATACAAATAACCAAATGAAGATATTTTTTTGTTTATTTTTCTCCTTTTTTTATTTTATTTATAGTCTTATATAAATTTGAATGCAAGTTGAAAATTATTTGTATTACAAAAGAAATCAAATTCAATCCGAAAATTATTTGCATTAAAAAAAATTCAAATTTAATTCGAAATTTGTTTGAATGGAAAAAAATGCAAGAAAATTCTTGCATTAAAACAACTGCAAATTTTATTGGAAATTTTTTTTTGCATTAAAAGAATGTAAACTTAACTCAAAATTTGTATGCATATAAATTTGTAGGTTTTTATTATTGAATCTAAAAAAACGCTGAAAAAATTAATTTAAATAAATAAGCTCACGCTACCTCACAACGACATTTCACATGATGATACATTAAATTGCAATTTTGAATATGCAAATAAGTTTTTTTTTTTGGAAAGTCCGAACTTTATTCATTTATTACCCACCTTGAGAATCAATTATTTTTCTGCACCCCTAAAGATTTTGCTGCCCTAAGCCCGGGCCTCACGGGCCTAAGCCTAAATCTAGCACTGGGGATATATATGACAAGCTCTCCCAAAACACTGAAAACAAAGGAAAATTGATTTGTATATCTAAGTATCTCTCAGTACATATATGTACTACATACATATATTAATTATATATTTTTAAAAAAAAAATGACTTACTTGTAATTATTTTGTCCAACAATGTCCGACAATTCGATGGATGAAGAACTCCAGGATAGAAAATTTCATTTCATTTATTTAATGAGAGATTATTAATTTCGAAATTCCAGTTTGCAATATTTTTCGATATTTCTATACAAGTACTATAGAAAAAGCTGGGTTTCGGTTTATACGTGATTTTCGAAACAAGATTTTGTCTATTGAAAGAGGTGAAATTAATTACAATTAAAAAAGTTTAATTCAATAAAATATTAATTTATAAGAGAATTTATAACTTCATAGTTACTGATTGGGGAATTGGACTAATTGTAAGTTGTATGTTAAGATATGGCTGTTGCAGTTTCATTCAAACAAAATTAAAATTTTAAGTGTATGTTTAAAGCTCGGAAAACCAATAGCATGGAAGTCAATATATCAACATATATATATCACCGGCGACAGAAAAAGTCTTCTGACATAAACCATTTTCTCAAAAACGGCGTATTTAACAGTAACTTTTTTCAAATTTTTATTTTTAGGCTCTTAATTTTCTACAAATTAAAAGAAATTAACCCTTATCGCTCCATAAAATTACAGACGATGCCTCTGCACTCAATTCCGGCCCTTTTTAAGACCGACGCGACGCCGCCGGCGTGACGGATGGTTTGACTGGACTACAAACCGTAACCAATAAATTCACCGGTATAAAACTGGAAATAATCCGATACAATCAGTGATGGTCCAAAACTAAATGCATAATGCCCAACTCAGCCAAAGGATAGGTCCTAACATTATCTCACCAACATTACATCTCTATAATTACGCGCTATATGATACTTTTTAAAATAGGGTTGTCCCTACAGTCAGTTGATAGTTGAAGATTCTATCTAAAGTGAAATCAACTGGCCACACATTATTGTATTGTATTATACTCTTAGGTGCATTATATTGTAATGTTCTACCTAGGTTCGATAATAAAACTTATTTCCTTTAAATAATAACCTCCACGTATTTACTACTCAGAATAAACACACTTTATTTCAGTTCAAATCGTTTTTATTATTCTTCAATCTCAATAGTATGCAATCTAAAATTCACTTCCGAATACACTTTTACTGCGTACTTTTACGCTATCACATTCAAAATTAAACTGTGTCTACTCGCTTGAAAACATCCCCTTATATAGTCTAAACTAGTACAAACTGGAATATTCGAGCATCGCCTTCTAGAAATTTCCTTTCCAATCGTTGACTGGAACCGATATTCTATGGTGTCTAGCTTCTCAAATAGATGGCGCTGGGAACAGTTAGAGGATTTCCCTTTTGTTTCAAAAAGTAGTTGGGTAATTATTAAATCGTTACATTGCCCCCCTCTTAGGATTGATCGTCCCGAACAATTCCATCACTACTTTCACCATTATAACGATATAAACGGTCACAATGAACTACTTTTAATTTGCCTCTCACCCCTCTCCGTATACGTTAAACCACATCATTAATTCTTTTCACAACAGTGTAAGGGCCTTCCCAGTTTTGTTGAAGTTTTGGTGACAGCCCCTTTTGTCGATGGGGATTATAAAACCACACAAGGACTCCTTCTTGAAATCCTGTCGATGTTGCTCGTGCGTCATATCGTGTTTTCATCCGGTCACTGCATGTTTTTATGTTTGTCCTTGTTCTTTGGTTAATTTCATTAAGTCTTTCTTTAAGGTTATACACACTGTCAATCTTTGATATCGCGGGCGCAGATGGACATGGCCCAATTACTTTTGCTTTCTTGACCTTACTTTTGTTTGGTTTAATGTTCAATGTCCGTACAGGCACCATGTTGTTCTTTGGTGCCACAAGAGTCTCGGTGTCTGGTTCCGCCATAAGGTTTCGTTGAATACCGAAATCAACGTTTATTTTTGTTGAACCCAACTCTGCTGAAGAAGGAGCCAAGCACATGCTTTCTTTGATGGCAGTTCTTAGTGTTGATGTTTTTTCGTCTCCGTAAACCATTGAAATGTCTACATTTTGGCACTTAAGAACTTGCTTACCGAAATCCAGGATTACTCCATGCTCTTTCATAAAATCAATTCCAATGATGCACTCGTCACATAAGTCTGCTACCAGAAACACGTGTGTTCTGCTGCTTCCATAGTCAAAGCGAATGCTAATGCCTCCGGAAGCGTCCGTTTTCCTGCAGTTCGAATTGCTCGCTGTAGGTTGATGTCGGATACAGCACGGACAAAGGCTTCTGTTGCTAATTGACTTGTAATTTCGTCTCCTGCAGTTGGATATGCCAAATGGGCAAGCCTTTCGATATCTGCTTGCTGCAGACTCTCTCCTCTTTTCTGAACTCTAGTATTGAGTTGGACGCGGAAGACTTCTTGCATATGGCCATCTCCAAAACGTTTGTCGATAGCCTGAACAAGAGCACTGAAGTTGCCATTCTTGTCTGCTGGTATGGTTTGCAATAGTTCAGCAGCAGATCCTCTAAGGGCAAGCGTCAGAGCTATATATTTGTCTTCGTCATCCCAGCCATTTGTAGCTGCGGCTGCCTCAAACTGCTTCTTGTAAATCGACCAAGAAGTTTGTCCATCAAAGGTTGGTGGATGCATTTCCTTTCGCTTTGGAAAGTCGCCAGAACTTTCTCGAACCTTCATTTTTCTTACATCATTTAATTCATTAGCAATGCTCTGAATTTTATTTTCAAACTTTTCTTGAACTGCTTGAACTTTCTCGAGCATTGCGTCTACTTTAGAAAATTGTTTTTCGACACCCTCAACACGTTCGTTAAGAGTACCAAATTTATTTTCAAATGCATCTAGCTTACCTTCGATAAGGTTTTTCTGATCTTCTAGAAGATTCTTTTGCTCGCTGCGTTGTTCTTCGAGAAGATTCTTTTGCTCACTGCGTTGTTCATCAAATCTTTCCAGAAGATTCTGTTGTTCATTGCGTTGTTCTTTTCTTTGCTCTTCAAACTGAGCAAGCAACATAGTCATCATATTACTCATGTCTAAGCTAGGACTTACTTGTTCTTCGGCCATTTCAATCTCAAAGAGAAACGTGTCTGGGTTTTCTCCGTGTTGTCTTAACTCTTCTTGCAGACGAATAATGAGGTCATTTTTCGTTCCAGCAGTAGGAAGGCCTCTTTTGTTCAGTTCTGCTTTTAGTTCAACACAATTCAATTCATTCAATATCTTACCCATTGTCTCTTTTTGCACAAAACACTTCGTAATAATAGCAAAAACACTATCACTGTTTTTATTATTATTTTTCAAACACTTTTCACCATAAATATCTGAATGCACAGATGAAATAAGTTTTATTCCACTTTTCTGACACCAATGTAATGTTCTACCTAGGTTCGATAATAAAACTTATTTCCTTTAAATAATAACTTCCACGTATTTACTACTCGAGGATTTCCCTTTTGTTTCAAAAAGTAGTTGGGTAATTATTAAATCGTTACAATATGTTTGAGCTTTTAGAAAATTATTTTCAAAATGTTAAGCTTTACCCAGGTACAGTTTTTCTAGGTCGATAAGTATTGGGCAAACTCCTACAAAATGCAGTGTATGTTCTCTATTGTTCATATTGCAAAGCCTACATTCTATTGGTAAATCTATATGGTCGATGTATGTAATGTAGTTAAGGTGTAGTAGTTTTCAACGTGTTTTAAAAAGTGTTGTTATTTTATCCACTCCAGAATTGATGTCGAAGTAGCTTTTCGTTCTTCGTTCTGGCTGGGTGTAATATGATCTATATATAAAAGACGGGGTGTCATTCATATTACACACTTTGAGTACGTATTCGAAGTACAATTTTAATGTCGCAATAAAAATTGGAGATAAACATTTCTCCATGTGGAGCATATAGGTGGGGAGTGGTCATTAGAAGGTACAGTATTCTTTTGAGGAAAAGCCCCAACAACTGTTCAATGCCATCTTTTTCGCAAATCCTTGTGATGTTCTTGTCATTAAGTAGTACACGACCTATGATGTAGGATCCTCTATAAGTACGGTTACAATATATTTTTAAATTCCGAAAAGTAAAAAAAAATAAAACCAGTTTTTAATTATCTTATTACTTTAAACGAGCTATTCTTGTATAGGGTGTCCAGGGGGAATTTTTCAACTTTAAATTGCGATTATGGAAACAATAGCGGATTGAGGTAAGCAGGAGGGGTATCATTCAAAGCGCAGGATTTGCTCAATTGTTAGTCGCTATGAGTCACTGGTCGGGAGCACACCGCGCGTTTGCGGTGGAGCAATATTTGAAGGGCCAATTACCCCGCTCGCTGAAATGGCACACCAAACTGTCGCGACATGTCGTTTTTATACAATGTAAACGTTTTTGATGGCGTTCTCTAGGGTTGTTGGGGTACCAGTATCGCATAATTTGTTTGTTAACATATCCATCAATATGGAAATGTGCTTCGTCACTGAATAAAATGTTTCCAAGCGTAAGTGCTGTCCGAAAACGTTCCAGCATCGTTCTTGCGAAGGATTCTCGCAAAGGATAGTCACTTTCGTTGAGATACTGAACAATTTGCATTTTGTGCGGGTGGAACTTTAATTTATTTTTCAAAATAACATGCACTGTTGACTTTTTTATTCTTGTGGAGGCCGCAATCTTCCTCATCGATTTACGTGGATTTCGAATAATTTAATTTCGAACTTAAGACACATGTTCTGGCGTTGTTGCTGACGTTGATGGTCTAGGAATAGGTTTATTAACCATTGTGCCTTCTTGCCTGAATCTTTGTATCCATCATCATCATCATCATCGTCGGCTCGACAACCGGGGTCCGGTCCTGGCCTCCTTCAACAAGTCTCTCCACCCATCCCGGTCTCGAGCCGCCGCCATCCAGTTGCGCACCCCAAGGCTCCGGGCGTCCTGGTCTACGCCATCTCTCCAGCGCAAGCATGGTCTACCACGCTGTCGTCTACCATAGAATGTACCACAAAGAACTTTCCGAGCAGGTTCCTCTTCGCTCATGCGAGCTAGGTGCCCTGCCCACCGGAGTCTACCGAGCTTAATTTTTGTCACGATATCTGCTTCAAGGTAGATTGCGTACAATTCATGATTGTACCGTCTCCGGAATCGTCCTTCCTCACATATGGGGCCAACAATTCTCCTTAAGACTTTTCTCTCGAACGCGGCTAAGAGGTCGGAGTGCCTTTTGCTAAGCACCCAAGTCTCGGATCCATATGTGAGTACTGGCAGGACCATGGTCCTGTACAGCAGCAGTTTTGAAGTTATGGTGAGATTTCTGGATTTGAAGAGCTTTGACAGACTATAGTAGGCTCTGTTGGATTTGAGAAGCCGCCCGCGTATTTCTTCTTCTATATTGTTATCGGCTGCTACTATTGACCCAAGGTATTTAAAGGATTGCACCACTTCAAATTCGTGCTCCGCTACCTTGATTGTTTGACCAACTGTTCCTCTCGCATTCGACGCCACCATGTACTTTGTTTTACCTTCACTAATGTGCAGCCCTGGATGAAGGAATCATGTACAGCTTGCTCAGTTCTTCCGATGATGTCGATGTCGTCTGCGTAAGCCAGTATCTGGCTGGACCTGTTGACGATGGTCCCTCTTGTTGCCGTGCCAGAGTCACGGATTGCTTTCTCCAACGCCAGGTTGAAGAGGAGGCAGGCCAAACCATCCCCTTGTCGGAGTCCATTAAAGATGTTGATTGGTTTGGATAGCAATCCGGCTATTTTTACTTGGCTTGTTACGTTGGTCATGGTCAACCTACATAGTCGTGTCAATTTATTTGGGATGCCGAATTCTCTCATGGCTTTGTAAAGTTCTACCCTGGCTATGCTATCGTAGGCGGCCTTAAAGTCTATAAACAGGTGGTATGTTGGGATGTTAAATTCTAGACATTTTTCCATCGCCTGCCTAAGGGTAAAGATCTGATCAGTTGTTGATTTGCCTGGAATGAAACCACACTGATATTGTCCGATGATGGTTTTAGCGTATGGGGTTATCCGGTCTTGTAGGATAGAGGAGAGTATCTTATAGGCGGTACTCAACAACGTGATACCTCTATAATTGCTGCACGTTGTGACATCTCCCTTCTTATGTATGGGGCAAATGATACCTTTTCGCCAGTCTTCTGGAATTTCTTCATGCTCCCACACGTGCACTATAATCTCATGAATTGCTTGACGTAAAGCTGGCCCACCGTGTTGAAATAGTTCGGCTGGTATACCATCGGCTCCCGGGGCTTTGTTTTTCTTTAGCCGGCCTATAGCCTTCTCAACCTCTTCTATGCTTGGTGGCGGCAACATAGGGTACTCTTCTTGAAGTAGTGGAGCCTCCACTTCTGCAGTGAGCTGACCATTTAGCAATTCATTGAAGTACACTTCCCATCGCTCCAGTATGCTTTGAGGATGGGTGATCAGATTTCCCTCTCCGTCCTTGCAGTATGTGCAGCGTGGTGTGTACTGCGTCATGTTTCGGACGGATTGGTAGAACTTCCGCGCCTGGTGCGGACCTCGCTCTCGGCTTTTCTCTATTTCACAGATTATGTTCTTCTCCCAGGCTGATTTTTTCTGTCTGTGAAGCCGTTTTTCAATTCTTCTGAGCTCTTTATATTCGTCTTCGCGTGCCCGCCTTCTATGAGATTGTTGCATTGCTCGGTACGCAACATTCTAACGTTCAGTCGCTAGCTTGCATTCATCATCAAACCAGTCATTCCGATTTCTACGACTGCTGCCTAAGATGGAGTTGGCAGTACTAATGACAGTATTCTTAAGGCGTGTCCACTTCTCATCTACGCCCAGCATACTGGCTCCAGGACTTACTCTACCCAGTTCTAGGGCGAGTCTTAACGCATTACCAAAGGTGTTACTGGTGTTTTCATTGCGCAGAGCAGCCGTGTTGATTCGAACCTGATCGGCGGATGCAATAGGTCTTCGCAAGCCAATCCGCCCTCGGAAAACCATACCAACAAGATAGTGATCCGAGTCGATATTGGCACCTCGGTACGTTCGTACCGTCATCAAGTTCGAGTAGTGGCGACGGTCTATCAACACGTGGTCAATTTGGTTACGAGTGACTCCATCAGGTGATACCCAGGTGGCTTTGTAGATATCTTTACGCGGGAACCTGGTACTCGCAACGACCATGTTTTTCGATGCTGCCAATTCTAAGACTCGAAGTCCATTGTCATTAGTGTTCTCATGCAAACTATGGGTGCCTGCGTAATGCCTGAATACCGGCTCCCGACCTATTTTTGCATTCAAATCCCCAAGGATGATTTTTACGTCATACCTTGGACAGGCATTGAGGGCCCTCTCGACTTGTTCGTAGTAAGTCTCTTTTTCTTCGTCTGAGGACTCCTCCGTTCTTAAATTTGCCTCGCACGCGAAGGGTGCATAGCCTTTCGCTTATAGCGTTAAAGCCGATGATGGCAGACTTCATTTTTTCGCCGACTAGGAAGCCTACCCCGAGCACATGGTGTTTTATATGACAGCTGTAGTATAAGTCATAATCTTTCTTCTGTAGAACACCATTCCCTGTCCATCTTATTTCTTGAAGTGCTGTTATGTCGGCTTTATATTTTGACAGGGCATCGGCTAGCTGCTGAGCAGCTCGAGCTCTATAGAGCGATCGTACGTTCCATAAGAAAATTCGTAAATCGTTATTCCGTTTTCTTTGCGTGGGTTGTCGTCGTGAGATCAGTCCGCTTCCGAGGCTTGTTGCTGGTCTCGTAATTCTTCTTGTTTTACGGAACAGGGAATTAACCTGTTGCCAACCTGTGGAACCAGCCTGATCATATTAGCCAAACCTTTTTAAAGGCTTGTTTCTAGCGGCCGCCGCGAAGAGGCTATGATCACACTTCCACCAGTCCGAATAGTTACGGCACGTGCATGTTTTCGTATGCTACATGTTATTCCCCCTATTCGGCTGATGGCTGACCGCCATCTTTGTATCCACGCCCAGATAAGTTGCCTGCTCGTCCCATCACTTAGTCGTCGAATATTAACATGAGTACAAAAAGCGCGACGCACACGTACCAGCTCCACCGAAAACGCGCGGTGCGCTCCCGACCCCACTCTAGCGACTAACAATTCTGCAAATCCTGGGCTTTTAATGATACCCCTCCTGCCTTACCTCAACCCGCTAGTATTTCGACAATCGCAATTTAAAGTTGAAAAATTCCCGCTGATTTCTGGAAAACGGATCTAACGATTGTGATGAAATTTTCAGTTTGCTCTAATGCACGAGAAAAAACTTTAGAAAAAAATCTTAGTCAAAATTTCCCGCTGCCACGCCCACTTTTTTATTTCATATTTTCTCGGAAATCCCTCTTTTTCTTGGAGAAAACTTAAATGATTTGGATGAAACTCTCAGAATTTGTTCTTTTGTGCAAGACAAAAATTGAAAAAATATTTTTAGTAAAATCCGCCTATTGACACGCCCACTTTTATCATAATTTGATTTCTCAGAAACCACTCTAAGGATTTGGATGAAAATTTCAGTATTTGTTTTTCTGAGCAAGAAAAAAATATAAAAAATGTCATAATTTAGATACGCCTACTGCCACGTCCACTTTTCTTATACATCTTAGTTTCTCGGAAACAATTCAAACGATTATAATGAAAATTTCAGAGTTTATTTTAATAAACGATAAAATGAATAAAAAGCTAGATTTATTAAAATCCGCCCACTTCCACGCCCACTTGTTTTTTTTTTAATCGACTACACCGATTAAGTTGAAATGTTCATATTTTGTTTCCGTGGGCGAGTAGAAATTATGAAATTGGTTTAAATAAAATCCGCCCACTTCCGTACCTACTTTTATCCTTTTTTGTTTTTTTATATACCTTAATACGTAGCCTGATTATTGAACTTTGCTTAAAGATTTTAACCTTCAGCAATAGAAAAGAAGTTTTATCATAAAAGAACGGAATTCTTCTTAATACGATGATTGGAAAATTTTAATAATTTTAAACCATCGTCCCCCAAAATTTGAATCCCTCGCCTTATTAAGATAAAAATCAGAAACCCTACCAATTTAAATGCCCTACTTATAACATACAAATTATTGAACGCTTTTGTGCCAGCATATTCTCGTATTTTTTTGGAAATTAATGTCAACGAAAATGCTCAGGCCGTAACCGAGATGTTAAGTGCCGCATGCCCACCATACCAGTGGCTTTACCAGTGTTTTGAAACATAAAATTCATTCCGCAACACACGTAACACATATAATTATATAGCCACACCAACACAAAAAACTAAGAATTTCGACATATAATAATCCCAGTAGGAGTTTTCGTCCTCAATGAAAAATTTAGGTGAAAAGAACAATGAATTCATGAACTACTTTTAAAGGGGAACATCATGTTATGATGTCGTTAGAAAAAGTATTGCATTTTTCCTCAATTCGGTATTTTCATACCAACTGCCTTTTCTTTTACTTCGTACAAAAATTCAAATGAATTCAATGCTTGCAGTTCAGCATAAAAATTCAGTAAACAAAATCAGTCAATGATTTAACTGATGAAAAGTAATGCATAGCTTCATGAGTTCGTGAACTAAGTTGTACTAATGTATTGTTCAGACTTCTTCCAGCGAAAGAGAATAAATAAAGAATATGAAATTGCTTTGTCTTTACCTGCCCCGATGAATGCGAGGATTTCAATGATAGTAATGCACAGATTCATAAGTTTTCTTCTTTTTTTTAAATTCTTATTACTTACATTCAGTATCAACACAATTGGTTACAAGTAATAGTATGAAAACCGTTTATGTATATTCTTTTTACTGATTTCTATAATCAGTATTGTATCTGAATAATAATAAGCTCGTGAATCAGTGATATCACCATGTAAGCAGGAGTCTCTTATTCAAAAGACCCTTATGCTTAGCTGAAAAATGTCATGAATGTTCACCAATGAAATCACTTTGTAAATAGAACTCAGTTTATCGGAATTAAAAACCTTTCCAAAAGAATCACGTGATATCACTGATTTCATTGGTGCAAATTCATGACATTTTCAGCTAAGCATAAGGGTCTTGTGAATAGGAGACTCCTGGGTAACTAGTGATATCACTGATTTACATTAATGGTATTTTTCATCAAACATAAGTCATTTATGAATAACCAAGTTACACCTACTCAGTGATTTCATTGTTGAATATTCACCAAGAAAGTCACTTGGTGAACGCCAATGACATCCCCATGTTGATTTCATCGATGGATTCACCTCAAATTCCTCGGGTGTAACTCCCATTCCTTGATGAAAAAGGTGAGGATTCCTCGGTGAATTTTTGGAAATTTCCTACTGGGTACTGTCTTCACATTCACACTTTCAAACTTAAAGCCGAAGATACCAAGATACCCGACACACTGCCACACTGTCACACTATTGGCATGTCTAGAGTCACAGCCTTTCTAGTTAATATAGGTATCTACTCTTTGAACACCATAACGACTCTTAAAGCTTCAAATATTGTAGTAGAGCATGGTATATTTAACCCGTTGAAAGTTTTAACTTTCTACACAAAATATCAAAGTTGACTAAATAATTTATTAGTAGAGTTCCCTCATTTTTCTTCTGAATCGTTTTTCATGCGTCAACTTTTCTTTTTTATTAAGTTGGTACACCGGAATTATTTAGGTAACTAACATTTTGACTCATAACCATTTCAATCGTCAAAATCAAGCAATTAGTTTTGAAATGTAACTATTTCAAGAAATTTCTTTAAATTGGTTGAAATTTCTTGACATTGGTAAATAAACCAAGCTGTCATTTGAAAACTACTTGCTTCATTGGGATGATTGACGCGTTTCTGAGTCACATTATTAGTCTTCTAGATGATCTTGAAAACCAATTTCAATTCAAACTAATATTTCGAAATAATTTCATTTACCAGACGTTTCAAGATCTTTTTTTTGACAAAAATAATGTTGAGGCGTCTCCCATATGACTTTTTTTTTAATTTTTGTTTGATTTAAAAATGGTTTAAAGAATCATTTAGAGATTTTATATTGTGACTACACCATAAAAAGGTCATGAGCATGACTCTGGAGAAAAAAAAGTATTTAACATACATTTTTATCAAATCGGTCATTTTCTGATATTAGGTGTTTTTGTTTTGCTCGCACTTCCTTGCTTAAAATATAAAAGCACACAAAAACGCCATCATCTCAAATAGTATTTCAGTAATTTTATTTGAAATTAAGAAACAAAAACGTATTTATGTTTATTTATAGTTATTGAAGTTAACTTTATAGAATGCATATTATCACATTGTGTTGAATCTTTTCCAAGTTAAATTGGTTTACGCTATTATGTACAAACGCTATTCACATTATATTTGTATTTATAAACAAACGGTAAAATTTTCAAATTTATTTTTGTAGAACTAGACTTATTCATAACATTAAATGGCTTTATTTTAGCTTTTGCATTTCTAAATAAGTTAATGTAAAGGTTAGTAAACGATATCTCTGTCTTAGATTTCGAGCTCTCACATGAGCAGAATTGACTTCTTCGGTAAAAGTTCCAGGAAAACATCAACCAGTAACACCATCTCTGATTCGTTCTCCGTAAAACCAACCTAAAATTAAACAAAAATACTTATTTACTGGGATTATTTTTGAAAGTAATTTCACTAACCAATTTCTAGACTAAGAAGATCTGGTTCGGTTGGTATAAATCAGTGTTGTTCCTCTACGTGTCGACTTTAATTCTCTACATTTCAACGTAGACAATCGCGTCAACAATGTCGACAATCATGTCGACAGTGTAAACAATTGCGTTGACGGCTCTAAGATCACAGATGAAATCATCGAGAAAGTATTGCTATAATCGATAGACACGTGGTTGGATATTTATAATTTATTTCCTATATAAATTAAGTTTCAAACGAACTCAATATGTTTGTTCACGTACTGTCCAAACCTACGAATTTTCGCACAAAATCCATCAAAGTTAAGCTAGAAAAAAAAATAAATTCTTAGAAATTAGTAGTTTTGGACCGTACGCGAACAAACATAATATGTCTGGTCGACCTAAAAACAAAGCTTTTGAAGAGCTATATTTTATATTCAGGGTGTGTGGCATCCACCCACTTCCCTAGGACCGCTATCAATTGAATCATTCATCTGACCTTATTTTTGGGAAAACGCAAAAAAATTAATAACTTCTCAGATTTTTGAAGTATGGATAAAATAAAGATCTCGATGTTTTAAGTCGCAATCGCCAGAGATACATTTATTTTTCGTATCGCTTCCTAGTATACCTAGGTATGCTCGAATTTATTTCCTTCTTCCAACTGAAAATTTAAAATGCATTCGTTGGAAGAAGGAAATGAAACCGAGATTTGTTTCCTCCTTCGAACTAATCCACCTATATTTCTCTTACGCGTCTATTTTTAAGCATAATACGCTGCTGATGCGAACCGAAATTTTTCGGTGGTCTCCAACATGACAGCAAAATGCTTACGAAAACCAAAGCGAAAAAATGACAACCGAAAGCGTCACCAATTGCAAAAAAAAAAAACAAACACAAACGAAAAAAATTGCACGTCTTGCTCTTGTGGTTAAATACTGTATGAAACCCAACATTGAAGATGCATGTTGTATATATTTAACGAGTAAATATTAAAAGAGTCAAAAGCACTAAGAAATTGATTTTTTTTTTGCTTATAAAATAATGTTTTCAAGTTTTTTTAAATGCATTATTGTTTAAATTATAAGAAGGATCAGATTGCAGAATTATAACAAAATCGATTTAACCATGGCAAAGATATACGCGAATAACCCAAAAATAAGACCATTTTCTCAAAAACCGTTAAATACCTAATTCCGTAATGTGAATTTTTTGAGAAAAACCTGAAATGCAGTTTTCTTACAATTGGATTGGTTATTACAAATACGCAGTTTAATCAAAATCGTTAGAGCCGTTTTCGAGAAAATTTGAAGAAACCAAAATATTTGTATGGCAGCTACCCGTTCTAGATGAGCTAAAACAAAAATTCGCATTTCCCCTCTAGGAAATCCCATAAAAAGGCTCTGTACCAAATTTCTAGCTCAAATTACAGTGGACGCACCGACGCGACGCACAGATGTACAGAAGCACAGAAGGACAGACGCACAGACCGACGCGATGGACGGCATGACCAAAGATAATATAATACAAAGATGTCGCATCCAGTACAAGCAAAGTGAACCCAAAATAAAACCGTCCGTATCTGATATTGGATACGACAAGATGTTGCGAAATGTTCCATTGGTCAATGGCCGAGTTCAACGCACATCTGAATATTCAGAATTCTGAATTTTTGAAGCTCTTGATTGGCCAGCTGTCAGAAGTCATCTGAATTTTCAGAACTTTTTCTGACAGCTGGCGAATCAAGAGCTTCAAAAATTCAGAATTCTGAATATTCAGATGTGCGTTGAACTCGGCCAATTTAAAGAGCGAGAGCGAAAAATCTCTCTGGAAACAATTTAAAATTTGAAATCTCTTCAAAATGCATATCTCAAGGACAAAAAAATGTTTTCATTGTTTTTGTCACAGATTATCCATATGAAGATGAGAATGTTTCGTACGTTTCACCCTCCAAAACCCATTTGTTTACATTGTTGTATTTGTAATTTTTTCCCGCGTCGATGAATAGATGTGAATTGCAACAACAATTTAACCAGGTGTATGAAGATCCCTATTGCCTATGTGTGAGATTTTTATTCACACATTCTCATTTTTTATCTGATAACTGCCAGTTCAAGCTTGTAGGCAAATTAAAATGGCTGCCGGGGATTCTCATCTTCATGTGGCTAATCTGTGGTTGTTGTCATTTTTTTTTAGTTTTATTCTTATTATTTTTTGTGATTATGATGATGGTTTGTATCTGTATAGATAGACATGCAGTAACATTTTTGTTCCTTCATCGCAAATCGCGATCTTCGTAAAAGGTAGCAAGGATTTATTTTTATTCCTTCTGAGAATTTTTGTAGGGCAGATAAATTCATGTATACATACATAATGTAGATATGAAAAACGAATGAATTATTTTTAAAGGATTTCTTTTTTTCACATTTGTATATCCGAACGGCAATCTAAAAGCAACTTTTACTACTAAACAAAGGTACCTACCTACATAGGCACCTTTTCTCAGGGTGGAGGGGGGTACTGATTGTGGGGAAACAAAATATTTTGATAAAATTTTTAAGGCGATTTTATATTTCTACTGATTTAATTTTTCTTATGGTACAAGTAGGTATGTACATTGGTAGGTATAGACTTTAATTTTTTTATTTTTTAATTGTCGAAGAATAAAAAAGTAGTTAGAGTAAGTATAAGTATATTCGCAAATGATGTGTAACATATCTTTGTATCGAGTAAAGTTATTGTTATTGATATAGCTAAAATGCTATTAATTGGATATTTAAAGCATAAACTAAGATTCATAATACCATAATAATGATACCTTTTATTTCTTAATATTTACGTTTTTTATTGATTTTCTAGGTAAATTTGCTCGAAAGTAGCGATATTTTTTCTCTGTGTCAAGTTTATTTTATACCTCGTAGGTCGAAGGATAATAAAGGTGTCAAAATAACCGCTATTTTATGCAGGTATTTGCGAAATTAATAAAAACTAAATAAATCCATTCATGCACTCAAGAGATATTAGTTCATATGTTAAAGCACTCAAATATTGCCGTTATGTCCGTTCAACAGAATTCCAGGATTCTAATTTGCTGTAGGTAGGTATTCATATTTAAATCAATATTTTCTATCATCTGTCAAAATGGCTCACTCTTAAAAAGATAAAAATCAAATACAGTGTAACTTCCGTATAAGTCAAACTCTCAAAATGTGAGAAAAAAAATTCGAGTTATAGAAACTTCGATTTAAAGAAATGAGAAGTTTTATTTTATGAAATGGAATATTAAAAACATTATTTTTGGAAAGTAAAAGAATTAAAAAATATAGGTGTAGGTAGGTACCTAATTTTGAAGATATTAATTTGCAAGAGCAAAATTATCCTTCTTACCGAAATAAATAGGTATACATAATTACATTTATATAAAGATAAAGATTAGGAAGGTAACCAGGTAGGTATGGATTTTTGATATGTAACTGGTTAGTAATCGGTGTAGGGGGTACATTTCGTGAAAGCCAATTTCCGTGATACCTACTTACATATTAATCATTTAAACATATTTCTAAGCATTTGTTTTTCTTTTCAATTATAAATGGCTTTTATTCAATTTTTTGTTTTTTTTTTAAAAAAGTTTGTACAATAATTCATTTTATAGCATGGCCTACGCCGTCTGCCAGAGTGACAACTTTTTGTTGAAACAAAATTTAAAATTATATACATATCTAGTTCAGAAATAAATAAATAGCTTTACGGTATATGTTTTTAATCTAGAACATTTTATCAACAATGGATTTTCTATATCGCAGAGCCCAGCTTATATATTTATAAAGGTTCACCCAATTTTGGCCATTTAATATATTCAACATTTCGTTGTTTGTAAGATGATTTCTTTCCGTACACATTCCTTCTAATTTCCATCAAGACAGGGCACCTTCCTAGGAAGTGAAGCACATCCTCTTTTTCTCTCAGGTTACAAAGTCCACAAATTACTGGAAGATCGCTCCTGTTTGGGATGAAATTGAGAGTTAGTATCTCTGCTCTGGCTTTGAAATTAAGTGTAATCAAAGCTGTTTGACAAGTTGGACTATAATAACTATTGCTGCACAAGTTGTGGTTAAGCTTTGAAAAAATTACTCCCTGCCTAGAGTTCCTGGATTTTTTTTTCAAAATCAACTCTTGTTTTTGTATCGACCGCCTTTATGAAGTCATATAATTGGCTTTTCCAAGCATTGTTCATTTTTTTTTTAACGAATAAATTAAAAAAGTTCAAACAAAATAGGTAGGTAATAGACACGTTTTATTATCTACGGACCTGGATCAGGATAATTTTTTAACACGTAATACCCACACCTAAACTCCTCTTACTCCTTTTCCCACCCATCCTCTTCCTTCACCTCAACTATTTCCTGGGGACCACAATGGATCCATTGAGATCCGAGTGCGATGATGCGGCTCGCCGCATTTTCACCCCTCCTAACCTATGTACCTAACACGTAATACAACAACAACTTGGGACCCTCTCTCTATCTGGATCTATTTTGAAGATCCGAAAATTAGTTGTTACTAATGCGGGTAGATGTCTTCTCGTGGTAAGGTAGTATGAAATGCAGTGTAAAGAAAAACGACAACGAATACATGAAAATCAACCAACGTAAGCAAAATAGAGATAGGTATACAACATAGCTGTCATCAAGATCCGTATCGTTTTATATTTATGGGATGATCGATATGGATCTTAAGCTATAACAAAACGCGGCTAATATTCTCCACCCCAAAAAGTAACAAGAGATACCTATTTCCATATGAAGGTTTTTATAATACAAATTCTATATACTACTGAAATACATCAGCCAAGTAGAAGACTTAGCACTATTTAATTGGACTTGTTGAATTATTGATTCAAAATAGCTTTTAACGGCCTTTAGTCCATAAAAATTGGCGTTTCGTCCCGGCGATCTCACTTGGACTCATCAGTTGACTAGTGAGTGCCTTGTCAATACGCAATTTTTATTAAGTTCAGTTCAACTTACATGAACTTTTTGACAAAAATCCAATGTGAACTATATCCAACAAGATTAAAATTCTTAATCATTAAGCTGGAAATTTTGCCCAGGGCCAGGCTTTGTTTTTATATGAAGGTTTTTATAATACAAATTCTATATACTACTGAAATACATCAGCCAAGTAGAAGACTTAGCACTATTTAATTGGACTTGTTGAATTATTGATTCAAAATAGCTTTTAACGGCCTTAAGTCCATAAAAATTGGCGTTTCGTCCCGGCGATCTCACTTGGACTCATCAGTTGACTAGTGAGTGCCTTGTCAATACGCAATTTTTATTAAGTTCAGTTCAACTTACATGAACTTTTTGACAAAAATCCAATGTGAACTATATCCAACAAGATTAAAATTCTTAATCATTAACCTGGAAATTTTGCCCAGGGCCAGGCTTTGTTTTTATATGAAGGTTTTTATAATACAAATTCTATATACTACTGAAATACATCAGCCAAGTAGAAGACTTAGCACTATTTAATTGGACTTGTTGAATTATTGATTCAAAATAGCTTTTAACGGCCTTTAGTCCATAAAAATTGGCGTTTCGTCCCGGCGATCTCACTTGGATCTCACGGGACAAAACGCCAATTTGTATGGACTAAAGGCCGTTAAAAGCTATTTTGAATCAATAATTCAACAAGTCCAATTAAATAGTGCTAAGTCTTCTACTTGGCTGATGTATTTCAGTAGTATATAGAATTTGTATTATAAAAACCTTCATATAAAAACAAAGCCTGGCCCTGGGCAAAATTTCCAGCTTAATGATTAAGAATTTTAATCTTGTTGGATATAGTTCACATTGGATTTTTGTCAAAAAGTTCATCTAAGTACAACTGAACTTAATAAAAATTGCGTATTGACAAGGCACTCACTAGTCAACTGATGAGTCCAAGTGAGATCGCCGGGACGAAATGCCAATTTTTATGGACTAAAGGCCGTTAAAAGCTATTTTGAATCAATAATTCAACAAGTCCAATTAAATAGTGCTAAGCCTTCTACTTGGCTGATGTATTTCAGTAGTATATAGAATTTGTATTATAAAAACCTTCATATAAAAACAAAGCCTGGCCCTGGGCAAAATTTCCAGCTTAATGATTAAGAATTTTAATCTTGTTGGATATAGTTCACATTGGATTTTTGTCAAAAAGTTCATGTAAGTTGAACTGAACTTAATAAAAATTGCGTATTGACAAGGCACTCACTAGTCAACTGATGAGTCCAAGTGAGATCGCCGGGACGAAACGCCAATTTTTATGGACTAAAGGCCGTTAAAAGCTATTTTGAATCAATAATTCAACAAGTCCAATTAAATAGTGCTAAGTCTTCTACTTGGCTGATGTATTTCAGTAGTATATAGAATTTGTATTATAAAAACCTTCATATAAAGACAAAGCCTGGCCCTCGGCAAAATTTCCAGCTTAATGATTAAGAATTTTAATCTTGTTGGATATAGTTCACATTGGATTTTTGTCAAAAAGTTCATGTAAGTTGAACTGAAATTAATAAAAATTGCGTATTGACAAGGCACTCACTAGTCAACTGATGAGTCCAAGTGAGATCGCCGGGACGAAACGCCAATTTTTATGGACTAAAGGCCGTTAAAAGCTATTTTGGATACCTATTTCCATCATATCCACCTACATTTTTATCCCAACCAAAATTCCTCGAAACTAGCAAAAACCAAAATTCTTGCCATTATTAAAAGATCGAGACGGACGCAAGAATGCAATTCAGTCTACCTGTTTCAAAACAGTTGTCCATAAAAAAAATATGTTCTCCACCCTCAAACATGAAAACAGAGAAATTCTTAAAAAAAACTTTTCCTTGAAACTTTCCTTCATACATATATCTCTCTGCCCTACAAAAATTCTCAGAAGGAATAAAAACAAAAATTCTTGCCAACGATCGAGATGAATAAAAAATTTAAAAAAAACCAGAAGTACCCAGCTACCTACCTACATATAAAACCATTGCAAAAATGTATCTTGTTACGACGGACGTATTCATTAAATCGGTGCATACACATTTCACACGAACCTATCTATACCACTGATCTCTATAATACACTGGATAGCGTATTCATACAAACAAAATGACTCCAATTGAAGATTGTTATACGGTGCGCTTGGCACCAGGTTTGTATAGCAGTATAATTTCTTTTTGTCAAAGTGGCTGAACACAATACACGCGAGTCATGGCGCGCGTCCTTATCTTACATTGTTAAAATACAAAAAATCTCGTTATAGAACGGTGTTCACATTGGACTGTCTCCTTCGACTTTTTTTCGCGTCTCTGTACTTTATCTCACTCCCTCTTCATGGTGAGAAAATGATGGCGAAGAAAGTAAGGATTTTTTGCTTAAGATTGTTCATTTTTTTGGCGTTTTCTTTTGTAATATCTGTTCTCTCTATCTGTACCTTATCTTTGGCACTTAAATCCTACGGAATCCAATTTTTTTAATTGAAAGCATTTTCCTACTAAGATTTATATTTTGTAAGTGAAATGTTTCTAATTAATCCTTCAACAAGCAAAGATTTTTGTTTTGTGTCAACGACTGCTGCACGTCAGAATGAGTCGGATGTGTTCACATTAGGTTTTGTGTCTGTAGCCACAAACGCGATTCTGGGAGTTAAATAGTAGGTGACATTTCTTGCGAATTTGCACAAATTGTAACTAACACTGAATTGTAATTTTTTGTTGTTTGGATAAACGCACAATTTTTTTTGTTTTGCATCTATTCACTAAAATAAGTTTGTACTTAATCTTATAAAAGGGACATGGTAAATTAAATGCAGTTTGAAATATTTGTTGTGAATTTGAAGGACCATTATTTTTTTGTGTTCAAATTCCTGTCAAATAGAACTCACACCATCATATACAAAACTAAGCCATCTGAAATGGTTGAAAGAAATTCGACACAAGTTTTAATAATCACGCTCATGTGAACGCGCGCCCTGCCGCGTGTCCTGACGCGCGTACTGTGTTCAACCAGTGAACTGAAAAATGTACGTCAAATTATTTCTTTTTTTTTAAAGAAAGACGTCAAAAGGTGCGCTTGGCACCAGAATTTCATCTTCAATTGGAGTCAAAAAAAACTGTTATACATAAAGAGAATCCACTATCCAGTGTATTATAGAGATCAGTGATCTATACCTACCTAACTAATAAATCAGTTTTCCTCACAAGTTATGAATTAACCTGTTCCTAAATAAATTAATGAAAATGATTTTTTTAATTTCTCAAGGAATGCAAAACAACCTCAGAAAAATAAATAACACCAAAAGAAAATCCTTGCTACCTTTTACGAAGATCGCGATTTGCGATGAAAGAACAAAAATGTTACTGCATGTCCTGTCTATCTAGGTATACAGATCAGGGTTCGGACTTCAGAAATCGCATTTCGAAGTAGATTGAAACAAAAATCGAAGTGAAACCAACATTTTCGAAGTAGAATTTTAATTTCATATTGAAGGGTGGTAGAAAGTGAAAAAATGAAAAACAAAAACTCTAGAGATGCCTGTTTTCGAAAAAATTGTGCTTCATCTGTCAAATCAATCTGAAATGACAGATCAAAACCGCTTTTACACACACACAGGCATCTCAAAAGGTTTGTTTTTGTTCTATACTTTTCCACTTTCGAGCAAAAAGTCTTGAATGTAGTTAGTAACAAACCAAATTTGTTCTCAATTGAATCGAAATCGAAAATAGAAGTAGATTGTAAGCAAAGTAGATTTGATAATGTATGAAAAAGCGAAGTAAATCTACTGCTTTCGCAGTAAAGTCCGAACGCTGATACAGATACCGACCATCATCATGATCACAAAAAATAATAAGAAAAAAACTAAAAAAAAGCTAAAGACAAAAACAACGAAAACATTATTTTTGTTCTTGAGATATGCATTTTGAAGAGATTTCAAATTTTAAATTGTTTCCAGAGAGATTTTTCGCTGTCGCTCTTTAAATTGACCAATGCAACATTTCGCAACATGTTGTCGTATCCATTATCAGATACGGACGTTTTTCTTTTGGGTTCACTTTGTATTATATTATCTTTGCTCACAGCTTACAACTTACAAGTAGGTTATTTTCATAATCTTGCTGCGTTGGGAATGAAAGGAAGGCAACAACAAAAACAACCCATATTGGTTTAGCTGTGAGACTATACCTAGTCTACTATGCCAAACAAGGTCAAAGCACGTTCGCAGACGAAATGTATTTGAAAGGGTTATTTTTTATTTTGTGTTCATTCAGAACATGTTGTTGTTGCTTGAGGTCCTTCAAGCTGGGTCCGCCACAACAGAGCACTAAAATCGGAACTAAATTCCTTCATCATTATGTTTTTGAAATTCTGTTGTGGCGGTCCTAGCTTGACGTCAAGGTGGGTACGCCACAGGTTTGAGGGGTAAGGGTATGACTTTTTAATTAGGAGTTCCGCCAATTAGGAGCACTAAAAATCGGAACTAAAATCCCTCATCATTAGTTTTTTGAATTTTTGTGTTTGGAGGTGTGGCGGTCCTAGCTTGACGTCAAGCTGGGTCCGCCACAGGCTTGAGATAGAGGGGATTTTAGTTCCAGATCGGGATTGCGGTACTAAATTAGCACTTAAATGGAACTTACTTCCTGCATTATTAGAATTTTGAATTTCTGTTGTGGAAGATGAGTAAGGGTTGTTTTTTTTATTTTTGTTCAATGTAAAAATATTGTTGCTCCTTTAATGCGACTGCGATGATGAGTCATGATTATTTTTCATTTATATTATATTAATGTCAATTTTTTAATTTGTAGTGTCACTTAGAAATTCTATCTTTTATCAAAGTTTTTGTTGATCTTTAGTTTTTTTTAATGGTTGTTTTATATAGGTACTATAATTGCAATCATGTTGGTATAAATTGGTAGGTACCTATATATTTTTTCTAAAGGCAATGAATTTTTTGCTATGGAAGATCAAAGAAAAGGCAACTTTCGTATTATATTTTTTTTGCTAAGAAAAACATCTTTTTTTTAAATACATATACATAACACATAGATTATTCAGATTGTAATAATAATAGGAATAAAATAAGTAAGTACCTAACTAAAGTCCACTAGAAAGCTAGATCTAGATGGAATATGTAATTGCAAACCTGGCTAATTGTATTATTTTTTTAGCTTTCTAACTGTTTGGGGCTGTATAGTATTTTACATGAACTTGAACTTTCTTTAATTTCGCTTGCAGTACACAGTTTGAAAATACTGTGTATCCCATAATACCCCTCCTTTATATAGCTTAAATAAAGTGGTCCTAGAATATAGCTTCTTTTTTTTCCTGCATTTTAAGATATTTACCATGACTATCAGATCAGTAGACCTAAAATTATAATATTGTATATACAAAACAAAGTGGCTTTCATATCATGAAAAACTAATTATAACCCCTTTTTTGATTTAAATATTTTTTACATTAATTGAAATCGTAACGAAAATAATTTTCATCTACATGCATACATATATACATACATATGTATATAGCTAATTAAAAAAAAATCTTTGTTTCAAACAAAACAAAAATACATTCGTTTTCATAGTAATACCATTGAATAAACATATATAGAAGGTGACACTCGAGGAAAACTATACCAAATCGGCTGGCAGCGCTGCTGTCGCCTAAAATAATATTATAGGTCGGTGTATTCAATTTAATATATTTCCTTAATTATGGATAGAGTCGTGTATTTGAAAAGGATTTTTTTCAGTTTTGTTTTTGTAATTTCAATCAATTACTATGGAAACGGTTGTTGTGTTTCTTTCGTATGAAATTCAGAAAGTGTGTGTATTACTATGGAAACGAATGTATTTGTGTTTTTTTTTGAAATTAAGATTTTTTTTAACTAAGCTATTTACATATGTATATATTAATGTAGATGAAAATATTTTCGTTACGATTTCAGTTAATAAGTACAAATTATTTAAATCAAAAAAGGGGTTATAGTTTTTCATGATATTAAAGCTGTATTGTTTAGATACAATTATAATTTCAGTTCTACTGATTTGATTGTTAAGGTAAAGATATAAAAATGCAGGAAATAAAACAAGCTACGTTCTAGTACCACTTTATTTAAGCTTGGGAAACGTAGAGGATTGAGGGGTACACAGTTTTTTTCAAACTGTAGGCTGCAGGCGAAATTAAAAAAAGTGCAATATTTTATAAAACGCTATTTTAATGGATGTATAGAGAAAAAGTTTGTATTACGAAATTATTATTTATCGATTCTTTAAAACTAGTAAAATACTATAAAGCTGCCAGGCTTGCAATAATGTCCGGTTTAATTTAGTAAATAGATAAGAAGAAAATGTTAAAGTTCGCTAAATTATATGTATGAGTTTTTAGAATAATGCTTATTTTGATTAGGTATATATAAGTTTACAATCCAATGGGATTAAGTACTTAATTATTAAGATTAAGATTTTGGCAACACTGGTTTTGACAGCTGACGTGTGTTTAGTACCTTGTGTCACTGTCAAACAGCTTCAGTTTGGTTTGCAATTTAACCATGGATCGTCTTACAAATGAACAACGCTTGCAAATTATTGAATTTTACTATCAAAATTCGTGCTCGGTTCGAAATGTTCATCGCGCGCTGCTTCCATTTTATGATCGGCATTCTCGACCTTCTGATCAGTCTATTCGGAAGATTGTGACCAAATTTCGCACCAAATTTACTTTGTTGGACATTAAACCACCAACACGTTTACGTACTGTGTGTAGTGAAGAAAATATTGCGGCCGTATCAGCTAGTGTGACAGAAGACCGCGAAATGTCGATTCGGCGCCGTTCCCAGCAGTTAGGCCTTTGTTACAGCACTACGTGGAAAATTTTGCGGAAGGATTTGGGCGTAAAGCCTTTTAAGATACAGCTGGTGCAAGAACTAAAGCCAGCCGACCTACCACAACGCCGAATTTTTGGTGAATGGGCTCTTGGAAAGCTGGCCGAGGATCCGCTTTTTTATCGAAAAATTGTGTTCAGCGATGAGGCTCATTTTTGGTTGAATGGGTACGTAAATAAGCAAAATTGCCGCATTTGGAGTGAAAATCAGCCAGAAGCATTGCAACAGCTACCAATGCATCCCGAAAAAGCCACTGTTTGGTGCGGTTTATGGGCCGGCGGCACTATTGGGCCATATTTCTTCAAAGATGATGCGAATCGCAGCGTTACTGTCAATGGTGAACGCTACCGAGCGATGATAACAAACTTTTTTTTGCCCGAAATGGAAGTTCTTGACTTGCATGATAAGTGGTTTCAACAAGACGGTGCCACATGCCACACAGCACGCGAAACAATGGCGCAATTGCGAGGCGAGTTTGGTGAACAGTTAATTTCACGTTTCGGGCCGGTCAATTGGCCGCCTAGATCGTGCGATTTGACACCATTAGATTATTTTTTGTGGGGGTATGTCAAGGCTAATGTCTATAGGGACAAGCCCGCTTCGATTGACGCACTGGAAGCCAACATCCATGCATTCATTCGTGAGATACCGGCCGATATGTGTGAAAGAGTATGCCAAAATTGGACTCAGCGGATGGGCTACCTGAGACGCAGCCGCGGTCAACATTTGCATGAAATTATCTTTAAACATTAAATTGCAAGGTTCAAACTATCGATTCAAATAAATATTTGATTCATTTTTTCGAATTTTTTGTGTTTTTTTTTTTAAAAAAGTTCTAAACCTCTTAAAAAATCACCCATTACATTCGCTCATACCTATTCTTAGCGAAAATTGAATGAAATATATTCTTTTCAATTATTAAGTATTTTCATTTAACCCTTTGCAAATAAAGAATTTATGGACTTTAAAAATCAAGGCAGTTGAAAACATTTTTTTAGACAGTTAAGTTTGGATTCTAGACCAATTTACGTCCTTTACTTTGGCGGAATTGAAAAATGTTGATATCTGAATTTGTAGATAGATAAATGCTAATTTCTTGAGCTAACCAAAAACTTGTAGCTCGCATAGTTTCTAATAGTTATTAAAGTTTTCGCTAAAATAATTCTGAAGTTAGCGCCAGCGGACGAAAATACGAAAATAATAATTCTCTTGATGTCCAAAATTACAGCTTTATAAATGCTTATTTGTAGCTCAAATTCGAGATTTTGAACAATATTGGACTATGTGAAACAAGGGCTAGGTACACTGTGACGTATACATATTATGAGTGCCTTTTTATTTTAATTTTTTTTTTAATTTTATCATACCGTGCAGTATAATTTACTTCTAGATTTAACTACAGATTCTTGTGTACGATTATTTAATCAAAATTAAAAAAAACGACCATTCTGCTATAGTTAATTAATAATCGTACAAAAGAATAAGGGTTTGTTTCACAATGTCCCAAGGAAGTTATAATTACTTACTCGGCATTTAAAATATCCGAAAACTAAATCTTCCCATTAAAAGAAATTGCGTTTTACAATTTATCTACCTAAATAATAAATGAATGTGTCAATTAGTATTCCAGTTTTCCAGACAAAATAGTTTTTTTTCTGATAAAAAAAAATCAAAAAAAAATAATTATTATTATTTTCGTTTGCCATGTTAATTTGATAATCGCCACTTCATCTGGCCATTAAAATACTTAGAACTTTACATATAACTTTGACGATTCAGAGTAGTTTATAAGCAAAAGTAGTTTATAATTGAATAATAAGTTTCAAGTTGCTTGCTTAGAACTTAAATCAGACATTGTGAAACAAACCCATAGAATGAAAAAATCTATATAAGATGACTTAAAATTGAATCGAAAAATTAAGAAGGAAGATTGTGTCCAACTATATAGGTGCATCTACATATTTTGCTCTAAAATCTGTAAGGAACAATAAAACGCAGTAAGTTCAGCATGTTTCAGTTGTATAAAATGTAAAATTGGAGATACAGGCAAAAAACTGAATCTAGACTTAGAGTTTGAATTTTTCGCCAAAATACATTGTTCATAAAAATCTATATGTTACAAAAAACAAAGCAAAATTGAAACGTTACTTGACAAAAATAATTAAAATCAACAAATTATTATAAGTCTCTAAATTGCCAACGAAATACAACCTATAAAATACATACATAATTTGTAGCTTTTTCTGTTTTTCAATATGCAAAACAAATCTTCGCGTTAGTTTCAAATCTTCATGTTAACAAAAATTTAAAAACAACTTATACCGATAAAGAAATATACATACATACAGTTTCTTTCCTCGGGATTGAAAATAGTAAACAAATTTCAAAACAAAACAAAATATTGAAGCCTCATCGTCATGGAAACCAATAGAAAAGTGAACAATTAAATTTATAAATATCCCTTTGAAAATTGGTTTGTGTACATAAAAAAACCTACATCATCTATTTCGTTTCTCCTTTCCACCACGGCTGTGCCACAGCGCTTTTAGTTGTCGAGTGTCACCTTCTATATGTATTTATTCAATGGTAATACCATTGAATAAACATATATAGAAGGTGACACTCCGGGAAAACTCCACCAAATCGGGCGGCTGCGCTGCGGTCGCTTAAAATATTTCTATAGGGTCGTGTATTCAATTTGAAATATTTACCTAATTCTTTATAGAGTCGTTAATTTGAAAAGGAATTTTTTCAGTTTTGTTCTTGTAATATCTATCAATTACTATGGAAACGGTTTTTGTATTTCTTTCGTATGATATTCAGAAAGTGTGTGTATTACTATGGAAACGAATGTGCTTGTGTTTTGTTTGAAATTATGATTTTTCTTGTAAATAGCTATGTACATATGTATGTATGCATGAATAAAATTATTTTCGTTACGATTTCAGTTGATAAGTAAAAATTATTCAAACCAAAAAAGGGGTTTTAGTTTTTCATGATATGAAAGCTGCATTGTTTAGATACAATTATAATTTTAGTTCTACTGATTTGATTATTAAGGTAAAGATCTTAAAATGCAGGAAATAAAGTAATTTATATTCTATAGTACCACTTTACTTAAGCTAAGGAAAAGAGGGGGATTGCGGGGTACATAGTATTTTCAAACTGTCGGCTGCAGGCGAAATTTAAAAAAAGTTCAAGGTTTTATAAAACGCTATTGAATTGATTGGACTGGATGTATAGAGAAAAGGTTTGTGTAACGAAATTATTATTTATTGATTCTTTAAAAACAAGTAAAATACTATACAGCCCCAAAAAAGTAAGAAAGCTAAGAATTAATTAATACAATTACTGTCATGCTTGCAATTATGTACATATAGTGTACCATTAAATTTAGTAAATGGATTAGAATGAAATGCTTCAGTTCGCTAAATTATATTTATGGGTTTTTAGGATATCGCTTATTTTGATTAGGTATAGATAAGTTCACAACCCAATGGGATAAAGTAACTATACATTTTTGATTTTTGCTCATACCTATTCTTAGCCAAATTTGAATATCTTCAATTGTTTAATTGTTAAGGATTGTATTTAACAATTCGCAAATAAAGAGTTTATGAACCTATTTTTTTGACCAAATTGATGAATGAAACATTTTAAAAATCAAGGCAGTTAAAAGCTTTTATTAAGATAGTCAAATTTTAACCAATTTACGTCCTTTACTTTGGCGTAATGGGAAAATTTTGATATATGAATTTGTAGTTGATTAAATGCTAATTTATTGGAAAAATCAAAAATTTGTAGCTCACATAGTTATTAAGTTATAAGTTGACTTTTGAGTGTAATTCAAAGCGAACAGACGTGTTTTTTTTTTGGCTAGTGACAGTTTGATAATTAATTTAAAGGGAAAGTATCTTGAAATTAATATATAATTTTAGCTTAATCGGAAGAGTTTTTAATTCTCTATAAGATGAGCTAATTGCTATACTAAAGTTCAGATCCGTTTATAAATCATAAGAAAATTATTTTTTTAAATTTGTTCTGAGTGAAAGTAAAACTGCATAATATAAGAGTGAATACTAAAACAAAGGACAAACAAAGAAAAAATAAAAAAAAAAAAACAGAAAAAAAAGTGAATATAATATATCTAATACATACAGAATTGAATGTGCATGTGCAAGCATGAGTGTTAGTGGCGTTTGCGGGGAGTGTAAAAAACCTAACCGCAATATTAACAATAAGCTAGAGTCATTGATGGTTGCTTGCAAAGGGGGGTGTGGAAGCGTATTTCATCCCAAATGTATCAACCTAGCTGAATATGACATTAACAAAACAGTTGAAAATAAATCTTACTCAGTGATTTTATGTACATCTTGCCGTGAAAAATTAATATCTCTTAGACACATCGAGGACAATATAAAGAAAATAAAAGAAAATTTTGAAGAGATCGGGTTGAAATTTGATAAAGTGTTAAATAGTGAAACAAAAGTGCGAAGTGAAACTAAGATTATATCACGTCCCTTATTTTTGCGGACACTTTTGGCGGAATGGAAAAATTTTTATATCTGAATTTGTAGCTAATTAAATGCTAATTTGTTGCGCAAACCAAAAATTTGTAGCTCGCTTAGAGTCTTAGTTATTGAAGTTTCCGCTAAAATAAGTCTGAAGTTAGCGGACGAAATCTAAAATAATAAGAATTTTGAAGAATGATTGGCATCCAAATTTGTAGCTTTTTAAATGCTCTTGAGTTGTGCAAATCCCGATTTTGTAGCTCGCATAGTTTTTTAAATATGCAAGTTTCCGCTAAAATAAGTCTGAAGTTAGCGGACGAAAATACGAAAATAAAAATTCTCTTGATGCCCAAAATTGTAGCTTTTTAAATGCTAATTTGTTGCGCAAAAATCAATTTTGTAGCTTTTATGGATCATTTTCTATTTGCATTTAAAGTTTAAAAAGTGCATTTCCGGTCAGTTCAAATAAAACGGAAGTTGGTGTATAAATTCTAAAAACATGACATTTTCAAATATTTTTTTTTTCAAGAAATTGTAGCTTTTTATATGTTTATGTTTTGCGCTCACTAAAAATTTGTAGCTCTTACGGTTTTTTAGATATTCAAGCTTAAAGTTAGTTCAAAAGTGACCTTCCAAAATCTAAAAAAACGACAACATCCAAATTTTTTTCTTGCACGAATTTGAAGCTACCCTAAACAAAAAATATCGCGCAAACCCCGATTTTGTAGCTCGCATAGTTTTTTTGCTATAAAAGATTCCGCTAAAATAAGACGGTAACCCATATGTAACGGTCAAAATTTAAAAAAAATTTGAATTTTAGAATTTTTTTTTCCCCAGAAATTGTAGCTTTTTAAATGCTTATGTTTTGCGCAAGAATTAATTTTATATCTCCTATAGATATTTTTTTATTTCAATTTCAAGTTTGAAAATTGCACTTCCGTTTCGCTGAAACAAGTCTGAAGTTAGCGGACAAAATCGTTAAAAATGAGATTTTCAAATTTTGTTTGTTGTTGTAGCTTTTTAAATGCGAACGCTTGTCTATTGTGTCGAGCCAGTTCACTATAGAAACCATTATTTTGTAGCGGGACTAACTACTAGCCACTACCTTTTTCTTTATATTGTAATTTTCTACCTAGGTTCGATAATAAAACTTATTTCCTTTAAATAATAACTTCCACGTATTTACTTTTCAAAATAAACACACTTTATTTCACTTCAAATCGTTTTTATTATTCTTCAATCTCGATAGTATGCAATCTAAAATTCACTTCCGGATACACTTTTACTTCTTACTTTATGCTATCACATTCAAAACTCGCTTGAAAACATCCCTTATATTGGTGTCTAGCTTTTCAAACATATGGCGCTGGGAACAGTCAGAGGATTTTGTTTCAAATTCAAAGTAGTTGGGTAATTATTAAATCGTTAAAATATAAGCCGTGTTTTATTATCTACGGATCGGGATCAGGATCATCGCATGAAAATAAAACGAAACGGATCTTAGTGACAATTGTGTTGTATACCTGTCTCTATTTTCCTTACGTTGGTTTATTTTTCATGTATTTGTTGTCTTTTTTCTGTACACTACATTTCACACTACCTTACCATTAGAAGCCATCTACCCGCAAGAGTGGGAACTAATTTTCGGATCTTTAAAACAGATCCAGAAGATAAATTCCTACTTAATTACTTATAAAAATTACATTCAACTTTTTGCTCTAAAAAAACAAGTCTAGACTTGGCGCTGGAAATCGATTGAAACACAAACTTGTGTTTGGTCGTCAAAAAATCAAATCGCCCTTATTGTCACCGTGAACCCTCGTGTCGTCAAATCTGGAACTAATATTTGCTCTCTATCTCAGCTGATTGTCGGTTGTGTTCACTCTTGACTGTGTTCACCAAAATTTAAAAACAAAAGAGCCATCTACCAATTAGAGCAGAAACACATTTTTGTATGGAAGTTCTAGGGGTGTGTGCAAAAAAACAAGCATTACCGAGAAAAATGCTTTGTACGAAAATGTTTCCTGAGTAGAGTCAGATTCACAAGATCAAATTTAAGAAAATAACTTTAATTTTGAAGTGTTAACATGTATTTAACATTCGTAGTAGAACTTTGATCTTTTGATTATTATAAGCAATAGTTTAAACATAGAACTTTTCTTTTCCGATGATATTTTGAGCCAATTCTGAATGCACAAAGCATTGAACCGCAATTTGATAGACGGACACTTCACCACCGGCGACCGCGATTGCGAGTGCTTGATTTTTAAGTGAAACCATTTAAGTGCTCAATATTTTAGTGGCACTGTTTTAGTGTCAGATTTTTCGTGTCTGTGACTGTCATAATTATCAGCAAGTCATCAAATTCGTCGTTGCTATGGGGTTTCAGCAATCCTACGTTAAAGTTTATTACTTGAAAGATATGGAACTAACCTTATTTTGACATATACAGAATATTTAATTGAAAATGTCAACGGGATAATTTAAAATCAGTTTTTTCTCGATTAAAATAAGTTTTGGATTTTTATTCGGACATGTCCATAACTTGTGAAGACGCGGCTCGGTATTTTTAAATAACAATTATCTTGGAACACATCCCTTTTTAGGTTAAAAATAATCTATGTTGCCGACTTAAAGGTTGAAGTCTTTAATATTTTTGAACTGCACAACACAAAGAAATTGGCCGCGTTCAACGCACATCTGAATATTCAGAATTCTGAATTCTGAATTTTTGAAGCTCTTGATTGGCCAGCTGTTATAAAAAGTTCTGAAAATTCAGATGACTTCTGACAGCTGGCCAATCTTGAAGCTCTTGATTGGCCAGCTGTCATAAAAAGTTCTGAAAATTCAGATGACTTCTGACAGCTGGCCAATCTTGAAGCTCTTGATTGGCCAGCATTCATAAAAAGTTCTGAAAATTCAGATGACTTCTGACAGCTGGCCAATCAGAAGCTTCAAAAATTCAGAATTCAGAATTCTGAATATTCAGATGTGCGTTGAACGCGGCCAATTTCTTTGTGTTGTGCAGTTCAAAAATATTAAAGACTTCAACCTTTAAGTCGGTAACATAGATTATTTTTAACCTAAAAAGGGATGTGTTCCAAGATAATTGTTATTTAAAAATACCGAGCCGCGTCTTCACAAGTTATAGACATGTCCGAATAAAAATCCAAAACTTACTTTAATCGAGAAAAAACTGATTTTAAATTATCCCGTTGACATTTTCAATTAAATATTCTGTATATGTCAAAATAAAGTTAGTTCCATATCTTTCAAGTAATAAACTTTAACGTAGGATTGCTGAAACCCCATAGCAACGACGAATTTGATGACTTGCTGATAATTATGACAGTCACAGACACGAAAAATCTGACACTAAAACAGTGCCACTAAAATATTGAGCACTTAAATGGTTTCACTTAAAAATCAAGCACTCGAAATCGCGGTTATTTGTTATTTAAAAATACCGAGCCGCGTCTTCACAAGTTATGGACATGTCCGAATAAAAATCCAAAACTTATTTTAATCGAGAAAAAACTGATTTTAAATTATCCCGTTGACATTTTCAATTAAATATTCTGTATATGTCAAAATAAGGTTAGTTCCATATCTTTCAAGTAATAAACTTTAACGTAGGATTGCTGAAACCCCATAGCAACGACGAATTTGATGACTTGCTGATAGTTATGACAGTCACAGACACGAAAAATCTGACACTAAAACAGTGCCACTAAAATATTGAGCACTTAAATGGTTTCACTTAAAAATCAAGCACTCGCAATCGCGGTCGCCGGTGGTGAAGTGTCCGTCTATCAAATTGCGGTTCAATGCTTTGTGCATTCAGAATTGGCTCAAAATATCATCGGAAAAGAAAAGTTCTATGTTTAAACTATTGCTTATAATAATCAAAAGATCAAAGTTCTACTACGAATGTTAAATACATGTTAACACTTCAAAATTAAAGTTATTTTCTTAAATTTGATCTTGTGAATCTGACTCTACTCAGGAAACATTTTCGTACAAAGCATTTTTCTCGGTAATGCTTGTTTTTTTGCACACACCCCTAGAACTTCCATACAAAAATGTGTTTCTGCTCTAATTGGTAGATGGCTCTTTTGTTTTTAAATTTTGGTGAACATAGTCAAGAGTGAACACAACCGACAATCAGCTGAGATAGAGAGCAAATATTAGTTCCAGATTTGACGACACGAGGGTTCACGGTGACAATAAGGGCGATTTGATTTTTTGACGACCAAACACAAGTTTGTGTTTCAATCGATTTCCAGCGCCAAGTCTAGACTTGTTTTTTTAGAGCAAAAAGTTGAATGTAATTTTTATAAGTAATTAAGTAGGAATTTATCTTCTGGATCTGTTTTAAAGATCCGAAAATTAGTTCCCACTCTTGCGGGTAGATGGCTTCTAATGGTAAGGTAGTGTGAAATGTAGTGTACAGAAAAAAGACAACAAATACATGAAAAATAAACCAACGTAAGGAAAATAGAGACAGGTATACAACACAATTGTCACTAAGATCCGTTTCGTTTTATTTTCATGCGATGATCCTGATCCCGATCCGTAGATAATAAAACACGGCTTATATTTTAACGATTTAATAATTACCCAACTACTTTGAATTTGAAACAAAATCCTCTGACTGTTCCCAGCGCCATATGTTTGAAAAGCTAGACACCAATATAAGGGATGTTTTCAAGCGAGTGGACACAGTTTAATTTTGAATGTGATAGCATAAAGTAAGAAGTAAAAGTGTATCCGGAAGTGAAATTTAGATTGCATACTATCGAGATTGAAGAATAATAAAAACGATTTGAAGTGAAATAAAGTGTGTTTATTTTGAAAAGTAAATACGTGGAAGTTATTATTTAAAGGAAATAAGTTTTATTATCGAACCTAGGTAGAAAATTACAATATAAAGAAAAAGGTAGTGGCTAGTAGTTAGTCCCGCTACAAAATAATGGTTTCTATAGTGAACTGGCTCGACACAATAGACAAGCGTTCGCATTTAAAAAGCTACAACAACAAACAAAATTTGAAAATCTCATTTTTAACGATTTTGTCCGCTAACTTCAGACTTGTTTCAGCGAAACGGAAGTGCATTTTTCAAACTTGAAATTGAAATAAAAAAATATCTATAGGAGATATAAAATTAATTCTTGCGCAAAACATAAGCATTTAAAAAGCTACAATTTCTGGGGAAATAAAAAATTCTAAAATTCAAAATTTTTTAAAATTTTGACCGTTACATATGGGTTACCGTCTTATTTAAGCGGAATCTTTTATAGCAAAAAAACTATGCGAGCTACAAAATCGGGGTTTGCGCGATATTTTTTGTTTAGGGTAGCTTCAAATTCGTGCAAGAAAAAAATTTGGATTTTGTCGTTTTTTTAGATTTTGGAAGGTCACTTTTGAACTAACTTTAAGCTTGAATATCTAAAAAACCGTTAGAGCTACAAATTGTTAGTGAGCGCGAAACATAAGCATTTAAAAAGCTACAATTTCTTGAAAAAAAAAATATTTGAAAATGTCATGTTTTTAGAATTTATACACCAACTTCCGTTTTATTTGAACTGACCGGAAATGCACTTTTTAAACTTTAAATGCAAATAGAAAATGATCCATAAAAGCTACAAAATTGATTTTTGCGCAACAAATTAGCATTTAAAAAGCTACAATTTTGGGCACCAAGAGAATTTTTATTTACGTATTTTCGTCCGCTAACTTCAGTCTTATTTTAGCGGAAACTTGCATATTTAAAAAACTATGCGAACTACAAAATCGGGATTTGCACAACTCAAGAGCATTTAAAAAGCTACAAATTTGGATGCCAATCATTCTTCAAAATTCTTATTATTTTAGATTTCGTCCGCTAACTTCAGACTTATTTTAGCGGAAACTTCAATAACTAAGAAACTAAGCGAGCTACAAATTTTTGGTTTGCGCAACAAATTAGCATTTAATTAGCTACAAATTCAGATATAAAAATTTTTACATTCCGCCACAAAGTGTCCTCCAAAGTAAGGGACGTATTTATCGGAAATAAAGAAACCAATTGACGAAAGCTTAAAAAATGAAAAGAAAACATACGCGAGTGCAATTAAAAAAGGTGCTATTTTGATAAAACCGAAAGATCACCAGAATTCCGAGAAAACCAAATCTGAATTAAAATGTAGTGTAAATCCTAGTGACTCTGCCATACAGGTTGCCGGGATTAAGAAAGTGGATAAAGGAGCGATTGTTGTGTCATGCGAGAACATTGAGTCAATGAATAAAGTGAAGGAAAAAGTGGAAGAAAGCTTGGGAAGCAATTATGATGTGAATGTTTTGAAAAGAAATAATCCAAGAATTAAAATTTGTAATTTATCGGAAAGAATGGAAGAGAATGTGTTAATAAGTTGTTTGAAAAAGCAGAACGAAATATTGCACGATGTAAATTTGGTATTTAAAGCAATGTGGATGAATGTTAATAAGAAATCTTTTAGTGCGGTAGTTGAATTGGATAATAAAAGTTTTATTGAAGTGATGAAAGTTGGTAAGCTTAGTGTTGGTTGGGATAAATGTTTTGTCCAAGAGTCATTGTATGTTAAAAGATGCTTCAAATGTTTGGGTTTTAACCACAATAGCAAGGTCTGTAAGGCAGAAAACAGACTGTGTTTTAAATGTGGTGGATGTCATATTGGGTCTGAATGCCAAGCCGAATGTCTTTGTTGTGTGAATTGTGTGCGAATGAATAATGAACTCAAGTTAACTCTAAACACAAATCACAATGCTTTTGACAACGACTGTGAGGTGTATCAGAGGAAACTTAATGTCGAGAAAAGTAAATACTTGTAGCAAACAAGACGTAATTCAGAATCATTTCTTTTTTATTGTTTAAACATTCAAAGTTTATTAGCTAACAAAAGTGAGGTGGAAATTTTAATACAAAATTATCATCCTGATTTCATCATGCTATCGGAAACCCGTGTAACGGATGGAATGGAGGAGTCGGAGATACGGGTTGTTGGCTACAAACATATAATTTGTAAATCACACTCTAGACACACTGGAGGCGTGATTATATATGTAAAAAAGGGGATACGATTTCAAGTGATAGATAGCTCAAATTTTATTAATACTGCATGGGTTGTAAAAATGTATGTATGGTTGAATGAAGAAAAGTGGACATTGGCAGTGGTTTATAGATCTCCTAGTTCCTCGGTAACGGATTTTTTAACATTTTTTACGGATTGGTGTAATTATTCTTTAGAAAATGAAAACAAAATTTTAATGGCTGGTGATTTTAATATAGATTTACTTACAAAGGACCGTAATACAGAAAAATTGTTAGTTATTATTACTGATCAGGGGCTTTCCCAGTTAGTGAGTCAACCTACTAGAATAACAGAATCTTCGGCTACTTTAATTGAATATGTTATTACAAACAGGGACTTAAAATCTCAAGTTAAAGTCAACATAAATGCGGATGATAAAATATCAGTTCATGAAACCATAAGAGTGGAAATTCTTATAAGACAAAAATGCAATATTAAGGAGCAAAAGTACAAAACTATTCGTTATACAAAAACACGGTTTGATTCTTTTCTAAACGAAAATAGGTTTTCAGACATATACTTTGAAGACGACTTAAATATGTTATCGAATACCTTTTGTGAAAAATTAAATGCGTGTTGTGAGGCTTTGACAATCGAAAAAGTGGAGAAAATAAGCAATAATAATGCATGGTTCAATTCCCATTTACAAAGGTTAAAAAAGGAAAAATTCAAAGCTTATAACACTGATGTTTTTAATAGTACTACTGAAAATTGGTCGGTATATAAATCTGTTCGGAATAATTATAAGAGTGAAATTAGAATTGTTAAGAGTATTTATATAACATCTCAGATTATGGTCAAGTCTGGAAACCAGATTGAAATGTGGAAGACGCTTAAAAAGTTCGTGTTAAATAATGCAAAAAGTAATGTAATTGAAAGTGTTAAATTCGGGAAATATACGTTTACTCTGTCGAATGATATTGCAAACAAATTTAATACATATTTTGTAAGCAGTATTCAGGAAATAAACGCATCAATAGAAAATGTAAGTTTTGTGTCACCAGAAATAAGTTGCATTTCTACTTTTACTTTTGACTTTTGTAATGAAAGATCTTTATATACGTTGATTAGAAATATGAATAACAAAAGAGATGTGTATAGGATTAATAGAGAAATCATTCTACAATCAATAGAAATTATCGGTCCTGTTCTATTAAGGTTGATAAACAAATCATTAGAAACAGGAACATTTCCGGAAGTATGGAAAGAATCCGTGGTTATTCCAGTGGAAAAAGTAAATAATACAAATAAATGTGAAGAATTCAGGCCAGTAAATATGCTGCCGACGTGTGAGAAAATATTAGAAAAGTTCGTTGCGGAGCAATTTCAAAATTACCTAGAGAACAATAATTTATTAATTGAGGAACAGTCTGGCTTTAGAAGAGCTCATTCATGTGAAACGGCCATCAATTGTGTTGTATGGAAGTGGAAAAGACAAATTGACTGTGGAAATTCAGTGATAGCGGTTTTCTTAGATTTGAAGCGTGCTTTTGAAACTATTGATAGACATATCTTGTTATAAAGTTGTGGTTGTATGGTGTACGCGGTCGTGAGTTGGAATGGTTTGAATCTTATCTAGCCAATAGTCTAGTCAAAGAACTAGAGTGAATGATGAAATGTCTAGTGCGATGAATAATGAGCTGGGGGTTCCGCAGGGGTCTGTGTTGGGAGTTTTCCTCTTTCTTTTATACATAAATGACTTTAAGAAATGTCTGAAGTATTGTAGTGTGAAGCTTTTTGCGGATGATAGTCTGATCTACATTTGTGGACAAAATAGTGAAACAATGTGCCAAAGATTGAATGAGGACTTAAGAAGAATTGATAATTGGTTAAAAATGAACAAACTGAAGGTGAATGTGAGTAAGACTAAATGTATGAAATTCCGTATAAATGATGAAATTAATGTGTGTATGGATGGGGCACTAATAAACTGTGTTGAAAGTATAAAATAGTTGGGTGTTATTAAAGATGAAAAGCTTAATTTTAAGGAACATTCAAATCATGTCTGTGCCAAGATTTCTAAGAAAATATATTTTTTGAGCAGAATACGAAAGCAACTGACATTTGAAGCTTCTATTCTCCTATATAACGCCTTGGTAATGCCACACTTCAATTATTGCTCAACTTTGCTGTTTGGATCCAATGCAGATGTTAAATTAAGACTCCAAAGACTTCAGAACAGGGGAATGAGGGTTATCTTGAAAATGAGTATTTACACTCCGATTCGATTCATGCTGGACTGCTTAAATTGGATGAATGTTAAGCAGAGACTTATCTATGATGCGATGATTTTTATTTATAAAATGCGTAATAGTAAGCTCCCGAAATACTTATTTGATGGAATATTGGAAATATCGGAAGTCCAACCATTCAACTTAAGGAATAATAATAACTTCAGACCGGAAAGATGCCGTTTAAGCAGTACCCAGAACTCTATTTTACATGATGGTATTATTTATTTTAATAACCTACCCACATACTTAAAAAGTGAAACCGGAATGAATCAATTTAAGGAAAAACTCAGTGCTTTTATTAAATATAGTGTCGTTTAGCCAAAATATATATACAATTTTTATTTTAATTAATATGTTATCGTCTATTTTAAAGTTTTTAAACTAATTAATCTTGTTTCTTTATCTATTCTTTTGCTAAGGATATTATAGAGCCCAATCTTGACGTTAAGATGGGTACTCTTGGCCTTGGCCAGGATGGTATGCAGAAACTCTATTATCTAATTAAAGTTTCCGCTAAAATAAGTCTGAATTTAACGTACATAGGTACGCAAATACGAAAATAATAATTCTGTTGGTGTCCAAAATTGTACCTTTTTAAATGCTCATATGTTGCGCATAAATTATTTTTGTAACATTTTTTTTGTATCATTTTTTATTCGTGAATAAAAATAATAAAAAGGAAAAGAAAATAAATGTTATTGAATTTGACAAAAGGATCTTTGTCTTCTGTTTTTATTCATTTTTAGCTGCACAGAATAATATGAAATTCGTAGAAACAATGGTTTATTTTGAACTCTTTTTTTAAACGTGGTTTCCCCAAGAGGGCTACTCCCTACCATTATCTTAAACATGGTTAAGTATAGCCGTGTTTTTTTGCAAGCCCCAAGGAAATCGATCGAAAAAAACGACGTCCTGTCCTGCAATTTACATGCTAAATGCAACAACAACTAATCCCCTTCGGGCTTAGCTAAGCGCGGAGAATTCTCGGGTCTTAACTTAAGCACGGAGAAAAACTGTGTTACCGGCGTGAATTGCATACTTGTTATCGATTGTTTGTATGGAAGCTCCATTTTGTTTCTGTAATGGCGTCGCTAATCCCCGATGCCGTTTTTTTCAACCAATTTCCTCAGGGCTTGCAAAAAAACACGGCTTATATCAAACTTTTTTAGTTTCCTTTTTGCGTGTTTTGCTTTTGCATTCAAAATTTTTAATTTTGCTCTAAGAAGGACTTTCATAGAATGTGTCAAGTGATTATTTTTATGTTCCATTTGAGGACATGGCAGTGAAATGGTGCCAAAGCACTCTTGTTTGAGTTTCTCAACTATTTCTGAATCATACCATAAAATTTAAAAATTTTTTTCGAAACAGTATATTATTTTGTCAATCATTTCCTTTAGCTCTTCTGTTGGAACTGTGAGTCCTTCTTGCGTTGTCCTCTCATATTGTCTTATTTCGGTATTCTTGTACATTTTTGTCTGATCTTTGACAAATTTTGCAGAAGTTTTTTTTTTTTAAACAGATTGGGCAATGTAACCAGCAAAATATGTCCTTGCAAGGTCTTCCATTGTAACATCTGTTTCAATATCATTTTTTTCCTCAGTATCGGAATCCTCAAACTCAAAAAAGTTTGAGGATAGGTCATCACAAAACTCCGAAGTAAAGTTAATTGATGACGTAGCTGCAAAATTGTACATATGTAAACCTGCTATTATTCAATGTAGTTATATATATTATATTAAATATCAAAGATAAACCAGAGTTAACTCATCAAATTTGGTGAGCACCTTCAGGATTAACTGATGAAGATGCTTTTGTTGTTTTATCCACCGAGTGCATCCTCCACTGAAAAATTCCTTACTCAGTTCAGTGTGGGTTGATTTACTTCTAGATTTAACAAGAAGAGATTTTAGCATCCGGTTTTTGGTGTTTGACCTAAAATTAATAAAGGCATTTAATATTATAAACAAAAATACTACTTAATAACGAAAAAACTTAGTTTGAACAAAATATTTTTAATTTTTTTTTCGAAATTTTGAGTTTGAAAATAAATTTTTAAAAAAATATTCTCTAAAACAACGTTATTTAAAACACAATATAATAATAGATTTCTGGCTTTACAAAAAAGTGTATCATGGCATTGTATGTGTAACTGTTGTTTTTTAATATTTTTTTTTCTGTTTTAAGTCGTTTTTTTAGAAAATTGTCCCTCCTTGCTAAACGAGGGGAATAGACCCCTCCTCCTGTACGATTTTTTTCTTGTCTTAACCCGACCTACACGCTCTAGCTTTTTGCAACACCGTATGCGAATCACCCTGTATACATAGGTACATCTATGTACTTATTTTTCTTATGTAAAGACTTTTAATGAACAATAAAAAGCACTAAGTTCAGCCTGTTAAAATCAACAAATTATTATTAAGTCTCTAAATTGTCAACGTAATATAACATATAAAATACTCAAACTATTCCCAAATAGTTTTTTTTCTATTTTTCAATACGTAAAACAAATCTTCACGTTAGCTTCACATCTTCATGTAAACAAAAATTTGTACAGGTAAATAAATATACATACATACATTTTCTTCCCTCAGGATTGAAAATTGTAAACAAATTTCAAAAAAAAAACAAAATATTGAAGCCTCATCGTCATGGAAACCAATACAAAAGGGAACAATTAAATTTATAAATATTCCTTTGAAAATTGGTTTGTGTACACAAAAAACCCCACATCATCTATTTCGTTTCTCCTTTCCGCCGCGGCCTTGCCGATGCGCTTTAAGTTGTGGAGTGTCACCTTCTATATATGTTTATTCAATAGCCGTGTTTTATTATCTTCTATCGGGATCAGGATCTGGATCTGGATTTACTTTTAACAAGTAATACACAAACAAAATACTGGGAAGTTTTCAAAATTGTTTTTGTAACACGTGTTAAAAGTAAATCCAGATCCAGATCCGGATCCCGATAGAAGATAATAAAACACGGCTAATGGTAATACACACACTTTCTGAATATTATACGAAAGAAAAACAACAACCGTTTCCAAAGTAATTGATAGAAATTACAAAAACAAAACTGAAAAAATCCTTTTCAAATAAACGACTCTATAAAGAATTAAGGAAATATTTCAAATTGAAAACACCACCCAATAATAGCCGTGTTTTATTATCTTCTATCGGGATCCGGATCTGGATCTGGATTTACTATTAACACGTAATACACAAACAAAATACTGGGAAATTCTCAAAATTGTTTTTGTAACACGTGCTAAAAGTTAATCCAGATCCAGATCCGGATCCCGATAGAAGATAATAGCCGTGTTTTATTATCTTCTATCGGGATCCGGATCTAGATCTGGATTTACTTTTAACACGTAATACACAAACAAAATACTGGGAAATTTTCAGAATTGTTTTTGTAACACGTGTTAAAAGTTAATCCAGATCCAGATCCGGATCCCGATAGAAGATAATAAAACACGGCTAATAAAACACAGCTAATAATATTTTAGGCTACCGCAGCGCAGCCGCCCGATTTGGTCGAGTTTTCCCCGAGTGTCACCTTCTAAAGGGTCCGCCATCTAACGTTTTTTTTGTCAACTAGTGCTTATTTCGTGAATGGTAACACTTAGCTCATGTCTGATTTGACAGAAAATTAGTTTTATCCTTCCGCTGAACGAATATGGTTGTGCATACGCTTCGCTAAGTGGGCCTGCGATCGACTTAGAGAAGATGCCGATTTTGCCAAAAAATCATCTTTTCAGGTAAGCTCATTTTGATCTTGGCGGGTGGTAAACAAGAAAAATTTTCGCATTTGGGGCACAGAAAACCCGCACGCATACATTGAAAAGCCGATACACCCAAAACGAGTCACTGTTTGGTGCGGATTTTGGTCCAGAAGCATAATTGGGCCATTTTACGAAAATGAGCCGTTACAGTCAATGGCGATCGTTATCGGGCCATGTTGAACGCATTTTTGTTCACAAAAATTGAAGAGGAGGATATTGGCAACATTTGGTTTCAACAGGACGGCGCTACGTGCGACACAGCCGAAGCTACACTCGATGTTTTGCGCCATTTTCAAAAAAAAAAAGAAGTTATTTGGAGGACCCTTTATATCAAAACAAATCAGGAATCTTGTAGATTTAAGTTTGTGACAAAAGTTACTGAATTAAGTTATTATTATTATTTATTGTACTATTCATACTTAGAATGTCAGTTTATTAGACTTGACAATTCTTTATTCCGTCAATTTCAATTTGTATTTTTGTTACTTATTTTTACTTTGTTGATTTGATTCCTATTACATTTAAAATGTATGTTTTGGTTGAATACCTAGAATTTTTATTTTTCAAACCACAGCTTCCAATCCAAAAACGTTGGAATTTAAAAAAAACTACAGTAGATATAGTGAATTAAAAAAAATTAGCTATAAAAACTTATCCTCTTAGTATCAAACAGAAAAATGATTTTTCAAATCCGATGTAATTTTTAGGACAGCAAAATTTCACCCTGCGTGTGGTGCATCTTGTTGGCAAAAAGTTGAAGTATTCACAGATTATTTTCAATTATTGAGAATTAAGAGGGGTATACAACTAATATTTGGTTTAAGCTTTTTAAATAGAGGCCCCTATCAATGAATGAAAAATATGCACGACTGGATCGCACGCACTTGCTTGTTTAACCATTAAAAGATAAACGTGAATGTTGAATAACCCAAACAAAAGACCATTTCCTCGAAAAACGAGGAATGATGCAAAAACCTGAAATGGAGTTTTCTTACATTCACTTTGGTCCATTTTGGAGAATTTCATTCAAATGTTCTGTACCAAATTTGAAGCAAATAGGCTCTAACTCATCACATGACGAAATCCAATTTATTGGACTTCTAAATCGTCGCAGTATTTTTTTTAGATTTTTTTTGTACACGAAATCAATTTTGTCCTATAGAGCAAGTAAAAAAACAGACAGTGCCTGTGTGCGCACGGTGAGGCCCTTTTTCATATGGTTTGCCTAGACTATACAATAAAACACATACAATTTCTCCTCAAAATCGTTTGAGCCGTTGAGTAAAATAAAGTTTCCTTTAACAGTTGTATGGCAGGTGTATTATTAGGTATTATTATGTATTATTAGAGCTACACACAAATTTTCTAATTTATAGTCGAAGCAGACACACGAACCGACAGACGTAATCTTTATAACACGTTGAAACAAATAAAAACAAATTTGAATAAGTTATTTTTAAAAAAATAATTTTTCTTTACAAAAAATATTACTTAAGTTGCCAATTCTTTGCTCTTCCATAACAAATAATGCATTGCGTTTCGAAAAAAAATATAAAGGTAGGTACCTTCCAATGTATACCTACACAACATTACATGATTGCAATTACAAATTAAAAAAAAACCTAAAGATCAACAAAACTTTGAAAGATAGTATATATCGAAATGAGAATAAAATTTATAAAAATTAACTTACCATGAAATCGAAAAAAAAATACGCTATAAATTTGAATCATAATCAAAACTCTTCACAGCAATAGCATTAAAGCAGCAACAAAATTAAAAAAAAAAAACAACCCTTACTCATCTTCCCCAATTTCATTCAAATTGTTGCTTGTTCTGAATTAATGCAAAATAAAAATAGGCACGACTTGATCGCACGAACTTGCTCTTGTGGTTAACAACTGTGTGTAACCACACATTGAATATGAATGATGTATATATATTTAACGAGAAAATATTAAAAGAGTCAAATGTACTAAAAAATTGATTTTTTGTTTGATTTTTGTTTTTTTAAATAAAATTGTTTTAAAAATTTTTTAACGCCCAATTTCTTCACAGAAGTACTAAGCCAGCCCTTTCTAGCTAGACCAGGTCCTAGCAATGGTACTCAGTCCTAATGAAAAGTAAGTACCTGAGCATTTCTTTACGTCACTAGTACCGGATCTAAACTCACCAAGCGGTACTAGGACTTAATACGTCTAAGACTGGTCTAATTTTGATTTTGACAATATTTTGGCATTTCAAATATTATTTTGATATTTATTTTGACTGAGCGATTTTTATTTTATTCTATTTTTAAATGAATTATGTCAATTTTAACAAAAAGGGGACATAATATCCATTCCACGATAACTGTCTCATCAAGCATCAACTATGAAATTTGTCATTGTGATCAACAATTTGCCGGTCTTCAATTTACGCAGTTAATAGCAAAATGGCCGTCGTGGAAAGATGAAGAATGCCAATAAAGTTCTACTAATATTTACAGGAGAGATCAGTGGTGGTCTGTTTTGAATCAGCTTTCAGATGAAGCAATTGATTTGAGTAGAGCATTGTGTGTTATTTTTTGCGTGGAGTTTTGGACATTTTTCTATGTTGATATGTGTGTGCCAAGCTTGGAGAAATGTCCTTTATTGTGTGCATTTCATGTGCGGTTCATGCAATGCATTGGTCGCGTTCGGGGAAATATCCAGAGCTATCAGGATAAGTTTTGTGTTTGTTCTAATCCCTTATGAAAACAGTAAATGCAAAAACAACAATGCATATCTGAAAATTTTAGGGATAGGTATGTGCGGAAGGCCTTTTTAATAGCTTGTCGAAACTGTCTACAACACTATTAATCGTTTTAGATATCACGTTGTTTCTCGATATAATGTCCATAAACAGTGGCAATATGTACTTTTACGACTGCATTAACACTCGTCTATGCAACGAATTCATTGAAGAAAATGAAAAACATTACTCTGATTCAGGTATTAGCACCACTAGACTGCCGATTTTAAAGTCCTAGCGAATACCGAGTCCTAAATAGTACTCGGTACCAACTTGACAGAACTAGCGCTTAGTACTTATGAGAAGAAATCATTTAGTACCGATTTGAGTACTAACAACTGGTATAATAACCAGGTACTAGCTGATTTTGAGGATTCAGCTAGTACCGAGTCCTAACTGATACTCGGTACCAAATTGACAGGACTACGACCTAGAACTTGTGTGAAGAAATGAGTTGATACCATATTGAGTACTTATTTAAGGACTAGTACCGGTACTAGCATTAGGGCTCTGTGAAGAAATTGGCCGTAAATTCACTTTTGTTTAAACTATTCATTAGCATTAGATTGAAAAATTATGAAAAAATTGGACGAACCATCAAAAAGATGTACCTACTTGAATAACCCAAAAATAAGACCATTTTCTCAAAAAACGTGGAATACCTAATTCCGTTATGTGAATTTTTTAGCAAAAACCTGAAACGCAGTTTTCTTACAATTAAATTGTTTATTACAAGTACGAAGTTTAATCAAAATCGTTAGAGCCCTTTTTGAGAAAATTTGAAAAAAAAACAAATAATTTGTATGGCAGCTACCCGTTCTAGATGAGCTTAAACAAAAATTCGAATTTTACCTCTACGGAATCACATAAAAATGATCTGTACCAAATTTGAAGCAAATCGGTTCACCCGTTTAGGCTACAGCTCAAATTACAGTGGACACACGGACACACAGACTGGCGGACGGTATGACGAAACTTACTTTTTTCAGACTTCTAGTGTTAGGTTTGATTGCAACCTCGAAACATTTTTTTTATACGAAACTAATACTTGTCCTATAGAGCAAGTAAAAACAACCATTATAAATACATTTCGTCTGCCGAACGTTATTTGACCTTGTCTGACATAGTAGACAACAGTCCAAAAGCAAAACCTACTTTTATGAGTTGATTTTGTTGACGCCTTTCTTTTATTACAAACAACAATATACCTCATAATTTGCGCGCCCATAATATTAACACATTTTCCCAGAGGAAAGAATTCGGAAATATATCGATAGATAGGTAATTATCAAATTTAATTTCCGTTTCTTAACCCTCCCGGCACTTCTTAAGTAATTCCTTCTAAAAAAAACCACAAAAGTGTGTACCTACCTACACTAAACTTTAGTCTGCTACTTTTCCACGTCATTGCTCTCTTATCCACAAAAAATGTAAACAACCTTGTCCAACAAGAATTATGCCTTGCATTAAAATGTTGATAAAGAAATCACATCAGCCAGAACTACAAAAAAACACACACACCAATTTTAATCAAAAATAGTAAAAAGAAAAGCTACAACAAAAATAAAAAAAGTATATATGTATGTATATAGCAAGCAACTTGATAATGCAACGCAAAAGAATAACATCATGTCCTGGTATAGTTCATACTGGTTCGATCAAACTGGGATGTAGCGGTACGTCCCAGGCGTTTGAAAATTTGTCATTTTTGTTTGCTCTGCGTGCGATATCTATGTAACTATAGTAACTGTGGTACTAGGCTTTACAGATGACATTTGCATCAACATTTCATTTTTTTAAATTTTGGGACCTATTCCATTCTTCCAACTGGTGATTTAATTAAATAGAGAACTTCGGTCTGTTGTAGGATTATGAAATACGGTAGAACAGTAGGTCTTGAAATGCAAACAAAAGAAAAATCGAAAGGTTGAGGTTTTCCATTTTGTAGGCGTGGTATCCCTCCACTCTCTCATAATCGTTATCAATTATGAAGCATTTTGCGATGGCTGTAGAAATTGAAATTAAATTGAGCGGTAGGTATGATTTGAAGTTCATATATAAAGTTAAAAATTGAAAACTGGAAATTTTCTATTCTATTTCATTTTGTTACTAAATTACTCAAATTTTAAAAGATTCTTAAAACTAGACCAGTGACAGTGAACCAGTGATTCAGTGGACCTACCAAATTTCAGTGAATAATCATTAAATCAAAAATTTCTCCTATAATTTGAAGTTTTTCAATATTAGTCTTATTAAAGTATTTGAAACTAAACCTTTATAAACATAGAACTTGGTGTAGATTTAGATTAAATTATTTGTTATTACACACACATGTTCTTGCAGATAGAATATAGATTACATATTTTTTACGAAGTCTACACTGTCGCCAATATGTCAACAATTGTGAATTGTCTACATTGAATTGTCTACATGTAGACAATTATGTAGTCTACATTTTTAGTCTACATGGCACAACACTGGTATAAATTCATGTGTGGCAGTAACTTGTAGACAATCCCATTTTTGGGAAAGCTTTTCTCCTGGATTTTCTGCTTCTGGTGGCTTGTTGCCTGAAGCCATCGTTCCAATTCCGTAAGAGAAGGACATGAGAGAATCTATACAAAATTATTTCATTGTGAACAGCAGACGGTCTTCCACTCATTGTTTTCAAGTAGTCATCAAAAGTAAATTTTGTCCCGTCTGGTTGGCATCTTTGGTTGCAATTGGGGTATTGAGTCTCCTGATGAAATAGTTAACATATTTTGCGGACAATAGTCGAAGACTATGAATTGTTTTTCTCCTTTTCGCTTTGTTAAGACCATAAAGTCGGAAATAAAAATGCGTAAATATTTGATTTTATGAATTTCTTTCCAAGTCTCAGCTTGCTATCATCTTCCTTCCAAACCATGTGAACCAATTCACCTTTTTTTAACCAAAAAACGAGGTAAGTTACCCGTGGCCGGGTGCTATTGCTATAGAGCTTTTATATGAGACTGGGGGGCTCATTTGGTGTAAGTCCAATAGGAGTTTGTCTTCGAAAGGCGTTTGATGTATTTGTGTGTTTTGTTTTTCTGCATAACAACAACAGGTTGCTCTTCGTTTTGTAGAACTTGTTGTCTGGAGAACTAGAGGAAGCACTTTCAGCGGCATCAGCAGCAGCTAGCGATGTAGCAGTTGCAGGGGGGGCTGTACCATTGGCGACTTCTTCGAAGTTTTGCACCTAATCGGGAACATCCCTGAGGCACGAGTACGATAACTTTGGCGCCAAAAATTGATAACGGTTTTTTTTCACCTCCTGAACGGGGTGAGGTAGACCCCCCCCCCCCCACCCAAAGTAAAAAATGCTTATTTTTTACCCTTCTACAAGAAACCATTATCAATTTTTGGCACCAAAGTTATAGTACTCTCCCATTGCCTGGGCTTTGGGATTGTTGAAATGACTGGTCCGTCGTTTTTTGATGATGTTAATTTCCTCGGTGCAGGACATGGTATTTACCGATAGTTTTTTCAACGATGGATTAGTTTTTTATCATAGGTAGCGGGAATTGAATGGATAATCTTCTTCTTTCGGCGTGGAGTTCCCTTTCCTCCAATACGCACCTGTGCTTGAAGTTTCTTTAGCTTCGCGGGATTCTTTTTCACAATTTGTTGAACAACTCGAACGAATTTTTGAAAAAAAAAAGAAGAAATTGATGACTGTCAAAAAGGGGACCAATATGTCCAAAACTTTCAGACGATGGGCTTGGGCATGTTGATCCTTTAGATAAAAGTTTATTTCTACGAAAACAATGATTTAAAACTACCGATAGCTACCGAAACTTTTTATTTTGCCGTCGCAAAAATCGCAACAACAACAAATGTCAAAAAATTAACCATTTTCCTCAAACTGGTTTATGAAGTGTTGTAGAACTTAATGCATTTGTCATTTAAGTGTGCGTACTAGGGTGCGCTTCCACTTTTCGGTTCGTGTTTTTGTTGTTTTTGGCCTAAATATTCAAAAATATTATTTAATTTACTAACCGGAAATAACAAAGACCGATATTCTTCATAGTTTATGCTGACAAAGGGTAAAAAAAAGAAATTTGACTAAAAAATAAATTCTTTTCTCAATTTTTAAATTTTACTGATTTTTGTTTTAAATACCCGGGCTGTCTTATTCACCTTATTGAGCAAACTGAGAAAATTGAGCAAAAGTCCTTTAAATTGAAGCGAAGTTGGTTCGGTGGTTCGGTCGCATTTAAAATGCATGGGACAACAATCAACAACCCCATACAAAAATTAATGGACTTTTTCCTCTCAGTACAGCTTGTAGGGTGGAAGAGAACGACCGCCTAAGTCGGTTCTCTAGGTAATATACGTAGGTTCCCTATGATGGTGGTTTTGATATATGTATATATATGTATATTAACAGATTTAAAGACATGTTTTTTTTAATTTCTTTTGTCTATTTTGAAAAATTAGTTTTGTTGAGTTGTGTTGATATGTATGTACCTACATAATATGTAGGTATTCATATTCGGAAAATTAAACTGCACTTTCAATACTTGAAATACATTACATTATTTATTGATATTTTTTTATTTTGTTGTAAAATGTATCAAAGATAATGGGTCTTGTAAAATAAAAGTAAAGGATTTTTTTTGTAAGAAGCTTTTGCTAGTAGCTAAAGCTATGCACTTCTAGCTAAAGCTTTATTTTATGCCTAAGAAAATTCTAGATTTAGCTTTCGTTTGTTTATTCACATGTGTTGGTTTATGTAGCTTTAATTGAAACTGTAATTATTTAAAACTAGAACAAGGAATAGTCAAAGCTTATTAGAAAGCTTTCGAAGCCAGAAAAAACTTTGATTGTTAATACCTAAAAGTTAGGTCTTGTGTTAGTAAAATTTAAACTTAAGCTAGCTTATAAAAGATGTCTTTACGTAATATAACTATTTTAAAATAGTCAATACTGCAATCATATAGCCTAATCTGGTCTTACTGCGTTAGCTTCAATTTGTGTTATTAAAAATAACTTAAACAAAAATCAAGATTCTTTAAGAGCCCATTCTAATAAGCTTTGACTAGTTCTTGCTCTTAGAATTCCCTTCAATTACAGTACGAGTATGCGTTTACTACAATATTATATTATGCTAATGCAATATTATAGTATGCTAAAAAACATTATCCCTTTTATAATCGTAATTTAAAGTTTGAATTCAATATGGAAACCCTTTTTCAATTATTCCTTTTTCTATAGTTTTAAATAATTACAGTTTCAACAAAAGCTACATAAACTAAAGCATGTGAATAAACAAACGAAAGCTAAAGCTAGAATTTTCTTAGGCATAAAATTCAGCTTAAACTAGAAGTGTATAGCTTTAGCTACTAGTAAAAGCTTCTTACAAAATAATGCTTTTTTCACAAGACCCATTATCTTTAATAAATTTTATAACAAAATGAATAAATATCAATAACTAATGTAAAGTTTTTCAAGTATTGAAAGTGCAGTTTAATTTTCCGAATATGAATACCTTTATTCATTTGTGGGGATCAGAAACAAAACCCATTAGTTTGAATGCCAAATCGCATTTTAAACCATACAAAATGAGACCTCAAAATCTGTTGTTAATTTCAAAACCAATTGTATCCACTCAAAATCCATTATATCTACATATTTTCCAAAACCCATTATATCTATTCGAAAAACATTTTTAATTTTAAACTATTAATTCAAAAACCTTTATATCCTTAAAGATGTTTTGTTTAGAAGATAAAAGTTTTTCTCAATTTACTCGAAACTTATTTAAGTGGATATAATGGGTTTTGTTTCTGTATCTGCATACATACAGGGACGTCCCGTACTCATGCAAAATGGGTAGAATTTAAGGCCAGGCGCGCACATGCAACTAAACAGTTTGGTTTCGATTTTGAGCACTTGGGATTGTAATATGAGAGTCCGCCGGTTTATGTGCGCGGACTCTCATATAATCCCATAGTGCTCAAAATCGCAACCAAACTGTTTAGTTGCATGTGCGCGCCTGGCCTTACTCATTTTCACTGATTGTTTTGCATTATTCATTAAGGTACATCATTTTGTTTAAAGCCCTTTTACCACGCCATGATAGATAATACATTATTTTTCTTCGACATATAGCATCGAAAATATTTGCTCTTTATTATTACTGAAATATGTATTCAAAAATATCAAGATCTCCTAAAAAATCCATTTGGAAATAGATAATTTATTTTACCGCAATATTTTTGACTTTAATATTCAACGAACTTCCAGGAATGCACGGCTTTCTTTAAAATAACCAAAATTTGAAACTAATGTTGAATTCCTTACAACCATTTCTGATCGATTGTGTATTTGGTTGTTAGGAATTTGTGAACAAATCGATTTTTTGTATGTGATGGTGTGTGGTGTGTGCTATTTGACGAGAATTTTAAACCTACAAGTTCACACCAAATACATTTTTCAAAGTGCAATTAATTTATCGCGTCCCTTTGATTAGATTAAAAACAAATTTATTTTAGTGAATAGTTTCAAAACGAAAACAATTGTACAAACAATTGCTAAAAATTAAAGATTTCATTTGTCAAGAAAAATCGAATTTTTTCTAAACAGAATCGAATTTTTGGTTGTAAGAAATTCGACATAACCTACAAACCCATCGCATTGCATCAGATCAGAAAATAAAAATCCAAATTAAAACAATATCGACTTCGACCAACTCTGATGGCATCGGACAGTAAACAAATCACAATATTATTTCTTTTATTTATTGTTTTCATCCTCACAACAATCCCAGTCATAGCCTCAACCATCCGAGTTTAACTTAAAGTAAACGAACGGTTAGACATTTTCAATTTTGTCTCCACATAAAACACGATACAATACAATAGGCGTATTTTTTTCCTAGCCCGGTGGGAATTGGACGAAAAAAACGCATCGGGGCTAAGAAAATTATGTATATGTTAAATGCAACAACAACTTAACTTAATTTTCGGGGCTTAACTCTGAAACAAGCTAAAAACTGTGCTACCAAATCCATTTTTGGTTAAGTTATCGATAAATTGTATAGAAACGTCAAAACTGAAGTTTAGGACATCAGCTGATTCCTGAATAAACCATTTGTTGATTCAGGCAAATATGTCGGTAATTATTTTATTAATGTTTTTAAAGCTAAATATTTCTTCTTCAGTTTGTGGTGGATGGGCATATGGAAAATAATTACCACTTAAATCATCACGCCCGAATGGCACAGTCTGCTCGGCAGTGGTGTGGCAAATAGTTTCAGTCAATCACATACCAACCCAACAGGCAGTGGCGTAACTATCAAACAATGTTACAGGGCGATGCGCATAAAGTATGACAAAAACCTAGAGCGTGTTGATTGGGTCGAGATATGACAAAAATCTCATAAGAGGGGGGGTCTTTTTCTGCCGTTTAGCCAGGAGGGCAAATTTTCTAAAAAAAAATATTAAAAAACAACGGTAAAACTTACAATGGAATGCTAAACTTTTTTGTAAAGCTTGAAATCTCTTCTTTTATTTTCTTTTTAAATAATGTTGTTTTAGTGAATACAATAAAAATAATTTTCGATCTCAAAATTTTAAAGAAAACTAATTTAAAAATTTTGTTCAAAATTTTACGTTATTCATAGTATTTTTTTTTTCCATTTAGTGCTCTTGTTAGATTTTTTCAAATGCCAAAAACCAGACGCTAAAATCTCATCTAGTTATTTAGAAAATTGCAAATAACTGAAATAAAATTCCCTTTCCGTTGCTTAAGTTGCTCTAAAGATCTTATTTCCACTACGTAGGTAGTAAAGTAGATTTAGTTATTTTCAATTTTCTCAAAAAATACAAGACTATAAGCATCAGGTTTTGTGTTTTTGGCTAAACATATATAAGAGCATTGAATTTTAAGAACAAACATAATAATTAATAACGTACATATTTGACAAAAATTAGTTTGAAATTCTTTTTCATTTATTTTGAAAACTGAGGTTGAGAATTAAATTTTCAAAAACTGTTCCCTAAAACAACTTAATTTAAAAAGAAAATAAAAGAAAGAAAGAGTTTTTAGTGCTTGACCTTGAATTGATAGGAGCATTGACTAGTAAAAACGGAGGTAGTATTTAATAAAGTGAAATTGTGAGAAAAAAAAATGATATTAAAAATATAATTAATTTCACAAAAAGTATTCAGTCAAACAAGTTGATTAAAAACGAACGTTGATAAATGGAATTTTAGCTTTCAGAAAAGTTATAACGGAATATAGTGAGGGTCGCTGTTGTTTTTGAATAATTGTTTTTCTATTTTAAGACTCTTTTTCATAAAATTGTCCCCCTTCCACCATACGAGTCCTTTTTTTTTTGTTTTAAACCGACCCACATACTTAAGGTTTTTCAAGAATTCTGTAAGGTTCTGGGTGGAAATTGCCCCCTTTGCCCCCCGTAGTTACGCCACTGCCAACAGGTCAAAAACACCACACCCATCGCCGTTGCAATCGCAACAGCAGCCTCAGCAGACGCCATCTCGTTCAATGGTTCTACAACAGAATGCTGGCCATTAGAAACACCTGTTGGAGAATGTACAGCGAACACGAATGCCACCACCTGGTTTTAATCACATGAATGCGTTTGGATTCGGTGTGCCCCTTGTACAGAGTAGTCAAATTCTACAATTTATGAATACGAATGTAGTGGACAACAGCAAAAGTGACCATCAATGCAGGCTCAGCAGCAACAAAATAATTGGAATCCACATTTGGACCAAACTCACTGGCCTTGATGGCAGTACGAGCTTATTATATTTGGCCACCATCACGGTGGCAAATTCTGCCGGCAGATCTTCTAAAGCCAAGACGACCGCTATTATCATCCAAACGATATTCCCACTTTCAAGCTTATTAGTGATATCAGCTGATTCTTATTGATCAGGACAAAATTAAGTTGTTTTAGCAAAAATACACAGAAACCGAAGATTTATTTTATAACAATGGTTTTATATTGAAGTTGTCCATAATACTAAGAGTTTCCTTAAGAGCTACTCCTTCTCGAACTACTTTATAGCTTCCTGGAATAGAGAGATCGATTATTGTAGAAGCTGACCGACATTTATCATCCACACCTAGCTTTCCGACATCAAAAACGCCTCCCAAATGCGAATTCTTGAATGTTTAAGCTGCTTTGCTCGGCTGATTTATTTGCGCTAGTTAACGCAAAAGGCTGGTCCGCTGGTCGAACTTAGCACAAAGATTTTTAATGAAATCGAAGTCGGGAATTCTTCTACCAATTTTTGAAGTTTGTAGGTACTCGGATTGAGGAATCTATTATTTAAGTTTGCAGAGCATTCTATCACTATGGATATGGGGCCAGGAAGCAACTGCTCGAGAAGCATATCATTTATGTGTCCTGCTTGTCCCCAATTTCGCAAAGATTCGATGCTCTTTACACATATCTTTACCGGCTTATGAAAATCTCGTCCTTTTGTGCCGTACATCTTTTGGATGGCTATCTTGTTGTTTGCGCTATACGCAAGACCATAAACACTGTCTATTGGAAGCGCTATGACGTCACCTATATGTAGGTAATGTTTGGAGTTTGGCTGAATTCAACGCAGTTGAAAAAATTGTTGGCATTATTGCGACAACACCTGCAGTGCCTTAGAAGTAGTGATTGTCCGTCCGTTGTCTTTTGGATAGTTTTCTCTGCCTGATTTGTGTTTTGTTGCTGGTGAGGTTGGGTTTCGGGGACAAGATCCCCCCCATTCCGGCGAGATAAATGCCATGCTACGCAAGCAGGCAGGAACTTAACATTCCATTTCCCTTTTTCCCAATCTCGTCCTATTCCACTTTCCTACCTCTTCCTTTTTCCTGCCCTGCCATTATCCAAGGCATCCCATCCTCTTGCCTCGCAACAAATGGTCAGTCATTTTTCCAGATATGTTGTGCAATTGCCTTAATGATTTTGAGATTTTGTGTATGAGTTGGGATAAGTCATTATTATTATTATTATTATTATAAATTCTTTATTTAACCTCTCGATATTTTTACAATAGTATAAATCTAAGAATAATTGCATGGCATATATTGCCGTCTGCCTAAATTGACTTATTTCGAGTTTTTTTTCAAAAAATGGACAAAGTTAAAGTAAAAAAAAAAAAAAAAAAGTTTAAAAAAACATGATATTATTTTTAACCTAATATACAATAAAATAAATTAAACCTTATCTTTAATTATAACATTCATTTCTTAATACAAAATCTATAAAACTGTTACGGTAACCTAAGGCATGATTAATATAGTGACAAAGAGTTTTTCAACCTAAATTACCATTCAAAATCTGCTTTGTATCCTCAAGTGTAAGAAAGCTCTTTAAAAAATAAAGTCTGCGGATTTCTTGTAATATTGGGCATACAGCTAGAAAGTGATAAATATTTTCTATTTCATTTCGGTTGCACAAACTACATATCGGGCGAAGTTCACTTCTGTGTGGTTTATAATTTAAGTTAATCATCTCTGTTCTAGCTTTAAAAACAGAACTGATTTGGCTAAAGGAAAGTTCTTCATTAAAATAATTGTTTGTATAGAGTACGTGGTTTAAGTCTTTATAAATAAGTCGAGTTGTAGATGTTTGGGCTTTGTTCAAACATTGTAGATAAAGAGAGTCATCTACTTTAGCTATACATCTATAGAACACATCCTGCCAATCGTTATGAGTGGTTTTACTGAGATTGAGATTCAGACCTTATTGATTAGCCAACTCGTTCCACTCTTTAAAAGGCGATAGCTGACAACGGAGGGCGTATTCCATAATATGTTTTTGAAGGTTCGAATCGTTCATATTCATTACTTTAACTATGTAATCAGCATTTTGATTTTAAGTTCTTTAAGAATATTTGTGGTATACCGGATTCAACGTGGATAGCATAAGTTGGAGTAGTACTAGCTAGTTTAAAAATGCGCTTAAAGAAAAAACGCTGGATTACTTCAAAACCTTAAATGTTTTGATACCCAAAAACTTGGTTTGCATAGCAGAGACATGTTCTTATGGTTGCATCAAATACCTTGAACTTGGCGGAAGCATCAACATATTTATTACAATAAAATTTACTCCACATGAGGTTTATTGCTGTTTTTGCTGCAACACATTTTTCTTTAATATGTGGACGGAGATCAAGGATAAGTCATTAGTTTTGCTAGAATTTAATCCCTCCAAGTGTGAGAACGCAATTGAATATAACATCTGTATAAAGTGGTCATAGGTTCGTCCGGCAGAACGTGTCTGCAGTTGCATGAAGTAAGCGTGCTTGTGATAGCAAGCCGGACAATCGGCGTCTGTTGAATCTACGTTTTCCCAAGCTGCAGCACCTCCCATTACATGATCCACCTCCTCTATAATAAATATTTTTATTTACTGAGAAAAAACAGCCGGGCATTTGCCCGGGCGGCAATATTTCCAAGATATTTTTATTTGATTCCTTCTAATAACCAACATCAGGGCGAAAATATTTAAATTTATTAAGTACGAGTATAATCTCAAAAAATTAACTTCTAATATTCTAATCAATAGGTACTAACGCCACTTGTGTCAGTTCAAGTTCTTAAAGATTCCATAACATAAGCTGCTGAAATCTTCAGTGAAGTATTAGATTTTGAAAATGTGCGTAGGCATCGCGTTCGCTCCAAAAGGAGGCAGTTTGGTTACGAGTGTGATGATGAACCAATCATTGATCCCCGTCGAATATAAAAAGTCGAAGGATTTTTACGTAATATATACAGCTATAAGCTCCTCGGAGCTTAGGTTTTCCCAGATTAATGAGCGTAATAAACATTTTGCTTTTTTATAACATATTAGCGCTAAGGGAATAATAATTGACGAACATGAAAATTATAAGAAGCTCGAGACTATTTTATCCCAAGACCCACAAGGACTCATCTGATATAAATAGACTAGAACATTCAGAACTGTCTCCTCAAGACATTTTAAAATTTATTACAGAATTAAGATTTGGTCCAAAGATTAATATTGTTCTAAGAATTCTTTTGACTTTACCAGCTATAGTTACAAGTGGTGAAAGAAGCTTTTCTAAATTAAAAATAATAACAAAATATTTTCGGTCTACCATGACACAACAAAGATTATCTGGTCTGGCTATGTTTTCTATAAAACACAAGGTTTGCGACAGTATGAATTTTTTGGAAATTACTAAAAAGATTGCAGAACAGAAACTTCCAAGAAAATCATGTTAGTTACTGGGCACAGTTAAATATTCTCAAAAATAAATTAATTTAGTTTTTGTATTTATTTATTTTGAAAGGCCGAACATTAATATATACTATTTATCATTTTAAAGAGAGCAGTGAAAAAGAAAACATTTTAATGAAATGAATTATTTAAATAATATATGTTTATAATTTATTTATTTTTTTTTTTAATGACTAACTTGTGGCTTTACATAATTTTAATAATACTGTGTATTTTTATTTGAATAAAATAAGAAAAAAATATTATTTCTTTTGTTTTTTTTTTCAATGATTTTATACAATATATATAGGTCAAGCAAGTCGATGTAACAAAATATACATAAATATAACCCTAGGTACCTTATAAAACATTTTGCTGTATATCTTTTAAACTACTGAACCGATTTTGATTAATTTTGTATTTCAATGAAAAAAAGATATTTTAATCCTATCAGTAATTTCTGAGGAATTTGTAAACAAATATGTACACAAACATGACACATACATTCATGTTATTTGATATACTCGTTAAAAAGCCCTATTAGACTAACATATGTGAATGTGAATATAATACAACTCCAACAATATTACATACATACGGGTCGAAATGATAACCTCCATTTTTAAAGTCGGTTAAAAATCGCACCATCTCTGCAAAAACATGTTTATAACTTAAATGTTGTCATTGCAAAGGGCGGCTAATCAAATTTTTGCCCAGGGTGGCGGAAAAGCTGGATCGGGCCCTGAATGTTAATCTGTCAAACACAGCTGAAATTTCAATGTTTTCATTTTGTGGTTATCTTTTGTTTACTTTTCGTTCTTGTGATCTGGAATTGTATTCATTTTTGCAAATGTATTTTCAATTAACTCATTTTTTTTTTGTCGATTTCGATTTTAGGAATTGTTTTCTGTGATTATCTGATTAATTTTCCTTTATTTGAACATTTTTTTCATTCGATTTGGTCAATTTTGTTTAAAGAAATTTGTGCCCATAATGAATGAAACATTAAACAACAATGTACACATTAATGATTCGATTTTGTCCAAAAATGTAGTTAATAGAAATTTTATTTCCAAATTGTTTCCATTCTAGAAGTGCAACGAGTGTGATGATGAACCAATCATTGATCCCCGCCGAATATAAAAAGTCGAAGGATTTTTACGTAATAGATACAGCTATAAGCTCCTCGGAGCTTAGGTTTTCCCAGATTAATGAGCGTAATAAACATTTTGCTTTTTTGTAACATTGTTCTCGACAATGAGAACTTGAATAAAAGAAACGAAACAAATTTTAATAGCAAATCTTCTGTTTAATTAATACGAATATTAACGATTTTACATTTAATTGATAGGCTTTAAAAAACTTTGTCTTTCTTCGAATAGTTACTTTAAAATCAGAATTTTAAACTTTTGGTCTGTCTTTTTATATCAAATTTTAGGAAGTGTTCACTAGGAAAGGCATCAAGAAATTTCTCACCACAAAGAGTGCATTCAGACAGGATATCAAAGACTCGCAGGTAGATGGCGGTTCTTAGACTGGCGGCAACATACTCCCCCCAGTAATCGTAGGTGATGTTCTTATCATCGACTTCGTGTTACTCCTTATAATTCCGCCAGGTGAGACATCCAGAACAGCAAGTTTTGCAGCTGGGCGTTCAAAGATGCCCCCGGAAGTTCGTACTGTGGCTCTTCTCACTTGTTCGTCTTGGGCAACCACTGTGTCAATTACGATACCTCTCGGCCAACAATTTCTCGGAAAATGTTCATCGATGATAATGACGAGATCACCCTTCTCGATCGGCTTCACTTTATGGAACCACTTTCCTCGCTTGTTGAGATTTGGTAAATAAGCCTTAACCCATTTGTCCCAAAACTGGTCGGCTATAATCTGAGAGTGCTTCCAATTTTTTCTCATGGCAATTACACTAGGATCACATGGTGGCTTTGACCCATTTGAGGAACCTAGGAGGAAGTGATTTGGTGTCAGCGCTTCGTCGTCAGATGACTCTAGAGATACATGAGTGAGAGGTCTCGAATTTATCGTAAACTCGACCTCAGCTAGTGCGCATCGTAGACTCTCTTCTCCAACTCTGTTACTTGGAAGAATACGATACAATACATCTTTTATTGAGCGAACAAGTCTTTCCCAGGCTCCACCCATATGAGGAGCAGCGGGTGGGTTAAATCTCCATTCTGTATCGGCTGATGTAAACTCGCAAGCTACTCGTCCCAAGTCCATCCTCAAAAGTTCATCTTTTAGCTCCTTTTCTGCACCTCGAAGGTTGGTGCCGTTGTCGCAAAAGATTTTTAGCGGAGAACCTCTTCGCGCTATAAAGCTTCTTAAGCACATAATAAAAGAGTCCGTAGATAAACTGTGAGCCAGCTCAATGTGCACTGCTCGAACAGTAAGACACGTAAAAATAGCCCCCCATCTCTTCTCATTTCGTCTGCCAACGGTTACCAAGATTGGGCCAAAATAATCTATGCCCACGAAGGAAAAAGGTCTGCAGAAAGCACTCATCCGTGCCATTGGAAGGTTTGCCATTTGTGGGACCTCAGGATAGGCGCTAAGGATTTTACATAGTTGACAGCTTTTTCGAACAGACTTCAGTACAGTCCTTAGACTGGGAATGTAGAATTTCTGTCTGACTTCATTCAGCACGGTCTCATGGTTGCAGTGATGGAATCTGCGATGATATGAATCAACAATGAGGAATGTAATTCGATGACACTTAGGAAGGATTATCGGAGTTTTGCAACTTTGGTCGACACAGTTGGCCAGGAAAATGCGTCCACGCATTCGGAGCACGCTATGCTCGTCCAAAAATGGTGAAAGTTTCAATAGTGAGCTGCTCTTAGGTAGTAATTTTTCAAGCGATGTGTTTTTCTTCAATATGGATATTTCTTCTGAATAGATTGCAGTTTGAGCTTGTCGATAGAGTGCTGATTGTGCATGCCTGATGATCTCGGAAGTAAGACCAATATGGTGAAGTTGTTGTCTTTTTACCTTTAAACTTAATTTTTTTATAAAAAGTATCGAATATGCTAAGGAACGATACATACCTGCCCAAAGACTGAAACGGGAGGTGTCAATCAAATCACAGCCTGGCACCTCGATCACATGAAGCAAATAAGGTCGAATCTCTTCAGTTGTATTTTCGATTACCGGGCGATTTGGCCAGTCTGTTTGTGGCTTCTTTAGAAATGTTGGGCCACTGAACCATTCACTTTCGATGTTGAACTCTGGTGTTGATTTATATTTGGTGGCTTTGTCAGCAATGTTTAGCTTCGTAGGAAGCCACATCCATTCAGACACTTGGGACGTATCCAGTATCTCGGCAACACGAAACATCACGAATTGTTGAAAATTCCGAGGCTCTCCGTGCAACCACGAAAGGACTGTTTTTGAGTCGGTCCATAAAAATCTTTGGTTTATTTTAAACTTATGCGATGTAACTATGAACCCGGCCAAACGAGCTCCAAGGACCGCTGCCTGAAGTTCCAGACGTGGCACAGAAATGGGGCGTTGAGGAGCAACCTTCGCCTTAGCACATACTATGGTAACATCAATTTTGTTTCGCAATTGGACACGAAAGTAAGATACGGCTGCATATGCATTCTCACTGGCGTCAACAAAGGTGTGTAGTTGAACGTTTACATCTGAATTACCTAAAAGTGAGGAATAACATCTGGGAACTCTTACCTCAGTAACTTTAGGAAGCAGTTCCGTCCACTGAAACCATTTGTCTCTCATGCTTTCAGGCAACTCCTCGTCCCAACCGATGCCAGTTCTCCAAATTTGTTGCAGTAGAATTTTGATACAAATGACAAAGTGCGACACGAGTCCCAAAGGATCGAAGATTGACATAAGAATTTGAAGTACCTCGCGTTTTGTTGGTATTACTGATCTAGAAAGTACATCCCGTTTGAGTCGACTAAACTTTAATACGTACGTAAACGTATCCATCACTGTACACCAGTAAAGTCCTAAGACCTTTTCTGTTGCCACTTCGTCTTTCGCACCAAACATTCTTTTGGATGAACTTTTATCCGCTTCCTCCAGAGCATTTCGAACTGCGATTGAGTTGGACATCCAATTTCGGATGTGGAACCCTGCATTTGAATGAATAAGTCTGACGTCTTTTGCAAGTTGTATGGCCTCTTCTTCAGTATCAACGCTGTCGATAAAATCATCGACGTAGTGGTGTTGAAGTATCGCTTCCACTGCTCTGGGTTTAGTGCTTACAAAGCTCATCGCGTTTTCATTTTTCACAAAATGTGCAATGCATGGGGAGCATGCCGCTCCAAACGTCATCGCCTTCATCTCAAACACACATGTCTTGTTGATGTCCTTGAGATCATACCACAAGAACCGCTGAACATGCCTATCCACTTCTCTAATGTTAATCTGGTGAAACATTTCGGCGATGTCACCACAGATGCCAAACTTGCCGGAACGAAAGCCAAAGAGAACAGCTGTTAGTGGGATAAGCTGATCGGGACCTTTTAGTAAAAAATCATTCAACGAAAAACCATTGCACTTGGCAGCTGCGTCCCAAACGAGCCTTACCTTTGATGGTTTATTTGGGTTTTGTATGATGAAAATTGGTAAATACCAAACACGTTCGTGGCTTATGCTAAGTTCCTCTGGTGGTAGCTTCCTTGCATAACCCTTCGTTACCAGATTTGCAATCTGCTGGTTCAGTTGGTTTTGGAGCTCTTCGTTTTTCCCAATTCGTTTTTTTAGCATTTGCAGACGACGTTGTGCCATGGGTAGACTATTGGGCAAGGAAACTTCATCAAATTTCCACAATAGCCCTACTTCAAAGTGTCCATCGACATAAATGAAAGTTTCCCTTAGGATATTCATGGCTCTTTTTTCTTCAGCGGAGACAATTTGATGTTCTGGAACTCTTACTCCCACATTCTCAATAGAAAAATAGTTGTTCACAAGTTTGTGGAGTTCGTTATCGGAGCCTTGCTCGCACACATGAATATTAAAAAAATGACCTTTACCTTGTGTTTGTTCATTTCCATCACATCCATAAACTGACCAACCCAATCTGGTTTTTGTCGCAATTGGTTGATCAGCGGTTCCTTCATAGACCTTCAATGGAACCCCTAAAGTCCAATTGTCCATTCCAATCAATATTCTCGGCTTGGCTTGATGATATGATGGGAGCGGTAATGAGGAGAGGTATGGATACTGTTGAGCTAAACTATGTGGTGAGCATGTCTGGGTTGGTAGTCCGAGGTTTCTTATTGTTCGCACGTTATGCAGTTGATATTTGCGGCTGCCGATAGATGTTCCGGCAATTTCCAACGATACGACCTGAGAATTATTTTCGACTCGGGTGGTGTCTGAAGTCCAACGTAGACACAACTGTTCAGTTCTTCCAGGTAACTCCAGCTCGCCAGCCAAATCCTCATCCAGAAGCGTAAGCGATGACCCTCCATCTAAAAAGGCAAAAGTAGAAATTGATTTGTTTGGACCATGTAGTATCACTGGGAGAATACGAAATAGGACTTTTGTAAGCTGTGTAGTTTGTGTTACTTGGTGGACAAGGGCAACCACGGTCTTGTTTGTGCTATTATGGAGAAGTGCATGATGTTTTGCTTTGCACCCATCAATCCCACATATCTTCGAAGCAACTCTGCAACGGGAATACGGATGTTTTCCCAAACACTGTCGACATAAATTATATCGTCGTAATAAATCCCATTTATCTGACAGATGAGCATTTCTGAAAGAGTCACAATTTTCGATTAAATGGTCAGCTCCACACACTACACACTCCTTGTTTGTCACGTGACAGCTGATTTCATGTTTTGGTTCAAGTGGTTCTACGAAGTTATCTGTAGTGTGAGTGTGTAAGTATCCACTTGGTTTATTTTGCATACGCTTGTCAAATGCCGGTTGTCTTCTCTCAGAAGACACACATAATGTTGTCACAGAACACGCCGCCTCTGCAATCTCGTACAGCCAGTCACAAAACATCAAAAGAGTAGCAGGTTGCAGATTTTTCGAAAATATAGCCCAATTCAACAAAAGATGGGATGGAAGCTTGTGAATGAATTCATTCAATAGCGTTGGATTGTTAAGATGTGCAGTTAAATTGGTGGCTTCCATCGTTGCACACACATTTTTAATAGCTAAGGCATATTCGATTAGCGATTCCAGCTTGTCAGCTTTTGGAGGTGCTACGTTTTTGGCCTTTTGAATTAATGAATGTATGATTTGTTCTGGCCGTCCGAATAGCATACGAAGCGTTCGTATAACGTCAGGGACCATCGATGGTAACATCAGCCGATGTTTAACTGCTTCCATTGCTGTTCCACGCAAGCATTTCTGTAGACGAACTAGGTTCTCGCCATCTGAAAACGCTGCTAGGTCTGTACTTTGTTCATAAGAACTGATAAAAACAGGCCACTCCTCTGGATTCCCATTGAATATAGGAAGGTCTTTCGGAATCGATTGTCTGGCTGCTATTTGAGAAGCAGTGATTGTGGTATATGTTGCCTTTTCACGCGTAATGAACCTGTTTTGCTGAAAATCATTAGATTCAGAAACCTTACCAAGCTTAAGATGTTGTTTTTGTAGGTTAGGCCTGTCACATGGTTCGTCGTCGTCTAAATTCTCGGCCAAAAGTTTATATTTTTGTTGAAGATAGATTCTGTTGCTTTCTTCCCGCAATTTTCTTTCTTCTTGTAGTCGTTGCAAGTGGAGAAATTTCATGCGTTCGCCTTGCGATAACGTTGATTTAGCGTCTGCAAATTCGTCGTGATTTTTAGGTGCCGACGAAGTCTCCTGGCGTAGGTGTTCAGAAACTGTCTTTGCTGCATGGCACTTAACACAAATCCACTTTTCGTCTGCGACTGCTGCAGTAACTCCCACACAACAAAAATGATACCAGTGGTCGCACTCATCACATTGGACCATTTCAAGAGTATCTTTCCCTTCGCAGAGTCCACAACTCGACTGATTTGGTTCATTTGATGCGGGCTCAGTCGCCATTTTGATGATTGCGATTATAAAATGGACAAATAAATTAATTTAAAGTTTTTTAAAGAATGTTCTCGACAATGAGAACTTGAATAAAAGAAACGAAACAAATTTTAATAGCAAATCTTCTGTTTAATTAATACGAATATTAACGATTTTACATTTAATTGATAGGCTTTAAAAAACTTTGTCTTTCTTCGAATAGTTACTTTAAAATCAGAATTTTAAACTTTTGGTCTGTCTTTTTATATCAAATTTTAGGAAGTGTTCACTAGGAACTGTCTCCTCAAGACATTTTAAAATTTATTACAGAATTAAGATTTGGTCCAAAGATTAATATTGTTCTAAGAATTCTTTTGACTTTACCAGCTATAGTTACAAGTGGTGAAAGAAGCTTTTCTAAATTAAAAATAATAACAAAATATTTTCGGTCTACCATGACACAACAAAGATTATCTGGTCTGGCTATGTTTTCTATAGAACATAAGGTTTGCGACAGTATGAATTTTTTGGAAATTACTAAAAAGATTGCAGAACAGAAACTTCCAAGAAAATCATTTTAGTTACTGGGCACAGTTAAATATTCTCAAAAATAAATTAATTTAGTTTTTGTATTTATTTATTTTGAAAGGCCGAACATTAATATAAATTATTTATCATTTTAAAGAGAGCAGTGAAAAAGAAAACATTTTAATGAAATGAATTATTTAAATAATATATGTTTATAATTTATTTATTTTTTTAAATGACTAACTTGTGGCTTTACATAATTTTAATAATACTGTGTATTTTTATTTGAATAAAATAAGAAAAAAATATTATTTCTTTTGTTTTTTTTTTCAATGATTTTATACAATATATATATATAAGATTATATTCAATAAATTTGTTTAGGTGGCACCAAAATAAAGAGTTTTTTTAAATTTTATTTATCTTACAAATACTATAACATTTATTTTATTTACCTGTAATAAAGAGAAACGACATTAAATATCTATTATTCAAAATATGCCTTTTCTCCTTATTTTACAAAATTGAATAAGTACTTCTTTTTATTATAGATAACCTTATTATTAATAATTCATCATTACCACATGACGATCTGTCATCATGGTATTTTCCTATTCTTCTTTCTCTATTATTCTTATTTTAGCTATGCGCTGTCATCTCGGTTGTGGGATGATTACACCTTACATCTCCCCTCCCCGGTTAAAAATTTTGTTTACTAAATTTTCTTGTTATTATTATTATCAGGCAAAATCAGTGTTGACATCAGTATCTTCTTCTGCCTCGATTGCTGGAATGAGTTTCGTTATGTGAAACAGGTTTGATTCCAATTTTTTGTGTCCGGTGTCAATTTGGAATATTGAATTGGATATTTTCTTCAAAATCTTATAGGGACCGATTTTCAGTTCATCTAACTTTTTTCTGTTTAGTTTGTTGCCATTTTCCACGAACACCATGTCCCCCACTTTGAAATTCCACGAAGTCCTATTTCTGTCGAATATTTTCTTGTTATATCTATGTGATTTTAGAGTGTTTTGAAGAGCAAGCTCTCTGTCTTGTAATAAATCGTTATATGTTCGTTTCAGCTTTAATTCTTCCGGTAAAATTGCAGTATTTTCGCCTTCTAGAAGATATTTAGGTGTGAAGCCAGTGACCGTGTGTTCTGTCTCATTGTATCTCTTAGTGCATTCTTGTGCAACTGTTGTCCATGCAATTTTTTTTTCTTTTTCATTTATTTTGCATCTGATTTTATTTATTAAAGTTTGGTTTAATCTCTCGTTAAGCCCATTTGAGAACGCTGAATTAACTGCTGTAAAAACAATTGGTATTTCTTTCTCTTTCAAGAAGTGTTTGAATTCTTTAGAGTTTATGCCAGGGTACTGATCAGTCAAAATCATGCCAATTTCATTGTTTTCTGTGACGTTTTTCATAAGTTTTATAAAATCATTAGCAATCTGAGTTTTCGAAGTAACTATGTAGGCGTATCTTGTAAAGTGATCGATTAGTAGGTGTAGGTATTTCTTTGTTGACCTTGATCCTCCGAAGCCACCAACAGTGTCTATTGACATAATTTCGAAAGGTTTTTCTGCTGGTCCTAAGTGCGACATCAGTCCGTATTTACCTTGACCTCTCGATTTGTTTTTAATGCATATTTCGCAACTTCTGCATACTTTTTTTATATTCAAAACCAAATTTCTTTCTGTATAAAAAGGGCAAATTTTGCTTTTCATTTGTTCTATACCTATGTGGCAATAATGTTCATGGACAATTTTTATAAAGTCTATACTGAACTTTTCTGTTAATACAATTTTTTCTTTACCTCTAATTTTTTTGTAGTAAATTTTATTTTTATGTATTAAATCTTCTTTATTTTTTAAAATTTCATTTTCTTCTTGGTCATTGATAATTTCTTCTATTTTTATTAGATTAACCACTTTAAGTTGTTCTATTTGGTTTTCGTGCGGTTTCAATACCGGATTTCTACTCAAACAGTTGGCTTCTTGATTGTATTTTCCTGGACAATATTTAATATCAAAGTCGTATTGCGACAAATAATATGTGAGATCTCCTAGTACATCATCTGTTCGGGATTTTATGTTCATATTTTCTAATGGTTTATGGTCCGAAAAAACTGTAAATTTCTTTCCTATAAGCCGATGCTGCCAATATTTCACAGCTTCTTTTATGGCTGAGCATTCTAAGTAAATTGCCTTTTTTTTCTTTTGGGTTTCGTTTAATTTTTTTGAAAAGTATGCTATAGGTTTTTCTTCTCCATCTATTTGTGGCTGTTTAAAAATTGCTCCTATTCCTTTTAAACTAGCATCTGTGTATATGTGTATCGGTAATTCTGGATCAAATATCCCCAACACCGGTTGACAACAAAGTAGATTTTTAATTTTTTCAAATGAATCTTGACAATCTTTCGTCCAAATAAATTCTTGGTTCTTTCTTAATAAATTATGCAGTGAATCTAGGATAATTGCATTGTGTTTTACGTATTTATTGTAAAAATTGATTTTTCCTAAAAACTGTCGCACATTCTTTCTTGTTTTCGGAATAGGGAAATTTCTTATTGATATTAAGTTATCTTTTATTGGCCTAATCGAATTATTATTTATTATGTGACCTAAGTACCTTACTGAGTCTGCTGCGAAAGTACACTTTGCAAATTTTAGTCTAAATCCTTCTCTCAATATTGCTTCTAATAATTGCTTAAGATGGTCTATGTGTTCAGCAAACGTTTTAGAGAAAATCAGAATATCATCAATATAATTGACTGTAAAATCTGAGAGTTTGTTCTTCTTAATAATGTTGCTTAGTATCCTTTGAAAAATTGCTGGCGAGGTTTTCAATCCGAAAGGTAGACAAGTCCATTGATAATGTCCTTCTTGAGTCACGAACGCAGTTTTCTTTCTATCTTCGATTTTTAAGGGAATTGACCAAAATGCTGAGTTTATATCAAGTGTAGAGAAGTATTTGCAGTTTCTCGTTTTTTCCATGAGATCTTCAATCAATGGGAATGGCTGTGATTCAGGAACAACAATTTTATTTAAATCACGAAAATCAATGCATAACCTTGATCTCTTATTTTCTTCTCTCTTGTATGCCAATGTTACGGGAGCAGCAAAAGGACTATAGGATTCTTCAATTAAATTTCTTTCTAATAGTTTTGATATTTGTGTTTCTATTTCTTTTTTGTCTTCAATCGTGCATCGGTAAGGTCTTTTACTTGGATATTTATCAATTAAAAGGTCAACGTGAGCTTCATAATTCTTCACTTTTCCTATGTCATATTTGTCTTTTGCAAAAATCGGTTTATACATTTCAATTAAATTATCAATTTCAATTTTCTCTTCATATTTCAAATGATTTATTGATATCTTAAAATTTTCTTGAATGACATGCTCATTGAAGTTTATGGTATAATTTGTTCTATTTTCTTTAATTGCATGCTTTTCAAATTGTTTTTTATCGATTGTATCAGAAGTCAATATTTGTTTTATTTCTAATCTTTCATTTTTGTATACAATCTAAACCGATTAAAAAATCATAATTGAAGTTCTCACTGTTTATTACAAAAACATATATACTTTTTTCTATATTAAAAATTTTTATTTTTATAGAAATTAAACCATCTGTTTTTTTCACACCATTGATCGTTTTTAAATTCGCGTTTCCATTAGTACTTATCTCATTTTTATTCAATTTTAATAATTTAGAATTTATCAGGGACACATTCGATCCTGGATCATAAATTCCATTAACTTCTATAGTGTCATTGAGTAATACTTTTACTTTGATCAATGGTGGAAGATCTAGTTTTTTGGAATTTCATACATTAATTCACACTCCAATTCTGAATTATTTATACATTTTACTGTACCATTTTTGTTGTCTTCATTATTTTTTGTTTTAAACCAACATGACGATTCAGGGTGGAAGCGGTTTTTTTTGTTAAGTTTTTCGCAGATTTCACAAGGTTTTTTCATTACTGTTTGTTCTTTTACGTTATAGTTACTATTTTTCTTTTCTTTTATTGTGCGCCTTTTGATCAAGTGTTCGAGACTTCTTAATTCAGTGAAGAGGTCTTCTGTATTTTGTAAACTGTCCCTATTAATCCTGTCTGTTATGAACTCTGGCAATCCTACCACGATCAAATCTAGCAAAGTGCGTTTATCCATTGATTTGTTTAGCTCTAATAAAAATCTTTCTTTCTTTAATGCATAGTCTAGTAGCGCACCATTTACATACCTAAAAGTAATCGCATACTTAACTGGGGACCAACCTTTATTTGCATAGGTCTCACAAAAGTTATCTCTCCACTCTTTCCATTTCGAGTCTAATGTAAATTTTATAAGCATTGAACTATACCAGTCTAAACCTGAGCTCTCTAAGAATAGCCTAAAAATTTCAATTCTGTCCGCGTCTTTATTTATTTCAAATCTTTCACATTCACTTTCAAAAGTATTTATCCACTGGATTACATCAGCACTATTACCTCCGAATTTGTCTAAGACAAACCTTTCTGCTAATTTTTTTGAGTTAAATGGTTTATTTGTTTCACTTTTTCCCTTGTCGAGTGTTGATAAGACCCTTTTCAGTACATCCTCCGTAATTCCAGTTTCAGTAGGCTGTGCGGTTTGTATCGTCTCCTCCAAAAGGTAATCTTTGAATTGAACATTCTCCTCGTCCAAATATATTTCCCTTAATTCTTTTGTAAGAGTTATCCAGACTTTCCTCATTTGGTGTCTTCTTTGAAGCGAATTTTTAATTTTTGCATAAATTGGAGTTTTTGCCAATTCGTTGTGAAACTTCAATTGCTGGTGTTGATCTGGCATGCTATATTCTTTGCCCTCAGGAGTAGTAATTGTGGTTAGGAAAATAAAATTTGACTTAGCGTCGTCACCAGCCTTGACTACAAATTGGAAACATAGTTTGTCCATCTTTTTGAATTAGTTAAGACGATAATGTCGTTTTATAAGATTATATTCAATAAATTTGTTTAGGTGGCACCAAAATAAAGACACTATTGAGTTTCTCCTGTAATAAAGAGTTTTTTTAAATTTTATTTATCTTACAAATACTATAACATTTATTTTATTTACCTGTAATAAAGAGAAACGACATTAAATGTCTATTATTCAAAATATGCCTTTTCTCCTTATTTTACAAAATTGAATAAGTACTTCTTTTTATTATAGATAACCTTATTATTAATAATTCATCATTACCACATGACGATCTGTCATCATGGTATTTTCCTATTCTTCTTTCTCTATTATTCTTATTTTAGATATGCGCTGTCATCTCGGTTGTGGGATGATTACACCTTACATATATGTCAAGCAAGTCGATGTAACAAAATATACTAAAATATAACCCTAGGTACCTTATAAAACATTTTGCTGTATATCTTTTAAACTACTGAACCGAATTTGATTAATTTTGTATTTCAATGAAAAAAAGATATTTTAATCCTATCAGTAATTTCTGAGGAATTTGTAAACAAATATGTACACAAACATGACACATACATTCATTTTATTTGATATACTCGTTAAAAAGCCCTATTAGACTAACATACATATGTGAATGTGAATATAATACAACTCCAACAATATTACATACATACAGGTCGAAATGATAACCTCCATTTTTAAAGTCGGTTAAAAATCGCACCATCTCTGCAAAAACATGTTTATAACTTAAATGTTGTCATTGCAAAGGGCGGCTAATCAAATTTTTGCCCAGGGCGGCGGAAAAGCTGGATCGGGCCCTGAATGTTAATCTGTCAAACACAGCTGAAATTTCAATGTTTTCATTTTGTGGTTATCTTTTGTTTACTTTTCGTTCTTGTGATCTGGAATTGTATTCATTTTTGCAAATGTATTTTCAATTAACTCATTTTTTTTTGTCGATTTCGATTTTAGGAATTGTTTTCTGTGATTATCTGATTAATTTTCCTTTATTTGAACATTTTTTTCATTCGATTTGGTCAATTTTGTTTAAAAAAATTTGTGCCCATAATGAATGAAACATTAAACAACAATGTACACATTAATGATTCGATTTTGTCCAAAAATGTAGTTAATAGAAATTTTATTTCCAAATTGTTTCCATTCTAGAAGTGCAAATAATATTTTTGCAATAAATTTAATGCAATCACGATTTTATCTTTATTATTCATTGCAAATATTTTTCATTTTTTTTTTAACCCATTTCGTTTGACAGATCAACCATATTTTTAACTTTTAGCGTTCCTAAATGAAAAGTTAACCAATGCAACTTTATTAACTATGACATTCCAACTTTTGTTTTTGACAAATCAACCATAGTTAACTTAAGTTAGAAAAAGAACGCACCACAGTGCATACATATTATCAACACAACTCAACAAAAATAATATTTAAAAATAGACAAAAGAAAATAAAAGAACACATTTCTATAAATCTGTTTATACAATTATGTACATATTTATCAAAACCACATAGCGACTCTTTAAGTACCAAATATTGTAGTAGAGCATGGTATTGTAACAAAGTTACACCTTTTCACATCAGCGCCTATCCTCCAACTCAACATCATCAACTCGGCTACAAATCATCGCATAGCTCAAGGCGCCCACGAGAATTGATGACGAGGTTTGCCGACAAGCAACAGCGCACGACAGCACAACTCAACCTGAAGCCTACTACGCAGATCGCGCTAAACTAAATTTTATCTCTACTATTTTAATCTCTACACTTTCCAACTTTTGTTTTTGACAAATCAACCATAGTTAACTTAAGTTAGAAAAAGAACGCACCACAGTGCATACATATTATCAACACAACTCAACAAAAATAATATTTAAAAATAGACAAAAGAAAATAAAAGAACACATTTCTATAAATCTGTTTATACAATTATGTACATATTTATCAAAACCACATAGCGACTCTTTAAGTACCAAATATTGTAGTAGAGCATGGTATTGTAACAAAGTTACACCTTTTCACATCAGCGCCTATCCTCCAACTCAACATCATCAACTCGGCTACAAATCATCGCATAGCTCAAGGCGCCCACGAGAATTGATGACGAGGTTTGCCGACAAGCAACAGCGCACGACAGCACAACTCAACCTGAAGCCTACTACGCAGATCGCGCTAAACTAAATTTTATCTCTACTATTTTAATCTCTACAAACGTTTGCTAAAAGCTTCGATAAAAAATAAAAAGAACAGAGATTATTCACTCCACATCAAGACGACAATACTCGGCAGCCATTTCAATTTGCCTACATACTTAAAATCAGAGATTATGTATTATAAAGATTGGAAACCTTCGTACGTTTCACCCTCCAAAACCCATTTGTTTACATTGTTGTTTTTGTAATTTCGTTTCGTGTCGATGAATAGATGTGAATTGCAACAACAATTTAACAGGGTGGGTTTGGTCTGTTTTGACAGCTCGACCATTTTGTATGTGTAAAAAACACAGCCATCTTTAAAAAAAATTTAACTCATCAGCTTTTCACCACGAAAATGGCGGATTTTAGGTGGGATATCGGGATGTGTTCGGAAAATACAGATTCAATGGTGCAAACAGAATATTTTAGGATGCACCCATATTGTTCATAAATCTATAGCTGGCCATTCACGAGTGAGCTCTATGTTAATATTTTTTATAGAAATCGACACTTGCAGCTACCTTGGTAATTTCGTCAAAAAGAAAAAATTAGTTATTATCGAAAGTGATAAAAATATTATACAATGCTGCATAATACAGATGATTAAATAACGACACAGATCTTGTGGCGAAGATTGTGCTGAATTAGAATATTTTGAGCTTATTTTAAAAATGCTAGAAGCGCTTTTTTTGTTATAACAATTAAAGCCCAAACCACACTTCTCTCGTGTGCTGTGTTGTGGAGTTATGTGTCAACGTTGACAGATTAGAGAATAGTTAGGTTACAGCCCGGAAATATTCCATAAGAATATTGAATTCATCCGGTGTAAGCGGGGAATGAAATTCTGGTGGAAAACTATAGTGCCATCTGTGCGTTCAAAGGGGTAAGGGGAAACAGAGTTAAAAAGTAGTAGATGAGCTTTGGCGAAATGTCAAAGAAAGAGTGGAAGATACAGAATGCAGATACAATTTAATAAGAGAAACAAACAAAACAGATCGGATGATGCAAACGGTGCGTGTAAGATAAGGAAATAGTAATAATAAGGGTGTTCATGCAACGTTGGAAACTTTCAGACCTAAATGATGTGGGTAAAAAAATCAGCTGATTCAACCAATGTCATAATCCCATTGAAAAAAAGCTTACCACGTTTACCATTTTCGTTTACGACGTTTACAACACAAATTCTTGTCGGAAAGTTTACGATTTGTTGGAAAGGATTTTCCATACAAATTTTGACAATTCGTTTACTACATCGTAAACTTTCCGACGTTTACGATGTTTACGATGGTTTTCCGACGTTGCAGGAATACCCTTAATATAAAATCACTTCGAGGAGTTATCCGAAGAAAGGCATATTTATGTATATGCTTATTCAGTGTTCAGCATTTCTAAATGAAAAAGAGCAGCAAATAACACTCCTAAAGCATCACTTTCAACAGCAAATGGAAAAAAGATTTTTAGCAATATTGTGTTTTCTTACTATCCGATTAAATTGAACTACTGCGTAAATTAAGTATTGATTTATTGTCAATTTGCATTTTGTTTATTATTTTACTACCCTTTTCATATAATTGTTCAAAATATTCCCTGCCACTTTAATAGCAAATGATTTTAGGTGTCGTGAACACTTGATAGTTCGTTTCGAGATTTTTATAAGTTTTTGAACGTGCCCATTGAAACTCATCAAGTTTTCAAAATATCGTGGTGGAAATCAGTAAGTTGCACTAGTATGAGTTAAAACACGCAACTAATGCAACTTACTTACTTCACCACGGGCAGCCATATTGTTTAGCTTGTAGGCAACCCCATAATCATAATCTCTGCTTAAAATATCAGTTTGCAGATACAAAATGAGAATGTATGTATAAAAACCTCACACATTTACAGCAGGGTTCTTCACACTCTCGTTGAATTGTTGTTGCAATTCACATCTATTCGTCGACACGAGACGAAATAACTTAAAAAACATTCTCATCTCTATATTGAGTATCGTTGGTCTTGATCACTGATCTCTATAATACACTGGATATGGATTCCCTTTATGTATAACAGTTTTTTTTGACTCCAATTGAAGATGACATTCTGGTGCCAAGCGCACCTTTTTACGTCTTTCTTTAAAAAAAAAAGTAATTTGACGTACATTTTTCAGTTCACTGGTTGAACACAGTACGCGCGTCAGGACACGCGGCAGGGCGCGCGTTCACATGACCGTGATTATTAAAACTTGTGTCGAATTTCTTGTGAACATTTCAGATGGCTTATTTTTGTTTATGATGGTGTGAGTTCTATTTGACAGGAATTTGAACACAAAAAATAATGGTCCTTCAAATTCACAACAAATATTTCAAACTGCATTTATTTTACCATGTCCCTTTTATAAGATTAAGTACAAACTTAAGGCTTAACTACATAGGCCGAAAAAGTACAAAAGTGAAAATTTTCAAACTCATTTTGGAATAGTTTTTCCCACTGGAAAACTTATAAAAATGATGCAGAAAGCTTAAATTTTTGTTTAAAAAACAATTTGTATATTCTTTTTCACAAAACAACTGCGCTAGCGGGAAAAAAAATATTTTTACTTTTGTACAAAAGTACTTTTTGGCTTATGTAGTTAAGGCTTTATTTTAGTGAATCGATGCAAAACAAAAAAAATTGTGCGTTTATCCAAACAACAAAAAATTACAATTCAGTGTTAGTTACAATTTGTGCAAATTCGCAAGAAATGTCACCTACTATTTAACTCCCAGAATCGCGTTTGTGGCTACAGACACAAAACCTAATGTGAACACATCCGACTCATTCTGACGTGTAGCAGTCGTTAAAACAAAAATCTTTGCTTGTTGAAGGATTAATTAGAAACATTTCACTTACAAAATATAAATCTTATTAGGAAAATGCTTTCAATTAAAAAAATTGGATTCCGTAGGATTTAAGTGCCAAAGATAAGGTACAGACAGAGAGAACAGATATCACAAAAGATAACGCCAACAAAATGAACAATCTTAAGCAAAAAATCAAAAAATCCTTACTTTCTTCGCCATCATTTTCTCACCATGAAGTGTGAGTGAGATAAAGTACAGAGACGCGAAAAAAAGTCGAAGGAGACAGTCCAATGTGAACACCGTTCTATAACGAGATTTTATGTATTTTAACATTGTAAGATAAGGACGCGCGCCATGACTCGCGTGTATTGTGTTCAGCCACTTTGACAAAAAGAAGTTATACTGCTATACAAACCTGGTGCCAACATTGTATATATATTTCTATAGTACTATCATGATGAGGAACTACCAGGGCGCCACCGCAACTTCCCAAAGTGCAATTTCTCATTGGAGACATTCTAGGTTCAGGAATATGCTAATAGAGAAGGATTGACCGATAATAGTAAAACGAGAATACTGTATACTAAGTTTATGAGTGTTCGAGGGAGAGAAAAAAAACAACGATTTTGTATAGAACACAATAAAATGACAATGACAACACAAAGATAATAGAAGAACGAGAACTTTGCTACGAATGTATTGAGATTTCAAGGGGGACAAGATATTTTGTGCTTTGATATGTATAGGAGCTGTGGATTTGTTTTTTTTTTGTTTACGTTGAAATTTGTGGGTAGGCAAGGCATGAATGAATATATTTGGTATGGTATTTTTTGGAGGTTTATTTTAAAAAAAATATTTTTATATAATTTTTTTGAGGAAAACAAATTTGGTAGGTAGGTACGCAAATTACAACTATTTTGTATAGAATATAATAAAATGACAATACAAAGATGATACAAGAACGGGAACATTGTATAAGAATTTATTGAGAGTTCAACGGGAATTAAAAATTTTGAGCTTTTGTTATGTATAGGGAGTAATGAATTGATTTTTTTTTGTTGAAATTGAGGATTTACAAATAGCGAAAATAAAAATATAGGTATATGAATATATAGGGTGTCCAGCGGGAATTTTTCAACTTCTAATTGCGACTAACAAATCCGCATATCCTGCGCTTTGAATGATACCCCTCCTGCTTACCTCAACCCGCTAGATTTTCGATAATCGCAATTTAAAGTTGAAAAATTCTCGCTGAACACCCTATATATATGTAACTTGTTGTAGGTATTTAGTTAGAGTAAATTCGAAAAAAGCATACAAATCGTTCTTTAAATTGCCCAAACAACTCTAAGAAAGTAAAATACATAACTTGGTCGCCCGAACTTGTTCTTATGGGCGATCACACTGGTTGGAAATAATATTTTTTTTTTTTAACAAAATTAGAAATAAATTGATTAAAATATACTTCTGAAACCTTTTTTGAACCCAAGGCTATGTATACCATTTAATATCTTTAGTTAATCGTAGTTAATGAAAGAAAAAATATTAAAATTATAGAAGTGGTTTTAAAAATAATTAATTTTGTATGTATACATTTTCTAACCTTAACATTTTTAAGAAAATAATTTGGTACGTCGATTTTAAGTATTTATAAATTTGGAGGTAAAAATTGAATATTGGTTTTGAAAAACGGTTTTAGGAATATTTTTTGTTCAAAATCGTTTAAATTTTATTAAAAAATCGCTTTTTGCCAAGTTTAATAAATATCGACTAAGTCCTTTTTGAAATATATACCTATTGGGTTTTCAAAAAAGAATTTCAAACTTTTTTTTTCGTTTGAAAACTATTTAAAATGTAGTAATTATTCTTTATAAAAAATTGATTAAAACCAGTTGAATCGTTTCGAGAAATGCGAAACTAAAAAATATACTTTGCGAGGTACCATTAATATTCATTTATTGGAATGGTTTATTGCTTACTAAAAGGCATCCTACTTATTCAATTTAAATCATTTTTTTAATCGATTTTAAATCGAACGAGTTTTCTTTTAACCCCAAAAATTTTGTTTGACAGGTACCGTTATTTGCTGTCTTAAAGTTTGACACCCCCTCCCATGCGATTTTATTCTTGTCTCGACCCTACACACTAGCTTTTTGTCACACTTTATGTGAATCACCCTGCATATAAGTAGAATAAGTTTTGTAAATTTGAAATTTGAAATATTTTTAAATGACCTTCTTTGAAAAAAATTTGATTGAAATCGGTTTAGCCGTTAAAGGGAAATTCGGTACATTTTGTTTGAAATCTATTTTTTTAAAAAGGACATATTCATTTTAACTGTATCAAAAAAAAAGAAAAATGGATATTGAGCTGTTTACCTTTAAGTATTTTAAACTATAAATTCTTTAATAAATACGAATTTGAGAAAAATTTAAAAAAATGAAGGTTTTTTTCGAAATAATAAATTTGTACAAGATGTAATTGAAAAAAAAAAATAAAAAAAATGGTAGTTTAACATACCTATGTATATCTACGGTGACCATATTTTAAAATTCCAAATAATGGACAAAAAGAAAAAAAATAAACCTGGGACCTATTTCACCAAACACTTTTCACTTTGCAACTTTTCACTTTCACTTTGCAAATTTCGTTTCACCAAACGCAAATTTGCAAAGTGATAAGTTTTCTTAGTTTGCTAAGCATATGTTCTTTTCGTTTCACCAAACAAACAAACTTTGCAAATTTGATTCAGAATTTTGAAAAGTTTTTCAGTAATATGCAAAGAGAAATTTTTATTTGCAAATAAGCGTTTGTTTTGAAAAGTTGAAATAATAATACACAAATGAACCGTTTTGAAGAATTTTCGGAAAATAAAGAAGTAAATAGAAGTGACCAAAGGGTAGTGAAAATAATTTTCCATCGAATTTATTTTGTCTAAAATTGGACATACATTTCAATTCAACAGTCAAAGGAATATGTGTTAACGTCCTTTGCAACAAATTTTGAGTACACTACATTGGGCTGAGAATGGAACCCAATATCACGGTGTTGCATCTATGCGCGAAATAAGCAAAGCTACCGTCTGTAGAGTAGTTCATCGAGTATCGAATGTAATCATATAGTAGATGAATTTCTCCCAAACACCACTTGCTGGACACGAAATTCTTTAGAAATAGCCCCTGGTATTTAATTATTATTTTCTTTATTTCAAATAATAACTCAATAGAAAAAATACAACACAATTAATATATCAGAAGGAAGTCTTCATATTAATGTTAGGCAAAATAAATAAACAAATTAAATTCAGTATTTACTTTAACTAAATGTTAGAGTAAAATAAAACCTTATAAACACTAAATAAGTATCCTCATTATTTAAATAGGCCTAATGCAGGGAACTTTTATTTGTTTACATATTTGAATACTTTCCTGGAGAGGGTATAGATTCCATATAATATCTATGCACATATCGCAAGTAAGGCAGGAGTACGATAACTTTGGCGCCAAAAATTGATAACGGTTTTTTCTAGAGGGGTCGAAAACAAGCACTTTTTACTATGGGAGGGGGGGGTCCATCTCGAACCGTTTAGGAGGTAGGGGCAATTTTAGTAAAAAATGACTTAAAATGAAAAAATAATTATTAAAAAAGAACGGCAACAGTTACAGTAAATTAATATACCGTTTTTGAAAGCTAGCAATCTAAACTTTAATCCTGCATTTAAATTAAATTATTTTAGCTGATAGTTTTCAAAAAATTCGTATGCAAACCCAAAATTTTGATAAAAAAAATGGAAAAAAAAGCTTAGACTAAATTTTCTCAAAATTGTGAAACGATGCGCTGAATTTGTTTTTTGTGGTCAGTGCAAATATCAATTTTGAATCGTCCACAAAAAACCGAATTGATTTATGTCTTCTATTTTTTGAGAATATTGATAATTACTAAAACTACTTTTGTATGAGATTTTAGTTTTTTTTGTTGCTTACATATATACAATGCTAGCACCCAGCACTACGGCGTATAAATAGTGAGATATGTAACGGGGGGCATGCTGCCCCCCTGCAACCCCCCTGCTTGGCACACTATAGGATTTGGGGTATGTGCGAGGTTGGGTGTATGCAAAATTTCTTTTGCATTTAAAGAATCTGGATTTAAACTTTCAATTTGTCTTATATTTATATATCCAAGTCAACAGCTGATTTCTAAATATACATATACGTAGCCCAAAGTTGCACATTTAAAATTTTCAGACACGAAAATGTATTGCATTATAAAAAATTCACATTAGGTAATACTGTACGACTGCAGCAAAAATATAAATTTCTTAATAATGTATGTTTGTGTCTTACATACCTATATAATGCAATTGTAATGTTCAAAAAAGCACCATCACGACAATAAAAGTGAGCAGGTGCATCAAGTTAGCAGGACACTTTTCAATTTTCAGAATAAAGAGTATGTAGTAATTAGCTGCTATTTAGTTGCTAATTAGTTGCGCAAAAAAAAAATTAATCGCTCTGTTGGATTTCGAGAAATTGGGTGTCCTTCTAACTTGACGACAACTTAGCAGGACACCCAATTTTTCGGAATCCGAAAGTGCGATAAATTTTTTTTTCCGTAACTAATTAGCGATTAATTCATTTTCAACAAATATCCAATTCTGGATCGTTTATATGGGAAAGGTGTCCTGCTAGCTTGATGCACCTAAAGTGAGCTTAGTAAATCTACTATAGTAGATAACTTTAACTGTTGTCGTGAAATAGCCGAAATAATAGCGTCTCACGTTGATGTTAACATTGGCAGCGAAGAAAACAAGCTTCTAAAAAAAACTATTTTATGCCGGAAAACAACGCACCACCTTCACCAATATATGGCACTTTTATTTTATAGAAAATACTGCCTTGAACAAAAATATAAAGACGACTTGGGCTCCCAAATCATGGAATTTTTACTATACGTTAAAAAAGTGTACCCAGGTTTTATCGATGGTGAAGAAAGTATGGGCTTGCAACTAAAGGAATTCGACCCTCCCACTGTTCACAGTGAGCACTTAGAGGGTGTTTTACCGCCAAAACAACCTCGGCTTTTCACCATCAACGACGAACTCAATGAACTAAACAGTAACACCAGTACGGACGATGACTTCATTGACGAGACTTACATACCTCTTTAATAAATGAACATTGACTTTACTATTTTTAACTAACTCCTGACTTACTCAATAACTGACCGAACTCATGGTGCATTCTCGGTAACGCTAAATGAATTGCTGTACTTAACTTACAAAGATGAACCTAATCAACGTAAATATCAATAAACAAAAATCTCATAAGAAAGTAGTTTTAGTAATTTTCAATTTTCTCAAAAACTGGAAGACATAAATCGTTTCGGTTTTTTGTGTTCGATTAACTTGCATCATTTCAAAATTTTGAGAAAAATTGGTCTAAACTTTTTTTTTCCATTTTTTTATCAAAATTTTGAGTTTGCCTGCGAATTTTTTAAAAAACTATCGGCTAAAATAATTTAATTTAAATGCAGGATTAAAGTTTAGATTCCTAGCTTTCAAAAACGGTATATTTAATTACTGTAAGTGTTGCCGTTGTTTTTTAATAATTATTTTTTAATTTTAAGTAATTTTTTCTGAAATTGCCCCTACCTCCTAAACGGGGTGAGGTAGACCCCCCCCCAACCATAGTAAAAAATGCTTATTTTTGACCCTTCTACAAGAATCCATTATCAATTTTTGGCGCCAAAGTTATCGTACTCTCCCCGCAAGTAAAAATGTATTTAAAAAAAAATCATTCAAAACGTTTTTTATATAAAAAGCTTCCTTAAAATTTGTTTAAAAATTATTTGGATTGCCTATTTCAAGTACCTATTTAAAAATATACACCAAACAATAAATGTAATTTAAAACAAATTCAACAACCTGCCTTCAACATAATTTCCTCTTGATTTAAGAAAAAAATTGAATTATTTTCAATTAAATTTTTTTTGAACATTGGTATATCCAATACCTATTAATTAAAATTTAAAAGGACCTTCTGTATAATTTTTTTTATTAAAATCGGCTTAGCCCTTAATGAGATATTGATACCTTCCTTCCTATAAACTTTTCTTTTTCGAAAACGGTTTTTTGGCTTACCTATATTAATTACCTAATATTTTAAATTGGCATACCTACCTATGTACTAAATCTCTTGATACCTACAATTATTCAAAACGGAAACATAATACCTACCTAGGGACCTAACTATACCAAAATTATGAAAATTATTATTATACCTACATATATATAATGTAGGTACCTAACCCGAAATATGGCAACCGTCCCATACAATTACTATTACCGCATATAATAGAAAGAGAATACCTGCAACGTTGCTTTCTTTGAATTCAAAATCAAAAATAAAAACCTCCCAAGTTTTTCATGAAACTATAGGAGATTATATACCTATACATATATGTATAAACATATGCCCTTAAGCAAAAAATCGTTTCCTAAATTCATTGAAAAAAAATTAAACCGAACCTTTGCATAAGCGAACATATACACACAAACATTTTTTTCTATTTTTTCGCCCAAGTTCAATGACGCAAAAGGCTATTTCGGATATCTCCCTTTCCCGCATTATTGTTGTCAGAACCAATATAATACACTCCTCTCGCTCCTACTACCTGTTCTCTATTCCTTTTTGATTCTCTCCATTGTCAAATTTGTGGCGTTTATAACGCCACATAGTAGCTCCCAAGAACGTTAAAAAAAACGACTCGATGATATTACTATGGGTTTTATATACAATGGTGCCAAGCGCACCGTATAACAATCTTCAATTGGAGTCATTTTGTTTGTATGAATACGCTATCCAGTGTATTATAGAGATCAGTGGTCTTGATCCACAAATGTCAAAAATTACCTGTGAAAGAATGTGTTCAGCATTATTTCGCGCGCTAAATTAATTGGAGACTTTTTGATAAAGTACTAGATGAGAGTTGGAATTTAGGTCGTGAACTGCGTACTGCTCGGCTAAAAATTTATCTTTGGAGGAAATTTGTGTGGAAGATAAATTTTAGCGCAATCTGCGTACTAGGCTTTAGCATACGACAACAATTCAACGGCCCATATGGAATTAATGGGTAGTGTTACCTCACTCGATTCACACTCCTTGTTACCGCCGAATCTATAAGCAAGGGTGGAATGGCCACTAGAAATCAGGAAAACTTCGTGGTTCTACTAATACGGTTTTCACACCGAACCGAAATCTAGAATTTCGGCATGAAAGATTAATAAACCTCGTTGAATCGTTCACACCACACATAAACTAGATTTTGTTTCACATTTTAAATGGATCTCAGTGTTGATAGAAACACCGAAAAAGAAAATCCACTTCAATTAGGGAAAAAGTCCCAAACAAATTATACACATTTGATTTTCTCTCTATTCTTCCTTTTAAAAACCCACAAAACGGAATGAAATCCCACTACCTGAGTACACTACACCTTTGTATATATAAACTATAGTACTCTCATGGAACAGAAAAATTTAATTCAACATGTGTTCTATACGTGGCGCTGCGGGTACTACAAAACTGACATTATTGATTGTGGAAGCTTAGGAGGAAGAGAAAAAAGGCAAGAATAAGAATGAGAGAAGTATATTATTATGCGTCTGACAACAATAAGGAGACTAAGGGAGATAGTTGGAATAGATTATTTCCTCATGGCAAACAGCAGAATAAGAGAGAAAATGAAAATTTTGTTTGCCCTATGGACGAATACGATTTTTTGTTGCTTTGCTTCATAAGCTTTAGAATTCGTATATATAGGGGTATGTATATGTGTTGTATAGGTATACTTTCGTATTATTTTTAGGTAAATGGAAGTTAGATTTTCAATTTGTTGTGAAAATTTACATTATAGAAACAACGTTGTTAAATTTCACTATATCTGAGTGGAATACAACGTTGCTAAATTTCGCGTTAGCTGCATAGAAATTTAAATAGCTAACAGGTAGGTAGGTATTTATAGTAAGATTTAGATTTTTTCTTCGTTTAATTATTATTATTATTTTTGTTCTTCGAAATGTCATAAAAATAGAACTTTGTGAGAACAAAAAGAATAATAATTATAATGAATTTAGAACCTACCACAATGGCCTTTTTTATAATTTGTAGGTACGTTATGTAGGCAAGTAGGTATAGGTATATAGGTAGGTATTTAGCTAGGTATTAAATGTTCTAAACATGTAAAAAAAACGATTTCTTTTTTCAAATTATTTTTATGTAGAAAATTTTGGGAAAAATTTAGTTTAGGTATACCCATTTAGTTTTTTTTTTCAAATCAAATAGGGAATTTTTTTCGAAAAAAATAGGTTTTATTTGGAAAGTTTTGTTAAAATTTTAAAAACATTGGTCGAAGGTGTGCCAATTGAAAAAAATGTTTTTTCCTTAAAAGTGACAAAAAAAATTAGTAGTTAGGTATCCCAATTTTGAAGTCTAATTCCAAAAAAAATGTTTTTATGTAGAAAATTTTGTTAAAATTATAAAAAAAATAATACGTACCGCAAAGCAAAATTGGTTTTTTTAATTTCCTAAGTATTGAGATTTAGTAAAAAATTAAAAAATAGATTTATGACTTAAAGGTCCAGTTTTTCAGTGCGAGATAAAGGTAAAACCCGAATTAGCTCATCAAATTTGGTGATTTAACTCAAGACAGTGCGTTGCCATATTCTTGTGGATGCATTATCATACATTTTGCTATTTTATGGTCATACGAGAGGGCAAATTATCATACGGCGAAAATAAAATTCACAAGGAACCGTGCACAAATAATTCGATTTCCTTGAGGTCCTTGAGATTTTGGAACTCGAGATTTTGGTCAAACTTGACATAACGATGATAACGAAGACGATTTTCTTTAAACTTGGTACCTAGCGTTTTTTGGACATCCCCCCACCCGTTTTTTTCTCTTTTTTTTAGGACCATAACTAACAGTAGCTGTCATATAAAATTTCTTGGCCAAAAAGGAAAAACTTATTTTTCTCAAAATCGGCGCTACAGATTTTTTTTTTAAGAACTCAATAAATTTAAAAAGTTATAAGTTGCCGTTTAATAAAAAAAATGGTTCCGAAAAATGGTTATTAATGGCACCTCCCGGAAGCATTTTTTTGATTTTCGCTTTTCTTAAAAACGGTTCAACTGATTCTGATCAATTTTTTTATGAAGAATAATTGATATATTCTAAATAATATTGTGTACCAAAATGTACAAAAAAAATATTTTTTGGATTTTGGATATTTCAAAAACGACTATATAGATTTTTATAAAACTTGGTAAAAACCAGTTTTTTAACTTTATCCAGAAGATTTTTGACGAAAATTATCCTAATACCTAAAAGTAACGGTGCCTCCCATACAAATGTTTAAAAACAGCTAAGAAAAATATTTTTTCTCAAAAACGACTCCTACGATTTTCATACAAATTTTGTGTGTCTGTTGAAATTAGTATGATCTACCATTTAAAATTTTTAAATTATTGTTTGTGAGCGACCTTTGATGTTAATATATATATGATAGATACAGGCTCCAGGTCCAAATTTAAATTAAAGAAAAAACACTTTAACTTGTATAGGTAGTCGACTACCTATACAAGTCGACTACCTATACAAGCCAACTACCTATACAAGTTAAAGTGTTTTTTCTTTAATTTAAATTTGGATATGGAGCCTGTATCTATCATATAAAATTTTTAAATTTTATATTTTACGTTTATTAACAGTAGCTCTTATGGAACGGTTTCTTTGATTTTCGAGTATCTCAATATCTGATCAACCGAATAAAACTAGACTTTTTATACAGAAGCTTGTAACAAATATAAATAAAAGTGCGTATCAAAATTATTTTTTGAAAATTCGATATTTCAAAAAATGGTAACAGTTTTTTTCTGTGGAGTTCAATTTTAACTCAACATTAATAAATACTTAAAATTGGCATACCAATTATTTTTCTCAAAAATGTTAACGAAATTTTATTTATAACAAATTAATTATTTTTAAAACCGCTCCTACGATTTTCAAATTTTGTTCTCATAAATTAAGATTTATATAAGAAATTAGATGGTGTACACCGCGTTGGGTTAAAACAGATTCAAAGTATTTTAATCCATTTCTTTCTAATTTTGTTGATTTAAAACAATTTACCAGTTTAAATAATATAATTTCCATATGAAGGGTTTATTATACAAATTCTGTATACTACTGAAATACATCAGCCAAGTAGAAGACTTAGCACTATTTAATTGGACTTATTGCATTATTTTTATGGACTAAAGGCCGTTAAAAGCTATTTTTAATCAATAATATAGTTTCCTTTCATGCCTATTGCATATGTGCAACGCTGGGCTATATTGTTAATTTAAGTATACTCACATAATACGGCAACTTAACTAAGTTTTGGCAAATGGATAAAATATAGACTACCATAGCTAATTTATTTCAGGCTAAAGAACCACAATGTGATCGCACATAAGAGCAAGTTCGTGCATATTTTTTTCTTGTCTCGTCCCAACCTACACGCTCTTCAGTATTTCGAAAAAAGGGTTTATAATTATATGATTTTAACCCTCTGCGACTGACGTGCTTTAGTTTTCACAATCCTACTGACGTGGTAGTCTACCAGACACCATTTTGATAGCTTGTGTTTTTTAAACTTATTTTATTTTGCATCTTTAATTCGTCATATTTTAAGCTTAAGGGTATATATTAGCACTAAAAAATAAAAACACAAACAATTTGAAACACATTTTGATTTTAACAACATTTATTGATGTAACATAAATTAATACTCAAAAACGAACATAGATAAAAAGTAAAAAAAAGTCTTTTGTGAACCCATACACTGAATTCTCTAAATTTTTTTTCTTGTCCGGCAAGAAGCATGGTGGTATCTCCGTTTTATTTTTTTTCAGCGTACCTAAGTAAGTAAGTCCTATTTTGAGCAAAGTTTCCATCAGTGGAATTGAACTAAACCAATTGTCTGCTGTAATGTTCCGATTTGATTTTCCCACAACTTTCGCTAGTCTCAAAACAGACTGACTAGGTATTGCCATTTTTCTATCTTGTTCACTCAACCCTATACCATCCGAGTCTTTACCATGGTAGATTTAGGCATAATAAATGTAGAATGTACGAGCATCTACCAATAGCATTATCTTGATGCCCATGCCTTATTTTGCTGGCTTCTGTGGCATGTAAATGATAAACTTACAACGACCTCTAAATGGCAGCAACATTTCATCTATACATAGGTATGGTCCAGGAGTATATTGGGCCTGGCTATTTGTGATGAATTTGTTGAACAAATCAGAGATTGGAGCAAGTTTATCATCTTTCAGACGTTCCTCTCTAGTAGTTGAGTCATCAAACCGGAGGCAGTTAATCAAGCAAGAAAAACGCCATTTTGACATAACGCACCGAAATATTTCATGGCCAGTGGCATCTGTAGCAAATATCATGCTCAGATCGGAGTGATTGCACTTAAAAACGGACGAGTAGTACATTAAACCGATAAAGGCTTTTATTTCAGTTACATCCGTGTCCATTAGATCTGTCTTAGCGCTTTGTTTGAATTTTATTCTATAATTTTGTAGTTTTTGGTTTGTATGGGTCACCAAACATTCCAACATTGTATTATCAAAAATCTTAGACCAAAGTTCAAAATAGCCTTCGAAGTTAAGTGTGTGCAAACGACCAGGTAATCTTATAATATTGTGGGCTGCTGTTATAGATGCACTAGGGCACTCTTTTTTATTCCGTTTAAAACCGTTGTTACCTATATAAAATTCTTCATGCAACTGTTTATTGGTGGTAGAATTTCTAACATCTGCACTTGGTTCTTCATGTTCTTCGATATATGAAACTTCGTCGTGCGCTTCTCCTTCTGAAATTTCGTCAGCTTCAAAGACTTCATTTTCTGGCTCAAAACTCGGGTCCTCATCTTCATTGTCGCAATCACTGAACTCGTGTTCACTTTCTTCATCTAACCATTGTTCTATTTGCTCGTCGTAACTAACAAATGTTCCAGCCGACGTTAGGTCTATGATCCATCTAAGAAATAAACAAGTTGAAGTAATGAAAACAATTTCACTGACGTGTTGCTTAGGAGACACTATGAACATATAACTATTACACTGAGGTGGTGGCCTAACAGATACCTACCTTAACACTGATGTGGTTGCCTAGCAGACACTTTCCCTTGAACGACGAGGCACGCGCAAGTTACATATTTGTATGGTGACCTCCATCACCATTAGTACATTAACCCTTTAGCCATTTGTCATATTGCAAATAATTGTAATACGAGTATAAATTAAAATAATTGTAAAATAATATAGTAAGTTGCTCAGTCAGCATATATAACAACGAATGTCAAATATATCTGATTGAACAACATAATAATATAAATCTAGAATAAGTAGTCGTAAGAAAGCAGTTGATAAATAAAGAACTTCATATTATTAATAGTGTTGCATTTTTACTGCTCGACCCTTTACACTTAACTGGCGCAGTCGAAACGGAAACGGAAATTTAGCAAACGCGGAAAAATTAAAATTAAAAATTACAACTAAAAATCAGTGAACATTTTTTTTTATAAAATCGTGTTTTGTTAACCGTCCACGTCCCCTCCTCCACCCGAATAAAGTATCCAAAACGGTTTGCCGGGAATTAAAACAAAAAAAAAAAGAATAAGTGTTTGTTGTTTACCATCCACAACCCCACCTCCGCCCAACTAAAAATCAGTTGAATTAAATAAAAAAAAAAACCTACTCCAAATTAAAGAAGAACACAAAAGTGCAAGCTAAGAAAAAATAAGTTCAAATAAAAAAGTGTTGTAGACTACAAATCAGTCACAATAAATACATACCTACAAAATATATTAAAAAAAAAAAAAAAAAAAGAAACACAAAATAAAAAAAAAGAAGAACAAACAAGTGCAGTGCGAACTAAGAATTAATAGTTTTTTTTTGTGCGAGTTTTATTAAGATAAATTTAAAAATTTCGCGACATATTCTTCGCGATTCCAGAAGGAATTTGCCAATAGAAGATATAGACGAAATGGCAACTGCAAACGACCAAGCAACTCTTATCAACACAATGGCACAAGTTTTGCTGAGATTAGAGGCCAATTCTCAACAGCAAACTAATAGTCGAGCCATAGTGATTATGAAAGAAATTTCATACATTAAAGAATTTTCGGGTAACAGACAAGAGTTGACCCAATTTATAAACGTTGTAGATAATCACATGAGCTTGACACCGGAAGATAGAAGACCTGCTATGTGGACAGCTATATCACAGTGCAAGGTGATAGGTAAGGCAAAGGAACTACTGCTTACCAACAACACAACCACGTGGGAAGATGCGAAGAATATACTGAAGCTGTCATTCCGTCCAAGCATCGACCAAGGAGAAGTTACCCGCCGTATCAACAACCTAAGAGTGAGTTCGGTATTAGACTTAATTAATAAAATTGAATATTTATTAACAGATATACATACAATTATTATGTATGAAAACAATAAAGAAAACTTAAAATCAATGTTATATTCAATAGTTATAAATAAAATAAGAGAACTAGCTACAGGCAACTTAGCTAGAGAAATTAGAGACGAATATGACCTACTTAAAGTCAAGAGCATATTGTATTCATATGTAGGGTTTGATTTAGGGAATGTCATAACAAACAGAAGTAATAATAGAGAAAACCATGACTTTAGGCCGACAGAAAGGACATACCGACACAATACATACAATAACTCCAGACAGACAAATCAGCGACGACAAAATACTGATTTCAATTTTACTGGAACAAACAACACAGAAAGACGACATACAAATAACAATTCTGGTCAGATATGTCAAAACCAACAAAATAATAACGTACAAAACAGCAACCAAACACGTAATAACTATACTAACAATTTTTCGAGACAGACCCGTAATAGACAGAATGTTGAACCAATGGACATAAATAATATAGATCAAGGATCTGCCGAAGCCGTTCATGAGGAAATACATTCAATAGAAGCCCCGGTTTTTTCTGAATGTAGCCTCTCTGGTAGGAAAACACAGATAGTATTTGCGTTGAGAAACCAGAAACACATATGCTTACTAGATACAGGGTCTACTATGAGTTTGATAAATACAAGTAAAATAGACTGTACTTCGTATAACGTACTCGAAGAGCTGACTTTAAACTTATCTACGGTAAACGGTCGAAGTATGGAAAAATTAAAAATTTATCAAGTCCCAGTACCTACAGAATTCGGTTACCCACAAAATTTCTTCATTAGAGCATATGGAAAGTCATTAGGAGATAAAACATATAGCCTCTTGCTAGGAATGGATGTACTAAGTAACATGGTTGAAAGCATTAACATTGTAGAAAAGGAAGTGGTTCTACAAAATAAAACTATACTTCCAATGGTCTTAGAAATAGAACCATCTATAGAGTGTTATGAGTTAGAGGGTAGTACTGATGTAAATTTAGACGATTTAAAAGTATTCGAGAAACAGGAAATACAAAATTTGCTTCAAAAATATAAAAATCTCTTATATAGAGATGGAGATCAGCTCACTAATTGCGAGAGCATATTCCATGAAATAAAATTATCGACAGAGCAACAAATAAATGCTAGACTGTACCGTCTACCTCAAAAACATGAAGAAGAGGTAAGAACCCAAATTAATGATATGGAAAGGCAGGGCATAATAAGAAAATCAAACAGTCGATATGCTTCACCAATCGTAGTCGTCGCCAAAAAACCCGATAGCGAAGGAAAAGTTAAGTACAGAGTATGTGTCGATTATCGAGCTCTCAATGATATAACTGTAGACGACAAATATCCACTACCAAATATCGAAAGTATTCTCGATAAGTTAGGAAGGTCTCAGTACTTCTCAACCCTTGATTTAGCCAAGGGATATCATCAAATAAAGGTGCATCCTGATGATATACATAAGACTGCATTTGTTACACCAAACGGTCTATATGAATACACCAGAATGCCCTTTGGGCTGAAAAACGCCCCAGCGACATTTCAACGTCTAATGAATAAAATTCTCAGAGAGTACATAGGCAAAATCTGCACAGTTTATCTTGATGACATACTTATTTTTTCGACGTCATTAGAAGAACATATAACATCGTTAGACAAAATTTTTCAAAAATTAGCTGACTACAATCTCAAGATACAATTAAGCAAATGTTCTTTTCTTAGGAAAAATACAGAATACTTAGGTCATATACTTACTGCAGAGGGAATGAAACCAAACCCGAATAAAATAGAAGTAATTCAAAAATATTCATTGCCTCAGACAATTAAGCAATTACAAGGATTTTTAGGTAGCACGGGATATTACAGAAAATTTATTGCGGATTACTCAAAAATAGCATACCCGATGGTTAAATACCTAAAAAAGAACATGAAAATTAATAGCAAGGACCCAGAATACATAAGAGCATTTGAACGATTAAAAGAAAATCTTACCAAACATCCAATACTCAAATTTCCTGATTTTAACAAACAATTTTCCCTATTTACTGATGCAAGTAATTTTGCACTAGGAGCTGTTTTAACTCAAGAAGGGCAGCCAGTATGTTATGCTTCTCGAACATTAAATGATCATGAGAAAGATTACTCCACAACAGATAAAGAATTTTTAGCAATAGTATGGGCTACTACATATTTCAGACCGTATCTTTGGGGTCAGAAATTTAAAATAATCACTGATCATATGCCTGTAAAATATTTAAATAAAAAATACAATGGAAAGGAATTTAGTCAAAGAGTTCAAAGAGGACTTCTTAAGTTACAAGAATTTGAGTTTGACATTGAATATATAAAAGGTAAGGAAAATAAAATAGCAGATTTCTTAAGTAGAATCTCAGATGAAATAAACGAAACATCAGAAACTGTACACTCAGCCAATGAACAACTTTTAGACCATATACAAATCAAAGAAGGAATTATAAATATTTACCAAACCCAGCTTATACTTACTTATTCTGTGCAAACTGAAATAAAAATACTACATACTAAAACTATAATTCAGGTAGATATGACAAAAGATGACAAATACTGGAGAGATTTATTCAAGAGAACTATTAAAGCGGGAACAATAGGAATTTATTCTGAAGTAGAAGATACTGAATACAATAAAGTTCAAAAAGTGTTAATTGAAATGTACGGACACGATAATGAAGTAAAATTCTACAAGCTTACACAGAGAGCTAGAGATTTAGAAAAAGTTGAAGATGCTCATAAACAAATATCCTTATATCACATAGAGGAAAGTCATCACTCAGGTATAGTAGAAACATATCACAAACTAAAAAACAAAATATATTTTCCAAAACTTATAAGAGAAATTTCTAGAGTAATAGGAAATTGTCAGACATGCCAAGAAGGTAAATACGACAGAAGACCAATAAGACCTAAATTCAAACTTACAGAAACTCCAATTAAGGGAAACGAAATTTTGCATATGGATGTTTATCATTTCAATAAACTAACATATTTGACATTTATTGACAAATTGACAAAAAAAGCTTATGGATACAATTTAACTAGTAAAAATTGGACAAGTAAATTAGAATGCATAGACGAACAATTAAGTAAATTCGGAAAACCAAGAAAAATTATCTGTGACAATGAATTTAACTCAGAAAATATAAAAGAACACTTTAGGGAAGAAGGAATAGAAATGCATATGACGAAACCAAACTCACATACTGGAAACTCAGATATAGAGAGATTCCACTCAACACTACTAGAAATCTTACTGACGATTAAAAATAAAGACATTTCTACTAATCGCAAAATACATAAAGCTATTCAGATTTATAATAATAGATACCATTCAACATTAGGTATGAGTCCAAACTCAGCTGAGAAAACGAATCAGACAAATTTAAGAAATAAAATAGAAGCCAAAAAGAAAAAAGTATTAAAAAAAAGAAATATTTGTAGAGAAAATTATAATGAACAACGCAATGAAGGTTATATAAGAAATTATAAACACTTAAGACACAAAAATGAAACATACTACAGAAAACATAATCTGAAAAATGTTGACCCAACAAATATTAAAAGACCAAATCAATTTGCAGGTAATCTTTTGGCTCCAAGTGATCTTCTGGCTGATAATAATGAGAGTAACGGAAGCAACGCTCATAATAACACCAATAGAAACCAATAGAGGATATACTACTTTAAACTTAGGCCCAGTAGAAATAATAAATAATAGCCAGACTGTATTACACATAATTGATACTAAGGATATATTCTCAACAATCGGTATGATAGAAGTTAATTTGCAAACTCTACGATTAGAAAACAATACTGAAATACGGAATGAAATTTTTAACATAAAGTCAAAACTTGAAGCAATAGTTCCACTAAGAAGACAAAGAAGAGGACTAATAAACATTATAGGAACAGGACAAAAATGGTTGTTTGGAACAATGGATGACAATGACAGACAAGATATTATCGGACATATGAACGCAATTGATACCAACAATCATGCAGCCATAACAAACCTTAACCAACAAATTCAAATTAACGAAAAATTTATGGACTCCATAAACAAATTTAAAAAAACCATAGAATCAGATAGAGAAGCTTTATCCTATACTTACCAAAGTATTGCTTCAAACCAAAAAGACATTCTCAGAAAACAACTTATTACAGACCAACTACTAAAACTACAAATATTAGAAAGCAAAATTGACAGCGTACTAGATAACATAGCATCTGCTAAACAAGGCATACTCCACCCAAGCATATTGACAGGAATGGAAATAAAGACATTAGGGATAGACTTTTATAAACTTGAAAATGCTAAAATAGGACTGATGAAACTCGACAAAGATAGACTTATAATAGCTGTAAAACTGCCAAAAGACTATATTTTGACTCAGTTAAAAATGATTATGCCAATACCAAACGATAAAAAAAAAGAAATTGATATGGAAAATTTACAATTTATAGAAATAAATAATGTACAATATGAGTATAATCCGAAGAACATTTATTTGAAAGATTTAAATATAAGTAATTCATGTATAGCAAAAGATTCATGTACTTTTCGTTACAATAAAGAAAATAAAGTAATAAAAATTGACGACGATACTTTGATATGCAAAAATTTAGAAAAAGAAAATGTTATTAATCATTGTGATGATAGAAAATTAATTTTAACTGGAAATTTTATACTAAATATTAATAATTGTTCAATAAATATATTAAATGTAACTATTTTTAACTATCAACTAGAATTTATTCAAAAATTTCATTATGAAGAAGACAAAAATTTAAATGTAACAGACAAATTAAAGTTTGAAGAAATTTCAAAAATACAACAAATTGAAAATTTACAAAAAATTAACGAATTAACATTTCACAGAACTATAAGTCAAATCAGTAGTATAACAATGTTTTTAATAATTATAATTATTCTTATTGTAATATTTTTCATAACCAAGACAAATCGTAAATTAAAAATTAGAATAAATAATGTTACTAAGCCCCAACCAAATGTTAAAATTATAGAAACTCCAACGATTCAGGAGAATCTTAAAAAAAAGGGGGGAGAAGTTACATATTTGTATGGTGACGCTCCAAATCTAGATTTTGATGCGGTGTGAAAAGGCTATTAGTGGGTACCAAGAAGTAAGCTGCTGGGTGTGTAGTACACCAGTTTGAAGTTTCAAATAATTTTTGGCTTTCAGCCGTAAAAAACCCTTCCCCTCCTTAATTTTGCCAAAACATCTTGTTGCGACTAGGGATAAATCCCAAACCAACCTAATCCGCCCTCCAATTCGATAAGGCTAGGGAATTTATCCCACCGCCTATCGTTGTACCGTGCCTTCACTTCGTTGTCGGCTAGGGAAGTTATCCCACAGTTGTCCTCAAGCAATGTCAGGTATTATTAAAGGAAGTGACTCTAGACATGCCAATTATAACAGCTTCGGTTTATAAAAGTACTGTGTATGTGGCCCCGCAGGGCCAGGGCCCTCCGCCGGTGGGCATACTTCAGGCACCCAGAGTTTTTTTTCAAGTCGCGCGAAGCGGGTTAACGCACGCCCACTTTTAATGGCGAAAAACTGTTATAACTGTTATAAATTGGCATGTCTCTAATCTCGCCCATTATTAAAATGTAGTCATGTGCAGCTTTAAGGAAGTCTTTCCATACCACACCCAAATTTCAAATTTTCAAGGTTTGAAATCGTAGCTGCTCCCCTAATCGATTGGCACATATCTCAAGGAAATTATGCTTGAGCGAGGGTGTCCAGATACACTATACAGGGTGCCCCGTAAATAAGAGATAGCCTTGCATCTGTGTAAAGCTGGCCTTAAGACCATTCAGAAAAAAATATAAAACAAATATTGCCCATGTAGCCTCCATCTTATGACAGTTTTTAAAAAAATTAAGGAAATTACGACTTTACTCAAATATCTGAACAGTGCAACACTTTTATTTTTATAATGTTCTAGAATATCTGTACTAATAGATAAGTGGTCAAATTTAAAAATAGTTGTTGCATTTTTTTAAATTTTAATTTTTTAAATTAATTTTTTAGTACAAAATTGTTAAAATATTTCTTTTCGCCTAAGTTTGACCATCGCTAAAAAAATTAAAATGTGTCAGAGCATAAGTGGCACATTATTTTAAAAAGTTGTCTATTTAATGTTCTTTTTAAAATTGTACAACACATGCTTCTAACAAAACTAGCTCTTTACCTAATGAAAGAGCTTTTTAACATATACTCAAATGAAAATTAAGTTACAGTGAATAGTGAATTATTTGGCCTATAAAAGTACTATTCACAAAAATTAATTGGGAAAGAATGTCAATTGATGTAAGTCAACCATAATTCCTCTAATATTTACCGAGATAATTGCACTTAAAATGCACCAAATTCAAGATGGCTGCCATGCCTTATGGAAAATGAGGGGGGAAACTAAGTGGGAGTGTTCTGGTGATACCCCCTACCTACAGTTAAAGTTTCATTTGACTCCGATTTAACGCAAACCTAAACTACCATCGCTTAAAGTATTCATAAATGTCATTCCATATTCAAAGGAGAAAAAAAAATATATAGATTCTTTTAAAGCCGATATTGCGAGAGAATTCAATTTTGATGTTAATCCAGAAAGCTTCCTTGTTCCCGCTCTGTACATTCTACAATGCAACATTTCGCAACATGTTGTCGTATCCAATATGGATACGGAGCCTTAATTTTTGGTTACATTTCATTTGAACTGGATGCGACATCGTGTTATTATATATATGTTGCCAGATGAAAAAAATCTCCCCCAGAAAAATTTTGAAATCCCCAAGATTAGACAGATTTTACCCGACAGCGATTTTTAATCTTCGTTTCTACTTTGGTTTCCTTCTAATTGCAATTACCTTTTACGCGACAGCGATTTTTAATGAAAAGTTAAATTTGCGCAAGTGAAGAAGTATCATCTCACTGCACTCTTTACTCCACTTGATTAAGCGAAGATATCTGAGTGGACGAGGAATAAAAATTGAATATATGTATTCGAATTCGACCAATGAGGAAAAGCACAAAGGAGAATGAGCGATAACTCTGCAATTTGTTCAACCTCAGCAATTTCGCCACCACATACGTCCCTCGCCTACGTGTTTAAAAATCACAAGAAGAAATTGCATCGCTTAAAAGCAGTCTTACCACATTTAACCAAAAAAACCTTACCTTTTTTTCAACTTTCTATATTCATTCACAGCTCATATTTCATAGATGTCTTTTTTTAATTTAATTAATTCACGTAGCTACTAAGTAAAAAAGAAAATTTGCTTAGGGTTTTCTTCACAATGTCTGAGTAACGTTCTGATTACTTACTCGACATTTAAATTATCCGCAAATTAAATCCTCCCAATAAAAACACAATCACAATTTTTGGAAATAATAAATGTATGAGATGTTCCAGTTTTCTAGACAAAATAGTTTTGACTGATTACAAATTGAAAAAAAACAATTAATATTTGAATTACCAAATAAAGTCTTTTTTAGAGTTCTAGCTCTCAAGATCGACAAATTCCGATGAGATCTAACTTTTTATGAAAGCTGGTTAATCAGAAGCTCCAAGCGTTGATTGCGCGCATTGTGAAACGCAAATGAGGTTGATCATTGACTAATAAGTTCCAAGTTGCTTATTAAGAACTTTATCAAAACATTGTGAAACAAGCCCTTAATGTAATTAATATACAAGTAATAAATAAATATGAAAATTAAAGTATAAAGGAATTAAAAAAAATTGTTTCCACTTCATTAAAAAAGTTCTAATACATGATCGGCATCTCGTTTTGGTTGTCGCGTCGGTTTGATACATCTTCTCAATTGTGGTGAAAGTTTTCAGCATTTCTTTTGTGGTGTTAAATTGTGGCATTCAGAATGTAAGGAATATCTAACTCGTAGAATACTGTCAGCTGTTTCATAACCCATATACGATTCCTCAACCTTTTAGCTCTAAATGAATACCCCCAGTTTTCCCCTCAATCATCTCATCCCCCAGATTACACCCAATGACAAAAAAGCCCAACTAAATTTAGGGGGAAAACTGCTAAACTGGCAATCCTGTATTATATTATCTTTGCTTGAACTCTCATACATTTTAGGTTCTTCTTTATCGTCAATTTTGTCTTCATAATTATTCTCTTATTATTATTTCCTACATAGTTGAATTATTTTCTAATCTAAGAACTGCACAGATCCACCGACAGAAGTAAGAACTCCCTTGCCCAGGCAGCGCTGCGGTTGTTTCTCTATATTATATTATTATAACAATATATATCAATACAATGATAAAACCGAGAAATTTTTCTGATAAATAAAGTTCCTGTAGGTACTGCTTATATATCAGTATAGCGGTTGTTTTTATGCCCAAAATATCCTGCTGTTTTTTTTAAATGAAAGTTTTTATGAATACTTTCGTATTGGAATGCAATGGTGTACCAAAATTTCAAAGCAATCAGTTAAGAACTTTCACAGCCAAATTAATAAACGTGGAATAGCGAAGGATTAGACCTTATTCCTTGGACTAAGTGCAAAGTGTTATTAATAAAACAAAATTTCTATTAAGTGACGTTTACTATGCTAAACCACCGAAGTAGGTGGTTTAGCGAAGGAATAAGAACTAGATGTGTCAAATTTATTCCAAAATTAAGAAAAAATATAAGTGAAGATTGCAAATTAACTTTAAATAAAAATAATGATTTCTACTAGATTTATTGAGTTCTTAAACTATTTGCAATTATTGGACAATCAGCCACCAACGACAAGAAAAAGAAAAATATATAAAACCAGATATGATCCAATGCAAGTGCTTAGTGAGGAGGATTTTGGGAAGAAATATAGGTTTTCCAAGAAAAATATGAGAAAATTCATAGCAATCGATGAAGATAACCTTATGGGGATACAAGAGGTGGCCATAACACACAACAGATACAACACAAACAATAGAAAAATGAAAATAATTTTGACAGAAATATAATATATTAATAAGAGAATTGTTATGTGTGTTTGGTATAACGTGAGGCTTTTTTTTTTTTTTAATTATCATAATTTGCTGTCAAAACCCATACAAACAAACAGCCATCTTACTTATTGTAGTAGATTTTCTTAGAGAATTTTTCGTAAACGTCACTTAACTATTCCACGAACATTTTGTTTTTATTAATGTAAAATTCAAACCCGTAGCTTAATGCTTATTCTATGGTTTAGTAAACTTTTGGAATAAAGGTGGAATAAGAGTTTTTTATTAATAGGGCTGTCAGAGATTAGCGATTAGGAACAAACCAACATTAACATTTTTATTTATATAGATAATAACTAATAACAGAATTATAAAAGATCAAATGTGTTAAGTTGTCTATATACCTACATAATTTTATTATATTTACAACTTTATGACAGTAGAAATGTTTTGTGTACCTATATGTAAAGATCAAAGTGGATGGCAATGCTGTGTCGCGTTGAACCCTATCATATAACGTTTACACGCGCGTGATTCTTAAAAGATTAAAACATGTCGAAATCCTTTCAACAATTTGATAACGATTATTTTTTTTTATGTAAGGTGTGTCTAGTATTAATTAATATTTCAAAGTGCATTTAATTTAACACGTCCCTTTGATAAGAATAAATACAAATTTATTTCAGTGAATAGTTGCAAGGCAATTTTGTGTTTATCCAAGTAACAACAAATTACAATTCAATAATGAAAAGAAGCAGGAATTAAAAGTACCTACTATTGAAATCAGAGTCCTTAGTCGTCGCATATTCGCGCGAATGTTTCGCATCGGTTTGGGAGAGCCTTTATTTGTCTTTGAAACTGTGGAATTAATCACTCTTTAATATTTGTTTTCTTTCTACACCACAAAAAAACTTTTAACTTGATGAGAAATATCAAATCTTCCTAGTGTATGTGTGTGCAAATACCTACGTGTCAAAATGAAAGATTTCATTTGTCTAGAAAAATTTATTTTTTTTCTAAGCAAATCGATTTTCTTCTAAACAACCGATTTTTAGTTGGAAGGAATTTGACATTGTTTAACTTACAGAATTCCGTTTGTGGCTGCAGCTCCATTGTATTCACTTGACTTTGTTCACATTGGACTCACTCCTCCTACTTTTTTTTGACGTGAGTTAAACATATGTGTCACAAAAGAAAACGTCAACTAGTTTGTAAAAGAATTAAAAAAATCTTGCCTTTCTTCCCCAGCTCTTTCTCACCGTAAAGAGGGAGTGAGATTAACAGAGACGTCACAAAAGTCACAGGAGACAGTCCAATATGAACACTGTTCTTTATCAAGGTTTTATTTATTTAAACTTCAACAGTTAAGGACGCGCGCCATAACTCGCTCCTATTGTGTTCAGCCACTTTGGCAAACGAAATGTTATACAGTTATGCTGTTCAGCGGAAAGGACGAGACTCGAGACATGCCAATTTATAACAGTTATAACAGTTTTTCGCCATTAAAAGTGGGAGTACGTTAACGCGCTTCGCGCGACTTAAAACAAAAACTCTGGGTGCCTGAAGTATGCCCACCGGCAGAGGGCCCTGACCCTGCGGGGCCGCATAAACAGTGCTTTTATAAACCAAATGCGCTATCCATGTATTATAGAGATCAGTGGTCGGACATCATCGTCGTTATCCACTTTACAACCCTTATTTTTATTTCTTTGTGGTTTTGTCTCCATATTGTGTGTAATCAAGTGATCTGATTTTAAAATAAAAAATAATAATAAAAATGAATACGATTTCTACAACTATGTAATTTATTTAACTGAATATTATCACAACATTTATTATAATGATCTTTAGCGACGCGTTTCGGATTTTTTTTTCATCCATCTTCGGGCTTATTTGATTGACTTGTGGTGTAGAGCTGTGTCAATCGCATTTCGTCCTTGTTGACTCGGTCACCAAGAGATTTATTGATTGCAATCACCAGTTCACAAGCGATGCGATCATTGTGTAAGTCCTTTTCGCCTGCTCACATATTGCGGGCAATCAAGTGCAATAACGACCAGCTTAGATTTATTACTGGCTCTTTATCTGAACTGTTATACAGTTATGCTGTCCAGCGGAAAGGACGAGACTAGAGACATGCCAATTTATAACAGTTATAACAGTTTTTCGCCATTAAAAGTGGGAGTACGTTCGCCACAATAATCTCAGATGTATCACAACATTTAACAATAATCTTGATCCAACTAATGCTTCCTTGGATAAGTTAGAAAGTATAATTAACAACTTAAAAACACGCCAATAACACGCCTGTTATTGGCGTTAAGAGCTTAACAAAATGTTTGATTTGCTCTTACAGATCGATTAGAAACTCGAACCCCTACATCAAATACCCAACCAAAATAAAAACGATTTGGATAACGTAAAATCATACCTAGCCCAAGGCTCGATGGCGGTTAATTCCATATCTAGAGATATGGTCAAATTTGACCAACGTATGGGCGAAATACTCAAAGGAATGGAATGCATAAAAAAACAATCGGATGGATCAAAGGAGTCGATAAATGTTGTTGCGGATGAAATACGTTATCTTTACAGCAAAATCGATGATAATGTTGGAACGTCCAATAACAAATCTATTCTCGATGAGATACTAGCTATTGTCTTTCAACAATTTCAATTCCTTGGCGGGAGACCACACTTTTTAGCAAGAAACAAGTCGTTCCTTTAACACGTTTATTTTAGGCTTAAAGAAACTTTTAATAATACATTAAAAATAGTTTTATTTTAATTCTAAGTATTTTTCTTACCTTTGGTCTCTGCTTCTTGGGTTCGTTTTAAATTAATATCGAATCAATTCGACAAGCGAGGAAAAGCAAAGACCAAAGGTGAGACCACATTGAAGCGGTGCGTTTTGAGTCGATAACACGAGCCATCAACAATGACTTCACTGTAGCTCCTGATTTAACTGTTCCCGAAACAATCTCGCTCTCAACCCCTGAACCGATATTTATTGATAATGTTCCTTAGACTCAATCATCTTCATCTTCGATCAACGCCTCGGTTGCTCCTGTTAATTTCAACTATAGCGACTTCTTCACCACCCTGATCTTCTTCTTCAACTGATGCTCTTACTGCTTCTGTGATCGTACCTGCTTCAACAGCTCATCCTGCCTCAACAACGCAACCTGCGTCTGCGTCATCCTTATCATCATCTCGTGAACTTCATGCTTCCGTCGCCAGTTCGAATGCTATTCATAAACCCACAATAGGTCCTGTTTCATCAGGTACTGCCTCTTCTTCCAACTTTCCTGGACCACCTTCCGACAGAGCAACAGTTAAGTATCTCATCAAAGGCTTACCCAAAAGGACTGATTTACACTGGCTCTTCAACTGGTTCGATTTTCATTACAAAATCAATAATGCGCGTTTTAAAAAGATTTTCCAATCGGACCGTTATTATAATTCTACGATTTTCGCATAAATGCCAATAAAATATGACTAGGTGTTCTTCTCCCCTGGATCTGATGTTAATGCATATGATGGTGTAGAGTTTCGTTTTAATTTCCCCACAGACCTCATCCCAACTGGCAGTTTAAATTTGTTAGATATCCCAATTTTAACAATATGTATCCTTTTCGTTCCCATAACACTTTTTATGCTACCCATAACTTCTGCCCTCCTAATTAACCCCTTCTAACTATTCCTGCTCGAAAAACAGCTCCTTTTTACTCTACTTAAATAAACCTTAATCCTTCCACGCTCCACAAACGTCTTCAAGACTTACTAATAGACGTGTTTCTTTTGACTTGTCAAATTCCATTGCTAAAAGTAACTCCCTTAACCCTCACTCCTCCGTAGGCTCCTCTACGAGTTACCCAACTTTATTCCATCCAACATCCTTAGTCCAGCACCATCTTCTTCGCATTATAAAGGGTGATTTTTAAGCTGGTTTGGTTTTGGCAACACTGGTTTTGACAGCTGACGTGTGTTTAGTACCTTGTGTCACTGTCAAACAGCTTCAGTTTGGTTTGCAATTTAACCATGGATCGTCTTACAAATGAACAACGCTTGCAAATTATTGAATTTTACTATCAAAATTCGTGCTCGGTTCGAAATGTTCATCGCGCGCTGCTTGTGTTCAGCGATGAGGCTCATTTTTGGTTGAATGGGTACGTAAATAAGCAAAATTGCCGCATTTGGAGTGAAGATCAGCCAGAAGTATTGCAACAGCTACCAATGCATCCCGAAAAAGGCACTGTTTGGTGCGGTTTATGGGCCGGCGGCATTATTGGGCCTATTTCTTCAAAGATGATGCGAATCGCAGCGTTACTGTCAATGGTGAACGCTACCGAGCGATGATAACAAACTTTTTTTTGCCCGAAATGGAAGTTCTTGACTTGCATGATATGTGGTTTCAACAAGACGGTGCCACATGCCACACAGCACGCGAAACAATGGCGCAATTGCGAGGCGAGTTTGGTGAACAGTTAATTTCACGTTTCGGGCCGGTCAATTGGCCGCCTAGATCGTGCGATTTGACACCATTAGATTATTTTTTGTGGGGGTATGTCAAGGCTAATGTCTATAGGGACAAGCCCGCTTCGATTGACGCACTGGAAGCCAACATCCATGCATTCATTCGTGAGATACCGGCCGATATGTGTGAAAGAGTATGCCAAAATTGGACTCAGCGGATGGGCTACCTGAGACGCAGCCGCGGTCAACATTTGCATGAAATTATTTTTAAACATTAAATTGCAAGGTTCAAACTATCGATTCAAATAAATATTTCATTCATTTTTTTCGAATTTTTTGTGTTTTTTTTTTTTTAAAAGTTCTAAACCTCTTAAAAAATCACCCGTTACATCCTCATCATTCAATCCAACCTCTCAGTCCTACTGCCTCCCTATCACTCTAACTTCTACATTTACTCCCACTCATCACGTATCACAGCCTTACTCCAATCCCATCACCTCAAACACCCTATGCAATGATCCTCAATTATCATCACCCCCTTTCATTGGCCCTCCAGTAGCTAAATTAACTAAACGATTCGTAGACCTTAACGATGATGGTCGTTACGTCCTCTCACGCCTCCGAGATCGTAGAATCTACGCTAATATTCGCCTTTATCTTGCCTACCTCCATGATAAACACGACTCCGTTTGTGTAGATGGTGTTACCAGAACAAATCTTATAGTTTCCATCGAACAAAAAGGCCTCCCTACCAACCCAGATGTACTCAGAACTCAGATCAATTTACGTCCGTTACCATGAAGCGTATAATCTCACCCCTGCCGATGTTGCAAACGATCTTGCGGCTTTTGCCTCTCACGTCACCTCAAATCGAAATTGACATCTACAAAGAAGTCGATACAATTTTAGTTTTTTTCGTCCCTAAATCTCCAAAACCAAAACTCCAAAATATATTAAAGAGATAAAAAAATTTTTATTTCTTCAATTTTAATTCAATTTATCAAAAAGAAATAAAAGAAAAACAAATCACTTATTGATACATTAAATAAAGTTCGGACGCATTTCGACGTTAGTCATCCTCAGCGAACACATTCGCACTAGGTTCCATATGAATGCAGGTCATGCTGGATGCTAGACCAATACCTATAATTAAACAAAAAATACAACAAAAGTAAAAACATCGTGTTCATTGTCTTACTTCTGTTTAAATACATATATATACTTTCGTAGGCATCAAGTTTTTGTACATCGTTGACTTGTTTTTTTTAATTTATTATTGTCTATACCCAAATTTTTTAGCTGATTTTGTTGCTTGTTGTTTTTGTATGCTGGAAAAATGTTCTTTTAAGTGTTCCTCTATACCTACTTCTTTTTGTTTGGCCTATGTATTTTTCATCGCAGTCATTACAAGATATTTCATATATACCCGATTTTTGTAAAACTTCAGTTTTATCTTTAAGACTAACAATTAAATTCTGTAATTTATTGTTGCTGCTGTATACAATCTCAAAATTGTGTTTTTTAAAAACAGGTTTTAATTTGTTTGTAAAAACGGGTATGTATGGCAAAGAAATTGTTTTTAGCTTTTCCCTTTCAAAAGAAAGTGTAGTAATGTTTCGTTTGAAAATCTAATTTGAATTAAGTGAGACCAAATTGTCAACTATTTTTTCGTCTATCCATTTAGTAATGCTGCGTATTTGACGTAAACATTTCAACTCGTAAATATGATTTTTGATGTTAAGTAGAAGTTTGCAGATTCGATGGACTATACTATGAAAGGCAGCTTTTTTGTGAGTAATTGTTCAGTATGAATGCGATGGAATGTAGCATTGATGGTTTTCAATAAACTGAGAAATCGAAGATTCCGTCATTTTTTCGCGTCATACGTATGTACATCTAGAAGATCAATTTTTCTCCAATTCTATCGTGAAATTAATTGTTGGCCTTTGTATGTTTAAAAGTGATAAAATTTCATCTTCCTTTCCTTTTTCAATTATTGCTGCAATTTTCGTCGTCTACGTATCTCCACCATGTTTTTGGTAATGTTTCTTCTTCTTTCATTTTTATTTCAAAATTTGACATGAATAAATTAGCAATGAAAGGTAATAGTGCATTTCCCATGCATGTGCCTTTTGTAATTTGGTGGAATTTTTCATCAAATTGGCAGATGTTTTGATCCATGCATAACTTTGTTAAATTTATAAATATATTTCGTTTCTCTTCGGTTGGTTCATGTTTCATTAACCAATTTTCTGGAAATAGGGACTCCACATCAAAGGACACTAGAGACTCATTCTCTTTTATTTATTCTTCCAAAATGTCAGAGGGCTTCGTACTAAAACCTCGTCTGTCTATCTAAATTCGTCTTCTCTACCTTATGATATTTTTGCATTAACTAAAACTTATTAATGATAATAAACTCTTTAACCCTGACTTCAATGTTTTTCGTGCTGATGGTTCTCTGGATAACGATGTGTCCTTTGGTCGCGGTGTTCTTTTAGCAATTCATAATCGCTTCTACTCATCGCTTTTTAAAATCTCTGATTCCTCTTCCTTTGAATTTGTCTGTGTCAAATGAAAAAATTACTCTTTATATAGTCTGCTGTTACATACGGCCTTGTCATCCTATTCAATCTTACCAGGTCGCAGTTAATGCTCTTGATTCAATCTTCGAATCAACTGACTAGTGTTAGTTTTTGGTGATTTTAATCTTCCGAATCTCCAATGGACCCTCTCTGATGATGAATCTCACTATATGACTGCAAATGCCATTTCTGATAAAGAAATCCTGTTCACAGATTGCTTTTCAGACTTAGATCTTTTCCAAGTGAGTGGAATCAAAAACAATTTTCGTAACTGTTTTTAATTTTCGTAAAGCAAACCTTCTCAAACTTAATAACTTGTTACGCACTGCCGATTTCAGGAGTATCCTTGAAAGTCACGATATAAATTCTTCTCTCCTTCATTTCTATTATATAGTGTTCAGCTATATAAGACAATGCGTTCCAACTGTACCTCAAAATAACACTTCCTCAAGTCCTCCGTGGTATAATAGTCAACTAATGTCCCTTGGAAACAGAAGATATAAACTCTGGCGTCGATACCTGAAATCTCGTTTCGGACATGATTTCTCAAATTTCCAGTCCGCGAATACTTTATTTCCTGAAGTCTGTAATTCCCTTTATCATGAATACCTGAACAGAATGCAATCCAACATAATATCTGACCCTAAAACTTTTTTCAATTTCATTAATGCTAAAAGAAAATCCGATAGCTACCCTTCTAGCCTAATTTGTTTGCCCAATTTTTCAGCGAATTTTTCTCTATTAACACTTCTCAACCGGGCTCAGATTATTTTTCTTACTTAGAAACTTGCACCCAAACTTCTTTATCTTCCATTGTCATTCCCTCGTCTATTGTTGATGAAAAGGTTAATAAACTTGAAAGATAAATACACTGTTGGCCCTGATGGTTTACTTTCAATAATTAAAAAAAAAAAATGCTCTTCTTCCCTTCTGAATCCCTTGACTGCTCTCTTCCAACTCTCAATTTCTCAAGACATTTGTCCTTCCTATTGGAATGTTGATTTTGAATAAATTATTAGGAAATTATTGTCAATTCTTTTTATTATGATAATATTGGTATGGTTCAATTATGTATGGAACAAAATATCGGCCAAATGGCCGCCGCGACCTCGGGGGCACACCTCCAACCGGTGGCCCAAAATTTTGATGACGCTGAGGCATAATTGAGGTTCTATGCAGTTAATGTGCCGAATTATCTCATCCTTTAGCTCTTGATTTGTTGCTGGCTTATCGACGTACACTTTTTCTTTCAAATAACCCCAAAGAAAGAAGTCCAACGGTGTCACATGATCTTGGCAGCCAATTGACATCGCCACCACGTGAGATAACACGGTCATTGAATTTGTCGCGCAAAAGAGCCATTGTTTCGTTAGCTGTGTGGCAAGTGGCACCGTCCTGTTGAAACCACATATCGTCCACATGCATATCTTCCAATTCTGGCCATAAAAAGTTCGTTATCATCTCACGATAGCGAACACCATTCACAGTAACTGCCTGACCAGCCTCATTTTGGAAAAAATACGACCCGATGATGCCGGCAGCCCACAAACCGCACCAAACATTCACTCTTTGTGGGTGCATTGGTTTTTCGACAATCACTCTAGGATTATCATTCGCCCAAATGCCCAAATCTGTTTATTGACGAATTCACTAAGGTGAAACTGTGTCTCATCACTGAAGATGATTTTTTTCGAAAATTGATCATCGACAGATGCCATTTCTTGCCACCATTCATAATAAGCCTGAATAACTTTAACGCGTTGCTCGATTGTGTATCTTTCCATGGTTCAAATTGAATTAGTCTGAAATTGAGAAATGTCAAATGAAATGCAGAAAAAAACTTGACGTTTAAGGTGTGGTTCACATTCAACATCGGCCCTTAAAATTTAACCACCCTTTATTATCCCGATTCATAAAAATGGCCCCAAGAAAGAAATCTCTAATTACCGCCCTATCGCTAAACTCTCGTGCATCCCCAAGCTCTTTGAATGCATAGTATATGACACTATGCTCTTTCACTGTAAACAATTTTTTTGCCCCCAGTCAACATGGGTTCCTCAGTGGTTGATCAACTACAACTAACTTAGTTGATTTTATCTCTGGAGGAATTTGTGCAATAGAAAGTTGCAAAGAAATCGATGTTATTGCAACTGACCTTAGTAAAGCCTTCGATTAAATATCCCACAATTTAATTCTCTTTAAACTATAAAGCAATAATTTATATGAACGTCAATACAAGGTCCTTTTTAGAAACTCAGAATCTGACCCAATCTTAGCATCCTCGGATGTTCCACAAGGAAGCCGTCTCGGCTCTCTGATTTTCATCTTAACAATCAATGATGTTGACTGCGTCATCAAAGACTCCTCCATTTCTGTATATGCCGATGATAAGAAAATATACAGATGTATATCCTTCCCTGTTGATTCCGACCCCCTTCAGCTCAACATAGACAGATTTTCTACCTGGTGCCGGAAAAACTTTCTCGAGCTAAACGTTACCAAGGGTCAAGCGATAACGTATTCCTGGAAAAGCTCCCCACTCTCTCCTCGTACCTATTTTATCAATAATGAGCCGGTTATACAAGTTGATTCGTTGCGTGATCTTGCAGTTTTATGCGATAAGGAACTGAACTTCCGATCCCACATCACTAGTTCTATTAATAGAGCCAACTCCGCACTCGGTTTCGTTAAACGATCCCTCACATTTGTTAGTCCCTTCTCGAATATGCTAGTCAGGGTTGGTCTCCTTTTTATGCTTCCCATTCACTTCGAATTGAAGCCGTCCAACGCAGATTCCTTCGTTTTGCTCTTCGTGGGTTACCATGTCCGATATGTTTAACCTCCCACCGTATGTTGATCGCCTAAAGCTTTAAGACTTACAACCGCTTGATACACGCAGGAAAGTGGCACACATTGTTTTTGTCCATCAACTTTTAGCTGGCAATATCGATTGCCCTGCGCTTCTTCAAAGAATTTGACTCTACACCAACCCTAGAAGTCTCAGATAGGCGTCACTCTTCGATCTCAACTTTCACCGCACCAACTACGGATTTAAGGAACCTATGAATCGCATGCTACATGCTGCTAATAGTATGCAAAACTCCTTTGACTTCCACTCCTCCAAAAATTCCCTAAAAATCTCTCTATACAAAAATTCTTAGCCCCAAACCCCTCTTAAGCTAAGTTATTTTTAGATTTTGCCGTTAGTTTGCTTTGTATTAAGCTAATAAAGTTAAACAAATTCTTAGGACGGGAGGGGGTCATGCCCCTTCTCTCCGCATGAGTTTGTTGCTATTTGCTAAATAAATATCCTGTCTCGAAAGTATGAATATTATCATAAACAAGAGTTCCTTACGATCCAGTGTATACTTACTTTTGTGACTGAGTGTCCCTTGAAATTATTTTTCATGTTTTATTCTGAAATGTAAAGAAAAAGCTGCCAGAACCTGACAAATATAATTTGAAAATCACATTTTGTATAGATTTTTTGTGACATTCTTACATTTTATTATGGATATACAGTGTATCAAAGTAAAACTCGTACAATGCGTCAAAGTTTTGTTTTTTGCTAATAACTTTTAATATTGGTAACTTAGTTTATTGCAATTATTATAATTTTTTGTAACACATCAATGGCTACTGATAACAGTTCAATTTAAATAAAAAAACAAAATGCAACATAGTTTTAATATAACATTTATTAAAGAACTCGAAAATTCACTTCAAAGATAAACTCGTACATGATGCATTAATTTTAAAGAGTAGTAAAAAAACAATGAATTAGTATTTTGTCGGGAGACCCTTATTGTCTTTAACAGCCTTTAACCTGTTTGGCATAGATCTAACCAATTTTTCACAGTAAGAGGGTGGTATTTTGGTCCATTCTTCCAGCAGCACCTTTTTAAGGTCATTTTTATTGGAGATATGATGCAATCTTACCCGGTCTTCCAAAAAACTCCATAAATTTTCAATAACGTTAATGTCTGGTGACTGTGGAGGTGTTTCAATCACTTTCGGACAGTTGTACAGCAGCCACGATCGCACTTTGTAAGCTTTGTGCTTGGGATCGTTATCTTGATAAAATTGGAAACGATTTCTTATCCCAAGTTTATCGGCACTAGCATGTAAATTCGATTTTAAAATATTAAGGTACATGTGTTGGTCCATTATGCCGTCAATGAAATGCAAATTTCCTACTCCTGATGCTGCCATACAACCCCAAACCATGACCGATCCGCCACCATGCTTGACGGTTGCTCTTAAATTTTTTTCTTTGAGCTCTTCATTGGGCTTACGCCAAACATTAACTTTCCCATCGGAACCAAAAAGGTTGAACTTGCTCTCATCAGTGAAAATGCACGCCTTCCAGTAGTCAAAATCCTTGCAAAGGTTCTCTTTTGCGAAAGCAATCCTCTTCAGTTTGTTGATTTTGCTAATGAACGGCTTCTTCCTGGCTACCCGTCCATGGTAATTATTGTTCCTTAAAATATTTCGAATTGTTTCTGGACATGCTTTCTTCCCCAGAAACTTTTCAGCCTCTTCAGCCAATTTGGGGGCACTAATTTTTGGATTATCCTTAACTTTCCGAATTATCCACCGCTCATCCGCATCATTAAAAATTTTTCTACCGCTGGTTTTTCTTTTATTTTGTATGGCTCCTTCTTCTTTGTACCGCTTAAGGATGTATTGGATGGTTGAGTGACTGCGATTCACCAAAACACCAATTTCTCGCATGGTCTTCCCATTTTTAAAATGCATTATTGCAAGATTTCGCACATCTACAGAGGTTTGGCCGTTTTGTCTACCCATTTTGTACCGATTCAAATAATTTACGTTTGAAAAACTCGCAGAACTGACAGCGTAAATAATAAAAATTAATTTGTTCCTATGGCTATTAAATATGGCAAACTTAAACAAAGAAGAGTTTTGTACGAGTTTAACTTTGAGGTGTTGTTTTTTACTAATGAAGGTTATCCTATCATATTGATACTTTTATGGCAGATTTTTGTAAGTTTTTCCTAAGAAATCTATGAGTGACTATTTTAACTGTATAATAGGTACAGAATTTTTAAAATATAATGGTTCCATACTACTTGTTTCTTCGTTTTCCTAAAAACCAATACTTTGTACGAGTTTTATTTTGATACACTGTAGTGCGTACCCACTCACACCTATCAAAGTTTTAATAAGAAATTGCACGTTCCGCTTTAATTTAATTTTCAGTTTATTAAAAATGAGAGAAAAATGTAGTGTCATACGGGCTTTACATATTTGATTTAATTTTAAAAATATTAATTCATAATACTTTTCATACAAAATTATTTCAAAAGAAATATTTTTTTTCCGACTTTATTTTCGATTTTTCTTATGGAAAATACATTAGGCGTTTTTCTTTTTTAGTTCAGAGTAGAGCCTAAACTGTCAAACAAAAAATTGTGTTTCTTTTTTAGCTCAGAGCATTCAGAGCTCCAATTTTGTGTTTCTTTTTTCATGTTCAGAGCATGTTCAGAGCGCGCTCTATGAGCTCAGAATAAAATAACTGAGCAGACAAAGTTAAATGCTGAACACAAGCATTTGACAGCTTTGACAGTTCAGGTGTGTTTCAAAAATAGTTCAGTGCTCAGAGTCAGAACACGCTTCTTTGAGAGGGCGTTTAGAACAAGCTCAACATACTCGGACTCTGTTCAGAGTTCTATTCTGAACTGAAAAAGAAAAACGCCTATTACCTATCAAATCTGAACACCATGTATGTTCCCTTCGAGTTTTACCCATTCTCTGCTAGGTGCCGTGTCGGAAACCCAATTAAGAGAATGTAAGCAGGCCCTTACATTCTTATGTGGCGATTCCAAAAAGTTCCTTTTTTCGATTTTGAAGTGAACTTGACATTATACCCTTAAGCAAATTCACTGACCCAACTTTGTCGGTCTTCCTTGGATCATTTCAAAACGTAGTGTCTCACGCATACCTACAAAAAATTTGTGTGGCTAAAGCCATTTTGTTTTTCTTTTCCCCACACTTTTTTTCAGTTCATTTTTGTACGTGGTGTAGAGAAGACATGTTGTTTTTTAGTTTAATTCTTATGAAAACTTGAGAAATTTTCAATTAGTAATATAAATTTAAATATTAGTCGTTCATTTTATTTCTATTATTATTTATGTGTTTGTAAATGTTTTGTTTTATTAACTGATCAATAAAAGTTTCTTTAAATGAAAAAAAGGCTTTGTTTGTTTGTTTTAGGTAATGTAAACTCGATTGGAGAAGTAATTTTGTTTTGATTCGATTTGGATCCGTTTTGGTTTCAGCTTTCACTGAGTATGGTGAGCTCTCTTTCTCACAATACATGCACAAGTGGGTCAGTGGCGATTCTAATTTCCATACTAATTTGAGCCGCCAAACGCAATTTTGAGGATCCATATTTAGATCTGTATGCGAAGTCGTCCATACGTTGTTGACTATGTGCACGGATCCAAAACGGACTAGTTTGCTTGAAGGGTACTAATACGTCAAATTGAAAGTCGCGGAATTTTCGGAAGACGAGTTGTTTATTTTTTAGTTGCAACGAATTCTACATAATTTAACAAGATATTCAACAATATATTCAGTCAATATAGTAATAAAAATAATAAATTGTGCGTTGCTTATTGTTATTACCAAACAAAAATTTGACAAAAAAAACGTTTCGCGATTGAAAGACGTGATCAAAATTTTCAGTGCAAGTGAAAACTTCAATAACATTTCTCTTTAAGAATATACAACTAATTCGTAGTTCAAATAAATAATATACCAGCGAATTGCAGAAAATTCCAAGAACTTGAATGCAAGTTATCTCAAGATGTTTTGAAAAAATGTAAGAGTAAACAAATACAAATTTCATTTTGTTACTCAAAGATTTTGCATTATTTTTCTCCTTAACAGGCGTTATGGATGGCCTACTGTGTTTCCAACATAAATGGAGCTGATCCAACAATCCCGCTGCTGCTTGAAATGGAACGCAGAGGTCACCCTGCAACGTGACAAGGAATTGATTAATGCACAGTCTCAAAATAAAAAGCCATTTAATGATTCTCCCTCCGAATCCGAGAATGCTTCGAATGAATTTTCATGCCACCTGCAAGCATCTAGCGACATTTCCACTTAGAAAGCGACAAAAAATATTTTGGAGTCGCTAGATTATTTCTAGCGACTTTTCTAGTGACTTCTGAACTATCGAAAAAATATGCCATATACCTACATTTTGTTTGAAAACAAACTAGTCTCATTTTCTTTTTCCTCTTCATTAAAATCAGAATAAGTAGATTTTTATAAATTTTACCTTTTCACGAAAAAAATATTGTCTTTTGTTTTAAAGACGTTTCTTTGTTTTAATTTATTTGTATTAATTGATTTATTAAGCTTCGAGGTTCAAGTTCAAGGTGTTCAAGTGTTCAACTTTAAATTTGATTACATCACTTTAAAAACCTACACTAGGCTTCATTCACACGAGGATGGAAATTGAATTTCAGAGAGAGATTGCAACAGAACCTTGATTTTCCCGCTTAATTGATTTTAAAAAACTGCAGATAAAAAACTTACTTGACCGAAAAATCAGACAAAATGGGCAGTGCAATTGAGCGGAGGATACTGCATTTATAATTTATTCCATTTTATATATGCTATAATAGACTTGTGTTAAAAATGAGACTGAATTGTTTTTTTTTTTTTTTTGATTTAAATAATTTTATTCTTTGATGGTACATATATTCCTAAGTTTTGTTGATACCTACTTTAAAGAAGTAAATTGGTTGTTCAGAAAGAAAATTGTTTGGTTTTTTTTTCTGGCGACTTCTAGCGATTTTTTGTTTTTGAAATTTCAGCCAATCTAGCGACTTTTGGAGGTTGGTCTACCGATTTTTATTTTCAGGTTGCGGGAACACCGCCTGCAGGAGATAGTCGATAGTTGATAATCAAAATGCAGAAATATTCAAAAGTTGGAATTTGTTCGTCTGTGCTAGACTACTTACTTGCAATCCAAATGATTGATACTCATTAAGAAAATGTACCTATAGGAACACAAAAAGGTATACAACATTCCTATAGCGCTAGTAGGTTAGCAGGGACGTGGCAAACAAAATTCCAACTTTTGAATCTTTCTGCATTTTGATGAAAAATTCAAAACGTTAGAATTTGTTTTGAATGGTGATTTTTATGGTTTGGGTTAATATATCTAAAACCAAGAAAAACAAAGTGAAATAAACAGGAGTGAAATAATTCTATTTGAAATAAAATACAAATGTCTTTATAATTTATGGAATGTTTATAAAGGTAAAAGGAACTTTTTTTACATCGAAATTATTGCACTCAATTGAACTCATAATACGAGAAATTAAAGGAAGGAATATTTGTAAGTTTTAATAAAGTGTAAGTAAAAAATGTATTGTCTGACAAATAGCCTACAAGTTGTAGTTTAAAAAAGACATTGCGCTGCTTTTGTTGGCTTTAAGCTGCTACGAATATTTGCAATTGTAAGGCCAACTTTTAAAAGGACTCTCTCGCATGGTACACTTGTTGCGACAATGCAAAGCCTCTTAAGGGCAAGATTGTACAGTCGTGGGTTTATTGTTTTTCTTTCGTTCCACCATTTAAGGGGATCACCGTTGCGTCGAATTGGGGTTTCATTGATATACTTATCAATTTCCAAGATACTAGCTGCATGTTGGTTTGGGTTAGAAACGATTAAATCTAAATGAGAATCGAATTCTCCCCAGATAAGCGAATCGTTTTCTTTACGTAATAATGATTCGGAATTAGTTGTTGAAGTTGTTGCAGTGTAAGTATCTGGATCCTTCAAACATTTTTCGTATGCCGATTGGTTAGAGAACCCATGTTTTTTGAATCGCGGATCCAAAAATGTAACTTGTGCTACTCCATCATCCACAAATTGATTTCCTTTTTTGAATCGGTTTTTGTTGGAATTTGAAAGAGTAGTAATAATGAAATCAATTTCGTAGGTTGCATTATTATTTTCTACAGACATTTTATTTAAATGCGATCTTATTGCTTTGATCATAAGCATCGTTTTCGAAATAGTTTTTTCAGCCCACATTTGTTCCGTTATAATTAGCATGAAAAACTTTAAAAATGTTTGTTGCCCTCTCCAAAATTGTCCAGTCCCTGGCCGACAAGCAATTTTGGTCTGGATTTTCAATTGTCAGAACTGCAAGCACTGCTGATTTAACAGTTAGAATTCTATTCAGCATTTCGTAGGTGGAATTCCACCGAGTTATGCAAGATTGCTTAAGCTCCGTTTCCATGCTTGAAATTTTGACTGTTGCTTTTGATTTTTTTTTGAAAAAGGCAACAATATTTTTTACTTTAACTATTTTCGACTCGACAATAGGAAGTCTTTCACCAACAACGAAATTAAGCCTTTGTGCAAAACACGAGAAATGGTTCCACTTTTTTTATTTCACAGCCCCCAACGACATTACAAGCACTGTCGGTCACAACACAACACACTTTTTCGGCTACATGAAATTTGGCCCCAATGAAAAATGTTCCCAAACAAAAAATGAAAAATAGCCTGAAATATTTAAATGAAAAGCAACAACCACAAAAAAAAGATTAAATTTTGTGAATTGGGGTGATTTTTCATGTTTTTGGGGTTATTTTAATTTTGGGGTAAAATTCCATTATGAAAAATGGCCCCCATACTTCTTAATCTTAAACAATAAATGAAAAATCACCCCAAAAATGGGGTATGAAAAATAGCCCCAAAACTTCTTTCAAATTAAAAAATGCCTCAAACCAAACATGAAACATGCCGCGATTTTTTCGAACGATTATTTTAATTAGACTTTTCAAAATTTAAAACGATCATTCTAATTTTTGTACAATTATTAAAAATGACAATTCTCCGATAGTGAATAATAAACGTGCAAAAAAATAAGAATGCTCCATCCAAATTTTGAAAAGAATCTGATTAAATAATCGTAGGCAAAAATCGCGCGATTTTAGTGTACGATTTTTTAATAAAATCTGTATATAAAAACTTGAATGCTCTTTTTATACCTATTTTGAAAAAAATTTATTAAATAAATCGACCCAAACTGAAAAATGAAAAAGGCCCTAAAATGTGAAAAATCACAAAATTGATCAATTTGTGTTGTTGCTTGTCATTTACATTTTTGGGTCCATTTTTCATTTCTGTTTTGATTTAATAATTTATTTTGGGGCCTTTTTTCACTATTTTGGGGTGATTTTTCCAATTTGAAAATGGGGCAATTTTTCATTATGAAAAAAAGCCCCACTTTTGGGGCCAATTTTCATTTTTTGTTTGGGGTCATTTTTCATTGGGGCCTAATTTTATGTAGCCCACTTTTCATAGAGGTTCCATTTCTTCAATTCCGAGCTAAGCATGTTTCCCAAGTTAACGATGGTGTGGCTTTCGTCATAAGGAATGCATCCTAGGAGACTGCTCTTGAATGAAGTGGACGGTAATTCCGATGTAACTTTGCTGCGTAATAGAAGTCCAAGCGTCTGTTGTGGCACATACAGCTGGAACTGTAGCTAATACGTCTTGTACTTTTACTCTTGTTTCTTCATAAAGCCTAGGTATTAAGGAATTAGAAACGGTTTTCCTTGTAGGTAGCTGGTATTTTGAGTTACGCATTTGAACAAATTTCTTGAATTCTTGGTCTTCAACCATATAAAATGGATGATATTGCTTAACTATAGTTTTGACGATTCGTTCGTCTAATTGTTTGGAGTCGTTTAATGAAATGGGTTTTTTAATATATGTAACTTGAAATTGCTTGTTGTCGTTGTACTGTAAGTCGAAGCGTTTGATTGGAGGCTGATGTAGCTGCTGTAGAAGCTGAGGCTGAAGTTGAAGGACGTTCTGTTGTTGCAATTGTACTGCAATCGTAGGTGGTTGAGAATTTTGTTGTTGTTGGTTGACAGAAGATGAAGTAGGGTTGTTGTTGTCGGGTATATTTCGCTCTTGAATATATTGCGCCTTTTCAATTGTTTTGCCGACGTGTTTGGTTTTTAAATGCCTTCCCAGATTTCCGGTTGCAACTTCGCTGATACTGATAATTTTTTGGCAATGGACGCATTTTGCCTTCTTCTCAGTTGCCTGAGAAAAATGCATCCAAATTGGACTACGTTTGTTTATGGGATCCATTATAATTACTTTGCTCGAGAAAGTTAAAAAAAATCATATTTATTTAAATTTCGTATTCAGCTGAAAAAAAGAAAGCTACCTGTAAAATTAAAATAAAATTATCCTTGATTTAAATTATTTTAAGAATTCATTTGCTGCCGGAGACAATAGGTAGGTACTTTATTTGAATCGCAACCAAAAGAAAGAATGAACGTTTGAATTTTGAAAACAACGAAATTTTCCCATTTATTCGTAACCAAAATGGAAAAGAAACACTTAGGATTGAAAAAATGAACGATTGGAAAAGAATGAAATTATCCCATTTTATGCGCAAAAAATGAAACAGAAACCAAAATGGTTGGAAAAATAAACGATTGAAAAGAACGAATCATTGAACTGAATGACATATGAACGATTGAATCTTTTAAAATGAACGATTGACATACCTCTATTGTGGTGTAAGTTTGCCAATTTGCCAATTTCGGTCAGTTGTGGGATGCATTTGTCTCTTTTACATAGATTATGGTTGTCTTCTTTGGTGTGTGACTGCGGTGTTGTATAGTGTTTTATTTTGTATAGTTAATTTGTCGTTAAGTATGTTTTGTTGTTCTATTCTGTTTGCCTTGTATATTTCGTATTCCTCTAGTGCGTCTAGTTTTATCCTTTCTTACATATGTGTATGGGTGTCAGGTTAGTCTCAAAATTAGTATAGTTGTGGTTGTTGTCGATCAGGTGCCGTGCAAATGTGGATTTCGTTTTTTGTTTTGATCTATGCTCTGTGAAACTGTCGTTAAATGTTCTGCCTGTTTGTTAAATGTAGAATTTCTCGCAGCAGTCACATTTAATTTTTTAAACTTGTTTTTGTTTCTTTTTTAAATGTTGCAATATTTTTTGTGTGTTATTAGTTATTTTGAATGAAATTTGTGTGTTTATTTTCTTAAATTCATTTTGCTAAATTTGTGGGAGCAATTTCGTGTATTCTGATGATATGTATGTGTTTTTGTCTGTTGAAATTACATCTGTGGTGTTTTTGTTGTTTTTATTTTATTTTTGAGTGTTAATTTGTCTATTATTTGTGTATTATAAAGATTTTCTGTTGCTATAAATTTTATTGTATTTACTTCATCGGCATAGTCTTGTTTGCTCATTGGTACATTTAATAATCGATTAATAAATGCATTGTATGCTGTCATTTTATGTGCATGTGGGTGGTGGGAGTCTTTCTGTATTGTGATGCTTGTGGGTGTTGGTTTTCTGTAAAATTTAAATTGAAGTCTGTTCTCATTTTTGGTGATACTCAGACTCAGGTGTAAATAGTTGAAGGTAGCCGCATTTTTTTGCAAGTCCGAAGGGATTTGGTTGCAAAAAGTGACATCGGGGCTTAACAAAACAAACTATCGATAACAAGTATGCAATTCACGCCGGTAACACAGTTTTTCTCCGTGCTTAAGTAAAGCCCCTAGAATTCTCAGCGCTTAGCTAAGCCCGAAGGGGATTAGTTGTTGTTGCATCTAACACGTAAATTGTAGACCAGGACATAAGCCCTATTCTGCTATTCATCGGGGGGAATTTTTCTTGTATTTTCACTAATCACTATTCTGCTATTCATTCGAAGTGAATCTGGGTTAAAGTAGGTAAAGTGGGTAATATTCACGTGAATGCATTCACTCTATACAATTCAGATCCGCATATGAAATGTTGCGGATTTTTTTCATTTTTATTGGATTGCCTGGGAAGTGATTAGTAAAATATAAGTAAAATCTTGTTTATTGCCTAATTTAGAATATGTGTCTGTAAATGATAACTAATGTGGTTTTCGTTTCAACCATTTCAGTTTGGGTGTCAGATCTTAAATTTTATTGGCAAAAGGAACAGAAAACGTGATTTTAGTTTGTTTTGCAATTGTGTGAGTGCCACTTTTGAAAAAACACTGATAAATGTCACTTTTCTTTGATGTGTGTGCAAGTGCGTGTGAAAATATGTGTAAATCTTGCTAAAAATCGAGATCTGCAAAATCGACTTCAGATCGACAAAAATTCGATTTTTTTGGTCGAAAGGAAAAACTTGTCACAAATCAAAAAAATCGATTTTTTTGGTCGAAACGAAAACCACATTATTATCATTTTTCGAGGTAGAACAACAAATAGAGATCAATTCATCCCTTTATTTTCTGCAATTAAATTAAATCCAGTTTTTCAAAAAACAAGTTCCTGCTCTGTTTGTTGATTTTCTTATTCCTCTGTTTGGAAGTGGAAAAAAAGTTTAATAACTGTTTATATTTGTTGTTTTTTTAATTTAAAATGATTATCCAAAATAATTTACCCAAATTTCCCAAGATTTTCACATGAAAAGCTGTTTACGTGAATGTCAAATAGGTTTGGGATAATGAAGTTCACCCAACGGATAGCAGAATGGAAAGGTAGAGCGAAAGGGAATCGAATGGGTGAATCGAAAGTACGATTCACGTGAATAGCAGAATAGGGCTGATAGTTTTTTTCAAGCGATTTCTTCGGGGCTTGCAAAAAAACACGGTTGGTGTTGTTGCATTCGACTTCAGCCGTGAATTGTATTTTGTCGTTAATGTTGTTGATAGGTATATTCTTTTTAATAAGTCAATTTGTCTATGGGTATCGTCAAAGATACCCATAGACGATTTACGAATTTTCTTATGGAACGTACGATCGCTCTATAGAGCTCGAGCTGCTCAGCAGCTAGCCGATGCCCTGTCAAAATATAAAGCTGACATAACAGCACTCCAAGAAATAAGATGGACAGGGAATGGTGTTCTACAGAAGAAAGATTATGACTTATACTACAGCTGTCATACAAAACACCATGTGCTCGGGGTAGGCTTCCTAGTCGGCGAAAAAATGAAGTCTGCCATCATCGGCTTTAACGCTATAAGCGAAAGGCTATGCACCCTTCGCGTGCGAGGCAAATTTAAGAACATCAGCCTCATTAACGTTCACGGACCTACGGAGGAGTCCTTAGACGAAGAAAAAGAGACTTACTACGAACAAGTCGAGAGGGCCCTCAATGCCTGTCCAAGGTATGACGTAAAAATCATCCTTGGGGATTTGAATGCAAAAATAGGTCGGGAGCCGGTATTCAGGCATTACGCAGGCACCCATAGTTTGCATGAGAACACTAATGACAATGGACTTCGAGTCTTAGAATTGGCAGCATCGAAAAACATGGTCGTTGCGAGTACCAGGTTCCCGCGTAAAGATATCTACAAAGCCACCTGGGTATCACCTGATGGAGTCACTCGTAATCAAATTGACCACGTGTTGATAGACCGTCGCCACTACTCGAACTTGATGACGGTACGAACGTACCGAGGTGCCAATATCGACTCGGATCACTATCTTGTTGGTATGGTTTTCCGAGGGCGGATTGCCTTGCGAAGACGTATTGCATCCGCCGGTCAGGTTCGAATCAACACGGCTGCTCTGCGCAATGAAAACACCAGTAACACCTTTGGTAATGCGTTAGGAATCGCCCTAGAGCTGGGTAGAGTAAGTCCTGGAGACAGTATGCTGGGCGTAGATGAGAAGTGGACACGCCTTAAGAATACTGTCATTAGTACTGCCAACTCCATCTTAGGCAGCAGTCGTAGAAATCGGAACGACTGGTTTGGTGATGAATGCAAGCTAGCGACTGAACGTAAGAATGTTGCGTACCGAGCAATGCAACAATCTCATAGAACGCGGGCACGCGAAGACGAATATAAAGAGCTCAGAAGAATTGAAAAACGGCTTCACAGACAGAAAAAATCAGCCTGGGAGAAGAACATAATCTGTGAAATAGAGAAAAGCCGAGAGCGAGGTCCGCACCAGGCGCGGAAGTTCTACCAATCCGTCCGAAACATGACGCAGTACACACCACGCTGCACATACTGCAAGGACGGAGAGGGAAATCTGATCACCCATCCTCAAAGCATACTTGAGCGATGGGAAGTGTACTTCAATGAATTGCTAAATGGTCAGCTCACTGCAGAAGTGGAGGCTCCACTACTTCAAGAAGAGTAACCTATGTTGCCGCCACCAAGCATAGAAGAGGTTGAGAAGGCTATAGGCCGGCTAAAGAAAAACAAAGCCCCGGGAGCCGATGGTATACCAGCCGAACTATTTCAACACGGTGGGCCAGCTTTACGTCGAGCAATTCATGAGATTATAGTGCACGTGTGGGAGCATGCAGAAATTCCAGAAGACTGGCGAAAAGGTATAATTTGCCCCATACATAAGAAGGGAGATGTCACAACGTGCAGCAATTATAGAGGTATCACGTTGTTGAGTACCGCCTATAAGATACTCTCCTCTATCCTACAAGACCGGATAACCCCATACGCTAAAACCATCATCGGACAATATCAGTGTGGTTTCATTCCAGGCAAATCAACAACTGATCAGATCTTTACCCTTAGGCAGGCGATGGAAAAATGTCTAGAATTTAACATCCAAACATACCACCTGTTTATAGACTTTAAGGCCGCCTACGATAGCATAGCCAGGGTAGAACTTTACAAAGCCATGAGAGAATTCGGCATCCCAAATAAATTGACACGACTATGTAGGTTGACCATGACCAACGTAACAAGCCAAGTAAAAATAGCCGGATTGCTATCCAAACCAATCAACATCTTTAATGGACTCCGACAAGGGGATGGTTTGGCCTGCCTCCTCTTCAACCTGGCGTGGGAGAAAGCAATCCGTGACTCTGGCACGGCAACAAGAGGGACCATCGTCAACAGGTCCAGCCAGATACTGGCTTACGCAGACGACATCGACATCATCGGAAGAACTGAGCAAGCTGTACATGATTCCTTCATCCAGATCGAGCAGGCGGCACAAAATCTGGGGCTGCACATTAGTGAAGGTAAAACAAAGTACATGGTGGCGTCGAATGCGAGAGGAACAGTTGGTCAAACAATCAAGGTAGCGGAGCACGAATTTGAAGTTTTGCAATCCTTTAAATACCTTGGGTCAATAGTAGCAGCCGATAACAATATAGAAGAAGAAATACGCGGGCGGCTTCTCAAATCCAATAGAGCCTACTATAGTCTGTCAAAGCACTTCAAATCCAGAAATCTCACCATAACTTCAAAACTGCTGCTGTACAGGACCATGGTCCTGCCAGTACTCACATATGGATCCGAGACTTGGGTGCTTAGCAAAAGGCACTCCGACCTCTTAGCCGCGTTCGAGAGAAAAGTCTTAAGGAGAATTGTTGGCCCCATATGTGAGGAAGGACGATTCCGGAGACGGTACAATCATGAATTGTACGCAATCTACCTTGAAGCAGATATCGTGACAAAAATTAAGCTCGGTAGACTCCGGTGGGCAGGGCACCTAGCTCGCATGAGCGAAGAGGAACCTGCTCGGAAAGTTCTTTGTGGTACATTCTATGGTAGACGACAGCGCGGTAGACCATGCTTGCGCTGGAGAGATGGCGTAGACCAGGACGCCCGGAGCCTTGGGGTGAGCAACTGGATGGCGGTGGCTCGAGATCGGGAGAGACTTGTTGAAGGAGGCCAGGACCGGACCCCGGTTGTCGAGCCGACGATGATGATGATGATGATCGTCAAAGATAATAAAAGTGTCGTCAACGTATCTGGTGTAGAATATTATTTTTTATTGTTGTTTATTGAGGTTTGATAGTTTGTTTTTGTTTTCGTAGTCGTTTAGGTAAATGTCAGCCATTAATCCGCTTTAGGACGAACCAATTGCTAATCCTTCATCTTTTCTGTAAATTTTATTGTTGAATGTAAAGTAATTTTGTTAAGTGCCAGTTGTAGTATAAATATGAGTTCGTTTATTTGTTGTATATTGAGTTTTGGTCCCTCAAATATTGCTCCACCGCAAACGCGCGGTGCGCTCTCCACCAGCGACTCATGGCGACTAACAATTCCGCTTTGAATGATGCCCCCCTGCTTAGTTCAACACACTAGTATTTCGATAATCGCAATTTAAAGTTGAAAAATTCCCGCTGGACACCCTATATACCTAACTCTTAAAAATTATTAAAATTAGAACAAAAGAACTTAAGTATAATTCAAAATTGTATTTTGATGAAAAAATAAGAAAGACAATTTAGAAATGTTTAAAAAGATTTCTCTTAATACGTAAAGATATTGTTAAATCTTATGTAAAACAATATTTTTAAATGTAATATATTAGTTCTAAGACGTAGCTGATAACCCATCCGGAATTTGCTATGAGGACTAGGGAGTGGGAGAGTTTTGTAATATACAGGGTCGCTGATGGAGCTTATAATTAAATTGGACATCACTTTTCAATACGATGAGGATTATGATGATAATATCAGCAAAAGAACTTCTGATCTGGTTGAAATATTAATCTAAAGGAAATCGTGAAAATCGTTGTTTAAAGTTGAACAAAATATTTGAGCGAATAATTCTTGTAAATGAAGTGCCATCGGTTCCAATCAAACATTCAATCGAACTGCCAATATGGGATCCGTTCCGAGTTAAAATGACTGAGCAATCGTGATTGCTGCTTACCTCACCCAGCACATGTTTGGTATCTACATACATTATAGGTAAATCCGAAAACACAAAATGGCTTACCAAGAATAGAATAGAATAGAAAATGTGTTTTTATTGAACAAAATAATGTTACAATTTTTCACAATAGTAGCATTGGCTTTTGCCACCAGCCCGAAAAGAAAAAAGAATTTTGTGTATACATATAATATATCCTCTTAATAATAACATGCAGATAAGTTTTATTTAAAATTCTTGATCAATTATTTGTTTTCTATATTTTAGAGGCAATTTTAAATAGCTGCAGAGCTTCATCCAGTTATCCCCGTTTAGTATTGATAAAATTTCTGTTTGTGATAAACTATTTTTACCCCAATGGCCTCTTCTTAATTCATTTAAGATTGGGCATATACCAATAAAATGATGAATATCCTCTCTTGCACTTAAGTTGCACAATGTGCATTCCTCACGCCTGTCGTTTCTATGTGGTGTATAATTCAAACCCAGTATTTCACCTCTGGCCTTAAAAATCGTTGATATTAGTCCAAAATTGTATCGATCGTGAAAATAATTATTTTCTCCAAGATCATGATGAAGCAGCTTATAGGTTACTCTTAAATCACTTTGTTGAGCTTGTAATTTAAACATTTCATGAGTGTGTTCTTCGATCCTCATTAGTAACATCGCCAGATTGTACTCAGAGCCAGGCTTTCTCCCAAAATCTCAATATTTTGTTCGTTTCCCAGTCTCAACCATTCACTGTAAAACTGTTGGTTTCGGCTTATTAAGTGCTTTGCTACAATTTTCGGTAGTCGTTGGTCTGGCATTTCCAGTGCTTTCAAGATATACAGAAAATATATTCTCAGTGTAAAAATATATAGTGCGGGTATCCCAGTTTCTAGATGCAGCATGTATGTAGGTGTGCTTTCTGGAAGCCTTAACATTTTCTTTATAAAAAAACGCAGTTACTTTTCCACCTCCTCATACTGGAAGACACCCCATATCGGCTCTGCGTAACACATGATGGATCTGACAACCGCTTCAAAAACTTTATATTTAGAACTTGCTGCTACCTTCTTTTTGCTCAAGATGCCTTTCCAGTTACAGTTAATTGCTTTCTTTGACTCTTTTAATTTTTCTTCAAGATGTTTTCTGAAAGATAATTTAGGTGTGAATGTAACTCCAAGATATTTGTACTCTCTGATTTTTTCGATTTCCAAATTTTGCCAAGTCCACCTTTCATCATGTGCGTATCTCCCAGTTCCATTTCGAAATATCATGATTTTTGACTTGCTGATATTCACTTCGAGATTCCACAAGATGATAAAGCAGAATTGATAAAGCTTGTTTATCATAATTTGCATCATGGAAGGAGTCTGAGCAAATAAAACAATCTCGTCAGCGTAGAGAAGAAGCTTGATACTGATCCCATTGAAATCAATTCCTGCCGGCAAAAACGTAGTCAGATCGTCCAAAAATATTGAGAATAAAAGAGGGCTAAGAAGACATCGTTGTTTTACTCTTGAGTTCGCTCGGAACCATTCCGAGAGTTTGCTTCCGTCCCAAACTGCAGTGTTATTTTCTTCATATATTCTTTGTGTTATTTTAATCATTTTTGATGATAAGCCAAGGTTGCCGAGTTTTAAAAATAGAGATCTTCTGTCAACGGAGTCAAAAGCTGCTTTGAAATCAACGAAGAATACATAAAGTTTCTTTCCTTTATCTAAGTATGACTGGGCAATACTTTTAAGAGTGAAGATGTTATCCACAGTTGAATAGCCTTGTCTAAACCCTCTTGACAAAAACTGCATATAAGACTTCTGTTTCAGTTTACATATATTTTTGCACGATCAGTTTGCTTCCTTGTATCTGAGTTTTGCAATTTCACATCTTGTGTTTTTCAATGTTCGAAGACATTTGAATGATTTTTTTCTTGCTGCAACGCATTCCCAATCAAACCATGGTTGTTTGCCTTTCGATCTTCCTGTTGATTGAAAAGGTTTTGCAGCTTCCAATATACAAGTTGCGAGGGAATCCGTACATTGTTAAGATAGATGAGCATCTTCTCCAATCGACCTTAGCTCTTGATTAAGATTTGATTGATACCGAATGCACAAGTTTTCTTTCCACTTCAACTTTGGTAGTAAACGATTTTCATTTGGGTTTCTTCCTGAATCTTTAAAAATTGTTGATGAAACTGCGATCGGTAGGTGGTCAGAATTAACTAGTTCTCGTACTTCCAGGTCATCAATGTAGTCAAGCCATTTTCCACGCAACAGGCAGTAGTCGATTGTTGAGCAAGCATTTCCCCTTATAAATGTGAAATGTCCATCCTTGTCGCTTTTAGTTCGGCCGTTTCATAATGATAAACCAATAGATTCACACATTTCAATACAGGAATAAAGAAAAGCTTGTCTCTCTCTGACGTAACTTCAATTAAAATTCTATCTACCGCATTTATACATCGGGCTCCAATAGAAGTTTCCATTTCCTTTTTTATGCCATATTAAAAACCTCCGCTCACTCTCCCGTGTGTAGAAATTCTCGTAGCTAGTATCCAATGAAGCTTATGGTTTTTAAAATAATTTTCAAAATTATCAAAATTTCTTTCAACGAATGTTTCAAGTAAAACAAAAATGTCATAATAATTGATTATTACTTAATCCTGATACATTAATACTATTACTATTTTTAATTCGGCTGACGGCATTATAATTAAATGCGATGTGATCTGGCCCTTGCACGCCATTCAGTTTGAGAGCCACTGCCTTGATCTTGTGTCTCCACCATCAGCTGTCCATTTGACATCGTCGAACACGAACTGTCACTTTCACCTTACAGTTGTTGTAGTCGGAGCATTCCGCCATCGCTATCACATTTTAAATTATTATTTTCATCGAATAAAATAAATAATCTTCGACTTTGAGAGTATCATCTGGCAATTGTGTTTTAATTTGTCTGTTTTTTGTTGTAATGTTTTGTTTAATTTTACCAGACGCCTTCTTCTTTCACGAATCGCGGCTGGATAGTCCCTGTGAATCGAGATACCAGTGCCTTTCAGTGTACTAGTGGCTTGAAGGATTCGAGCCACGGCTTCTCTGAGTTGCAACTCCACAACCATATTTTCGACATTTGTATTTGTAGACCGAATTTGTCTCACTGAGGAAATGGCAGCATTATTTTCGGATTTGAGTAGATCCAAGCACGTTTTTTTTGCCTTTTCAATCGCCATAATTCCTCTTTGTACCGGGAAATGCATAACAATGTTCTTCTCATTTGCCTTCTTCGATAGCCATTGAACTATTCGAGGGAAATGCATCATGTCTATTAATTTTTCATCCAAAATCGTCACCATTGTACCTTGGATGAGTGTACCTAGATCCTAAATGGCCATATTTCCAACCGAAATGATCTTGTTTCCATTTTGAACTTTTTTTGGCGGAAAATCTGGAGGATTTGGTGAAATTTGACCCAAATACTCTTTGCTCCTGAGGAGGAGTGCGTATTTTTTCCAGTTACTGGTGGACTCCGTTGCATTTTTGCTGTTTTTTTTTTAACAGAGATTTGTGTTCTACACTAAATGGAGTTTTTACAATGCAAATAACTAACTCACCTCGGATTTTTTGATGTTATTTGGCGGTATTTATTTCTGTTTTGCACTTATGATTGATTTAGTATATTTTATTTGCAAATTTTTCAAACTTTTGGCTTTTTAAATTTAACTTGGAGGATATCACGACCTGATCACTTGCTCTCTCTCTTTTCTGGCTTATCAGAAAGCAAGAAGTAGGTATATCTACTTGAATTCTTTGACCATCATCTTCAACCAACCAAGTGCCGAATATTTATTCTTGGGTATTAGTAAATATTTATATATTAGAATTCTAGAATAGAAGAGAAACAATACAGGTATGGAGTCAAATCTTCTTAATTCAAGCCGAATAGATATTAAAGATGTACCACTATGGCTGTCACTATTCCGACATATTTGCAATGATGTGTTGTGAGTCTGGGTTGGCCAAGGAGGCGTCTACAGTGCTAGAAGGGGGCAGCGGCACGCTTGCTTTTAGCATATGGCTCAGCTCGACGTGTACGGGTAATTCTTGCCCTCTTCCAACTACTTCCTTCACAGCAAACAAAATGAATCGTGTTTTTTTATATATGGAAAGGATAGGTTAAAAAAAGGAGTAGGATCGGAAAATAATGGGCTAGGAATTTCAAAAAAGGGAACGCACAAACAACATAGTTACCTATGCCACTGCATCTGAGGGAGGATGAGACTTCAGGTTTTCCCTAGGTGGAAATAAGTTTTATCTCTGCTAGAAGTAATTTCTATGCAAATATATATAAATCTTAGGTTTATACATATATAATAAATTATATATACACAAAAGTGATCGTATATTATCCTAAATCTAAGCCTAGAACGAAAACTTATAAAAAAAGAATTAACTTTTTTTCCACCCAAAAACTAACATCTGTCCCACTGTCTCCCAGACACAGTATTTCCTGAGTCTCCAGGAGGCTCTGCCAGATGTTATTGGCAACGGTTTGGCCTGCCCACCCTTGTGTCAGATGACGCAACCTTCGCCATCTTCTGGCCGTAATCTTGGAGATAGCCCCTAATAAAAAACTTCAGCCACAATTTAAATCATTATAAACAACGAATTTATAAACGAGCTTAAGTAAGAACATAATATTTAAGTCGGTAGTAGGTAAGTAATAAGTATACGGTTATGTATGAAAATACTTAATGCTGTAAGTATGAAGGCAGGTGCAAAGGTAAGTAGCTACATATTGTTGCGTCATGACATATTCTACTTTTCTTTAAGGTAACCTTTGAATAATAGCCATAGTACATCCTCTCCCGAAAAAGGGAAACGACAACTCCAATCTGACGAAAAATTTATTAATGGAGCTGTGTTTAAGGGGGCAGAGGAGAGGACAACAATAAATCATACCGAAAAATTAGCGCGGATTTAAGGCGAGACATGACACCATTCATGCCGCGTCTAAACTCGTTTCTGATATCCAATGGAACAAATGCAAAAAGCAGTGCACGGGTGTCTGTCTGGTTGATTTGAGAAGGCTTTCGACACCGTATGGCTAGAAGGCCTTTATCTAAAGCCAACCAGACTTGGCATAAGTAAACCGGCATTGTATATGCCTTATGACATGCACAATGGTAGAAAGTTTGTTGTCAAAAGTGGCAACATTCCATAATGAAAATGGTCTTCAACAGGGAGCAGTAAACTCACCGATTCTATTCAGCATTTACAACAGCGATCTGATAAGTAGTTTACCCCCGAGTGGGCGCGTGGTGTTTTGTAACACGAGAAGGCGCATGGTCTGCGATCGTAGACCACTTTTGTTCGCTCATCAGGCATTTGTTTTACCGTTTTTAGATTTAAAAGCATTTTTTACTTATAAAACTACTTATTACCTTTCGTATTCATTAATTAAAATATACTTATATTTCACAGTTTTTAGAATAAAAAAATAAAACAGACATGGCCCTTTTTTTGCCATTTTATTTTTCATTTTAATTCTAAAATAACCGCTTCAATTAATAATTAGATTAAATAAGGATTGTTAATAACAAGAACTGAACAAAATACATTAATAACACTTCAGTACCTACTTCAAGTCCAAAATTGTTTATTTTTGTGTTATTTTCTACGATCGTAGACCACGGGCCTATACTGGAGAGTTAACTCAGGCAATTGCTTATGCCTTTAATCGAATTGCGTACAGAACTGCCCCAAAAGTTGAGGTCATCAGAACTCTTTTGCAGAGTGACTTCGACAAGATTCAGCGATATTGCGATGACTGGAATACGAAAATCAACTTTCAGAAATCAGAAACTATTCTGTTTAGGACTCCGTTGTGTGGAGCCTCAAGGAATATGAGAAAGAACTGGCGCAAGCTAGTGATCGTGGGGCCAAATGAACATCCACTGGCGAATGAAAGTTTATAGTAAAGTACCTTGGCATCTGGTTAGATCAGTATTTGTATTTCATTTAATTTATTATTTCAATCAAAATTTACATTGACACATTAAGATTTATATCTTTTGGAGCATTTAAATACATTTTACAAAATTAAGGATTTACAAAAGAAAGAAAAAGAAAAGGAAACTATGTACATTTAAACTAGATTATTCAAAAAATATGTAATAAAGAAAAAGAAAGAAATTATGAAAGAATTCCAGAACTCAAGAGCAGAAAATATTTATATTTTTAAATTTAATTATAAAAGTGCAAAAATAGTTTTCTCCTAAATGTTGCAGGTGCGATAGTGCTCTGCAATTCATTAGGAAATAAATAAATTCCATAGACGGGGAAAAGTTCCGATCGGAGGATTTATTTGCTTCATGGTAACCGAATAGTAAACGAAATATAGACGTATTTGACAATAAATTTGTCAAAATAAAATATTTTTTAATAAGCAATAGTGAAAGAAGCAATGAAACATCTATAAGTCCAGCTGTGTTTTTTGGAAGCGGAAAGATATGAATAAAGCACATTAAATAAAGAAAAAAGAATTTCTTAAGAAAATATATCATATATTTTCCAACTCTCAGATGCATAAATTCAACCGGTCGTATTGCATATTGCATCTGGTTTGTTTTTTTTTTTTTTGTTTCTGAAAGTAAGAAATATACCTACATGTTGAAGTAAATAATTAAAAAATTAAAAGACGCTTATTTATTAATTTGTTTGTTGCTGAGCGTCCATTTCAGTCTTTTATTCTTTAACTTTATTTCGGGAATTTCACACTTCTAATTTTCTGTCGGGGAAATCGGAAAGCAAATATCTTCATACATCGCATGAATTCGTGATGCGTTGCTGCCATTTTGACATTTCATCGGCATGCTACGCAAGAATTTGATATTTTCAACGCAAATTAATTTTTTTTCTTAGATCTGTCGGATTGTCCTATCAGAACGGTTACAATGATACAAAATTCGTACATTTCGGAGAAATCGGAAAAAATTTTCTTCCGATCGAATACGATGATATGGCTGACTATAATATTTCGGTATAGAGTAAACAAACCGAACACAATCACTTAAAGCAACATTCAGTTTTCTCCTACATACACAAACTAAAGCTGGATAAACACTTGAGTTATAAGTAAAATAAGGCATTATTAATGACTTTATCAGATGTTTCTATATACTGGGTAACAAGAAGTCCGAGGAAGATCTCAAACTCCGAAATCCATAGTAAATTTTCCTTATCGTATCAGAAATTGCCTTACAACAACTCACATTACAGCATATTTTGTAACCCAAATAAGTGACGTCTTTAACATACGTGATGATTTCGTTATTAAGAATGACCAAAGGAAAATCAACAGGGTTAATCTCATCTCTAGCACATAACATAGCGACAGACTTCGTCAGATCGTCATTTAATCTAGCAATGCAGTCTTCCATCAGACCAATGGGACAAAAAATGTAAAGTATAACATCATCAGCATACAAATGACTGTTGTAAATGAAATCTGGAAGGTCATTTAAGTATAAACAATGAAAACAGCAATGGACCAAGTACCGAACCCTGGAGAATTCCAGCATTGGTTGTAAAGGAATTCGAGGTACCAACCTCAGTTTGAATACGCTGAACTCTGTTTACTAAATAGTTGCCCAATAGCTTAAGAGAACTTTGAGTTGAGTTTAGAAACAAGAATAGAATGATCAATACAGTCAAAGGCCTTAGAGAAATCTAAAAGATAGACGACTGCAAACTTGTCAGAGTCAAGCGCAAAGCGGATATCAGTTGTAACTTTAATAGCTGTAGATTCACAACTGTCTGAGCTTCGGAACCCGGATTGCCATTCAGATAGTAAGCGGTGTTCATTAAGGTAAGACTGCATTTGATCGTGCATTACTTTTTCAAGTAACTTTCCTGGAAAAGATAAAATGCTAAAAGGCCTGAACTCAGAGGGCTTGGAGGGGTTAACTTTTTTGGGTACCGGAATTTTTCCACTGCTCCGGAAATTCACCACTACATAAACAAAAGTTAAATAAGCCTTAAAAATTTAGGTGAAATAATATCTGGACCAATCGCATTAAATTTAACAGATTTAATTGAATTTAAAATCTCAGAAACACCGATACAAACAAAACAAAATGAATTTTCATTGTCAGGCCTCAGGCATATCAAAAATACTTTGGGGAATTTCTGAACTAGAGAAGGGGGGAGTCAGAGTCTCAACCATCACTTCAGGGAGAAAGGGACTTTTGTTATTGCTTTTGTCTTCTGTTACTCCATTTTTTCAAATTTATCCAAAGTTCTCTGCAGCTAAGTGATGGATCAAGTTTCTGTAACAAATATGAACGTCTAGAACTACGAATAGTAGAATCGACTTTGTTTCGAGCATAAATATACTGCCTTTTGTTAAACTCTGTTGGATTACTCTTAAATCTTCGGAAAAAGCGTTCTCTTTCGCGTATAAGAAATTTAATGTTACAAGTAAACCACGGGCATCTATTTAAACTCTGTTCTTTAGTAACTAATGGAACATACAAACTTAATAACAAGGTATTGAGAAAAGATACTTTAATATTAATATCCGGTGCGAAGAAAATCTCATTCCATTCTGAGCTATTAAAGTGAATCATCACATCATCATAGCTAAAATTTCTATAGGACCTGTAGCTGAAAGTTCTTAATGGATTAGTTCTATCTAAGTCGAATTGGGAAGAGCAGAAAATGAAATCATGAATAAACTCAAAAGTTTGATTTTGCCTTTATTCCAAAAATTATGAAGTTATAAAGTTGTTCCATTGTTTCAAAATGTTAATTATCTAACACAACTACCAATTTTTTGCTTTCACATTAAATTTTTTTGTAATTCATCAATAATAGTTGGCAATTGCAATTGCAATGAAAAGGAACGCCCCACAGATAAACGCGTTTCGTTTGAAAGTTAAAAAAAAAAAAACATATATCTTTCGCTTTTTTAATTTCTTTTAGAAAAAGAAGGTAGGGGAATAGTTTTTATATGTGTTTTGAGTCTCTCTGATTAAATTTATATTTACTTTTTTTAAGTCCCATAAGAGTATTTTAGTTCCCATAAGAAGTACTGTCTCTCAGAGAAAATTTATATTTACTGAGAGCGATACTTCTTACGGGAGCTTAAACGTTCTTATGGGACTACAATTTGACGTTTAACCTTCAAACGAAACACATTTGTCTGTGTTGCTTTCCTTTTCATCATCATTCAAAGATCTCATAGAGATGTAAATACAAGAGTTAAAGTATCAATCAACAGCAGCCATGCTGCAATATGAACAAAATGTGTTTATTATATTTTGAGGGTTACCGTAGTTTAAGAAAATATATTCTAAATAAATTATTTGGTTATCCATTCTGACCAAAACTTGTAAAAAGTTTTATACGTCGTATTCATTTTGTTTTCCCTTTTTTGCTGTCGACATTAGTTGTATAAAAAATGGATTTGTATAACATAATTATAGAGCTCCTATGTCGGAGAAGAATGACCGGGTACATTCTTTTTGTGTTATGTCATTATTTAAAAAATTGTGGCAGCAGAATACTAACGCGACACAAGTAAAATGGCATCATTAAAAACCAGTTGTTTTTATTAGTTTTTAATGACAAATATATTGGAAGATTTCAGAAAATCTTAATAATAAAAAGCCACTGACAACGCTTCATATTATCTGCAGCTTTAGATCCAATTTTTGTAATAAGAGCACGATCGCATTTTTTGAATTGTAAAAAAACAGACTTAGTGATTTTTTCATAAAACAAAATATTATAAATATGCATTATTTTTGAAGCGTTGTTATTTTTTGAAGAGGAAATTACTAGATGCGATTTTAATTGCGACAAGAATTAAGCCTACATATGCAACAATTTCCATAAATATTATATGTCATTTAACTTGTGAGATAAATACTCGCACCAAAAAACACATTATTTATTGACACGAGAGAATCACGAACACACATAAAAACTATTCCCCTACCTTCTTATTCGAAAAGAAATTAAAAACGCGAAAAATATATGTTTTTTTTTTAAGTTTACACACACTCGTTCTCTTTTTAACAAGTTCTGTAGAAAGAGACGCACTTCCATAGGAAGAGTTCAGAGAGCTTTACTAGATTTACAAACCCGCGTCTATTTTCGCATAAGAAGAATAAAACTCTTCCTATAGGATCAAGGGGCTCCCATAACTAGGCCATTTAGGGCTTTTAAAAATCTCATAAGAATCTTGAAGAATTCCTCAAGATTGGATTTAACTCCCTAAAATAAGTCTAGTAAGGCTTTCGGAGCATCTTATGAGAGGAAAAATGTTACTTGGGCGGGTTCACATTAGACTTGAAACAAGTTGGCCACCTATTGTTTACCACTGAAAAACCCATTTTATCACAGAAATGATTTAAAAGTCGTGAAGAACTATTATTGATTAAGAAATTAACGTTGAAATCACCTCCAATCAAAGTATTATCGTACTTTGGACTAAGTCTCAGTAAAGTTTCTTCAAGTTCCAATAGGTTTTCCTCTTTGAACATATTAGGTCGGTAATAAATGGCAACAAGTAATAATTTTTCAACTGAATTCCTCACTTCAATACAAATGAAGTCAATATTTCTTTCAACTGACTTAAAAACTGAATTCACAAGCAAATTTTAACGAATGTACATACAAGCACCACCCCCAACCCTATCTTTTCTATCTTTCCAGAAAATATTAAAAATAGGTAAAGAAACAAGGGCATCTGAGATATAAGGATTCAACCACGATTCAAAGACCATAACAACATTCAACATCGAGGTACTAAGCATCTGATATAATACAGTATATTTTGCCATAATACTTTCAGCATTTAGACAAAAAAAAATTAGCCCAAGATCATACGCACCACACAGCACATTCAGAACAAATCTTATATTATCAGGATCCATGCAAACAAATATAAAGTAGTAAATAAGCAACTACCACTTTCAATAACAAATAAGAGGAAAATATTTGCACCACCAGAAAGACATAAAGAGTAAAAAAAATAAAGAGAAATTTAAATAAAATAATAATACAAATAGAGAGAAAATTTAAGTTAAAACTAATTAAATGCGATAAATTATAATCAACAACTTCTATATGAGATTTTAAAAATATAAACATTTTAAGTGCATTAGGCTCAATTTCAAAACTCTATTAAAAAAAAAATTATAATAACAATATTAATAATTAATACTACCTACAAATGCTCTAATTACAAAAGTAAGTTTAAAGTACAAAAGAAAAATGTACATCATAACCCATCCCCAAAAGCAGAAGTAACGGCAACACCAACATCATCATCAACATTAACTATTCCAGCCACACCATCGGCCAAAGCAATCAAAGCACCCACAACATTATTTGCAGAAACAGAACAACTTGCAGGTGGAGAGACAATACGTAATTCTTTGCTCTCTTCATCAACTGATCGGTCGTCATTGATCGTAGAAATCGAGCGACAGACTTCGAGAGAATCCAAGCTTGTGACACATATAGGCTTCTTGTTTACATCATTGCTTTGTCTTACCCGGAGGCCACACGAGCCAGTACTGGCAAGCAAGTTGCAATACATTCACATTTTTTCACTAACACATATAAACCCAAGCAACTTCCTCGTCAACTGGCTTGCCTTTTTCGAAGCCAGTTGAGCAGCCAGTAGAGAAGCAAGTAGGGCGTTCATTTTTTACACTATAGTCAACAATCATCGTTCCTTTTATTTAAATTTCTGAATTAATTAGATTTTGTGCAAAAAATAAGTTAAAATAAATTTAGTGTGGAATTTGATTGCATTTTAAAAATGTTAAAATTCACTTTCGTACGAAACTTGACATTGCTTGACAGAATATTTGACATTTGCGAATATTTCGTTACAAATTACCAAAAAGCTCTAAAATTGCCCTTTTCAAAAATAAAATTTCAAAATTATTCGGATATTTAGAGGTTTTTTAATCCATTGACATCGTAGACATCCTTTAATGGAATTTGAAAGTTTATGGCTTGACAGATAGGGGACAAGTTATATTTGATCCTATCGTGAATTTTTCGTTCCAAATGTCAACCGATTGCCCTAAAAATGAAAATGAATGGAAAAAATTTTGGATTTTCAGAGGTTTTTTAATCCATTGACATCGTAGACGGAATTTGAAAGTTTGTGGCTAGACAGATAGGGGAAAAATTATATTTGATTCTATCGAGAATATTTCGTTCCAAATGTCAACCGATTGCCCTAAAAATCCATTTTTCCAGAGCGGAAAATAAAATGGAAAAAATTCGGATTTTTAGAGGTTTTTTTATCCATTGACATCGTATACAACCTTCAATGGAATTTGAAAGTTTTGTGCTTAACAGACAGATAGCCAACAAAATGTATTTTGACATCTGTAGTTTTTTTATTTGTTACATGAATTTAAGTTAAAGTATATGTTATTCCCTCGTATGTTTCGTTGTCCATAATTTCAATTATTAAAGTTTGTTAACCATTTTTTGCATTTTTCTTTAATATTCTTTCCAAATGTATTTTGATTTTTTTAATCCATTTTGTTTGAAAGATCAACCAAAATTGTTTTCTATAGTAGAGAAAAAGAACGACCTACTTGCAAGCAACTTGCTTGGCAAGTGGAGTGCCAACTACGTCACAGCCAGTACACAGATACGAATTTGGCAGGCAATGTATGAACCCAACTTGCTTGCCAGTACTTGCTCGTGTGGCCTCAGGGTTACATACACACGCCCTCGCCTTGTAAAAACAGAATGCAATAAACCTCTTTCTCAGATCATTTGCTTCCCGGAAAATTGCGTGGTTGTGTTTGGTTAAGCTTTCATACAACCGCACAAACCTATTGCCAACGAAGCCGAGATCACTCAAGGAGACAGCTCTCGAGTTTTTCTTGTAGTATTAGAATAAGACAAAACACTCACTTTATGAAACGCAATTTCGATAGAAATATAAGTGCTGCACATTCCTTAATTTTCAAAATGATAATCGTCAAAACGATTATCGTTAACGCTATCGTCAATGATTTGCTTCACGTAACTCGACCACTAAGGTCTCGTCTATCGTTTTCAGTTTGAGATTGTTTGGTATATTTCACAAATTCTCAAACTGTAGCGAAAATGTTTTTTTTCTATTGGGTTTGACAGAAAATTTGTAGTAAAAAAGCACACCTACAACTTTGTTGTGTTGTTTATTGCTTTGTGTTTTGTTTTGGTCCGGCCGCAACAGATTGGATTGAAAAGCCGTCTGGCAAGTTTATTATTTCGAGTACCATCTTCTTTGATAGCCGACAACGTTGAACAAAACTATAATGGTTTGAATTATTATAACAATAATAAAAAGATTATTTGTTTGTTTAATTTTATTTAGCAACCAGTGCCATTAAAGATATTCTACAATAGTACATAAACATTAAAACATTGTGCTTACATATGGGTTGGAAGAGTTAAAGGATCTGATTTATTTCTTAATTGTCTTCGCAATCGTATTAATTGTAGTTTTTCTTAATTTTCATTTTCACTTTGCCAGACAAATAAATTGCGCTGAAACATTTTTACTTCTATTTATCTACTAAATTGACAGATTTCAATGCCAAACGATACCTATTTAGCTATCGTGTATACGATATCGTTTTGATGATATCACTTTGACGATTATCGTCAGCTCTTGCCCTGATGAAACGGTTGTTTTATTGCAGTCGCACTGTGGGACGAAATGGGATCTTAGCTTTTTTGTCGAGGCTGAGGTAGACTCGTCGGTGACCAGGGTTTATCCCAAAGAAAGCACAAAACTTGGGTTAAGAGTTTCCAAACTCCGAATAAAATAATGGCGAATTCCTTTCAAAAAAGAAATCGAATTTTTTCTAAATAGCTAGAATCGAATTTTTTCTGTCAATTGAAAGGAATTCGTATATTTCGTAAAAGAATCGATGATGTGATTGTGTTTGTGCTACTTAATAGCTGCAATTGACGCAAAACGTCAAGAAATTATTCACTAAACTATTAAGGTTGTTTGTTTATGCTTTACCAATAAAATTAAATTAATAAATAAAAGATATTAGCCAGCTTATACGGTGCCAATTTGTTGGTGCATTTTATTTGTTTGAACTTCTATTTGCATATATGTATATTTTTAAAGAAAATTTTTATTGAAAAGTTTGCACTTGCACTGAAAGTTTTTAACACATCTTTCGCTCGCGAAAGCTATTTTTTTTGTCAAATTTGTGTTCGATAATGAACAACGCACAACAAATAATTTTTATAGCTGTATTGACTGAATATATTGTTAAATATTTTGTTAAATTATGTAGAATTCGTTGCAACTAAAAAATAAACAACTCCGCGACTTTCAATTTGACGTATTAGTAATGTCAAGTCTTCATAGTGTGTGTGCAAATCAGTGTGAAATCTTGCTAAAAACGCAAGATTTGTTTTGACAGAAAAGAATCGATTTTGTTAAGAAAAAATTCGATTCTGTTTAGAAAAAATTCGATTTCTTTGTTGTAAGGAATTCGCCATAAGTTTATTTAGTTTTTGATATTTTATAGTTAATACAAGACTTTATATCGGTTTAAGTTATATAACATGTTATTTCATATAATCTAAACCTACTAAGTTAACATGGTATTTCATATAATCTTAAAAATAACAATACGATTGAAGGAAGGACAAGTCTGCTCCCGATCTTCAGACAGCGTCTGCCGTGCACTTGCAAGAAGCGCAAGACGGGAAAGATAGGTTGGGATTCGTTCTCCGCCTTCAGAGGCAAGCTAAAGGAAAGACAAGTCTAAGCCCGGCTTTCAGACAGCGTCCGCCGTACACTTAGAACAAGTGCAAGACGGAAAAGACAGATTACGGTTGGGATTCGTTCCCCGCCTTCAGCAGCAAAGTCAATCGCGTGTTTAATTTAATTATTTACTAACGGAGGAGAAGCCTCAAAAAAACGGTAGGGGTGGTGAAACCCAAAAAGTGCGACTCCTGATGGTACACTTCGTACCGAAGAGTGTGTCTCGGTTGACTAATTAGCTTATTCCGTTCCAGAATAAACCAATTGGCACGGTATGGTATTCTTACTGTATCCCCATATCACATTTACTGACAACAGTGAGTGTGAACTAGTAAAATGCAAACGAAATGAAAATGTAAGCAACATACGTAATCCTAATCATCATCTGGTCGTAGGTATACATAATACGAGTAGAGTGGAGGTAGTCGATTTAACCCAGGGTTCGGTTTTACGGAGCGAAAATTCTAATACTCACCCCAGGGCTCGGTAGTGCGTAGTGGTATACAATAATTTCGGAACAGGTAAAAAAAATTGGTTTCGGTGATACGGTGTGTTGAAACTTACGAATGATTGGTTCGGCACGGGATGCCCCTTACTGTACAAAACTCTCCTTTTTTTTATGTATATTTTTTTCTTTTTAGTTTCTCTTTATTTTTTCATTAATTTTTTTTCTTGTTCTTCTTTTTTTGTTTTCTTAGTTTTTTTTTTAATATATTTTTTTTTGTATATTTTTTTTTTTTGAAATGAAACCAAAATAAAATAATTCTTTAATTCAAAAAAACTAAATTCAAAGCAAAACTTAAAACTAATAACAAAAATTCAATTCTGGTAACTGGCTTTTGGGTAGTTATTGATGTACGTAGATCTTCTTTGTGTGGCTCTTAAATTTTAGGTCGGCCTGCGTCCCGGACTTGTTCATCCGAACCGAAATCCTACCCCAAGGTCGGTAGATGCCGATGAGTCTTATGCCACTGAAACAGTCAAGCAGAGCGTTAACGTTTTCCTTTTGTAGGCAGAGTGCGTATCCAGATATACCAAGTATTTCGTTTTTACGGCGTTGGGGCTTTTTCTTAAGATTGGAATGAGAATAAGGGTTGCTGGGACAGCCTGGTGGTTACTGGTCTTGATTATGCTTAAAGGTGTGGCGGACGGCGGGTGTGTAACTCGGATTACCCTGCTGGGTACGGTCTGGTACGCGATACTTATGGAGGCTTGGCGACTGAGGATTTCTGGCAGTGTGGGATTTATCGGGGAAACGTTGAAGTTTTGCCCGAGGAATACTCGAAGGCCCTTTCTACGCCTTAATGCTATCTTGATCGGCGGGCGGTTTATGAATAATGGCCGAGGATATTTCGTTAATTTTAATGTGGTGGGTCGCTCGATGCACCAGTGGTTTGGTTTAATTTCGGTTGGTTGGGTTTTACAACATTCTCAACACGTTGAGAAGGGTATCTTGGAAAGTGAGAACTATGGCCAAGCATTTGAAATTTCCTTCGAAACCTCCGATGGTCTTCTTAACTGAGACGGGTATCCCCCCAATGAAGATTTGTAGGTCGACTTGCCTCAGCAAATCCATTCCTACTAACATATCGTTTTCAAACTCAGGGAGGTATGTTACTTCACCCGTAAAGGATACGTCCCTCCATGTGAATGTAACCGTGTAATGCTCAGACGTTAAAACTGGTTCGCCATTTACTAAATGTACGGTGCGGTGTAACTCTTGCATTGGCAGGTGTAATTCTCGGAATAGTTTTCTCAATGTAGGGCCTATAAAGGATTTCGTTAATCCGGTATCGAGCATGGCTTGGTAAGTCTGGTTGTTGAAATTTATCAGCAAGAAACAGCGACGGTCGTGTAAAAGCGGTGTGTTGATGACGGCTACTGGATTTCGGCGACAGGGCCAATCTTTTGATAATCTTCCGTCTTCCTCGCAAAACGAACAGAATATCCTGAAAGGTCTTTGACAACTTTCCTTACGATGACCCCTTTGTTTGCAGTTCCAGCAATGGGTGAATCGATCGTAAGGAACGGCAGTAGCAGGCGAGATACGGGAAATCGGAGTAATAATTGGGCTGGTTATTTGCGAAGGACGAACGTTCCGCTCATCGTTTTTGATTGATTCAAACTCTTCATAAACATTAATATTTATTTTATAAAATTCCAATAAAAATTTAAAAAAAGGAAAAAATGTTATGTTAAAAAAATTATTCAGAACGAATAAGGAAATTAATAAAGATATGATTTTTCAAAATTCAAGAATATTGTTTTCCTTAGAACGGGCTTTGCAATTCTCAATGAAGAAATACAAAAACCAAAAGGAATGGCTTAGGTCCGAAGTACTATATGTATGTATATTTAATTTAATCAATATTATATGTAGTATATATATATTTTTTGCAAACTTACTACTTCATGACTATTTTCCTATTTTGTTGTCCTTCGATGTTCTGCCGACAGTAGTTCTCAGGTACGCACACTCAGGATGTTATATTTGAACATTTATATATGTTTTGAGAGTCCAGAGGCACTCACTGCAGGCTTTTACACTTATCACTTTCCTTTTCACTCACTTTCTTTCATTAATTGCTTATCCTATTAACTCCTTTTTTCCTGTACAAAATTCAGTCAACGTTAATTAAAAAATTCTAGATACAAAAATATTGGTATCAAAATTAAAATTATTAAAAACAGCTAATAAAATAAAAAAAAAACGCAAAAAAACATAAAAATTATCAAATAAATTCAAAAATTAAATTCACGTTTGTCCAGAAGGGACACAACAAAAAAAAATATATCAGCAACCACGTACCTACGACACGTAAGGGTACCCTTAGGAGCACTCTGATTCCAACAGGTATAGACCTTGCACCGAACCGATCACCAGCTGCCAAAATCCAAACGGCCAGGTTCTGTGGTCAACTCTTCACAGAGTCTATTATGGGATCTATTATTCCACCTTTTCTGAAAAGTTCCAAGACACCCTCGGAAAATCCAGAAAAGAAGAATAAAATAAAAGCAGAGGCTTAGGCCGTTTGCCTTTATTGTACTAACAGTCCAATAAAATGCTAGTTTAGGTTTGCGTTAAATCGGAGTCCAATGAAATTTTGACTGTAGGTAGGGGGTATCACCAGACTCCCACTTAGTTTTCATAAAATTTTCTACATAATACACAATACTGATAATTTTTTTTAGAATTTTCGGTAAGCTACAAAGAGGCTCAAACGTCATTAAGTTTTTGCTCTGGGATAACCGTTCGATATGTTGATATTTTTAATTAAAGAAAGAAGAAGAACGAAAACAATAGAAAAAAAATTATATTGTTTTTGTTTTAGTGGACTGTGATGAATTAAATTCAATTGGAAGTTTTTTTTGCGACCTTTAGTTTTGTTTCCATTGGTTTTGCAAATTTTATTTTGGATATTAATAAATATTTATTTTATGTTTATTATTTAGTATTTATTATTATTATTTCTTGTTTTCATTTAAATTTTTCTTGCTTTAATTTTCGTTTATAGTGTTAAATTAAATACGATCACCTGTTTCATGTTTTTTTGATAAAATGTCATTAATAATATTTAATAAATCATTTAAAATTCTTATAATATGTAAAAATTATGTATAATGGTATATTAAGACGAGGACGGCTTCGATTAAGAAGGGGAATAGTTATAACAAGGCTGGTCACCCTATACCCATTGCGACTAGTTAACACATGAATATGTGTCATACAGTCATGAAAATAATAATACAATAAAGTAAGCAGTTGTAGAGTATGATCTCATTCATTTTGCATCTTCCGGAGTCTGGGATCTTAGGGTATCAATTTCATTTGATTATCAAGAACTTATATTTATTCAATGATCTCCGTTTTTATCGAAATCATTTGATTGCCATGAACTAACCAATATTTATTTAATGATTTTCGTTTGTATCGATTTCATTTGATTCTAAAGGAACTTATATTTATTTAATAATTTCTGTAAATGCCAATACTGTTTTGTGTTATTAGTTTCAAGTCAGTCTTAAGTTGGTATTCAAACTACGAGTATCATTCTTTTATAAATCTCATAATTTTATTGAAATAAATTTCTTTTTGTTTTAAAAACATTAATTAATAAATAAAAATATTAATTGGCGCCCGAGCAGGGACACTTTAAATAACTTAACCATAAAGTTAACACATAAGTTTTCTTTTTGTTTTTTTTGTGTTAAAACAAATGCAGTGACGGTTAACCCAGCATTAACAAAAAAAGAAGTGTTAATAGTTAATACAAAGTGCATCAGTAGCCCTATTCAACGTAAAACATTGAAAGGCAAAACAGAATAAACTTCTGAACTGATTGTGAGAAGTACGCTCATAGAGCAGAAAATCAAAGTTTTAAATTAAAAAGTTATAAGATAAAAAAAAGAACCAAAAAGAAAAAAATATAAAAGTTAAAAAAAAAAATAAATTAACAAAAAAAATATAAAAAAGAACATTGACATTGAATTAATAATAAATCTGATAGCTGGAAGCAGAATTAAACATATCATATTAATAGTAAGAATATTAATTATTGTATTTATAGGTATATTATAAATAGTTATAAAATTCAAAGTAATATTCAAAACGTTAAGAGCATTAAGAGTTTTCGTAATGGGGTTAAACCAACCCATAAGTAATGTAGTATTTTCATTAAATCCAGGTGATCTTCCAAACGCTCTAGCTAGAGCTCAGGAAATCGAAGTTAACTTATCTCAAAGGTTTAGAGATTCATACGCTATCCCCAATAGAACGGAATACAATAGAGGGTTGCCACAAATACAAGCACAACGACCAGTACTCCCGGTTCAACCGAGATTTAATAATAATTTTGTGTGCAATCAAAATTTTACACTTGGATTCAGGAAGTGGAACCTACCGCCCTAAGCCACAAATTAATGATAATAACAATCAAAACAGGTATTACAGCAGCAATCAATTTAGGGATCAGAGATTCAACAACGAGATTCGTAATAATAATAATCCTTTTAAAAGGGACAGACCAAATAGCAACCAACAACCGCTAGACAAAAACCCCAGAATAAACAACTTGAACGAAAGGGATTCTTTTTAGAATAAGACATGACCTGCCAACAATCAGACGAACAAACTATGCGACAGGTCAGATATACAATATATTAATTGACACAGGTGCGACCCATAATTATGTCAAGCCAGATAAACACAAAAGTAGGAAGTTAGATAAGTAGAGTAAACAGTGTTCATGGTAGCAGTATAAAAGATAGTTAGCAAGAGTTAAATATATTTGGGAATTGGGAAAAGTTTTATGAATTAAATGCAATATGATGCAATAGTAGGAATAAAAACCTTAAGAAAAGCGAAATGTAATTTAAATATTAAAGAAAATATTTTAGAATACGAAGGAGGTGTAGTGATGAATTTCTTAACGATCTCGAGATCAACATTCATATGCAAGTGGAATATCAGGAAAGATTAAAAGAAATATTAAAGAGGTATCAGGGAATTTTCACGGAAAAACCCAATTATTTACCGTATAATACAAACGTTAAATGTTGCATAAATTCCACACAAGAAGAACCAGTTTGGCAAAAGGCTTATCCTTATCTCCAATCCGCTGCCGTATTTGTTAATAAAGAAGTACAGACATTATTGGAAAACAATATTATAAGACCAAGTAGAAGTGCTTACACAAGCCCAGTTTGGGTGGTTGACAAAAAAGGATTCAACGAGGATGGCACAAAGAAACTACGTATGGTCATAGATTTTAAAAAACTCAATTCATTTACCAAATCAGATAAATACGCTATGGCAGAAACTTCAGTTAATTTATCCAACTTGGGTAAATCAAAATACTTCTCTACTTTAGACTTACAGTCGGGATTTCATCAAATCCTTATGCAAGGAAATGATAGATCAAAAACTGCGTTTTCAGTTAATAAAGGCGAATACGAGTTTAACCGTATGCCATTCGGCCTTAAAAATGCTCCGGAGATTTTTCAGAGAGCTATGGATGATATACTCAGAGAGAATATCGGCAAATTTTGCCATGTCTAGATGACGTAATTGTTTTTTCGGAATCACCCGAAGAACACCTTTCAAATAGAACTCATAATTAAAGCTTTATCGGAAGCTAATATGAGAATTAGTAGTGATAAAAGTAAATATTTTATGGAAGAGGTAGACTTTCTAGGATATGTCGTATCCTATAATCATATCAAGACGAACCCGGAAAAGGTAATAACTATCAAAGAATACCCTGAACCAAAGACTTTACGTCAGTTAAGGAGTTTTTTAGGACTTTCTGGGTATTACAGGAAATTTATACGCAACTATGCAGTGATAAGTAAAGGATTAACTAAGTATCTAAGAGACAATGAAAAAATAAATAGCAAACGTATATTTATAGAATTAGACGGAGAAAGTAAAAAATCATTCCAGTTATTGAAAGATAAGCTTATAGAAGAAATAGTGTTGAATCAACCAGACTTTGACAAACCCTTCAAATTGACAACTGACGCAAGTAACTCAGCCATAGGCGCAGTACTTAGTCCAGAAAATAAACCGATAATTTTCATAAGAAGACATTATCAAAAACCGAAGAAAGTTTCGCAACGAATGAAAGAGAGCTATAAGCGATAGTATGGAGTCTTAAAAATTTGAGAAATTATCTCTATGGACAGACTGGCATCCGCATATATACGGACCATCAACCATTAAGTTTCGCGATTTCTGATAAAAATCCGAACGCAAAGTTAAAGTGTTGGAAGGCATTCATAGAAGAGTATGCCCCAGTCATAATATACAAACCAGGAAAGGAAAATGTAGTTGCAGACGCATTAAGTCGGCAAGAAATAAATATGACAAGAAATAGTGAGGAAGGAGGACAGTACATAGTGCTCAGAGCAGCCCGATTGAAGGAATAAAAAGATTAGGAGGCAACATTAATAGATTTAGAAATCAATTAATCTTTCAAACAGGAAAACAATGTAGTTAGCAAGCAAATACGTAAGGGTTATTGGAGACACACAATTATATACAAAGATGATGGAATTTTCACTAAATTAAAAGAAGTTATTAGGAACGGTTTTAGTGCAATACACTCAACTTAAGAGGTTTTGTTCAAAATAACGGATAAACTAATAAACGAATACCCAACAACGAATTTTGCATACATAGCAAATTTTGTCGAAGACATTATAGACAAAGATGCTCAAATATCAACTATAAAACAAGAACATGAAAGAGCACATCGTGACTCTAGGGAAAATTTTAAGCAAATGTCGAACAGGTGGTATTGGCCAGAGTGCTACAAGCAATTGTTGACTTATACGAAGAATTGTACAACTTGCCAGGAAAACAAGTACGACAGACATCCGATTAAGTACAAGATTGGTGAAGCTCCAATTGCGAAGAAAGGGGGGGAGCGCATACACGCTGATATTTATTATTTAGACAATGATCAGTTTTTAACCATGATTGATTCTTTTTCGAAATTTCTTATTGTAAGGCATATTGAAAGTAAGATAGATGCAAAAGAAAAATTAATTGAAACAATACCAATATTTGGAAAAGTAGAAATAGTAATGACTGACAATGAAAAGACATTCTGTACACCATCAACCGAATTAGAGTTTCAGCGACTAGGTATAAAACATGAAAAAATATCTCCCAATGATAGCAAGACAAATGGGATGATTGAAAGAGTGCATAGCACTATGACCGAACTCATACGTATAACAAAAGCAGAGATTCAGGCAGAGACGAAAGAGATAATGCCTTATGTAGTAAAAAAATACAATGAATCTATTCATACAGTAACAAACTTACAACCAATAGATGTTTTTCATGACTTTGAAAAATATACATTCTTGACGGACGTATTAAAGGAAAAACAAGATAGGACTCTTGCATATTTTAATAAAAATAGAACTAAGAATAAGAGTAGTAAAGGAAGACAGGGGTAGAGTCATAGTTGATTCTAAAGATAGAATTATACACAAGGATAACATAAAGAAATAAAACACTTAAAACACATTTAACAATTTCATGTGACCATGTACGTTATTTTGACATTATTGGCAATTCTAGCCACAACGTTTGCTCAAGTACAAATAATCAACTATAGTACAGAGGAATACATTTTCATAGAGGACGGACCTGCTGCATTGTATGACAACATAGGTGAAATTTACCATGTTATAAATTTAACTTATTATAAAAATATATTAGACGCTATGAAGGAAAAAAGTGTTAGGTTAACGACACTAATATAATACCAATTTCAATTACAGATGTTTTAGATGCATCGGAATGTAAGATTATACAGACTAGAGAAATAATAATGATTTATATTGAATATCCAATTGTAAAAGAAATTAACAAGAAATTTATTGTAGAAAGCATTAATGTAGGTGATGGTAAATTACAATTACCTGATCAAGTTGTATTGTATGATCAAGAATATAATATGGCAAATTGTAAAAGAGAACTAAATGACATATATTGTAAGATAAAAATTGAAACAAACTGCCTAACGGATTTATTAAATAATAATAAAGCAAACTGCCACAAAATAAAAGAAAATAATCCGGACACAAAAATAATTAAAGATGGTATCATTTTTGTAAGTGGAGAAACCACAATAAATGGAAAAATATACAAAGGCACATATCTTGTGCAATTTAAAAATAATGTTACAATAAATTCTAGGAAGTATGAAAATACAAAAACTAAAATTATAAAATATATCAAACAAAATGTTCCCATAGAAATAAACATTTTAAAATATTTAGAGTCAAATAACGAAAAATTAAAATTCATTAACATAGATCTGGTAAAACCATACATTCAAGACATAAGAGAACACCCAATATTGTGGGGTATAACTTTAAACATTGTAATAATATTAAGTATTGTAATAGTAAGTAAGCTATTGAAAATTTATAAAATAAGCCAACAAAGAAAAAATAATGAAGCAATTAAAATGGCTACGTTAAAATGTTTACAAGAAACCAGGAAGGCAATAGAAGAGCGATCGGGACGATCACTAAGGAGGGAGTTAACACATGAATATGTGTCATACAGTCATGAAAATAATAATACAATAAAGTAAGTAGTTGGAGAGTATGATCTCATTCATTTTGCATCTTCCGGAGTCTGGGATCTTAACGTATCAATTTCCTTTGATTATCAAGAACTTATATTTATTCAATGATTTCCGTTTGTATCGAAATCATTTGATTGCCATGAACTAACCAATATTTATTTAATGATTTTCGTTTGTATCGATTTCATTTGATTCTAAAGGAACTTATATTTATTTAATAATTTCTGTGGATGCCAATACTGTTTTGTGAATTAGTTTTAAGTCAGTCTTAAGTTGGTATTCAAACTACGAGTATCATTCTTTTAGAAATCTAATATTTTTATTGAGATAAATTTCTTTTTGTTTTAAAAACATTAATTAATAAATAAAAATATTAATTAGCCGTTTCAGAGAAACCAAGAAATCATAAAAGTGAGCGTGGCAGTGGGCGGATTTTCCTAAGTAATACTTTTTATTTTTTTTTCTCGTTCATAAAAGTAAACTCTGAAAATTTCCATCCAGATCGTAAATTTTTTCCGAGAAACTAAGAAATAGTAAGAAAAGGAGGCATGTTTGTGGGCGGATCTAAATTATGACATATATAAATTTTTTTCTTGCTCAGTTAAAAAAAAACCGAAATTTTCATCCAAATCGTTAGAGCCTTTTCCGAGAAACCATAAAATGATAAAAATGGGCGTGGCAGTGGGTGGATTTAAGATAAAACTAATTTCACAATTATTTCTCGCCCACGGAAACAAAATCTTAAAATTTCACACAAATTGTTAGAGCGGTTTCTGAGAAACCAAAATATGATAAAAGTGGGCGTAGCAATGAGCGGATTTGACAGACAAATTTTTTTAAAATTTTTTGCATTAGAGCAAACTGAAAATTTCATCAAAATCGTTAAAGCCGAAAACCAGAAACCAAATATATATTTATATACATATATACAAGATTAGCTCGTTTAAAGTAATAAGATGTATAATTAAATACTCACACAAAATATGCCAGTTCACTTATTTTTATTTTAAAAATATTTTAAATTTAAGATTTTCTTATTACCTATATGTACCTACGTTGCGATTGAAAAATATTAAAATAAAATATAAGAAATATGTGTTTTTGTTAAAAAATATAGTGATATAAATTAAAAAACAATTGAAAAGTCGCTCTGACACTTTAAATCAATTGACGTACTATTAGTACCATAATACTTTCTGTAAAAAAAAGAATACGGCAATACTTAACTTTTTAGATATAGAGCAAATTATGACAGTTCCTGCTTTGTTGTTTTTTTTTATTTATGTTGTGTCTGTCGTCTGTGCAGCGAAGGGAAAAATAATAATGGAATTTCTATACCTTCCTAGATTATTATTAGTGTTTATTACAAACCTGCATCAACATTTATGTGTTCAAAATACAAAGTATTCTATCAAAATGATGAAAAATCAAAATATTGAAACGTATTTCCACTTTTGTTCTTTAGATATTTTTATTTAGATTTTGTAATAGATTCAAGGAAAATCTGGAGACTAGTTAGTGAAAGGGTTAAATTGTTAGTTGGTAGCATTTTGTTAATGCTCAGCACTTTGTTTTAACCTTCGAATTAGCGTTTTATTATTAGTGAAGCACATAGGGAATAAGAGATTATTTAGCTAAAAAATGTCATGAATGTTCACCAATGAAATCACTTTGTAAATAGAACTTGTGAAATCACTGATTTATATTCATGGTATTTTTCATCAAATATAATTCATTAATGAATAACCAAGTTACACCTACTTAGTTATTTCATATTTGAATATTCACCAATAAAGTCACTTGGTGAATGCCAATGACATCACCATGTTAATTTCGTCGATGGATTCACCTCAAATTTCTCAGTTTGGCTTCCATTCCTTGATGAAAAAGCTGGGGATTCCTCGGGGAATGTATGGAAATTCCCTACTGTAACTGTATGTACACAATTGTTAAGTCTAAGGAAGTTTTATTTACTTTTACCTACACAATAAATAAATAAAAAAATAAAAACAACTAACTACTGCTAAGGGTAGGTAGGTACATAACAATATATCTTCATAGACATATAATTGCAACTTCATGGTATGTTATAAATAATTTAATCGGTTTGTTCAATTATTTTTCCAAATAGTAGACTACTATTTTTTCCAGTGTGCTTATGCCTTTTTATTGATTATTATTGCACAGTTTTATACCATTCCAAATGGCATAACAGCTGCCGGATATACTTCCTTCCAATCCACTTGCTAACATTTTGTTTTACCCCCACAATGAATCAACATTTTCTGCAGCTTAACTACCGCATTGCAACTACCCCTATACCAGATGCCTTAAAAGTACACAACCTTCCAAAGAAAACCAACACATTTATACTAAATCCATGTGCGACAACAATGACAGACGATGATATACCGGTATACATGATAATAACCTCAATCAAACTAGCAATGGCACCCTTAACTCATTCGAGTCTCTAAACTGTTTCGAGTTTCATTTCCAGTTCTATGTCTTACTACATACGACACACGGGCATACCCCATTTCCAGTTTTTCGACAAGAATCACATTTTAGTAAGAAAAATACCACCACTATCATAACAGTTTAGATAATTTTTTTTCCACACTACAAACATAAAACTAACATATTTTTATTGGAATATTATCGCATTGATTTCCCCTCTTAACGGTGGTCAGTCTCATCGCATTTTCCATCGTCATAGTGAAAGAGTTCGGTGTTCGAAACGCTCAGATCGCAGTGCTCTACATTACTTCTAACAATATTTAAAAGACTTTTCCAATTGAAAATTCAATCATAGTGCTACGACAAGGAAAGAACATCTAAAATTCTACTAAAATGTATTCTATTTTGATAGCAAATACCTGAAGTATTTGGCTAGATCCTACCTACCTGCATAACGAATTTGAAAAAAATCGATTAAAAAAAACCAAAAAAAAAAATAGTTAGATCCTTTAAGTGGTTTCATTGAAATTTATCTATTGGACTTTATTTCAAAGTACACTCTTTTAAATTGTTCGAATTTTTACGTTTGTCTCTAAATCTTTGATTCGTATATCATAAAAAAAGTTTTAAAAATCTTCAGAAAAAAGTTAACACCCTTCCCTGGAATTTGGAAATAAGGTTCCGTACGCATAACGAAAGCATTTTTCAAACCGACATAAAATTATTTTAACTAAAACAAAACATAAGGAAGCTTCTTTTACCAAATTAAAAGAAGCTTCATCCATTAATTGATATTTTGAGTTGTTATCGATATACATACCTACTAATATAAATAAATTCCTTATGATTGGATCATTTTGGAATTTGTGTAGAGCGTGCCCATCAATGCCTGTAGACAAGGTATGTTATCATTACTATTATAAAAATGTTTAATATTAATTAATAAAAAAAGAAAAAATACATCCTTTATATACCTAGTGATAATGTTGTAGGATACGGGGTCAACTTAGCTAAGTCATAATATGATTTCATACTGCGGCAGTTCTTTTTTGCTAATTCCTCGTACCCTTCTCTCCTACTCTCTTTGTCTTTCTCTATCTCGTATCTTTTCCACCTCTTTCCTTAAGCTCATAATATTCTTCCTAAGGAAGTGTAAAGAATCAATAACATATGGGTTCACCCCCTTTTCATAGCACCTCCGCCATTATACCACTAACCACTTATATACATAATGTATATAAATTTGTTTTGTTTTTTGTGCTGCAATATTGAAGATGGTGTAACGTGTAAGTAGTATCGTTGGTGTCCTTAATTTCAAAAACAAAAATATCTCCTCATGATGAACAATGTACATAAATGTACCAAATCTTGCGAACTTCCTTTATATGAATTGAGGTGATAAGAGTAATCTTGCTTTTTGTATGACTTCTATACGGTGTATTGTACTAGTTTTGTCGTAACGTGACGTACCACCAAACTGTATGACAGTTTTAAAATTTCTTAATCAATTCGAGGAGCACCATAAATAAACTATGATTAAAATCCTAAGCGAATTGACATCATCTAATAACAATATTATTTTTATTAAATCAAAATAGTCATACCATACCTACCTTCCATTTTTTTTTTTTTTTCTCACAAAATCAATACGAATACGATAGAACCTACAACCTACACGTCGTTCAATTTCAAGATTTCAACCTATAAAACGTTTTTCATTGCAATGTGAAAAATTCGACGATGGCTATTTTAAATAAAAGAAGTCGGCGCATATAATTATAGAATCGGTGGCAATTTCCAAATTCAGACTGTCATTTTATGAACTTCTGCAGTGAAAAAAGTCAGAACAACCCTGGATTTACATGTCTTATGGCTATTTCGATTGGTAATCCGGTACTACAGTTCGATTAGTGTGATCTCTTCTGATTTCGATTCTGGTGCGTTGTCTCTTCTTCACAAAAGAATAACTGTCATTCTGACACCAATCAAAAATGCCATTACTGTTCGCCATATTTGTTGCCTTCCTGTATCCATATTTTGTCATTTAGCTGCATTATGTCAATAAATGGCTCATAATATGGCAAAAATAATGGAATTTTTCTCATCATAGACCCGAATTAAATCAATTAAAAAAAAAAAACAAAATAATAAAGGGTGATTCGTGTAAGGTGTGACAAAAATCTAGAGCGTGTAAGTTCCGTCAAGACAAGACAAAAATCGTATAGGAGGGCGGTCTATTCCTCCCCGTTTAGTCGGGAGGTGCAATTTTCTAAAAAAATGACTTAAAACATAAAAAAAAATATTAAAAAAAAGTTGTGCTCTAAATGCCATGCTTTACCTTTTTGTAAGGCCAAAAATTTCTTCTTTGATTTTCTTTTCAAGTATATAATGTTGTTTTTGTGAATCGTTTTTGAAAAACTAGTTTTTAAACTTTATATTTTGAAAAATAAATTTAAAAAAGTTGTTCAAACCAATTTTGTTCCAAATTGTACGTTATTATGTAAGTAGTATTTTTGTTTTTAATATTGAACGCTTGTATTAATTTTTAGTCAAATAACAAAAACCAGATGTTAAAATCTCTTCTAGTTCTTTAGAAATTTTAAAACACCAGAAATAAAATTCCCTTAATTTGACTCCAATCCGTTGCTTAAGTTGCTCTAAAGACCCTATTTCCACTACGTAGGTAGTAAAATAGATTTAATTATTTTCAATATTCTCAAAAAGTACCATCAGACATTTAAGCATCCGCTTTTCTGTTATTGACTAAAAACTAATAAGAGCTTTAAATTTTCAAAACAATATTAGTTCTTAATTACGTACAATTTTGAAAAAAAAAATAATAGAAGAGATTTCTTAATTTACAAAAAGGTATATTATGGCTTTGTGAGTGTAACCGTTGTTTTTTAATAGACCCCGCTAGAATACGATTTGTTTCTTGTCTTGACCCAACCTACACTGTTGTGGCAAATCGACCACAACGAAAACTCTCTTTTTTAACCAGCAAGATTAAAACAATTTGTTTAATTTGCATAGGTTACAAATCCTTGGGAAATTAAAGTTTATTTATACATAGTTTTATATTTACTTATGGGGACTTACTTAGTTGTCTTATAAAATAATATAATAATTTTTTGAATAATTTTGGATTATAAGCCACCTCGTGTCTAGCAAATCGGAAATAAAAATGGCGCATGAAAAAACTGAAATGAATGTCGGATTTAATAAGATATTTGATATTAAAGGCGGCTCCATCCAACAGTCGGTGTGGGAAGCTACGTTTATGGTGCGCACGCATCTATATCAACACTTCCCCTTGGTATTTACTCGTGTGGATAGGTGCCCTCTGCAGTTTTGATCTCAAGAACTCTGCGTTTGTATGAAAGCGCTTCGTACTTGATAGTCTTTGGAAGGCTTAACTTTGATTATTCGTCCTTTACCCTAACTGTTTCTGGGACTGTTTGGGTCTACGACCAGCGGGTGTCCACCATTTTGTACGTCTGGTAAGTTTGGGCAAGTATTCTGATACCCAGCGCTTCCAGAAGCAAACTGCTGTGACGTGAGCCAATTTTTACGTAGCACTGTCACATCGTCGTTGAATTCCACCAAAGGTTTTGCACCACCGCACCGGCTGAGCCTAATATAAAGTGGTAAGTGTGAGAGCTTCTGGATTTGCAGGGCCGATTGGAATATTATGTCAAGGGCCGTGAGTTAAGTGTATTTGCTGCTTCTATTAGCATACTGCCCAGCAGTTCATCATTCGGATTTTTGTCGGCGCAATGGCATAAATGCCGTTTTTAATGGAGCGAACAAAACGCTGCCAGCCACCGCCCATATGCGGGGAAGCCGGTTGTATGAATTTCCATTGAGTACTTGTTGTAATTAGTAAAGGTCTCAGCTCAACTGTTTTGCTGGATACTAGCAGCCGCTTCCCGTAACTCCCGTTCTGCGCCGTGAAAATTATTGCCGTTGTCACTATAAAACTCAATGGGCGTACCTCATCTGGCGATGAAGTTTCTAAGACAAAGGAAACATGAATCTGTAGTGCCGAAGCAGTCGACGCCACCGTACGAAAATGGCCGACAGAAAGATGGGAGTCGCGCATGTGGAAGTGGTCCCATGATTGGTGGGAGTCGTGGAGCTCTGTTAATCTTGCTTTGCGGACAGACTTTCTTGACAGCTCTCAAAGCCGATCACATCTGAGAAATGTAAAATTTTTGGCGAAGAGCATTTACCACCGTTTCGTCGTTTTGGTGATTATAGCGATGATGAACATCTTCGATATTAAGAGTATTGATTCAATGAAATCTTGAAAGGATATTGGGTAATCTGAAGTCTATGCTAAGTTCTTTCAAACGGATTCTCCCATTGGATAGAATAAGTCAGTTTTCATTCAGAAATGGGCACATGTTAAAAAGCGAACTACTTTTCTCGACGGATGAGTATAGATAAATGCCAATTTATAACAGTTATAACAGTTTTTCGCTATTGAAAGTGGGTGAGCGTTAAGGCGCTTCGCGCGAATTGAAAAAAAACTCTAGGTGTCTGAAATATGCCCAGCGGCGGAGGGCCCTGGCCCTCCAAGGCCGCATAAACAGTACTTTTATAAACCAAAACGGTTATAATTGGCATGTCTAGAGTCACTTCCTTTCTCGACACAACGGTTCATGGTTAAGTCTGCAACTTCTACGGCGTATAGATAATTCTGTGGTTCTCTCAACAATCCGTTTTGCGCCTTCTGTAGTTCTTCACGTGACAAAAAGCCACTCACCTTGAATGTCTTCTTTCTTTTAGTGCTTGTGTAGTGCACAAATTGAAGAGCATACGCCGGCCGTGGGTCTAAGCAGCTTCCACCAGATAGAGATTTCGTTAAATCAGAAAACGTTATCCCGGCCAAAGGTATGAATGCCAACAAAACTCATTTTTAGCTTTTCAATTGTAGAACGCACGATTTTCTTCTGTGGCCATTAATCTGGAGAGGATTTCAAAAAGTCTGGTCCATTGAACCATCGGCTAGTAGTTTTGAACTCTGGAGGTTTTTGTCATTTTGTGGCTTCGTCAGCAACATTCATATTTGTGGGAACCCATCTCCACTCCTCTATATCGGTGAGGTCCAAAATTTCGCATACTCGAAATGGTACGTACTGCTGATATCTGCGGTGATCAGATCGGAACCAACACAGAACAGTTTTGGAGTCTGACCAGAATTACCGTTTACCAAAAATAATTTCATGTAATTCTGTGATACATTTGGCAAATCTTGGATAGCGCTTTAAGAGTTGCTACTCGAGTTTTCACCCCTAGTCTCATTGTTGGAATTTCTTATGTACGCTACAGCCACGAAACCATTTTCGCTAGTGTCAACGAAAATATGCAACTGTATATCGGAGCCCCAGGTTGAAGTCATTAAGCATCTTGGGATTTTAACCGCTTCAACTTTAGATAGATGATGCACCCATTTCAGCCATTTATTATATTCATCGTTTTTAATTTCATCATCCCACTCAATTTTGGAGCGCCAAATCTCTTAGAGCAGAATCTTGATGTACATCAGAAACTACGATATTAGCCCCAAGGGATCAAAAATTGTCATCATGACTCTGAGAACTTCTGGTTTAGTAGGACGTCTTGACCCAAAAAGAATTTCTCTCTGATTTGGGTTAATAGTAAGCTTGAACGTAAGGTAGTCTAAAAAGGTGCACCACTACATACCAAGCACCTTTTCTGTATCTAGTTCGACGTTGACGTTCATACTTATTTGTTTTGTTGGTTCTGATTGGAGTGCTGTTAAAACTGCGGACGAATAATAAACCCAGTTTCTGTGGTGAAACCACCCTGTTTATGATTGTGTACAATCTCCTGTGCTAATGTGCTTCCATAGTCGGAACACAATCCATCAACACATCCACATAGTGATTTTCCTTAATTGAGCGGGGTGCTCTTGGAAATTCAGTAGCAAAGTTATTCGCATGACGAAATGTACGGTATACGGGGAGCAAGTTGCCCCAAAGGTCATCATGGTCATAATGTATGTATCGGGTTGTCCATCTTCGTTGCAGCCCCACAGGAAACGCTGTTAATGTTGATCCTCTTCTCGAATACCGACTTGATAGAACATTTCCATAATATCCCCACAAATCGCAATTTGTGTTGCCTGAACTTATAGATGACGGACGTCAGAGAAGTAAGTTGAACGGGGCCTTTGATGAGTAGGGAATTGAGTGCTATCAACTGCTGCAGCAGGGTCCCAGGCGATCCTAAATTTTACAGTTTTGTTTGCGTTTTTCACAGGGAAAACAGGTTAATACCATGACCGATTCTGATTTTCCAGCATCTCTTGGTGGGTAATCATTCGTGCGCAGCCCTTTCTGATGTATTCTTCGATTTTACTATTTAACATTTCAGCTACGACTGAATCCCGCTGCACCCGTTCTTGTAGACAGGCTAATCGTTTTCTGGCCATTGTGTAACTATCAGGCAGCTGTACTTCATCAATTCTCCAAAAAAGTGTCGAATCTCCCATTCTTGCGAACTGTACCGGTGTTTAGCAGGTCTAAAGCTCGAGCATCATCAGCCGACATCGTGATCTTTTTTGACTCAAGAGTTCCGAAATTATCATCACAAAAAAGGTTCTTCACAAGACGGCGCAGTTGAAGGTCATTACATTCACAAACGTGAAAGCTGTGAGTTTTATCGGGATTGTTTGCTTCTTCGATACACTTTCCATGAATCCCCCATCCTACGCGAGTTTTAGTCGCGACGGGTTAATTTTGACCTCCCTCTTCGGATTTTATCGGAAACCCAAGTTGGGCGTTATTAACGCCTATAAGCAACCGTGTAACAGCTTTATTGTACGGAGCGATGTCGAGTCCCCTTAGATGTTCAAACTTTTTCTGCCACTCATCTGGATTGAGTATTTGGGCTGGTAAACAAAGGTTCCCCACAGTGTGTACATCGGAAGTGAGAAATTCTCTGCGTTCGCGTTAGTGCTGGATATTTTCAGGTTGATTAACTCGGACTCACGCTCATATCGAGAAGTATTTCCAGTCCATTTCAGGCACAGAGGTCGTGGCTCTCCTTTAACGTTCAACTGCTTTGCGAGATCTTCATCGATTAACGTTACATATGACGCATCGTCCAAAAATGCAAGCACCTTTATTTTAATTCCTTTTCCATGGAGAAATACGGGTACAACTCGAAACAGAACAGAATCGGTATCGTAAATCTGGGAATTTGATTTAATTTCTGAATGGATTCCAACGGTTCCATAAGTAGGTGAACACTGGGCGAATTGTTTTTGGTGGTTATGGAGGAGCTGGTGGTGTTTAAGAACACATTATTTGTTCTTTCCAAATAAAGACTCCGACTTACACCTGAAGTGCAGATGTTTTTTAAGGCATTTACAGCATAGCCGATGCTTTCTTCCTATCGAGAGGTCCGGTTCGACTGTTGAAACTTCAATCAATCTGCTACAGAAGGACAGTTTCCACCGCAAATATAGCAACTGCTTCCTGAATAAGAATTAAGTTGATTTTCTTTGTAGTGAGCGTTAACTTTTTTTTTTTTTTTTTTTTAATTTAGCGCGCACTAAAGGGGTTGTGACTACCCTTAATATGATATACACAGCACGAGCGATTAGGTAGATTGGAGGGGATTGAAAAGGAGATACCGATGCACATTGGTTTTAAATGTCTGAAGATCACAATGGGAGGGGAAAACAGGGCTGGGTAGAGCATTCCACATTCGTGTAGTGCGACTAAGGAAAGAATCTCTGTACTTAACAGTACGTCCGAAGTTGGGCTCAAGGGTAAATTGATGGGCATTCCTAGAGGCGCGGGTATTACGGTTGAATTGTTTAAGGGGAGGAATGCAACTGGCTATTTCACTAGAACACTGTTTATAGAAATAGCGGTAGAATAATGATAGACATGAAACATTGCGACGGTGCTCAAGAGATGTAAATGTTTCCGTTATAGTTCTTTCACCTATCATTTTCAGAGCTCTCTTTTGTATTCTATCCAATAGGCTCAAGTGGGTTTTTGGTGCACCTGCCCAAATATGGGAGTTGTACTCAAGTTTTGGACGAATAAAGGCTTTGTAGATCACAGCCAGATCAGAAGGGGAGACAAATTTCTTGCATCGACGGAGGAAACCTAAACACTTAGCAGCGTTTTTGGCTATGTCAAATATGTGGTCGTTCCACAAAAGGTGGTCTGTGACACACATACCGAGTACTGAAAGCTGTTCAGTTTCCTCTATGCAAGTACCGCTCATGGATAGCGGCATGGGGGGCGGGTTCCGCTTTAACGACAGGAGACAGCATTGGGTTTTGGAAGCATTAAATTCTACACGGTTTTTGATTCCCCATTGGACAATGCTGTCGAGATCAGAATTTAATGAGCTTATCATACGCTGCCGTTGAAGTTCCACATCTGAAGAACATGGATGTGAATCTTGAAACGAATATGAAAAGCTGAGGGTACTGTCGTCAGCAAAACAGTTTAATGGATTAGAAGTTTCAGATAACAGATCATTTATGAATATTAGGAAGAGGGTCGGAGACAAAACGGAGCCCTGGGGCACACCAGCATTTATTTTGTAGATATCAGACTTGAAACCGTCCAATACAACTTGCATTGATCGGTCCGAAAGGTAATTTCTAATCCAACGAAGAAGAGATTCATCGATTCCAAATGCACGCATTTTCGATAAGAGAGCTTGGTGCCAAACTCTATCAAATGCTTTTGAAATATCAAGTGCAATAATCTTACTTTCGCCAAAACGATGTAAAGATTTGTTCCACTGTTCGGTGAGATATACCATCAGATCACCGGTGGACCTATTGCTACGAAAGCCATACTGACGGTCATTAAGAAGCTTTCGTTCTTCGAGATATTTCTTAAGCTGATGATTAATCAGCGTTTCCATGACCTTGGAAAGAAGGGACGTAAGTGCAATTGGTCGATAGTTGGAAGGGGAAGAAGACACGCCTTTTTTAGGGACAGGCTGGACAAATGCTGTTTTCCATCCACTCGGAAAGAGACCAGTAGAGTAGGACAGATGGAAAAGCTTACGCAGTGCCAGCGTTGAAGAACACCTCTTCAGAACAATGGGAGGGATACTATCCGGGCCAGCGGATTTGTGAATGTCGAGATCTTTCAGAACTCTAGCAACTGCACGAGTGCGAAAGAAGATTTGCCCCATAAAATCGTTTACGCTCTCAAGTACAGGTGGAGTCATATCTTCTTCTGGCAGCGTCGAATTAACAGCAAACTGTGCTGCAAGCAAATTGGCTTTATCGAGTGAGCTGACAAAAGGAGTATCGTTGAAGACGAGCGTTGGAACCGAGGACGAGGTGGTATTTCGTATGTTTTTTACAAATGACCAACAATTTTTACTACCTCTGGGGCATTGTAGTATTTTTTGCCGTAATTTTTGATCATGTAGAAATTTGGTTCGTCGAATGTGAACGTTGCAGGTCTTTCTAGCTTGTTGAAACTTTTTCCGGTTTTCATCAGTAGGGTTGGCTTTATAACAACGGAAGCTTACTTCTCTGACCCTAATAACCTCTTTGCAGCTCGAATCAAACCATGAGTTTTCTTTGGGTTTGATAGATTTTACCCTGTTCGGGATAAAATTTCTCATTCCACAAAGAATTATGTTTGCAACCATATCTGCGCTGGAATCTACGTCACTATCGAGGAAGCATAGTGACCAGTTAAAGTTCCTGAAGAAAACATTTAGACCGTCCCAGTTGGCTTTCTCGTATTGCCAAACGGTTCTCTTAGGAGTTTTTTCTTTAACTGGGTTTTGTTGATACGAGAAATTTGCAGATATGATACAATGGTCTGATGTGCCTAGAGGCGATAATACACTAATAGTGTATTTATCAGGGTCAGAAGTAAGGAACAAGTCTAGAGTGTTGGCGGATTGACCTGCAACGTCAGGAATCCGAGTGGGCTCGTCAACAAGCTGAGTCAGGTTGTTTAACTCAGCAAAAATCTCGGCATACCTTCCTTCGGGTGTTGTCTGACCCGAATAGCGTAGCCACGAAGAATTATGTACATTGAAATCGCCCGTAACAACGATTTCACTGTGCGGAAAATGGGAAATAATTCTCTGGATGGAGTCGGATAGTGCATCAAATTCATTAGAAGTCGAATTACTATCCAAACTAGGACTACGATAAATAAAACAAGTATGGATGATGCGCTTATGGACGGTGAATTTAAACCACATGAAATTAAAGTTGGTATTCCAACATGTACCATATTGTGGCTGAAGCTGATAAGCAACATCATTTCGAACATACACGGCGAGACCATGATGTGGGAAAAATAAAGGCACTAAGCTATAACCATGTAGGCTGAATTCCGAGTGATCAGTATTTTCCCCTACCTGGGTTTCGCTTAGTGCCAAAACAGCTGGCCTGTTTTTCGCAGTATGGACATATGCAGCACAAAAATTCTGCCTAAGTCCCCGAATGTTGCTGTAATCAACCCTAAATTCACCTACCATTACGAAAAAACAGACACAAAAAAAACCAAATCAGACAATTAACGACCCTTTTATCTTTCCATCCTTTATTACGTTTCTTTTCCTCAGAATACATAGAAGGAGCTGAAACTAGAACCCCATTTGCAGCTTCGGCTATCGAGTACATCGACGTTCTGAAGTGTACAAGGGTGCATGTCAGCAATGATTGCTTATGGATGGCAAGGCCGTAGCCAGGGGGGGGGGGGGGGGGGGGGGGTCACAGGGGTTTGACCCCCCAATGTTTGGGAGTGCATTTCCAAATTACACTTTTTCGCTTCAGTAGGTATGATATTTTACTCAAATTTCTGTTGTAGTTATTAATAATGTTCAAAATTTTCTGATTTAAGTATAAAGCGTTTATCTAGATTTCTTCATAATTTTTAATGAGCGTACCTTCCGTACCTATCCTAACAATTTGTAAATACAACCGTAAACGATATAACCCCTTTTGCTTCAACTGCATACCTACAGTATATCTAAAGCGGCCCATGCACAATTGCACACCGATACACAACACAATTAAGATACACCGATAAAAGTGTGCACACAAGTGTCGTGTGTATGGGTATCTAAAGCAACTCAAGAAAATTGTACCTACATGAACCAATTTCTATATTATAGCTTTTTTTTTATTTCGCTTCAAAATAAACATCTGGAGTCTTCGTGTGTATTAGTTTCCACTTCATTTAGTGGAAACATTTAACCCGTTTCATTCTAAGCGTTTCTTTTCTGTCGCCTGAAAGCTGAAAACAAAGCAACCCATCATTGACTTTTTTTTTGTTCTTACTTCTACATACACACTTCCAATACAAAATAAAAAGCCATAAGCATAAGCAGAATAAGATTGGTACCGCTATTAGAATGAGCAAAACACACTCTGTATTTACAAAAAATAATTAAGTTTTGAAAAAGAAACATTTTTTTTCGCTCTGCTAACATTTTGTGTTTGTGAAGCGGAAGGCTGATGCCTGATACATTAATACCATTGAATGCAAAGCGGTCGGTCGTCCATGCAGCGATAATTTTAAAACTAATTTTATTTTTTTTTATTAAATAAAAGGCAAAAATTAAACTTTCTTTCAGGTGTGTCTGTGTTGCTGTGTAGGTAGATTCTTATTTTCAATCTAGTAAGCATTAATGTAATTTTTTTGGTCCCCATTAGATTAAATATTTGTTTTGAAAAATGTCAAAGAGAAAACAAGAAAATACATTGTTGAAATACATGTTCAAGAAAACTAAACCAACTCTTGTTGGGGAGAGCAGTACATCTTTAGATAAAAGTCATTGTTTACCTGTTCCTGATTCACAAACAAATACTAACGGTCCTGAATCTATTAACTCCATTACTACAGATGTTTCCCAAGAAAACGTTGAACAAGCTGATACAGATATTTCTCAAGATAATATTCAAGCACATATATTAGATTTGGGTAAGTTTCTGTATTCCAAAACCAGAATTGACGATGAATTAAAGTATAAGCTGTTAACTTCGCCTTGGAAACCCGAGAAAACATTTGCTTTCCCTATAACTGACACCAAAAGGAAACTTAAATTTCAAATGCATTGGTTGGATAAATTCTCATGGCTTGTTTGTACGACAAAAGGGGAGCAAGGTGCCTTGTGTATATTGTGTACTCTTCTCCAAAGAATGTGCGGGTAAAGGCTGTCATCAAAATTTAAAATCCTTAGTTACAAACCCTTTTAACAAATGGAAAAATGCAATAGAAGATTTTAAACGCCACAGTGAATGTCAATACCATAAAACCAGTCTGTTAGCAGCTGACAACTTTGTAAATGTGCACAAACGTTTAAAAAATAACATCATAAGTCAACTTGACACTGGGCGTGCTTTTCAAATTGCAGAAAATAGGAAAAAACTGGTTCCCATTGTTGAAACTATTAGGTTTTGTGGACGGCAAGAACTGGCCTTAAGAGGGACATGTGACTCTGGCACAATACAATTTAATGAGCCAGAACCCAATATAAACGATGGTAACTTTCGAGCTTTGCTACGAATGAGAAGCAAATGTGGTGATTCAAATATTAAAAAATATTCTGAAAGTTTGTCGTTGAACGCTACGTATTTAAGCCCAACTATTCAAAACGAATTAATCGCTGTATGCGGGGAAATTGTTCAGACAAAAATAGTTCAAGCTATAAATTCTGCAGAGTGTTTCGCTGTTCTAGCTGATGAAACTACTGACATTTCACGTAAGGAGCAGATGTCAATTTGCGTTCGATACGTCAATTATAAAGACGATATTTTTATCTTACGTGAAGATTTTTTGACATTTATTCATTAGAAAACACTACGGGAAAATATTTAGCTAGAACAATTCTCTCTGCACTTCAAACCATGGGCATAAATTGCAGCAATTTGATTGGACAAGGGTACGATGGTGCTTCTGTTATGAGTGGCAGTTTTAACGGAGTACAAGCTGTAGTACGCGAGTCTCATCCAGAAGCCTTATACGTGCATTGTAGCGCACACTCTTTAAATCTGGCCTTAGGGCATTCCTGCCAAATTCAGCCTATTCGCAATACTATTGGTATCATAAAATCCGTTGGAAATTTTTTTAAATTATCTGCAAAGCGCACACATTTGTTGCAGAAATTCATTAAACAGAACTGTCCACAAAATAACTGGAATAAATTAACTGCAATGTGTGAAACTCGCTGGGTGGAAAACCATGATGGGTTGTTGAGATTTAAGGAAATTTTTAAAGCGATAATTAATGGTTTGGAAGAGTTGTGTAGTGATAAAGACTCTGAAACTTCATCGAAGGCAAACTGCTTTTTAAGATCTATTTTAGCTAGTGATTTTGCAGTAAGTTTGTGTTGGCTGAGCGTTTTGTTTACGTATACGTTGCCACTTTGTAAGATCTTACAATCCCCTTCATGCGACTTAGTATCTGCATTGAAGCATGTGGAGTTAATATCAAACACGTTCCAAGGAATTTGAGAAAATATCATCACGGAATTCAAATTAATTTTTGAGACTGCACAAAACTTACTAAATGTTGCAGATGAGAAACTGAAAATTCCACGAATAGTATCAAGGCAGCAGCATAGGCAAAACGTTAGCACAACAAATCCTGAAACCTATTTTAGGATAATTATAATGATTCCTCTTAGATGATTTCTTAAGTCAGCTTAAAATGCGATTCGAAAATCATAAGTCCAAACTTTCCTCTTTGTGCATTCTGATACCATCAATTCTGGGCAAAAATGAACAAAATTTTAACGAAGACAATTTCAAATTTTATGAAAAATTTTTGGATTGGGACACTTTAAATGCTGAATACATGCTATGGAAGACAAAATGTCATAAACAACTAGACACACAGCGGTCAAAGAGTGCAATAGCTGCTCTTGGGGAGTGCAACAAGGATCTGTTTCCTAACATCCAGAAGCTTCTAAAAATTCTGGCGACATTACCGGTTTCAACATGCACACCGGAAAGAACATTTTCGACTGAAAACTTATTTAAGAAATTCAACCGGTGAAGAAAGACTAACAGGATTGGCGTTAATGTCAGTTCATCGACAAATTGAGATTGACACTGAGGAAGTTATCGATGTATTTGCAGCTAAGAAGGCTAGAAGACTGAATATAGTTTTGTAAAAATATGTAATACTCTTGTAGTGATACTTAATATTGATGTTATGTACCTGCCTAATAAATAATTACTTAAATTGGAACTGTACGATTATCTTTTATATAAATAATACCCTGTCGTAAATTTTTCTGCTCAGGTATCTATTCAACGGAACTGCATAATATATACATATGCACATATGCATATGCATAAACCTACATGCCCAAATATTGTAAAAAAATTGTGTATGATATGGTTGAATTTCGGCTAATGGGCTATTCTAGTTTTGATTACTAAATGGTGATTTTTTTTTCGGAAAAATCATATCCCCCCCCGAAAAAATTGTCTGGCTACGGCCTTGATGGACGATCCAATTAAAATAGAGGGTTGGGGGAAACTTGTCCACGAGTTCTTGCATCAGTATGGGATGAGTAAGATGGTCGACTATACCACAAGCTTCGAATGCAGCACAAATGTTCTGCACTGCTATTGCAATGGTGACAAAAGTTTCAAGCTTTTCTGCTTTTGGCAAGGGTGTGGAACTAATCTTGCGAACCAGAGTTTTGATAATAATTAATTCTGGTCTACCATGCAGCATCCTCAAAGTCTTACGACCTACACAATTTGGTTATATTATCAAACTTCTTACTGCCTCTAATAATAAGATTTTCTTAATCGCTAAGTCCACCCAGATTTGTGCTCCGATTAAAACTTAAAGCGATGAAAAGTGGCCAATCCGAGGGATTTCCATCGAAAGCTGGCAAGTCTTAGATTAAATGTCGAGCTGCTAAATTATTTTTCGTAAGAAAATTATTTGAGGGCGTACATTGTTGCATATTTTTGAGGGTAAGTATTGAGACGACGACGGCTGGTGTTCGGAAGTCTGCCCGTTAGAATGTTGATGAGTTTGATTATTTTGAAGACCCTGTGATGTTGGAACCAGAAAATTAACTCTGGCTGTGTTGTGTTGATGGTCAAGCTTTGGTAACAGAACTTCATCGCTTTTGGCAGGATGAAACTGGCTAGCACCTGGTATGACAGCTGAAATTGATGGCTGTATGGTAATTGGTGAACAGTGCTTCCCTCTCCATCAATCCACTTGCCAACATTCACGTTTGATTTCGCACTTTTATTTTTTATCGTCCCTGGGTCATGGTCATCGTCCGAGGAATCTCTTTCTTTTCGTAGCTTGAGTTCTTCTTTGTCGCGATTTTCCCTCAGCTGCCTTTCTTCCTCGATTTTCTGCAGCTCTATTTGGAGTCGCTTAGTTGATGAAAACTTCGAGGATCTTGAACTACTTGAGCTGGATCTCTGTGGTTGGGACACAAATTCTGTAACATGATCATCGTCGGAGTTGAATTTTTTTTATTGTTGAGAAATGTCCACTCCTTATTAGAGATGGGAAAGGCAAACCATGAGCGAAAGTCAAACGACTTTGGGCATTTGATGAAAATGCGCCAGCACTCAGAGGCAAAGTTGGCAAGCCGAATACGTTCTGACTTGAAGTTGTCCCAAAGGAGTATGGCTGGCTTCCGTTGGGAAGAAAAAGATTTCCACGAATGGCAGCAACTTCAGCCGCACTATGCGCAGAAACCTTCACTGTACTTTGGGTAAACGCAAAGGGGATAGGTACTGTTGTTGGTGGCTGATAATAGGCAGAACTCGGTAGAGTTGGTTCATCGGCTAGATTCCTACGCATGGGAGCAACTTCGGCCGCACTGTACGCAGAGAATGTTAAAGAACTTTGGGTATCCGCAGTAGTAATTGGAACTGCAGATGACTGCAAACAGTTTATATTCGAGGTAGTTGTTACATCGGCTATAGCATTCTGATCATATTTGTGACGATTGGCTATTAATATTGGCTTCTGTACTCACCCACCCTATAGCAGATGCAGAACCCGCTCCTGAAAAACTAGCTTAATACTTGCTCTTACCTGTGCATATCTGACATACATATGGTTTCTCTTGATTACTGATGTTCACACCGCCGCCGCAGCTATAATGGTTCCAGGCGTTACATTGGTCTCACTGGACCATGTCTTTGGCAGAGTCGATCTTATCACAGCAACAACAGTTGTATTCCTCAGCTTCGGGTACCACCTTTTTAGATGTCGTCACTTTGGGTGGAATCTTTAGCTCACAATTCAATAGATTTGTTAGATAAGATTTGTAAAATGTTTCGGCAAATCAACCACAGCGAAAACTCTTTTGTTAACCAGCAAAATTAAAACAAATTGGTAAATTAGCATTAGGTTACAAATCCTTGGGAAATTTTATTTATACATGGTTTTATATTTAATTATATGTAGGTACTTACTTAGTTTTCCTATAAAGAAATATAATAATTTTTTAAATAATTTATAGAATTAGAAGGACGGATCGGAAATAAAAATGGAGCATTAAAAAAATGAAACGAATGACGGATGTAATAAAATATTTAATATTAAAGGTCAATTGACAAGGTTTGCCCTTCTTATAGCACAATATTAATTAAACAATAACACTTGAGGTTTATTATTAATAATAGATTTAAGTTGTATTGCTAGGTTTAACTTAAGTCTTAGGAACTAATTCTTATTTTATATTTTTTAGATTAGGTGTAAGATTTTAGGTTTTTTTAGCTTCAGTTTGTGCGGCCACGTTTTTGCTAAGCTCGAGATAAGAAAAGGAATTAGCAAACGGAAAAAGTATGGCGATGATATCAAATTTGACAGCCTTAGTTTTCTTGTCTTTGAGAACGTTAAGTTAATAGAGAATAAATTGTGTAGTGTAGGTTCACACTTGTGGGCTTACACGACATGTGAGAACGCTACATCACTCCCCGCCGTACAAAAGTTTAAATTCTAATTGAAATTTAAAGTTATCATTTTTAATCGTGACCGTGCAAATTATTGTTTTAATGCGGATACATGATCATGAAATATATAAATTTTATATCAATTTATAATTTGTATTTTATAATTTTTTACATGCTTTCGCACAGTGAGTTTTATAAATGTTGGTAGAAGATCTTATAAAATTGAAAATGGATTTTGGTAGAAGACCGTACATAGCTTTTGTTTCGATGTTTAACAATTTGTTATGTGTTTTGGCTGAAGGCCTAAATAAATATAATAAAAATGAACATTTTTTTATATGACAGAAAATTTTAATTTAAGTTGAATGTGACTTGTTTTTTGTTTGATTTCGACTCGTTTTCTTTGGTACAAAACGCTGGCTTTAAACGGTCGATTGAAATTAATTGTTTTTTGTCGTTTATAAGTATTGACATTGCTTTTTCGAAGCGGTCAATTACTTCGAACGGGCCTTTATACGGTGCATTAAGACTTCCACGTTTCACCTCCTCCCGAACAAAAATGTATTTCCAATTTTTAAATATTTTGGAACAAAGATGTATTTTTGTTCGCGATTTCTTTTCGGACACGGTCGGATTTGCGAAATATCTTACGTGATTTCTCGAGCTGTAATAGAATTTGAAATAGGATTTAAGGGTTTTGGTTCGATGAGTTCTGCCGGTAATCGTAAGTTTTGTCTGTATAGTAGTTGGGCTGGTGTTACGTTTAAGTCGTCAATTATTGTCAAGCGGATACAAAGAAGAGTCCATGGCAAGTTTGAAAACCAGTTTTGTTTGTCTTCGTCAGAACGTAAACCTTCTTTAAGCTGTCGATGGAAGCGTCCGACAAAGCCGTTAGCTAGCGGATGATATGTTGTCATTTGGATTCGTTTTGTACCTAGAGTTTCGGATATCTCTTTGAAGAGGCTTGACTCAAGTTGAGCTCCTTGATCAGTAGTTATCGTTTGAGGTACTCCAAATCTCGAAACCCAATTTTGAACGGAATAGCCTCAAGCCATGAAGAAAAACGGTCTCTGATGGTTAAAAGGTAAGTAAAACCTTGCGATGGTAGTAATGGACCAACCAAATCCATATGGATATGGGAAAATCTACCTTCAGGCACAGGAAACTTTCCATGTTCCGAAGTTGTATGTCTGGTAATTTTGGATTTTTGACAAGAAATGCAAATTTTTGTCCATCGGTTAATGTTCATCTTAGGCCAAAAGTATTTTGTAGTAATTATTTTTCGCATTGCTTTTGAACCTGGATGTGAAAGTGTGTAATGGTTTCCAAAAATTGTTCGGCGGAAAATGTCAGGAATGTATGGACGATTTTTTCCGGTGGTTGTTTCGCACCAAATTTCAACATCATTCAACGGAATATTTGTTCTTTCTAATTTGAAAGGTGGATTTTCACGTTTTAAAAGCGTTTTAAGCTCGTCATCATTTTCTTGCTCTTTAGCCAAACTCGGAATACTGACATTTTTAAAATGTATCAATTCGACGTACAATCGGGATAAAGTGTCAGCGACGATATTTTGAGAGCCTTTGACATAGCGAATGTCGGTTGTGAATTCAGCGATAAATTCTTAGTATCGAGTTTGGCGTGGCGATTTTTCTGTTTTCGAGCAGATGGCATTTGTGAGCGGTTTGTGGTCGGTAAAAACAGTAAATTGTCTACCTTCCACATAATACCGAAAATGTTTGAAGTGTTTAAATATCGCCAGAAGTTCGCGATCGAACGTAGAATATTTTCTTTCGGCGGGGCTCAGACGTGTGGAATAGAAGCCCAATGGTTCCCAACAGTTATTATGGTATTGCTGGAGGACTCTTCCGATAGCGTCGTTAGAAGCGTCTACCATAATACTGATTTGCGCTAGAGGCTTTGGGTGAAAAAGCATAGTGCGCTGCGATAGATCTCGCTTGAGAACTTGGAACGCTTCTTCGCACGTGGATGGCCATTGAAAAATTGGTTTTACTTTTAATTTTTTATCCGTTTTGACATTTTTTAACAACTTGGCATGCAACGATTGCAAAAATTAATCATGCCGAGGAAACGCTGTAATTGTTTAATAGAGCAGGGACTAGGAAATTCATTTATGGCTTTGGCGCGTTCTTGCGAAGGAATGATTACACGTTTGGAAATGTTATCACCCAAAAAAATTGAGTTCGGTTACACCTAGTTCGCATTTTGTCACATTGACGTTTAGTCCGTGCTCTTGCAATTTACGAAAAACTTTTCGCAAATGCATCTTGTGTTCCTCGGTTGATTTACATGAAACCAGTATGTCGTCCAAGTAAACGAAAACAAATGGAAGATCACCTAAAATGCTGTTCATAAAACGTTGGAAAGTTTGCGCACCGTTGCGCACTCCGAAAGGCATTCGAAGAAATTCGAAAAGCCCGAAAGTTGTTATCACCGCAGTTTTATGAACGTCTTCCTCTGCAACCGGTATTTGGTGGTAAGCACGTACCAAATCAATCTTCGAATAGATTGAGCAACCGTCAAGGTTAGCAGAACAGTCTTGAGCATTTGAAATCGGATGTTTATCCAGTATTGTCGCTTGGTTTGACCAACGGTAGTCTCCACATGGTCGAAAATCGAGTGGATCCTTTTTTGGAACCATGTGAAGCGGTGAAGCGACGTGTGATTTAGAAACGCGACAGATACCTAAGCTTACCATCTGTTGAAACTGCGCCTTCGCGATGGCCAATCTATTCGGATTGAGTCTTCGTGCGCTGGCGGAAGGGAGTTGGCCATTTGTTGCTATACGGTGAACAACGTCATGTTTTATAAAGAATCAGAATCAAATCGTTTGGTTCGTTGAAATTGTAGCTTTGAATTTTTATCACGAATAAAAAGACGGCGTGATAAGTTTGCCTCTCTCATAGTCGCGTTTGAGATTTGGCGCGCTAGTTTTTAGAATTTTTATTGTCATTCAGCTGAGAACTACAATTTTGTTTCGAACAATTTCGCGCGTTGATACCGAATTTCCTATGAAACCAACAAAACGATTTGTTTTCCTTCGTCCTGCTTGGCGAACGGTGGCTACCTGTGGCTCTATCGCGGGAAAAACGTCTGGACGCCCTGTTAAAACGATTTGCATTAGTATAATTGGTCTCAAGTTTTTGAATTTTTAATACAAGTTTTTGCATAAGTGCGTTTTCAGATGTCTGACGTGCGTTTATTTGCGAAACTTGTGGACTGCTGCTTTGGGAGGAGTCACTTTCGTTTTGCCTACTCTCCACCGCCATGAGGAAAACGCGTATGTTTGATGGTAGTCGATGTAGTCATAGTTTTTTAACTAGTGACTAGCGAGTCTCTCCATGCTCTCCTATAACGCTCAGATGTCCCCAAGTTCCATCTTCGTTAACAGGGCGTCCAAACGTCTTTCCGCGCTGTCCCGATTTCTTTCTAACAAAAACTTTTTCAAATGCTCATATTTTTCCATGGCGGGAGGTGAAACGAAAACATCCGCAACAGACTCCATAGTCTGATTATTTAGTGAAGCCACTAAATAATCATACTTGGTGCCGGATGCGGTAATGTTTTTGAGTCTGAATTGGGTTTCTATTTGGAGAAACCATAAATCGGGCCGATTATTCCAACACGGTGGAATTTTGATTGAAATCAGCGAAGTTTGATTTAAAGTGTCTGATGCGAGGGTAAATGCTTTCTCTTTGTTCTCTGCAGACTCGCTGGCTTTTGGATCCGTATCCATTAAAAAAAAAAAAAAATGAAAATTTTTACACGCACGTAGAAATGTTTGGAAGGATATGAATGGGATTCCGAATCAACCGTATATGACCCGTTATAAATGCTTTTATGAAATTTAACGTATCCGCAAAACGTTTTATACCAAAAGATTTAACCACAAAATGCACTATTATAAAATATTTATGTTAAATATGTATTGAATGTATTAAAAAATAAGAAAACCATAACCAAAATGTTCATTTTATACAGACAATAATAATTTAATTGAAAATGAATAGTTATAGAACTCACAGTTTTATATATATATTTTTTTTTTCTTTTTGCGACGATGACGTTGATGGGAGGATTGATGATGGGGGCTCAAATTTCTTAGTGGTAGTCTGGTAGTGGTCTGCAGGATAGGTGTTGGTTGCATTGATGGCGCTCCGCTGGCCAAGTGGTGTGGGCTGAATACTTTCGTACCATATGGACGAAGATAGAAATGCCTCGTTCTCAAATAACCCAACGCAATGGTTCACAAAGACACACGCGGCGCCTGCTTGGCCAAGTGTAATTTTGGCTGTCTGACCACTCGTTGTGTGCCTCGCAATCTTTCGGTTGTTGGACTTTGCCTGCAAAGTGGGAGGCACTTGCTTGTGTCTATAGCAATACCAGGCTACAAATTATTTTCGGAATGTGTACGATGGCGGCTGTGCGTAGCGCTTCGCTGAACACTTGTTTGTACTTTGATAACATCAAATTTGACAGCCTTAGTTTTCTTGTCTTTGAGAACGTTAAGTTAATAGAGAATAGTGTAGGTTCACACTTGTGGGTTTACACGACATGTGAGAACGCTACAAGAACGCTACATTGTAAAATAATTTTAAAACTCGATCTATTAGTACTCGAACTATTTAGTACCCGGTCACTTCAAATCATTTCCCTAGAACTCTAATATCATTTTTGAATTTAAAGACTTTTAGCTCTTAGTTTTTTTTAAATAGAGTTCTAAAGAATATTTTGTACTTTTAAGGCACCCTCTATATTCTTTTGACAAATAATATTTCTAATTTTTGAGTTTCAATTGAAGCACCCAGTGCAACAATCGGATAACTTAACTTTTTTTCGAAATATAGGGTGGGTGTGATAAAAAGTCATCTATATCGACTCTGCGTTAGAGAAATCCAGTTTTGGAGTTCTCTTTGACTTTTGAATGGGGGAAGAATAAGACAACTCCTGGATTTGTCTTGTTTCTGCCCCTTACTAAATAAGCTTTTCATAGACAGTTAAACGGTTCTTTTAAGATCAGACTACGGTTCTTTCAAGATCAGAGTTATGCCATGCGTTTTTGTAAATTATGTATTGAAATGCAACAGTTGTTGCTGTCACTGTGAGCTGTGATTTCGTTTGATTAAGCATTGAAAATCGGTGAAATTGAATCCTATTTCTCGATATCGGGTTCTGAATACATAAATGAATCTAGTGACGAAGACACATCAAGTCATCAAGTGGCGTAACTTTGCCTGTTCAGAATGGGAAAAATCTTAGCTTTATTTGATTTTCAACCGGCCATTGTGTGTTTGCCTTTTATTCAGGAAAAAAGCGCGTGCAAAACATGAAAATGTGGAAAAAAGTCAGAGCAAAAAGGAGAAGAGCGGAAGGCAAGAAATATAAAAACCGCAAAGGGATGTTGTTGCAGCAAAAACAATGGTCCAGGCCTGCAGTTGGAAAAAAAATATTTTGACAATGGACGTCTTGATCTATGTGCGAAAGTTTTTAAGGAGTTTTATGAGCTGGGGATACGGCAAAATTCAGTTCAAAGGCGTCGATCTGCGAGTGGAAATGAGGTTAGGAAATACCAAAACAAATATTTTATACGGGGCCTGTAGCATGAAATAGAAGTATGCAAAAAAGTATTTCCTTCAGTTCATGGAGTTGACAAAAGTAGGATTGATAGACTCTCTAGTTTCTTGCTTAAAATAATAACAGCACCCTCGGACATGCGAGGTCGACACGTTAACAGGGTTAACAAGATTCCAGAACAATACATGTTATCCAAAACATTAATACTCACATTAAAAGCTTTCCAAAACGATCTTCGCACTATAGTCAAAATAAAGAATTGAGATACCTTCCGACTTAACTGTGAAAAAAATGTATGAAATGAAATGTTTGAACCTGAAGTTTTTGCATTGATGAGTGAACAAAATGGTAACCATAAGCCACAAGTAACGTACGATTTTTACGCGTAATATTTTACGAAAAATTTCAAGCTTTCGTTCGGATCACCTAGATCAGATACTTGCCAGACGTGTGATATTCATCACACAAAAATTGCAGCACCTGAATCTGAAGAAGAAGAAAATTCACTGAAAGTTGCGCAAGACCTTCATGAAAAAAAGGCTAAAGCGTTTTATGAAGATTTACGCGAAAAAAGCGCTATGTGCTTGGTAGACTCAATAGTCGAGTGCATAACTTTTGATTTTCAACAAAATTTGCCTCTTCCTTTAATACCATCCGGTGATGTTTTTTATAAAAGACAGTTATGGGTTTTCAAATTTTTTTTATTTTCAAATGTAGTACAAAAAAAAGCCGCATGTACATGTACGACGAAACTATAGGAAAAAAAGGTCCAAATGGAATTATCAGCTTTTTGCAACATTTTATTCACAACTTTTTGAGTGAAAGTGTTACCAAACTATACTTATTTTCCGATTATTGCGGTGCTCAAAATTAAAACAATACTCTTGTCCAATACTTACACGCTCGTGATAAGTGCACAAATATCTCCGTCCGTATAACCGAGACATAGTTTCTTACCCTGCGATCGCTCTGTTGGCGTTATTGAGAAACAAAAGAGACGAGCAGAACGTCTTTATCTACCCAAAGACTGGCAAAACTTTGTGAAAAAATGTTCCAAGAGATTTAATGTGATATCAGGGACCAATCAGGATATATTTGATTTTAAGACCAGCTTAATTCCGTTCTACAAAAAAAAACAGTGACAAACAAAGATAAGATTAAATGGACCATTTCAAAATATATAAAAGTCTTACGTCCCAGAAAACGCTACAAGAAGCTGAAAACTCAGAATATGATGATAAAAACGAGGCCCTTGATTGATTTTTTACCAAAAACGGTGCAAGAACCGGACTAATCCAAAACTTAATACTTTTTTTTGATGTGTAAACATCTTAGCTGGCGGTAGAGTGAAAAAACACGTGAACGTTCGTGTGCGACGTTACGGTGTGAAACGTTACGATCTGCATACTAGGATGGGTGCGTTCAGTGAGAAAAATCTTAAGATCCCCTTCAAGCAAAAACAAGTCCGTTTTGGATCCGCGCACGTTGATGCTTACACATATTACAGTGAGTCCCGGCACTCACACAATTTTTTTTAATGAACAAATTCTTGAACTTAACAAATGTGTTTTTATGTTTTCTTTAAAAAATAAATGAATATTTTGCAAAAGTTTTGTTTTTCTATTTTTGATGAGCTTTTTTTTAATTTTCTTAAAACTTTAAACAGTGGAATTATCCGGTTGTTACTCTGGATGCTTCAATTCGGAAAAATACTGAAGAAGTTAGTGTGCCAGATTTTGCTGTGGATTTTGTTTGTTATTTTGTATTATTATTATGTTGTGTACAAATTAATTGGTGTTTCTCTGTAGGAAACATGTTCAACTTCAAATTTGATATTAAAGGAAAGAAACGTGCTACTGGAATGATCAGTAAGAAACAAAGAAGAGAAAATTGGAACTAACAGGATACAAATTAACTCTGCAACATGTTGGATATTTAATAAAGAGACAAATGGAGCAACGAATGAAACAGAACGAAAAGAGTGGGATATTAGCCGCGTTTTGATGAGAATTATATACAGCATATGGCGTTTTTCTTTTTTAACTCAGAGCAGATCACGGAACTGTCAAAAAAAAATCTATGTTTTTTTTTAGCTCAGACATATCAGAGCATACAGAGTGTTTTTCTTTTTTCCGTCGGAGTTAGCTCAGAGCTTGTTCAATTAGCTCAGAATAAAATGACCGAGCAAATCGAGCGAAACGCTGAGCAAAGCCAACTTCACGGGTTGGGTTAGAAATCCCGCATCACAAAATCCCGTATTACGAAATCCCGCATCTGGAACTTGGACAAATTTTTTTTTGCAACAAGGTTCTGGAGGTGGATCTGGAACCCGGGCAAAAGATCTGGAGCTGGGTCTGGGACTTGGACAAAGAACAATTTGTTTTTTAAAACAAGGTTGTGGAGGTGGATCTGGAACCGGGACAAAAGTTCTGGAGGTGGGTCTGGAACTTGGACAAAGAACAATTTGTTTTTTGAAAGAAGGTTCTGAAGGTGGATCTGGAACCGGGACAAAAGTTCTGGATGTGGCTCTGGAACTTGGACAAAGGACAAATTTTTTTGTTTTTGGAAACAACTTTTTAACAATTTAAAAAAAATTCTAGATGTGGGTTTGGAACTTGGACAAAGGACCATTTTTTTTTTTTTGGACAACTTTTTTTATTAATTTACAAATTAAAACAAAATTTCTTTTTTGCCAGATATTTTGGTAAGGTTCTGGAGGTGGATCTGGAACCGGGACAAAAGTTCTGTAGGTGACTCTGGAACTTGGAAAAAGGACAAATTTTTTTGTTTTTGGAAACAAGTTTTTTACAATTTAAAAAAAAATTCTGGAGGTGGGTCGGAACATTGACAAAGGAAAAATTTTTTTTTTGGCAACAAAACAGTTTTTTCCAAAAAAAAATTTCCATCTCTGTCCAGGTCCAGAACCACCATTGTCCAGGTCAAGAAATCCAGAAAAACATTATATTCGAAATCACCAACATGCTGCGGGATTTCCTAACGATCCAATTTCACACATAACTAAAAATTAAAAATGGATTCCCTATGAAATGGCAGTTAAGTGCTCAAGTGTGTTTCATAATTATATCTGAAGACTCTGATCATAATCTGCTCAGAACTCTGCTCTGATCGCTTAGCCTCTGCTTAGAGCTTTGCTCAGAGCCAAAAAAGAAAAACGCCAATAGTAAAAGCTTTGCAACAAAACGTTGGGGAACAAATTGGGTTATAAAGCTCTTTGTATCTGAATTCAATAATTCCAAATTGTTTCAAAATATTTATCCAAAGTAACATTTGACTGGAGAAAAAACGTAAATTAATTGGCAGCCATTTATTGTTGTTGCATTGCGTGTTTAATTTTAACTGGATGGCTCTGGCTGCCTCAACAAAACATGGCTATTATTCGCTTACAATTTAATGGGGACCCGGCGGTAAATACTCAAGCAGTTTATTGTGCCATTGTTTTATGTGATTTATTTAATAATTTTTTTTTTATGAATAGATAAAAACGCTCTTATCGGAAGGCATAACAAAATTATACATCGTCTGCAAGACAGAATGTAATGCAAACTGGAGCTGGACTGGCAAACACACCATCTACTTTGATAATTGGAATAACTGGTGTTGCAGTTGAAGCGTTTTTATGGCTACCTTCTTAGTGGTTTGGAATCGTTCAATTCAGTGACAATGCCATGAGGCCCTACTGTGAACAACATATCACCAATTCTTTCTCAGAAAGAGATTTTACCATAATCGGCCCAACAAGCCAATTTCTCTGATTCATATCATACTGAAACATTGACAATTTTGTCTGAGATAGCAACCACATCTACAGTGACAGAAGCATTAAATATCACTTTGCTACAGTAATAATTATTGTAATCGTGAAACTAAAACAACACAACTGTCGCTATCTGAAACAGTTGATGTTACATCCCCACAACTTTTTTTGCCGCAACCTGTATCGGTCACAATTGAATCGGAAGGGATCACTACTTCTGATCCCCATTGCGGTAAACTTAAAGTCAGGAATAAACAAAATAATACATTTTTTTCTACTAATGGGCAACGTCGTCGTCAGCCACAAAATCCATCGCATTGTAATAATATTGATGAGATGCACCAGCAAATTATTAAAGAGGAGCGAGCGAAGTCGTCTTGCTGAACTCCATGAACTACGAATGAACTTATTCCGCTTAGAGTATGCAGAGAGGATTTCTGAAGTTCTGAAACAACAAAAAATACAAGATGCCAGTGTTGCCAGAATGAATTTTTCGAAATAGTAAATGTAACTATGTGTCACTTTCATATGTACATAGATGTTTCAGTTTTCCAGATAAAATAGTTTTGACTGATGAAAATTGAAAAAAATAATTAATATTTTAATTGCCAAGTAAATTTGCTAATCGACTCCTCATCTGGCCATTAAAATATATACTTTGAACTTTAGTTATAAGGCGAGTTCAACGCACATCTGAATTTTTGGAGCTCCTAAGTCCTTACCCAGCTTTCATACAAAGTTCTGAAAATTCAGATGACATCTAACTTTTCATGACAGCTGGCTAATCAGAAGCTTCAAATATTCAGAATTCCGAAAATTCACATATGTGTTGAACGCACACATTGTAAAACGTGAGGTTCATAATTGACTAATAAATTCTAAGCTGTTTATTTAGGACTTTTATCAGACATTGTGAAACAATCCCTTTATTTAATAAATATACCAGTAATAAATAAATATGAAAATTAAAATAAAGGGTCCGCCATCTAACTTTTTTTTTCAACTAGTGCTTGTTTCGTGAATGGTAACGCTTAGCTCATGTCTGATTTGACAGATAATTCGTTTTATCCTTCCGCTGAATATGGTTGTGTATACGCTTCGCTAAGTGGGCCTGCGATCGACTTAGAGAAGATGCCGTTTTTGCCAAAAAAAATCATCTTTTCAGAGGAAGTTTATTTTGTTCTTGGCGGGTAGTAAACAAGCAAGATTGTCGCATTTGGGGCACAGAAAACCCGCAAGCATACATTGAAAAGCCGACACAACCAAAACGAGTCACTGTTAGGTGCGGATTTTGGTCCAGAGGCATAATTGGGCCATTTTTCGAAAATGAGCAAGGAGTGGCCGTTACAGTCAATGGCGATCGTTATCGGGCCATGTTGAACGAATCTTTGTTCACAAAAAATGAAGAGGAGGATATTGGCAACATTTGGTTTCAACAGGACGGCGCTACGTGTCACACAGCCGAAGCTACACTCGATGTTTTGCGCCATTTTCAAAAAAAAAAGAAGTTATTTGGCGGACCCTTTATAAAGGAATTAAAAAAAATTGTTTGCACTTCATTGAAAAAGTACCTACTAATATATTATCGTTATCTTCGTTTTGGCTGTCGTGTGGGTTTGATACATCTTCTCACTTGTGAAAGTTTACAGCATTTCTTCTGTTGTTGTAAGGTTGTGGCCTACAGAATGTAAGGGATATCTAATGCGTAGAATACTGTCAGCTATTTCAATACTTATTCGATTCCTCAACCTTTTAGCTCTAAATGAATTCCCCTAGATTTCCCACCAAACATATCATCCCCCTAGATTACCACCCTTAACTGGCAACACTGCCTTACACCAAAATAGTTGGAGTTCCAGCAAGCGGCAATCGAAACAATGCCGAAACATAGAACAGGGTACAATGCTGCCAATGCCAATGCAGAGGTAGGTACAAGTTCTATAGCATTGCGAACTGATTAAATTTGCATTGGTTGTTTCACGGTTGTCAATGTGACCAAAACTGCGTATGTATCTGAAAATTGTATCTCTACATTTATAAAACGGCTTGATTTTCATTCAATCATAGATGAAGCAATAAGCAAGCAGGTTGATGGCAGCTCAGAACAGAATATCAATTATTGTTCCAGCAATCTTTAATACGAATCAAAATAATGTAATTTGTTAAGAAACAAAAATTTTTGCTGAACTGCTTAAAATCGATATTATATCACGATAAATTAAATTTACACCTTATTGGTTTTACACTTATAATTATTCGGTTTTAATTGACGAAAAAAAATTAAATAAAACTAAGCACACGAATTTATATTGCCATTGCCCAGGTTCAATGTTGTCAGTGTTTTTAATATAAACACATTCGTAGGCGTTTAGTCTATTCATCTGTCATACTTCATACATTAACACTTGTATTTTAAATCGACAGATGAAATCGTTTTCAAATTGAGGGAGAACCAACCTTTCCGATACCGAAAAGCTAGACGATAATTTTATTTTTAAAAATAGAACTTTACCAACTATCCACCTGGCGATTGTGTTTTTACATGAGTACAATCAATAGCATTGATTGTTCGTGGAAATTAGACAATTTCAAGAAAGCCCACTGCAGCTGCTGTGAATTCCTCTGAATTTAAGGGCCTTTTAACATATCTATGAAGGTGGCGCAGTAAAGCCCTTCACACTTTGTTTCTTATACGACTATAGTAGGTGACACATGTTCAACATCAGCGACCGTCGCGTCATCTGCATATTTCCACATGCCATAAAGCGTAGCAATATTAGCAATTGTTCTTCTTCCAATACGTTCTGTTTAGTGGTAAAACGAATAAGATAACATTTTAATGCAGATGTGCTTTTACCTTGGATGTGGATGTTGCAAGTCATCTGCAACTAAATGAAGCACCTCGATGAACGTCACTATCCTCGCGAGAGAGCCAATCGACGAAGATACAAAAACATACAAAAACCAATGACATACACAACCGAAACACTTTACTTTTGTTTGTTGAAGAAATAAAATTGTAGCTAACACGATAGACCCCCCATTATAGGGGTCCAAATTTATCGAAGTTCTAACTCAAAAAAGTTCTAAATTCTAGTTTTAAGATGTTAAAACTTGATTAAGAAATGAGTTAGATCTCAATCAAGTTCTAATTTTTCCTTAAATCGAGTTTTAAGAGTACCTATACGAACTCTGTCAAGAAGTTATCCGTTAAACATTCAAAAGGCTTACTTGGATGTGACCCATTAATACTAGCCTTTATAACTGCGTTTAAATAAAATTAATATCTTATTTAAATCTTTAGATATTAAATTTGTAAGCCTGTTCCAATTATCTTGCCCATGCTAATTTTTGTCTTTTATGTTTTACTGACACATTAGAAGAACCTGAATCAATAAATGGCTTAATAGGTGCCAGAAGAAACTTAGTTACTGAAATACATTTTTCAAAGCTAGAAAGATCCTTAGCGGGAGAAAATTAGTTTCAGGTCTGCAGTTAAGAATATCCTTCCACCTCTTTTGAAATATTCTTACAAATTCTAAAATATCACTCAGAAAAAAGTTAATTCGTTAAAACAAAACCTGAGTTAAAAAAACTCAAACCGTGGATAACTAACTACAAATCAAAAAAAAAAAAAAATATATTCTATGCAAAGAACAAAAATAGTTTGCATGATAACAAAATGAAAAAAGAACTTGTGCAAGTAATTATACTTATTCCATCTATTCCGCAAGAACTTTTAGATTTTAAATTCGAGAAAATCCAATCTACCTCGGCTACAGCGACAGTACCAAAGAAAAAGGTGCAAGGTATTTGGTTACCGAGAAAATTTTTGCGATGGCTTGAATTTATATCTACACTTGATACCGATCTTGATTTTTCTGATGTTCTAATATAAAACGAGTTAAGGCCATTTGACATATCAAGATCATTTGCCGTTATAAAATTTTCGGAAAACTTTAAGCAATCGCTTAGATTTGTTTCACTCTTTTTACCCAAAATGTCATTTATTATCCCCCATTATTTTTGAGCATTGAGCCGTGAATCGTCAAAGGGAATTGCCCATTTCTGGCCCAGAGTGTACACGAACGAGTTTGGTATCAAATGAAAGGTGACGTGAAGCCCGATATATGAGTAAAACATTTTCAAAATCGTTCATGGGAAAGTCGAGATATTCGGGCTTGAAGTTGACGATTGTAAAATAAGGATTTCAGATTTTGTTCCAAATAATTGTCCATAACGGGCAGAAAAATGATATTGGTATCAAATGAATGGTATTTTTATTTTATTTTTGATATGTTAAACACATTTTGAGATATTGGCGCAAAATTTTAAACTACTCTAAATCAATTTTAAATTGGACGCCGACTCTAAAAATGAGTTTTAGAATGAGAGTCGACGCTTTGATAATTTTAAACGATATAAAGTATACTTTAACGCTAAAGCACTCGTCTAACTTTAAAAGCAGCAAAATGCTTCTCTATCTTTTTTAAAGTATACTTTATCCATTCAACGTTTGTAATTTCATAAATTTATTTATTTATTTAATCCGTTAAGTACTAACGTTAGAAAACTTAAAACTAAATAATATATACATTACATTACAAGTATGCATTTTATTACAATGATGTATTAAAAAAGTTTACTTTAAATTTCTACATTTTAAATTGTCATTAATTGAAGAAATTAAAAAATTATACTTATTGAAAACTGAAATCAATTGATTTAAGGGACTGTTCACACCATAGTTTGTTCTGCTAAATATAGGATATAGAGACCCAGAACGTTGATTTCTCAAGCTAGCTTGACTAAAACTAAAATTCAGGCGACACAGAGCTGATGGAGATATTATTGATCCGTTGACTAATTTTATAATATAACATAGTTGTAGATACTGCCTATGCTTCGAGAGTAAAGGAAGATTTATTAAAATAAGTCTGTTGTCATAGGGGGGCAGTGTTAATCTTTGTGGCCAAGGAAGAAAACGAAGACAGAATCGTAAGAATCTCCTTTGGATTCCCTCAAGTCTGTTAATATGAACTGAATAGAATGGCGCCCAGACTACACAGCCATATTCGAGTACTGGTCTGACAAAAGATATGTAGAGAAGCTTGAGAACGTAAGGATCCTGGAAGTCACGGGAGAATCTTTTTATAAATCCCAAAGTTTTATTACCTTTTTTAATAATATAATTAAAGTGATCAATAAATGTTAATTGAGAATCTAGAATAATCCCTAGGTCGGAAAAAAACGGACACTCTGCATAAAGAAAAAGAATCTAACATATAGTTGTAAGTTAATAAATTTTTTTTGCGTGTAAAACACATTGTTTTACACTTGTCAATATTTAGCAAAAGACGATTTGTATTGCACCATTCCCTGAACCTATAAATGTCATCTTGAAGTTGTTCACAGTCGCTGATGGAGGCTATTCTTTTAAAAATTTTGATGTCATCGGCATAAATAAGCACAGATGAATTTATTATAATTGATGTCAAGTCATTGATACATAAAATAAATAGTAATGGGCCTAAATGACTGCCTTGTGGAACACCTGAGTTGACCAAAAATTGATCAGAACGCTCATTACGAAAAGTTACCCTATAACTCCTGTTTTCTAAATAAGATAATATCCATACTAGAAAGCTTTCATTGAACCCTAAGCCATTTAGTTTATTGATTAGAGTTTTGTGACAAAGCTTATCAAAGGCTTTGCTAAAATCGGTAAATACACAATCTAATTGTTTTCGATCTTCAAAGGAATCGATACAAAAAGAGGCAAACTCAAACAGATTTGTGACAGTCGACTTCTTTTGGACAAAACCATGTTGGCTATCACAAATAATAGATTTACAGTTAAAAGACAAGACGTTACAGATGATGGACTCAAATAATTTAGGAATTACAGACAATTTAGCAATAGGGCGATAGTTAGTTATGTCGTTTTTTGCCCCTTTTTTATGGACGGGTGTTATGAAAGCACTTTTCCACATAGAGGGAAACATTGATGAATTTAAAGATTCATTAAACAGAACATATAGGGGGTAGGATAAATAAGATACACATTTCTTTAATACACTAGATGGTACGCCATCAGGACCGGAGCTAAAAGAATCGTCGAGTTTCAAAATATTTTCAACAACAGATTCTTCACAAATATAGAAGTTAATTGAGTTAAGGTGTGAAAAAATAGGTAGGGAAGTTGAAAAATCTGAAGGTTCGTGAGAACCAGACTCCACAAACGCATCTTTAAAAAAAATTACAAACATATTAGATATTTCTAAAGAATCATGACTGGTTACGTTATTGAAAGACATAGAGTTGGGGTAGCCGTCAATTTTTCTTTTGCTACTCACGAAATTCCAAAAATTTTTAGGGTTCAGTTTTAGATCATTTTCGATTTCTAAAATGTTATCGGAATATAAAATATTAGAGTAGTCAGAAAACATAAACTTCAGTTCGGAGTAAGATATATAATCTTCATCAGCTCTGGATTTGGAATATTTCAACCATGCTTTGTTTCGTCTATTTTTTAAAGAAAAATGTTTGATGAAGATTTTAAGCATTTAAATCAACAATCACGAAAACTGTCTTAGCTTTAATTTGTGGTGCATGCACCCAGTAAAACCATTACCACGACAAAACAACACCATCTCCTACAACCCCCCCCCCCCCCCCCCCCCCCCCGATTGAATAGACTACGACACCAAACAATATACAATACAAATTTGTATTCGGTCGACCGCCCCAACAAAAACAAACAAAAAATGTGGTACATAGTGTTGGACTACCATATCGCGGCAAATCATTTTCTGCTCACAAAATCGCTCGTCATCTTAGCTGGAAAGGTGAAATAGCTATAGGGGAGTTAAAAAAAGAAAAAAAAAATTACAAACAAATTTAATTTTCAAAGGGGACACCCGGATTTGAACCGGGGACCTCTCGATCTGCAGTCGAATGCTCTACCAAAAATCATAACAAAACCCTACAAATGCGCTTAAAACCCTACAAATGCGCTTCATTAGTTAGAAGAGTTGTTTAAAGTGTTTAAAATTAAGAAAAGGTAAGACAAGGACTCGCAACTAAACGACTGCATTAACTAGAGTTGATTTCATTCCTTAAACGAGGACTGTTTAAAAATTTGCGCCATTGAGTTTAAACTTCTAAAAAAGCGATATTTCAAAAAATTCAGTGATGGCATATACTTTTTTTCAGCTCTAGAGAAAAGATTATTTTATTACCTTTAATTTGATATGAAATGAAGTGTACTTAATTGTATGAATACCTAAAAATAAACAAAATATTCCTCAAAAGGCACTAAATTATTATGTGATGACTATAATTTGGTATTTAAGTTTTTCAAGGCCCGAACACAATAGTACGCCACCTGCTCGCTTCTTGGACAATATTTTTTTGATATATGATTCGGATTAAAACCGTTCAAAATAGTATTTCCTTTTTATATCCACTATTATTTATTTTAAAACCCGTCCGTCGGTTTGTGCGTCCACTGTAATTTGAGCTAGAGCCCAAACGGGTGAACCGATTTGCTTCAAACTTGGTACAGAGCATTTTTATGTGATTACCTAGAGGATAAATTCGAATTTTAAATATAGCTCATCAAGAACGGTTAGCTGCCATACAAATATTTTATTTTTTTTTAAATTTTCTCGAAAACGTTTCTTACGATTTTGATTAAGCTTCGTACCTGTAATAACTAAGTCAATTGTAACAAAACTGCGTGTCCGTTTTTTTTTTTTTAAATCGCATAGGTAACGGAATTTGGTATTCCACGGTTTTTAGAAAATGGTCTTATTTTTAGGTTATTGAAGTATAACTTTTTGATGGTTCGACCGATTTTGTTATTATTTTTCAATCTGGTGCTTCTCAATAGTATAAATAATATTGCATTCAAACATTTTGAAAAATATTGATTTATTAACAACAAAATATTAAACAAAAAAATCAATTTTTTAGTGGTTACTTTTGATTCTTAATATTCTTCGTGCGATCAAGTCGTGCATATTTTGTACCCTATAATCTATCTCTCCTGGTCCATAGGCATAATAAGATGCCCTTAGAAAATTTTTTTGTTTATTTTTAGGTATTTATATAAGTAAGTACACTTCATTTTATATCAAATTAAAGGAAATAAAATAATCTTTTAACTAGAGCTAAAAAAAGTATATGTCATCACTGAATTTTTTGAAATATCGGTGTGACAAAGACCGCAAAAAAAATGACTTTCTTAGAAGTTAAAACTCATTGGCGCAAATTTTTAAACAGTCCTCGTTTAAGGAATAAAACCAACTCTAGTTAACGCAGTCGTTTAGTTGCCAGCCCTTGTCTAACCTTTTCTTAATTTAAAACACTTTAAACAACTCTTCTAACTAATGAAGTGTTTTTAGGGCATTTGTAGGGTTTTAAGCGCATTTGTAGGGTTTTGTTATGATTTTTGGTAGAGCATTCGACTGCAGATCGAAAGGTCCCCGGTTCAAATCCGGGTGTCCCCTTTGAAAATTAAATTTGTTTGTAATTTTTTTTTTCTTTTTGTAACTCCGCTATAGCTATTTCACCTTTCCAGCTAAGATGACGGGAGATTTTGTGAGCAGAAAATGATTTGCCACGATATGGTAGTCCAACACTATGTACCACATGTTTTTTTGTTTTTGTTGGGGCGGTCGACCGAATACAAGTTTGTATTGTAAAGGGTTTTCCAATAAGAGGTGTTATTTTGATATTCAAAGATAAATGATTGGATGTATATTTCATTATAAAGAGGAAGGTATGCCGTTAATAATGAAACACAACATAAGCCAAATGGCCGCCACGACCACGCTTACAGGACCATATCCTTTTCATGAAATTTTCCATAACCAAATCGCAAAGTGGCTGCCCTATGTCCTCGATAGCCTCACGAATTCCATCTTTGAGGTCTTGAATTGACGCTGGGCTGTTGGCGTAGACCTCATCTTTCACGTGGCCCCAAAGGAAGAAGTCGCAAGGTGTTAAATCACAAGATCTCGGTGGCCAATTGTGATCACCTCTTCGAGAAATAACACGGTCCGGAAACTTTTCCCGTAAAAGATCGATGGTTTCATTGCTTGTGTGGCACGTAGCGCCGTCTTGTTGAAAGTAAACGTTGTCCAGATCAATACCATCCAATTCCGGCCATAAAAAATCATTAATCATCTCTCGATAGCGCAATCCATTGACCGTAACTGTTGCTCCAGCCTCATTTTCGAAAAAGTAAGGTCCAATGACCCCGCCGGACCATAAACCGCACCAAACAGTCACGCCTTGAGGATGGAGAGGCTTTTCAACAATAACTCTTGGGTTTTCCGAGCCCCAGATGCGACAGTTTTGCTTGTTGACGTAGCCTCCGAGGTGGAAATGGGCCTCATCAGTCAAGATGATTTTTCGATGAAATTCCGGATCATTTTCATGCATTTCAAGGACCCAATCAGCAAAGACACGACGTTGTTGAGTTCTTGTGTTAACTGAACTTTATAAGCCTTAAGACCCAAGTCTTTATGCAAAATACGGTGTAATTACGTTTGTGGAATGCCTAATTCCAAAGAACGACGAGGAATGGACAAACCTGGGTGTTCTTCAACACTTTGGGCTACAACAGCAATATTCTCAGTTGTTCTTGAGCGACTGGCACGGGTTTTATTCTTCACATCACTAACTTGTCCCAACAGCTCGAATCTGTCCACCAATTTCTGTATTGCGGTCCGACAAGGTGCTTCACGACGACCCAAAAATGTTTTAGTTTTACGAACCGTTTCTGCCAAATTTTCACCATTTTTATAGTGAATTTTAATAATTTCAATGCGTTGTTGAAGCGTGTATCGTTCCATTTTTACTAATGGCGTAGTTTCTACTTGTCAAATGTCAAAAAATGACAGCTTCAAAAGTGACAGCTACCGAAATAGCGGGCTATTCAAAATAATACCTCTTATTGGAAAACCCTTTATATTGTTTGGTGTCGTAGTCTATTGAATCGGGGGGTGGAGATGGTGTTGTTTTGTCGTGGTAATGGTCACTGGGTGCATGCACCACAAATTAAAGCTAAGACAGTTTTCGTGATTGTTGATTTATATCCTTAAAATCTTCATCAAACATTTTTCTTTAAATTTTTGTTATTAAGTTACAAACGTTGAATGGATAAAGTATACTTTAAAAAAGATAGAGAACCATTTGGCTGCTTTTAAAGTTAGACGAGTGCTTTAGCGTTAAAGTATACTTTATATCGTTTAAAATTAACAAAGCGTCGACTCTCATTCTAAAACTCATTTTTAGAGTCGACGTCGAATTTAAAAATGATTTAGAGTAGGTTTTAAATGTTTAAAATTTTGCGCTAATGTATCAAAATGTGTTTAACATATCAAAATAACTTTGGTAATATTTTAAAGAAAAGAAAAATACATCAAAAATAAATAACTTTGGTATTATTTTAAAGACAAGAAAATACCTTCAATTTGATACCAATATCATTCTTCAGCCCGTTATGGACAATTATTTGGAACAAAATCTGAAGTCCTTTTTTTTGCAATCGTCAACTTCAAGCCCACATATCTCGACTTTCCCATGAACGATTTTGAAAATATTTTACTCATGCATCGGGCTTCACGTCACCTTTTATTGAATACCAAACTCGTTCCTGTACACTCTGGGCCAAAGCTCCATAGTAAAATGGGCATTCCTTTTGAATAAAGGTGCTGAATAAAAGTTTGAGTAAATTTAAAGAAACATCATTATAGTTTTTACAATATAGCTATATAAGAAAGTATTTAAAAAAGTTCGTTAATTATTTTATTTCGATAGTTGTTAAGAAGCTCCATCCAAAATTCGAAGAATTTCAACCAGTCTTTTCCGTTTAAGAGTTCCAATATTTCTATTGTATGGATAATTGACACTTCAATACACCCTTCGAATTTCCTTTAATACAGCACATTCTCCTAGAAAATGAATTATATTTTCTCCCGCCCTTGGCTTACATAGGCTGCAAATAAGTGGAAGATCTTGTCTATGTGGCACAAAGTACAGTCGCAGCAGTTCACCTCTCGCTCGAAAAATGGTTGTGTCTACCGCATGTAAAATAAGTAAGTGTCTACCCATTTTGCATGAGTACAGGACGTCCCTGATGCGTCATGATATGAAACTTAGGTTTCAAGTTATCTTCAAAAAGTTTGACGTATTGTTTATTATGTGTTTCGATTTTGTACTTCAATGTTAATACTGAATTATCCGTCATTGCAAAGCAAATAACAATGTCAATTATCTCTAGAAGGTTTAAAAGAAAGCTCCAAACTTCATCGTCAATTGGAACCAAGTCTCCTATTATTATTGGAAAAAATTGAACAAAAGTAATCATCTCTCTCGCAGACATTCTTAAATTTCGTTTTTGTAATTGATTTTGTGTAATTTCATTCGAATCATTTCCTATTTTTGTTGGACCATACTCAAAAGTTTGTTTTCGTTTGTCAACTGTGTCTAGCGAGAAATAGTTTTTTTTTTGTTTTGTCTACTACGTGGAATGAAGGGATTTCGTTGAAACAGCTTTCATTGAGAATACCAGTTTATTTTGGACTCGTCCTCTGTACCTACATCTGTTGTTGAAACAATTGTAGTTTCTCAAATTTCGCATTTCACCAGGTTTTGCACTGCACAATATACCACACTGTTCTTTCTGTACACGGCAAAAACGATAAAATGTGCCAGAAAACGATTTGTTGAAACCCATTAATGTGTCACCAAGAATGAGGGCCAAAATAAATTGAACTTGATAAATACTGCCATGAGCTGCCTGAATGTCAATTCCTTCTTTTTCAAGGAGTTTCAACTCACTGAGGTGCAAGGTTGGTTAGATGCAAAGTTTTTTTTGGATTTAAAGAAACCTCACTTCTTCAAGCAAATTGTTATTTTGAAGTAATAGATATTGTTTTGAATTTGCTTGAAACAGTGAGGTTTCTTTAAATCCAAAAAAACTTTGCATATAAACAACCTTGCACCTTCTCTAAATCCTATAGTGAAGCCAAGCAGGGGGTTGCAGGGGGGAAGCATTCACCCCATACCTACCTTGTGTATTTGACGAATGGAGCCGCTGCATTCGACCTAAATCGATTAAAAAACATTATTTTGTTTAGTTTTTTTTCGAAAATAAAAAAAATTCAATAAAGTCTTAAGCCACCAAAAACACACTGAACGGACTGCAGCTGAAAGAAAAAAATATGCATTTACAGATTTAAAAAACGCTTTTTTCTTTGACTAATTAGACAGCCAAGTCGTTAATTTTCATTGTTCAATTAATTTTAGATAAATAGAGAAAATACTTACCAATTTTTAAAAACAAGAAATTGTTGAATCAATAGAACGTTGTGCACTTTAAATTTATTTATTTTTCTTTTTTGTAGGGGCCGGTTATAGCCATCAGGAAAAATCTTTCTATTGTATAATTTGATGTGTGAACTTGCAATTTTAAAATAAAAATTATACGAATCTATATGAGGATTCAATTGAAATAATTTTTTATCAAACAAAAGTTTAGTTGCGGCAAATATTTTTTTCTTAAAAAAGCATTTATTAATTTTCCTGGTGAAAATTCTGTACGGAAAATCAATTTGCATGAGGAAAATTACTTATAAATGCTTTTTTTTGAAAAAAATATTTGCCCCAAGGAAAATTTTTTTGAGAAAAAATTATTTCAAGTGATACCTCAAAGATTCGTACCATTTTTATTTTCCAAATTGCAAGTTAACACATCAAATTAGCCAATAGAATGTTTTTCCTGATGCGTTTTCTTCAAAAAAAAAACAAAACTTTTTGAGAAATTTGTACAATCACGTACCTATCCACACTCGAAACTTCAAACACAATAAAATTGAATCGACGCGACGTAGCACGTGCAAGACGCGAGCTAGGGATGGGTCGATAACAACTTGCTACAGAAAATCGAAAATAACTGTTATTGCAATATCACTTAAATTTCAACATTTTTCAATTTTCATTTCATTTGTTATTAAAAAAAATTTATATTACGGGTATTCATGCAAAGGCGGAAAAACCCGGATATACCTCAGAAATCAGATAAAATTTTTTCAGTGTGGTGTTTCGCACAATAATATGCAAGATTCATCAGTCTTGTGGCGCTCGGATATCCTTTCCATATTCCGCCAATGGGGCAATTGCCCCCCTCAGAGCCATATAAAATACCTATTCAAATTTTTGATATAAATCTCATTTTGAGAAATAGTTCCAAATAAACATTTTAAAAGAACAGAGCTGCAGATATGACACCACTTTATCATAAGCTCCTTTATTATACCAAACAACTAGCCTGTACCCATTAACCGTCCTGCTTTTCTCTTTGATCATTCAAGAATGTTTGTTTGTAGGTATGTACGTATTCAATTTGCAGTAGATTTGCATAAGATGTTGAAACCTTTAGTATGTGGGCTGATTCGAAAAAAAAAGAAAAGAAATCGAATGGTGGAGGGGGTCAATTTTATGAAAAAGAGTCTTAAAATAGAAAAACAACTAGATTCAAAAACAAGAGCCGCTATAAGCTCACTATATTCCGTTATAACTTTTTTTAAAGATAAAATTCCATTTCTTAACGTTCTTTTTAAATTAACTTGTTTACGTGAATACTTTTTGTGAAATTAATTTTATTTTTAATCCGATTTTTATTCAAAATGTCCCTATATTAAGTACTACCTCCATTTAAATATTCAATGTTGTTATCAATTCAAAGCCAAAGACTGAAAATTCTTTCTTTCTTTTCTTTTTAAATAAAGTTGTTTAAGTGAGTAGTTTTTAAAAAAATGTGTTGTACTTTTTGAGAAAATGAAAATATCTAAATCTACTCTACCTACGTAGTGGAAACATGATCTTGAGAGCAACTTAAGTAACGGAAAGGGAATTTTATTTTAGTTATTTTCAATTTTCGTAAGAACAAGAAGAGATTTAAGCATCTGTTTTTTGGCGTTTGACTAAAAATTTAAAAGAGCATTGATTATTTAAAGCAAAGATACTACTTAATAACGCAAAATTTTGAACATCATTTAATTTTTTTTCACAATTTTTAGTTTGAAAACTATTTTTTTCAAAAACTGTTTACTAAATAAACATTATTTAAAAAGAAAGTGGAAGAGGAGATTTATAGCTTTACAAAAAGGCATAGCATGGCATTGTAAGTATTACCGTTGTTTTTTAACAATTTTTTTCAATTCTTTTTAGAAAATTGTCCCTCCTGACTAAGCGCTGAAAGACCCCCCTCCTATGCGATTTTTTTCTTGTCTCTACCCAACCTACACGCTCTAGCATTTTGTTACACCTTATGCGAATCACCCTGTATAAATGTTTTGTTTTATATTTTGTTCCATCTAAAAAAAATTGGTTGCCTTCCCAGAGCAAAATCCCAGTTACGCCACTGTCCGAGCAGCTATGTCTTAAAGACGTCTCCTTGCATTGTCGCGATTCAAACGTTTTGATGATGGTCGAACACGGGAATTTTGCAAAAGATCCGATAAAGCTGCCCCATTCGCGACATATGCAATTTTTTTAATGAAAACCTCGCGAAAAACTATGAACCACATAAAAGTATAACGGTTGATGAGGAGCTGTTTCTATATCGTGAAAAAACTAAATTCACGCAATTCATTCCATCAAAACCAGCAAGATATGGCATACAAATTTGGTGGGCATGTGAATCAAAAGCGAAATATCCATGGGAAAGGAAGTTTTATACGGGCAGAGGTGAAGAAAGCGAGGATCGTGAAGTCAATCAAGGTGAAAATGTGTTGCTACAGCTTAAAAATTGCTAGCAACAGCGGCCGAAAACTTGTGGCTCACAATTTTTTCACAACATTATAGAAGGTGTTAAGCTTATATTGGTTTCGAGTTCGTAGATACTGTTCGATCCAATAAAAGATTTCTACCTTAAGAAATGAAAAAGAATGCTGCGCGTCCCTTGCTTTCATCTGTTTTTGGATTTCATGAAAACTTAGTTTCCCTTTGTTACTACGTGCCGCAAAAGAATAAGGCTGTAAGTTAACTTTCCACCGTACATTATTCAAAGTCTTATGAAGGCGCAGCAATGAAACCAGAAGCAATTCCTTTTTACATTACAATGCAAATATAACTGGTGTCGATTGCATGGATCAGATGGTTACCCTATTTACATCAAACCGACCAACCATGTAATGGCATTGGCTGCTTTCTGTATTTGCGAGGAAGTCGATGGACTCAAAAAAAAGACGCTAGACGAAGTTTTCTATCAACGCTATCCAAAACATTGGTTCTTGCGAATGCTGAAAGTCGAATGAACAATATTCACACCGTTTCACAGTTCAGTTCTCGTTCGGCTATCGAATCATTTTTTGGAAATCCAATAAACTTTCCAGCAAATGTGGTAACCCCCCAAACAAGCGGTGCTGATACTCTCAAAGGAAGGAAAGATTGGCGACTTTGTTTACAAAAAAGGAGAAAAGCTGTGCCGAAAAACAATCAAGAATGCCAACAACACTCCAAAATTAAATATATTTATTTAAGTTGCATTACTGAGCACCCATTAGAGAGTTAGGATAGTATTCCATCAAAAAGTCGTTGTAACGTATGTTTCAAAATAAAATGTAAACTTAAACGAAAAAAAACGTTTCTCTTTTACAAACCAAAACATTTTTATCAATTTTGTTAAACAGCATAGATAGTCCAGCATATACCAAAATCAATGAGATAGGTAACAAATTAATAATATATACCAGCCTGGTAAAAAAATTAGTTTGGATGAACCACATATTTGCGAAGGGTAAAAGATATATGTCAGATTGAGGGTTAAAAGGTTTTTCTTTGGATATTCTATTTCAAAATATGAATATTTGTATAGTAAAATGGGGTGCAAATAAAAAAATTTTTCGATTTAGGAAATTCTTTTTTTTTTTTAAGGGATTTCTTAGGATATAGCTTTAGGGGTATTTTTTTTCATTTTTGTAATTTGTGGGGTGAAATAGGGTAAAAGTAAAAAAATATCCGATTTAAGAAATTCTTTTGGTGTTTGAAAGATTTTTTTTAGTGGATGGAAAATTGGTATTAATAGGGTAAAATGTGGTAAAAACAAATACGTGGTTTTTGAATACTAAAATTATTTTTGTGTTCGGAAAGTCATAAAAGTTGAACCTAGAGGCTCATGTTTTTACATATTTAGCCATTCATAACGCGAAGTAGGTTAAAACCCATAAAGTAATATTCGATCACAAAAATTAGCTTAAATATTTATTTATATTTTCTTTTGTAATTTGTATGTGAAGCTTAGGTTTGTTTACCCGTGGGAAGCCGGACGGGCCAGCTAGTTTTGTATAGGTATAAGCGATTTGAACTAAAAGAGCAAGTTCTTACGACTAAGAGTCTTGGATCACTACACCTTGCGAGAAAGTGAGAAACTGAGAGAAAAAAAGAGTATAATTAAGGAGAAACAATTGTGTTTATGCTATAATTAAGTAAGTCGGTCTTGAATCAATATTAACAAATTCTTTCTTTAAGTAGTTGTATTCCTAAATTAAGAACGACCGGCAAATTTAAATTTTAAACCAGAAATTCTTAAATTAAGCGCCCGTAAATCTTATTCCGATATCGGGAATCGGGGCATTATGGATTTAAGACCACGTTTCTTGAAATAAGAATGTACAATTTTGTAATTTAAGAACGTTTCTACTTACTCTAATCTTTCAAATAACACAGGTACCTTCTTAAAACTGGAATCCAATCAAAATAAAAATCGTAACTATTTTGGTGTTTTTTATTAAAAGTTTATTTAACCCAAACAAACATGAACATAACAAATAATTCATAGATGAAATTCATCATTTAAATTTACTCCTTACTTATAACGGGTGATTTTTAAGCTGGTTTGGTTTTGGCAACACTGGTTTTGACAGCTGACGTGTGTTTAGTACCTTGTGTCACTGTCAAACAGCTTCAGTTTGGTTTGCAATTTAACCATGGATCGTCTTACAAATGAACAACGCTTGCAAGTTATTGAATTTTACTATCAAAATTCGTGCTCGGTTCGAAATGTTCATCGCGCGCTGCTTGTGTTCAGCGATGAGGCTCATTTTTGGTTGAATGGGTACGTAAATAAGCAAAATTGCCGCATTTGGAGTGAAGATCAGCCAGAAGCATTGCAACAGCTACCAATGCATCCCGAAAAAGCCACTGTTTGGTGCGGTTTATGGGCCGGCGGCATTATTGGGCCTATTTCTTCAAAGATGATGTGAATCGCAGCGTTACTGTCAATGGTGAACGCTACCGAGCGATGATAACAAACTTTTTTTTGCCCGAAATGGAAGTTCTTGACTTGCATGATATGTGGTTTCAACAAGACGGTGCCACATGCCACACAGCACGCGAAACAATGGCGCAATTGCGAGGCGAGTTTGGTGAACAGTTAATTTCACGTTTCGGGCCGGTCAATTGGCCGCCTAGATCGTGCGATTTGACACCATTAGATTATTTTTTGTGGGGGTATGTCAAGGCTAATGTCTATAGGGGCAAGCCCGCTTCGATTGACGCACTGGAAGCCAACATCCATGCATTCATTCGTGAGATACCGGCCGATATGTGTGAAAGAGTATGCCAAAATTGGACTCAGCGGATGGGCTACCTGAGACGAAGCCGCGGTCAACATTTGCATGAAATTATCTTTAAACATTAAATTGCAAGGTTCAAACTATCGATTCAAATAAATATTTCATTCATTTTTTCGAATTTTTTGTGTTTTTTTTTTAAAAAAAGTTCTAAACCTCTTAAAAAACCACCCTTTATTATAGTTTATATAGACAGATAGATATAGAAAGATTGTCATCGTCAATGTAGTGCTAAAAAAATCCTCCGTTTAGTTGTTAATAATTTATACGACACATAGAAGTACTTACAAGGGATTTGTTTCCATAGAAAAGGCAATTCGCTGAATTCTGCCCTTGAGCCCATATATGCTGTATAGTTAATAAATCTTCCTTTAATAAGTATGGAAGACTTTTGTAAGTAATATTTTATGTAAAAACGTTTATTATTAATTAATTGATGTAGCTCAGATAGCTGATAATGCATATGCGCGTTGCTCAATGTCCGATACGAACAAATAACAATTGACAAATTAAGTTGTACTCACCAATCAAGTACTTGTGGAGTTTTATTAAATTTTGTTTGTTTATTGACCAATTATAAATTTTTTACAATTATTACATTTTTGGTATCGCCCAGTTTACAGAGTTATGGTTAGAACTACCTTACTTCTGAAAAATATTATAAATAACGCACAATTTATTTGAATTTTAAAGATATAGTTTAGTTTGAGGAGGAAAGGTCTTGAAAACCTCCTATTTAAGAGTTATATATAAAAAAAAAAGTATGTACTGTGATCAGTTTCACTAAAGATAAGGTAAAAATATTTATATTTATGTGTGTATATTTGTATATATTTTTTTTTTTTTTTTTTTTTTTTTTTTTTTTAATTATATTTAATATCATAGAATTTATAGGTACTAAAGAGAAAAAGAAGTAAACAAGAACATGGAATTACTTAAATTGACAGATGAATGAATAATTAAATAAATAAGTAAGTGAATAAATGAATAATTGAATAAGTTGTTAATAAATAATAAATTCGTAAATAAATAGACAAATAAATAAATTTATAACTAAATAAGTAAATAAATAAATACATAAATAAATAAATAAATAAATAAATAAATAATAAATAAATAAACAAATAAGTAAATAAACAATAATAAATAAATATGCAATAATGAATAAGATAATAAATAAATTTAAAAAAAAATGAATAAATAACAAAAAACAAAATAACTAAATTAGAAAAAGAATAAATAACAAAAGAACACGAAGAGAAAAAAAAAATATATGCATGTAATAAATATAAATAATACAATTTGTACATAATATTAATAAACAACAATGGTAGAAGCTAGAAATTAATTAAACTTGTAATAAGAACATTATCTGAAATTTGACATCGAATATCATAATTTTCTTTTAGCTTTAAAATTCTGGCAGAAACATAATCGACATCGGTAAGATTATGCAATTCGCTAGTTGAAAAATGCCATGGAAGTTTGAGCATTAATTTCAAAACTTTATGTTGAGCGATTTGTAATTTTTGTATATGCGTTTTTGCACACTGTCCCCAAACTGGACTCCCGTAAAGCATAATTGATTGAAAAATTACTTTAAAGATTATCAACTTATTGTCATTGTTCAAAAGAGATTTTCTGTTAATTAGCGGATACATAATTTTTATTGTTTTATTAACTTTTAATATTGTTTTTTGTACATGTTCATTGAAAGTAAGTCTTTTGTCCATGTGTATTCCCAAGTATTTTACCGAGGTTCCCCAAATTATATTCGTATTGTTTAACATCAGATTATTGCTGGGAAGAAAACAGGACTTTCTTTTTCTTGAAAAAAAGATTGCCTGTGTCTTTGAAGCATTAATTTGAATTTTCCATTTGGTATAGTAGCTGTCTAAAATGTTCAAAGCTGATTGTAGATTAGTTTCAATACTAAAACTAAGTACATCAGATGAAAAAAGGCAGTATCATCGGCATATATAGCCGATTCACAATTGGGCAGCTGAGGAAAGTCAGCAGTATATATGTTATAGAGGAGAGGGCCTAAAACAGATCCTTGTGGAAATCCTGCTGGCACACATAGTTTTGAGATAAATCACCACTTACATAAGCGGCGAAATATCTATCTGTCAAAAAACTTTGCACTGTTTTAATAAGATATATTGGGAAATTAAATGTTATCATTTTATAGATCAGACCATTATGCCAAACACTATCAAAAGCTTTTTCCACGTCTAAGAGAACTAGGCCAGTTGATTTTTCAAAATTGAAATTAGAACGAACATGCTTGGTTATTCGATTTACTTGCTGAACAGTGCTATAGTGTTCACGAAAGCCAAATTGTTGAGGTGGATAAATATAATTTTCTAAAATAAAATCATTTAATTTGAATTTGATAAGTCTTTCAAATACTTTGCTTGTACAACTTAAGAGACTTATAGGCCTATAAATCTTTGGGTCATTTGGTTGTTTCCCGGGTTTTAAAACTGGTACAACTTTAGCCACTTTCCAGGATATAGGGAAGTATTGAAACTTAATGCAGCAATTGAATATAAATACAAGATATTTAAAACCAGTCCTTGGTAATTCTTTAAGAAAAATGTTTTTTGTTCCATCGAACCCTACAGATTTTTTTATTTGAAGTTTTCGAATAATGGCAATCAAATCATCCATACCAACGTAAAAGTTGTCAGGTACATCAAGAATTAATGAATTAAAATTGGTTATAGAATCTTGCACAGTATTTTCATATTGAAGAGATCCTATTCTGTTGAAAACACTGTGATTATCGTAAAAAGTATTTGCAAGGGCATTTGCCTTATCGTTATTAGTAATACATATATTACGATTGTTTTGAAATGCAGGAACAAAACTATTTTTCTTCTTTAAGGCCTTAGCTATGTTCCAGAATGGTCTACTATTTTTATCTAAAGATTGGAGTTTTGAAATTCCATTCAAAGTTTCGGAACTTAAAAATTTCAGTTTTTATTGTATTATTAAGTTGCTTAACTTCAATGTTTAATCTTGGAATACGGTTACGCTGCCACTGTCGTCTAAGACGGTTCCTTAGCTTAATAGTATTTAAAATATGTTGTGGTAGCTTTTTTTTCTGATCAAATGGAGATTTCTTAGGACCGGATAAATCTATGCTTTCAGAAAGAGTAGTATTAAAGACATTGATACAACTATCTATTTGTTCAGTGGATTCTATAGTGTCTATATTTTTATCGCTATGTCTTAAACGATTTTTTATTGTGTTCCGATACCTCGACCAGTTTGCTTTACCTAGGTCATAAAAAATACGTGTGTTTGTGCTGGGGGATTCTAATACCCCACACTTAACAGGTAAATGGTCAGAGCTCAAGTCGTTGCAAACAATAGGTTGCGAAAATAGGGTTGACGTATTTGTTAAATAAAAATCTATAGTTGACGGACTTTTTCTTCTGTCAGATGGATAATAAGTGGGACTATTTGGAAACATAATTTCAAACCCATGAGTAGCATTAATGTTTTCTAATATTTTACCCCATGTATTTGCTCTTACACATCCCCATTTCATGTGTCTGCAATTAAAGTCACCCCCAATTAAATATGGACCGTTAATATTAATCATTTTTAAGATATCCGACTTTAAGTGTTCGCTCCGCAAGGAATTCCTTGAGCGACCCGGGAAATACACCGAAAAAACAGAAATCTTTCTATTATTTGCAAAATGTACATCAACACCAATATTTTCAATGTATTTGGTATTGATTACTGGTAAAAGTGTATGTTTAAGTGTTTTTCTTACAACAATGGCAACACCGCCACCAGTTCTATCAACTCTATCTACTCTATAACAATTGTATTCAGAGTTAGAAAGAGTTGCATTATTAGAGAGCCAAGTTTCAGAGACCAAAACGATATCAATTTTATTTCTGCTTAAGAAAGAGAAAAATTCAATACTTTTGCTACGAATGCCTTGTGCATTCGAACATATAACACTTGACGAATGATTACTTGTCATTTTTATTATATAAGTACTTATTCGCTAACTGGGCGATAACATTGAATTGTTCTGCTTTTGTTGAGCAGTGGCTAAGTTGAGTTGTCATCTCTACGGTTAGAGATTGGATCTCTTCCATTGAAAATAGAGTATCATCAATAGTTGTTGCTCGCCCACTAGACTGGTTTGACCACATTTGACTTGGGCAAGGTGGAGATGGGTATGAAGGGGCTGCGGCCGATTGTGTAGGTATGCTAGTATTCCTCAGGTTATTAGTTTGAACTTTTTTCGGTAAGGGTTTAAGAGGTGGGAAATTCTCCATTGAGTTGACAAATGACGTAGTTGGACGCATAGGTTGGATATGATTTTGAATGGGAATCTGCGACTTACCGTGTGATATCTTCTCGTTAATTTTCAAAAAGTTTTTCCTGCTCATGCAATTAGGATCAGTCGATTTGTGACACTCTTTACAGTTCGCACATTGAATTTTATCAGAAACGTTGCATTCACTGGTTTTGTGGTGACCGGAACAGTTTGCACAAAATGTTTTAACGTGGCAGTTCTTTTCCCCGTGTCCAAACATTTGACAGTTGTGGCACTGGGTAATATTTACTCTACGACGACGTTGATAGTCTCATTTGACTTGGTTACGATAAATGGATTTTATATTTTTTTTTTAAGTCACTAAGCCGAACCGAACCTTGTTCTAAATACACAATGTATAATGTTTCGATGTATTTTTCATATCGTTTGGACACTAGTTTTATATCTCTGCACTTAAGACCGAGTTTAATTAGTTCAGATTTAAGTTCATCTATTGGCAAGGCATCAAGACCAAAAAGAATTACTTTAAATGATCTTTCGGTAGAGAGATCATGAGAAAAAAATTGACAATCAGCTGATTTTAAGGCATCGCATGCGTTTTTGTGAGATTCAATACTTTCACACTGAATTTTTATCCCAATGGACATTTTTTTGATTGAATAATCAGATATTTTGATTGTTTTCATAAGATTATGGATAAATTCACTGGGTTTTTGCAACACTTTAATTGGAGGAATTCGCTCCTTCTTAATTGATTTGGGTTCCACAATCACTTCACTATCCATTTCATCATCGGCGAGACATTGTAAAGGTGTCCAGAAATTTTTTCTGCAATCTTCAACACTATTCGCCATGGCTAAGTTAGTGATTTTACGCACTTTGTTCGAAGACAAAATGTCTTCAATTGAAGAAGAACGATTTCTTTTTAGAATTTTGTAGGTTTAATGATACAGTAGAATTAAACACGTCATGCACAGATGACAGATCTTTCGCTACGACGAGTTTTACTAAATCGAATTGTTTCAACAGATCCAACAGCTTTTCTGTATCTCCACTGTCCTTATTGTCCACTGGATCTTAAACTATATGTATACAATTTCGCAATTTTCTTCCTGCTTCATTTTACAACCGACCGCATGAAGAGACGATAACACAATGTTTAAGAAATGTAATACGTGAGTAAATTTCATGCAAAACATAACAGTAAATGCACGCATTTTTTTGTTTTTATGGTGTAGAAGTCATTTTAATTCCGTGCGTTCTTATATTGAGTATTTTTTGGGTAAAATAAGAAAGCGGAGTAAAATTGAGTATATTATGCTAAGAAGGATCGCGTTCTTAATTTCAATCTAAATTTGCTCGAAATTAGACTTCCATTTTTCTCTGGGTGTAGAATATCTTGTCTTAAAAATTCGGTCCTCTCGATCTCTGTTGACTAATAACGTCCACACACAAGTGAACAAGAATCTAAGTCACTAGCCCTCGTTTATCCACGAGGTGTGGGGGCATTAATTTATTTTCGTTTGTTAAAGGACGTTCATTATCCGATAGGTTTTTTTTTTATACTCATATACTTATATGATATTTAATAAATATAACTTCGCACGATTCTGTGGCATGCCTTCACGGCGGCTGTCTAGAAGTTACTGCCCCTTTCAGCAATCACATATTCGCTTATTACCAATTTGCACAAAAACGGTAACATCAACAAAAGTATAGAAAACAGAGCATATCCCTTTTCTTCGTATTCAGCATCAACTATAAACCCATGACAACTAATTTATCCTACAGGTAGGTAGCATTGTCAGTTTGATCATAAAAATAACATTACTCCTGGGAACAATTCTATTAAAAAAAGAGCTCAGAGGTCATAATTAACTGTCCCAATAGCTCAGAGTCTAAACCAAGCTTGTCCGCATCTCCAACCAAATCCAAAAACTACAGCTCAGAGGCAACTTCATGCTTGTCTGCATAAGCTGAAGATATGAAAGGGTAAAACTGAGAGGCCAAGTACTAAGCCACGCTTGTCTATTGAACCAGTATTTTCAACGATTTTAATTAAGACAATCTTCAGCTTGTTTATGGATCTATCTTCACATTGTCAGTAGATACTAACCTTCTGCTGCATTTTCGGAATCATATTCTTCCTGAGCAATTAAACGAATTGCCTCTGTAGCAGCTACTATAACCGCTCTACCTCCCTTCCGCTTAAGTTTATATCGGTCGTTCTTAAGTATCCCTACGACCTCGTAGATTTACGAATCTGGGGGCTCTTGTAGACTACTTTTGACCCAATCTATAATCGAGTGGAGTACATTTCCCCTTGTCAAACCTAACTTTCATCCTAGCGGCATTTTATTTTATGCGTTCATCTGCCAAGGCGCGTATTTGTTCAAAATCTTCATAATGAGGTTCAATATTAAGTTGCGTGAGTAGAGCACTGATTTCTGGGGTCCTGCCCTCTACACCGTTGAGTATCTTTAACGGTGACAATCCGTTTTTTTTTTTATTATTTATGGTATTAAACGCTGACTGAACATGACTAAAAAAGCTTGTCCAATCCATATTCACGCCCATATTCGTGCTCATCAAATTAGCAACGGTATCTACATATTTTTTCCACCTGTCATTATCTCGGCCTGATCCTGGTGCGATGGTATGATGCTCTATAATCTATCACACAACTTGCAAATGTTCCGAAGATCTTGACTGGTAAAATTCGTCCCTTTATCACTAACAATCCTAGATGGTGTTCCAAATAGCATTACAAAGATTTGTAAATGACTCACAGTCTCGGTAGCTTTAAGTGTTTTGCTAGGCAGTAATAGCACGCATTTGGTAAACGCATTATTAAAATATATCGACTTTCACTCTTCTTAACTTCGTTAAATGGACAATCATGCACATGGTCCCATCCTCCTCAGTTAAGAATTGCGGTTTTTGGACGTGTTTTGATTTTGGGCGTTTCCCATAAAAACAAAAAAACGTGAACAAACAAACCTGATTACCCCCCCCCCCCCCCAAAAAAAAATGTTAGTTCGGGGTTCGGGCTTCACGTAGCAATCTCTAACGAGGCATCTTCAAGCACATCGCGCCCAACCAGTATCACACACTGACGATATATGGGATCAATTATATAGAGCGACACCTCGACATTTACAAGTTCAAAGCAGGCTCTGATATTGATTTTGTAATCAAGTAAAATTGAGTCTTTGGTAATTCCCCTAACTGCTATATGTTTTTTTACTCTCTCAGAGGGTAACTTGTGCCACGGCTGCCCTTATAAGAGAACAGCCGGAACCAGTGTCTAAGAGGCAGTTATATCGATTCCCTTCAATGGATACTCCCTAAGTATTTTTGGGTATTTCCAATAATGATAAAGTTTTTAGGCTCTGATGTTCGTTGTTTAGTCCAGAAAGTATCTTCACTATGTCCCTTCTTTTTACAGAATGAACAACTCTCGATAACTTTTTTTGTCACTGGCTCCTTTGTCAACATCGAACCACTACTTGAAGTTGATAATTTTGGACAACCTTCTATATGACATAGCCAGCATACGAGGGGAACGTTTCGCTCTCTATATTCGCAACGCTTCTCAGCAGTTTAATAATGTTTGAAGCGCTCTAAAATGTGTTAACTCATGATGGGGATAAATCTGGCCACGTATTTGATTTGATACCTATGCTTGTCGTACCAGACCCTAGCCCTTCCCATCACAGCTAACCTTACTCTAGGAATGATGTCAAAATCACACATTTCGTCCCGTGCCGCTCTTGTTTTGATATCTGAACTCCATTTATTAATATGTACTCTGGGTAATCTGGGTCAAAGCAAGGAAAGCCTACAGAATCATTATTTTCTTGAAGCTGCGTAACCTTTAAATGGTTATTACCAATTGTTCCCCATACGGCTCCTTGCCTTGATCCTCAGTGTTTTCATTTTCACCTGGCATTTTGAATACAGAAAAAGATTGGAACGAAATCACCAATACAAGAAAGTCAGCAACCGCAATTCAAAAAAAATTTACGGCAACCTCGTACTGACTAACACCCTCTGCAGATCGCGGAGTATTTAATTTATTTTTTTTTGTTTTTTTTTTTCGTTCCTTCTTTTTGTTCACTGTTTGTAAATAGGAGGAAGGTGAACACACACAGTTAAGGGTGGTGAACACAGATTAGCTACATGAAGATGAGAATACCCGGCAGCCATTTTAATTTGATTACAAGCTGGAACTGTCAAATATCAGACACAAAATGAGAATGTGTGTATAAAAACCTACACGAAACATTCTCATCTTCATGTGGCTAATCTGTGGTGGTGAATAGCAAATACGAAATACTAGTGTAGTTGTGTAGTAGTATTTTGTTTCACAACAGCGCAGCGTAACAAAACGAACGAGTCAAGTTGTATTCAGGGGAATTTATTATTTTATATTTGCATTTGCATACAAATAAAAAGCCGTATTATATTTTTTCAAAACACCCTCTGCCGATCGCGGTGAATTTAAATGTTTTTTTATTATCGCACTTTAGATTTTTTATTTTAATTTGTTTTAATTTCTTCTTGTAAACAATGTAAGAAAGGTGTATCCCACTATTGATGATATTGAATAAATATAATAGCACGATTCTGTGGTGTGTCTTGGGGGCTATCTAGAAGTTTCTGCTCTTTTCAACACTCACAGATTCGCTTATTACCAATTCTCCCAAAAACGGTAACATCGACAAAAGTATAGAAAAGAGAGCACATCCATTTTCTTTGTATTCAGCAAGTATTTACAATATATATGCAAAGCGCATAATACAGTGAGGTACAATTTTTGATGCACTCTAACATATATCTTTATTGTTTTTAAATACAAGCCTGAGTACTTTTTTCCACCCACATTATTTTACATATAAAGAACAAAGATTAACTAAAACTTTTGTTTTCATTTTTCAGCAGCTCCATTCCGAGTATAGGAGCACTTATCGTTGGCATGAATTCACCGGCAACTCTCGACCAGAGGTGGTGCGCAGGGCTCCCGTTCCGAATCAATTCGGTATGTTTAAATATTTCAAACTAGTTTTATTCAAGGTTTCTTGCGACATTTTTTATAAGCAATATTTTACTTGAGCAATCAAAAAAGATTCTTGTCTGCCCATAGGCCCAACAAATGAGCCACCATTGCCAAGGAGAAAGAAGTGTCCTGAGCTAGCGTATAAGTCGCATGAATTCATCATAGGATCTGAGCAAACATCAGACTCACGTAACAATGTTATTGCCAGCCGCGCAAGGGTAAGTTTTTAATCATACCTATCTGAAAATTTCAATTTTGTACCTACATTGTTTAATGTAGTTTTACTAAAACCAGCTTTTGGAAAGTTTTTCACAGGGTAATAAACCCAAATATTCCTTTCCCCTCAAAAACCAATCTTACTCCAAAGATATTTTGTTGGATTATTTTGATTCTTTTTCTTCATCCTTATTATCACTAAGCCACATCTTTTCCGCGTCAATACACCAATCTGTCAAAGATTTTGGAACTAATTTCAATGTGTGGGATAGCATAATGTTCACGGACATAAAATCCATGAATATTTTGCCGAAAATAACGTCCATTCTAAAACGGTCATTTGGTGCATGGCCAAATTAAAGTGCAAACAGACCTTATATCTGTTTGAAGAAGACATACTGTCAGTTTGAACATGATATTATGTTCGTTGCAAAATGACATAATGTTTATTTTGCCTTTTTTTCTATTTAAGGATGACAAAATGTTACTTTGGAGATTGTTTAAGTTTCCACCAAACTTGTAGTTGTAGAATTTATTTTTTTTTTCACTAAGTTAATAATTCAATCCATCAGCTTTATTTTTGCATCAAAATAATTACTGATTTTACTTTCTAAACGTCTCAAATTCAGTCAATGATGGTTTTCCATGATAGCTATAGCTTGGGCCTTAAACAGATAAAATGGAGGCAAGTTTAATTGACCTCAACTACAAAATGCCTTTCGCCCGTACGGCATGGCAGTTGGCTCATCACTTGACACTTCATCAGTCAGATGTTGCCGTACACTTTGAAGACGCAGAATTGAGATACCTATTGTGATTTTTTTATTTCTATGGGAATTTGTATAAATTCAGACACATAGAAAATAAATGGCCGTGATCAGGCTTTTTATAATATCGAAGATGAGAAAAACTTCTATTCGAATTTTGTGTTTATTAAAAAACCCTAGAATGTTTCTATATTGTAATTTAGCTCAATTATGTTTATATAATTATGGCAAGGTTTTAGCCTTATTTTTCCACCACTATTACGTTTTCTTTCTTTATATTTGAATTTTCGAAACGTCACTAGAAGGCTGTAATTTTGTAATCAAACAATCTTGAACCAACCCGTTTAATTTTCCTACGTATATCTGAATTTTCTCTAGAAAGTTGAAATTTTATAATTAAACACTAGAATTAACACAAAACAAATATCACATAGACAATTAATTAAAAAGAAAGTACATACATATAGTTTATTTTAACCAACAATCATGATTTTCAATATAACAATTTCAGATTGTCAATTTTAAAATTTAAAATCGTGGTTGTCATATCAAAAACTGCCGTTGTGGAATTTAAAACCACTATTTTCATATTTATAACCACGATTGTAATATTGACAACCACGATTGTCATATTAACAACCACGGTTATGTCATATTGAAAACCATGATTGTCATATTGTAAACTTTTATAGTCATACTAAACATTTTTACTGGTTGCTCAGTTATAATCTGTTGCAGTATATAGTACAGTCATTTGGTAATTTTACCTGGAAAGTTTTCCGGGAGTTTTGAAACTGGCAATTTAATAGATTTCGACGTGCTCTTTGAAAATTTCAACTTTTCCACCTCGTATCTTTGCCGCTCGCTCCGCCATACTGGAAAATTGGCGCCTGAAAGCAGTTTTTTGATAAAAACTCCTTTTCAACACATTTTACAGTAAAAAAAATAAGTACAAAATAAAACTAGAGAAAATTTCCTACAATTTTATCAACACCTGTTTTTTCTAAAATCAATATTTTCAGCGTACGAGCGTCGCAAAGTGTAGTTTAACACACGTTTCGGCAGAAAAACTCATTTGCGCACCAATTTGCGGTATAGTAAGCGGCGCAGGGGCATTTGCCCTCCCCTCTCTCTGAGCAACGACTTTTGTCTACTAACACTTTATCAGTTCTTAATAGGGAATTTTTTTTCACTTTTTTCGAAAAATTCCATAAGTTGCCCTCCTCTGACTTTGGACCTTTGTCGAATAAATCGTTAGGTTCTATCGTTTTGCCACCCTTGTAGACAATGAAAATCGTTTACTAATCATAAAAATGGATTTAATTTTTCATTTCATGTTGAAAAGTTGTTCACATAACACTAACTCTAAACGGTTAAGTCATACGAAAAAATATTGGAAAAATTGAGTGGGGTAGGGAAAAGAATACAAGCTTTGGGACGTGATATGCTTTGGGACGATAAAAGAAATAATTGCTTTATTTCGGATAGTTCTTTGCGATGAAAATATATTCCCAGCATCTTCCTGTTCTGTGAAACACGATGGACAGCAGAATACGAAAGTCAACGAGTATTCAGGTAAAACATAATCGTAGTAATGGAAGTACTGCACTGTGTTACAAACAAGGAGCCCTTCAACTTAATTACTGGTGTTCGGATTCGTGTTTTTTAGTCTGCTTGTTCATAATGGCTCTTTACTCGTCGCGTCGGTACTTGAACCAGTCAGTCGCAAATATTTTACAGGGTTTTCACCAGAATTAATTAATTGTAAAAGATCAGATCATTTTCTTAAACAAGCATTTTGAAGAAGATCAGAAAAATGCTAACAATTCTTTCAAAACGAAAATTATAGTCTTCATTTAAAAAAAAAAAATTGTGTGAGTGCCGGGACTCACGGTTAATACGTGTAAACATCAACGTGCGCGGATCCAAAACGGACTTGGTTTTGCTTGAAGGGGATCTTAAGATTTTTTCACTGAACGCACCCATCCTAGAATGCAGATCGTAACGTTGCACACCGTAACGTTGCACGACGTAACGTTGCACACGAAAGTTCACGTTTTTTGTTCACTCTACCGCCAGCATAGATGTTTACACATCAAAAATAATACTCAAAGATGATTGTGACAGTCAAAATGTCAAATTCTTCTTCCCGTAAGGAGGAAACTTATTCGTGCTGTTCGTGTAAGCTATGAGAGGTCCGTAAGATCGTAAGAACGTGTTTACACATCTTAGATTTTTGATGTGTAAACATCTATGCTGGCGGTAGAGTGAAAAAAAATGTGAACGTTCGCGTGCAACGTTACGTCGTGCAACGTTACAATCTGCATACTCGGATGGGTGCGTTCAGTGAAAAAAATCGTAAGATCCCCTTCAAGCAAAAACAAGTCCGTTTTGGATCCGCGCACGTTGATGTTTACACATATTAACCGTGAGTCCCGGCACTCACACAATTTTTTTTCAACTTACAGCTTGCGTAGGTTAGCAAAAGATACCGTAAATAACTCACAGATCAATTTACACTAGTAATTCTGTCAGAAGTTGCTTACGTTAGTTAAACTTACATGTGTAATCTTGGCCTAAGAAAAGTAAATTTTTACTAAAACTCAACTTTCAGAAAAAATATTTCATCAAAGGCATTTCCTCCATATTTAAATGCATTGGCATCTGTGCAATTCACACTATTATAGAAAATGCTGCAGTTTTTTCATGGCATGCCGCTTCCTTATATTTCATATTGTTATATGTTTCATAATCGTGAAGTGGTACATTATATTGAGTGGGAAATGTTCGATGTGCTTCGAACCTCCTTTAGCGCCATGTGGATTGTGGAATCAATCAAAATTCTTCATCTTCATCATTCATCTCTCTCTTTCAACTGCAGATCAATTTTTTGCGATAATCAGCATGGTTTTGTTAAAATCAATTAATACAAATAGGGATCAAATTGACTGTGTATTCACTGACTTTAGCAAAGCGTTTGACAAGTTATGTCATAAAACACTATTGCTAACACTCAGGAACCAGGGATTTAATGAAAGTTTGTAATGGTTTGGTTACTATTTAAGTAACCCGCAAATCCCTCATAAATTAACATGAATAGAGGTACTCCTAATTGCATATAGAGCAAAGGTAGGGGAGTGACGGGCGATGAAAGAAATGGAGAAATTGTATGAAATATTACACACAAAAATCATCACTACACACAAAAATCATCTTGGTTCAGATCAACTATTAGTTATAAGCCCGTAAAGGAGCCTAGTAAAGGTTCAGTAATCTTTAGTTAAAATAAGTAAGTTGTGTTTAAATTACTTTTCGAAGACTTCCCCCCACCAGAGGTAAGGGGTCGCGATTAAAAGCCGTTGATAAGCCAGTTAAAAGCCATTGATAAGCCCGTTAAAAGCCGTTGATAAGCCAGTTTAAAGCCGTTGATAAGCCCGTTAAAGGCCGTTGATAAGCCGGTTAAAAGCCGTTGATAGGCCGGTTAAAAGCCGTTGATAAGTCGTTAAAAGCCGTTGATAAGCCGGTTAAAGGCACTTGATAAGCTGGTTAAAAGTTGTTGATAAGCCGAGTAAAAAAATTAAGAGTAAAAAAAAAAAACATCACGTCTGTAGATTTAGTCATTCTATTTATGACCAATTGGTGTGACGTAGATTCTCCAACAACAAAAAAAATATGATTTTTAAAAAATTTTAATAAAAAAAAATATTAAACAGTAAAATTAAAAAAAAAGACATCACGTTTAGAAAAATGTACGCCTAATACAATTTTTTTTTTTAGATTTTTAAAAAATCATCTCACAATACCTACAGATTCCCTAACAAACGAAATTTTTACTTTTGATGAAGCGATCTTCAGCTTCATAACAAATGAAAATTTGGAGTCGAATATAACCCTTAAATTTTTTGGTATTGAAGTGACTGGATTCTAGAGAATAAGGAAACTCGTGCATAAAATGTTTCTTAGAGATAGAAATAACAAGGCATTTTTTAACGTTGAGGCTTAGGCAGTTTGATTTACACCAGCCACCAGAGGGATATATTATCTAAATCCATTGGAAGTTTAAGGCAGTCGTAATCGCTTATTTCTTTCAAAAATAGTTTCAGGTCATCAGCATATATTGACATTGGGTAAAATTGATATAGTTGACATTATCATCAATAAATATAATAAACAGGAAAGGACCAAGATGACTGCCTAGAAGGACACCTGAAGTACATCTAATAGACCTAGGTGTATATTCATCAATTTTCACTTCTTGCACTCTACCAGTTAGGAATGAACCGATCCACTGTAGTAGACTTGAGTGAATGCTAAATACTTCGAGTTTACGAAGCAATATATTGTGACATACAGAGTCGAAGGCTTTGTTAAAGTCTGTATAAATAACATCAACTTGGCTATGGTTTTCAATAGATTCAACCACGAAATAAGAAAAACATGCTAAATTAGTGACTGTTGAAACTACTTGCTTCATTAAACTACTTTTTGATAAACGTATTAATATAGCATACTTTTATATTCTAAATTTTTTTTTCTTTCCTGTCATTGTTTTAATTTATAACTTTCATTCATCTTTTGTTTTTCATATAAAATAGTTCAACTTTTAATTTGTCCTTAAATAATAAATTTGTTATTTCTTAAATAAAAAAAATTTCAAACTAAAATACAGTCCACTACTCAACATTTTTTGTCCTTCTACGACAAATATTATTTATAAAAACGTGCAATTTTGATTGCAAGAACAATTCAAGCTTATTCGTTTTCGAAGCTTCTCCAAACGTTCATATTTCGACAATGAGCGCATCTATTAAACGTGATACAGCTCTAAGTGCAATTAAAAGATCCTTGGCTCATAGCAAAAACACTGAATATCTGAACGCTGCAGAAGTGGATTCTAGCATTTACATTCTCAAGGCACAATGCATTAAATTCTATCTCGCACAAGAAGCAGTAGAAGCAACATGTTCAGAAAAAACGCTATCCGCTCCGCTCAGGAAGCTCGAAGGGATCAAGGAGAACAATGGTACAGGGAAGTTTTAACGAATTTTACTCGTGCATCTAAAGCACAGCAAGCCCTGTTACAGTTGACCATGAGGTATCCCACGGTGTTCGAACGGACATTCACCTACCTCCCATGCGCCTTCCAACCTTTTACGGAAATCGAAAAGAGTGGGAACCTTTCGAAGATCAAGTTAAATCATTCATTCACGGTGACTCCTCACTTTCTAGTGCTCAAAAACTGCACTTTTTGCTGTCTATGATGCAAGGATCTGCGCTTCAGGTGGTCAAAGGATTTCGTATTACAAACAACAATTATGACGAAGTTTGGGAACTTCTGAAAAAGCGGTATGATGCAGAGCGCATTATAGTGGATTCACACTTGTAAGCTCTTTTTTCACTAAAAAAGATAGAAAGTGAGTCCTCTACAACCGTCAAAAGTCTTGTCGATGCAATTCAAGAACATTTTAGATCCCTTAAAGCACTTGAAAGACCCGTTACAAATTGGGATGACTGGTAAGTACATCTAACCATAAGTAAGCTGGACATCGAAACCCATAAACAATGGGTCAATGAAACAACAAAGAAGCCGACTTTGGAGCTCTCATAACCTTTCTGGAAACTAGATGTCGATCGTTAGATGCAATCAGTTCTCATCAACTCATGGAAAAACTTCAACAAGGAAGAAATAAACAAAAGTCTTCCAATTCTCTTCACATCGGAATAATTGATAAACGTCAAGGTTTTCGGAAAAACATATGCTCATTCTGCTCAGGTAAGCATCTTATATACATGTAGTTGTGACAAATTTCGTGCTTTAGAAGTTCCAAGGCAAGTCTCATTTGCAAAAAATAATAACTTATGCGTCAATTGCCTGGGAATGGGTCACAGCCTAAGAGATTGTCCCAGCACTAACACTTGCCGTGTCTGCCACTTGCGTCACCGCACAATTTTACATAGCGGACAACAAATCTCCAGTGTCCCATCTCATTCAAGAATTTCTACTCCAAACTTCACTCCTTCCTATGCTTCGCATTCAAAACATCATGTTTTACTGGGAACTGCGTTGGTTCAAGTCTTAAACAAGTCTCAAAAATACCAGCCAGCCAGGTTTCTTTTTGACAATGGTTTGCACGCCTCTTTCATCAGCGAGAGCTGCGTCCAAAGTCCAAAGCAACTTTAACGACAGTGATTGAAGGAATAGGAGGTACTGCAGCTGGAACTTCAAAAGGTGAGGTGCGACTTACTTTGCCATTAGCCGACGGAACTTTCACTTCAACAATCAGTGCTCAAATTTTGAACAAAATTTATTATAAGCAATATTCCATGCGTATAAATACAACATTTTGATTGGCCACATATAAATGGTCTTAAGTTGGCAGTTCCTTATTTCCACACACCTGCTGCAATTGATATCTTACTAGAATCGGATGGCTAGCACAGTTTCTCTATGCCGGGTTAATCATAAGCCCCATCGGTTCTCCTATCGCCCAGAATTCTACTCTAGGTTGGGTTCTTCAAGTGAAAATCGAAGATTCAACGCCTACAACAAGGTCACTATCGTCCATTTGTTTTACAGCGACACTGCCTTGACGAAAGCTCTTTCTAAATTCTGGGAAGTAGAATCCTTACCTCATGTCAAGCACCTTACTATCGAAGAAAAGTTGTGTGAGCAGTTTTTCGGAGATACTCATTATCGTCAAGGAGATGACCTTTACGTTGTCCAACTACCATTCAAACCTGAATGTCTTTTGGGGAACTCTAGCAATGCAGCAGTCCGTGCTCTCCTTCGAATGGAAAAAGTTCTTGTTATTTAGGATACAAGTATCACAACCAAGCTCAGAGTTGTTTTCAACGCATCCTGCCGTACCAACTTTGAATTTTCACTGAAAGATTCGCAGATGATTGGACCTCAGCTACAACCAGATTTGTTGACAACACTGCTTCGATTCCATATACACCGATTCGCTATGTGTGCTGACATAGCGAAAATGTATCGTCAAGTACTCGTTGATAGGAAGCACATCGACTACCAGCGAATCGTTTGGCGTGATTCTCTTTCTGAAGACATGAAAGACTACAGGCAACAGACTGTTAACAGTGACTTACGGAGTTGCGTCAGCTTCACACCTTGCAGTAAAATCGATTCAACAAGCTGCAAAAGATGAAGATCACTCTTTATCAGCAGAAGTCATCCTGCATGACTTTTATATGGATGACTTACTAACAGGTTGTAAGAAGCTGATTTGCAACAACTACAAGTCGAAATAACTACAATTCTTAGTCGAACTGGATTTCACCTCCGAAAGTGGTCGTCAAACTCGTCAACACGTATGCAATCAATTCCAGAGGAACAACGAGAAATCATTCAGTCTTTGAATCTATCTGAATCAAATAACGTTCAAACAATTGGTCTTCAGTGGGATCCTTCATCAGATCATCTTCTATTCCCTGTTCAGGTTCATGAAATAGATTAAACAAACCTGACTAAACGTCTACTGCTTTCAGACACAGCAAAGTTAACCCTCTGGGATTACTTTCTCCATGCAAAATCATTCCAAAAATGCTGTTCCAAAGTCTGTGGAGACCAAAAGTCGACTGGAATGAGATTGTGCCTCAAGAACTTAAACAAAAATGGTTGAAATATAGGGACCATACCACTTGCCTAGCAGAAATAAAAGTTCCGAGGTGGGTCGGTACAGGGACCCCGAAAACTGTTACAGATTTACATGGTTTTGCAGATGCTTCTCAATCCGCTTATGCTGCCGTCGTATATGTCCGATCCATTGCTCCTGACGGAAACATCTCTGTTTGTTGTATTGCTGCTAAGATAAGGGTCGCTCTACTCAAATCAAATACACTGTCACTGCCACGATTGAAACTATGTGGGGCTCTCTTGTTGTCACAACTGATTGGAAATGTCAAAACCGTTCTGAAATCCAGTATAAAAAACATTTATGGATGGACAGACTCAATCGTAGCACTTGCGTGGATTCTATATTATATTTTATATTTATTATATTTTATTTATATTATTATATTATATTTATTTCAATACGTTAAATGCTAACGTTACATTACATTATTTGCTTAAAAATAAAGGATTTACAAACAAAACTTCATTAAGAGAGTTGACAAGGAAGTTGTTTTTATTAAAAACAATTATTAACTGATTAACAGGACTATAAGTGCCATAGTTTGATCTGCTAAAAAAGTACGAATTGGCAATCTACTTCTTAAATTAACCCTGCCTACATTAAAATTCAATCGATCCAAAACCGAAGAAGAAGATATCGATCCACTTATAATACCAATAATAAAACATAATCGTAAATACTCTCTGTGAATTGTAAGTGATGGGAGATTTATAAGTTGAAGTCTATGGGAGTACGGAGGCAAACTAATTCTGTCCGACCATGGGAGAAAACGTCGGATTCGTCAACAGCCTGGGAAGTGGTGTACATTCGCTGCTAACCGTGTTTCAGAAATCCAAAAAGTGATACCACGTGAAAAACTGGTTTCATATTCCTTCATCAGACAATCCCGCCAACTGCGCAACAAGAGGTATATTACCGCAACATTTAGCTAACCATACGCTCTGATGGAACGGTCCAAATTGGCTTCAAAAAGAACAACACTTGTGGCCAGTACAACAAATCTTTGCTAAAAATCTTGATCAACGAGGGGAATTTATCAATGTTTTAAGCAATTCTGAAGTACCAGTTATGTGGGAATTAATTGATCGCTAATCAAGTATAAAGAAGCCTATGCGTATAACTGCGTATGTACTAAGATATATCGGTAAGATTAGACATGCTGTTAAGATTCGCAACGTCGACAACCGTCTCCAAGTGCAGTCGCAAATTTGTTTTGCTCCCCAAATTCTACCTTTTTTACTACCTTCAATTTGTTGTCTTTTGCTGTCTTTTCTAGCACAACGCGTGTGTCTATAATATATACATATATATATAGAATATAAATAACTGACCCCCATATTGTGTCTCTGTCCCCATATTATTCAATAACATTTGTAATTACCCCTGCATTTTTTGTTTGCAGCGCATTTTATTTAAATCGATTTATTAACTGACCCCTCTCAATTTTTGTGATTTTTTTTTGTGCTGTGTAATAACTATGTCAGTAAAGTGTGGAAACATTAATTGCACAATTTCTTGTGTTGCTGCAGATCTTATTAAATGCAACGGAATCTGCAATCTGGGTTTTCATCCCCATGTTTGAGTAGAAACATTAAACTACATATTCCAAAAATTATTGTTAAGTTCTGTTTCTTCTGTGATGAGTGTAAGTCTTTGTCGCCTGCTCATACATTGCGGGCAATTAAGTGCAATAACGACCAGCTTAGATTGATTACTGACTCATTATCTGAACTGAAGTTAGAAGTTCGCCACAACAATCTCAGATGTATCACAACATTTAACGATAATCTTGATCCAATTAATGCTTCATTGGACAAGTTAGAAAATAAAATTAATAACTTTAAACCACGCCAAGACCTCACGCCTGTTCATTCGGATGTCAATAAAGAGCTAAACAAAATGTTTGATTTGCTCTTACAGATCGATTCGAAACTCGAACCCCCACATCAAATACCCAACCAAATTAAAAACGATTTGGCTAACGTGAAATCATACCTTGCCCAAGGCTCGATGGCGGTTAATTCCATATCTAGAGATAAGGTCAAATTTGACCAACGTATGGACGAAATACTCAACGGAATGGAATGCATAAAAAAACAATCGGATGGATTAAAGGAGTCGATTTATGTTGTTGTGGATGAAATACGTTATCTCTACAGCAAAATCGATAGTAATGTTGGAACGTCCAAAAACAAATCTATTCTCGATGAGATACTTGCCATCAATAATGAACCCACGTTAGCTCCTGATTTAACTGTTCCCGAAACAATCTCGCTCTCAACACCTGAACCGATGTTTATTGATAATATTCCTTCCACTCAATCATCTTCATCTTCGATCAACGCCTCGGTCCCTCCTGTCTCATCAATTTCAACTACAACGACTTCTTCACCACCCAGATCTTCTTCTTCAACTGATGCTCTTACTGCTTCCGTGATCATATCCGCTTCAACAGCTCATCCTGCCTCAACAACGCAACCTGCTGCTGCGTCTTCCTTATCATCACCTCGTGAACTTCATGCTACCCTAGCCAGTTCGAATGGTTTTCCTAAACCAACAATAGCTCCTGTTTCATCAGCTACTGCTTCTTCTTCCAGCTTTCCTGTACCACCTACCGACAGATCAACAGTTAAGTATCTCATCAAAGGCTTACCCAAAAGTACTGATGTACATTGGCTCTCTAACTGGTTCGCTTTTCATTACAAAACCAATAATGCGCGTTTTAAAAGGATTTTCCAATCGGACCGTTATAATAATTCTACGTTTATCGCATACATGCCAATAAAATATGACTGGATGTTCTTCTCCCCTGGATCTGATGTTACTGCATATGATGGTGTAGAGTTTCGCCGCTTCAAAAATACTGCTCCTGCTCAGAAGTCAAAAATATCCTTTAACCGTCTCCATAGACCTGACCCCAACTGGCAGTTTAAATTTGGTAGATATCCCAACTTTAACAATATTCATCCGTTTCGTTCCTATAACACTTTTGATGCCACCCATAACTTCTGCCCTGCTAATTACCCCCTTCGAACTTCTCCTGCTCGAAAAACTGCTTCTATTTCCTCAACTAAAATAAACTCTCAATCCTTCCAGGCTCCACAAATGTCCTTAAGGCATACTAATAGACGTGTTTCTTTTGACTTGTCAAATTCCAATGCTAAAAGTAACTCCCTTAACCCTCACTGCTCCGTAGGCTCCTCTACGAGTTACCCTAACTTTATTCGATCCCACATCCTTAATCCAACACCATCTTCTTAGCATTATACAACCTCTTCATTCAATCCAACCTCACAGTCCTACTGCCTCCCTAGCACTCTAACATCTACACTTACTCCCACTCATCACGTATCACAGCCTTACTCCAATCCCATCACCTCAAACACCCTATGCAATGATCCTCAATTATCATCACCCCCTTTCATTGACTCTCTCACCCCTCCAGTAGCTAAATTAACTAAACGATTCGTAGACCACAACGATGATGGTCGTTACGTTCTCTCACGCCTTCGAGATCGTAGAATTTACGCTAATATTCGCCTTTATCTTGCCTACCTCCACGATAAACACGACTCCGTTTGTGTAGATGGTGTTACCAGAACAAATCTTATAGTTTCCATTGAACAAGAAGGCCTCCCTACCAACCCAGATGTAGTTAGATCAATTTACGTCCGTTACCATGAAGCGTATAATCTAACCCCTGCCGATGTTGCAAACGATCTAGCGACTTTTGCCTCTCACGTCAACTCAAATCGAATTTCACATCCTCAAAGAAGTCGGTCCAATTTTAATAGTTTTTTTCGTCCCTAAATGCTTGTCTCTCTACTACCAAAATGTCAGAGGGCTTCGTACTAAAACCTCGTCTGTTTATCTAAATTCGTCTAGTCTACCTTATGATATGTTTGCATTAACTGAAACTAATCTTTTACCTAGTATTAATGATAATGAACTCTTTAACCCCGACTTCAATGTTTTTCGTGCTGATGGTTCTCTGGATAACGATGTGTCCTTTGGTCGCGGTGTTTTTTTAGCAATTCATAATCGCTTCGACTCATCACTCTTCAAAATCTCTGACTCCTCTTCTTTTGAATTTGTCTGTGTCAAATCAAAGGTTGAAAAAATTACCCTTTATATAGTCTGCTGTTACATACGGCCTTGTCAGCCTATTCAATCTTACCAGGTCGCAGTTGATGCTCTTGATTCAATCTTCGAATCAGCTGACTCATCTGATGTAGTGTTAGTTCTTGGTGATTTTAATCTTCCGAATCTCCAATGGAACCTCTCTGATGACGAATCTCACTATATGACTGAAAATGCCACTACCGATAAAGAAATCCTGTTCACAGATTGCCTCTCCGACTTAAATCTTTTCCAAGTGAGCGGAATCAAAAATAATTTAGGCCGTCAACTTGACCTTGTCTTCTCTTCTGATTTCGATAATTGCATTGTCTCAGCGAGCGACCACCTTCTTTCGACTCTAGACTCTTACCACCCCCCTCTATTTCTTACCTTTTCCTATAACTCCTCCCATACCATCACCCCATCGGAATTCGTTACTGTTTTTAATTTTCGTAAAGCGAACTTTCACAAACTCAATAACTTGTTACGCACTGCCGATTTCAGTAATATCCTTGAAAGTCGCGATATAAATTCTTCTCTCTTTCATTTCTATTATATAGTGTTCAGCTGTATTAGACAATGCGTTCCAACTGTACCTCAAAAAAATACTTCCTCAAGTTCTCCGTGGTATAATAGTGAACTTAAGTCCCTTAGAAACAGAAGAAATAAACTCTGGCGTCGGTACCTGCAATCTCGTTCCGGACATGATTTCTCAAATGTCCAGTCCACGAGTACTTTATTTTCTGGAATCTGTAATTCCCTTTACCATGAATACCTGAATAGAATGCAATCCAACATAATATCTGACCTAAGGCTTTTTTCAATTTCATTAATGCTAAAAGAAAATCCGATAGCTACCCTTCTACCCTAACGTTCTTGAACGCAAGTTCAGATGATCCCAAAATTATAACTAATTTATTTGCCGAATTTTTCAGCAAATCTTTCTCTGTTAATACCTCTCAACCGGACTCAGATTATTTTTCTTACTTAGAAACTTGCACCCAAACTTCTTTATCTTCCATTGTCATTCCCTCGTCTATTGTTGATGAAAAGATCAATAAACTTAAAGATAAATACACTGGTGGCCCTGATGGTTTACCTTCAATAATTTAAAAAAAATGCTCTTCTTCCCTACTGAAGCCCTTGACTGCTCTCTTCCAACTCTCAATTTCTCAAGGGATTTTTCCTTCCCATTGGAAACACTCTTATATAATCCCGATCCATAAAAAAGGCCCCAAGAAAGATAATATCTCTAATTACCGCCCTATCGCTAAACTCTCGTGCATCCCCAAGCTCTTTGAAAGCATAGTTTATGACACAATGCTCTTTCACTGTAAGCAAATTTTTTCCCCAAGTCAACATGGGTTCCTCAGTGGTAGATCAACTACAACTAACTTAGTTGATTTTGTCTCTAAAGCAATTTTTGCAATGGAAAGTGGCAAAGAAATTGATGTTATTGCAACTGACCTTAGTAAAGCCTTCGATAAAATATCCCACAATTTAATTCTCTTCAAACTAAAAGCACTTGGTTTTCAACCTTCTTTTATTGCATGGATTCAATCTTATTTATATGAACGTCAGTACAAGGTCCTTTTTAGAAACTCAGTATCCGACCCAATCTTAGCATCCTCGGGTGTTCCACAAGGAAGCCATCTCGGCCCTCTGATTTTTATCTTAACAATCAATGATGTTGACTGCGTCATCAAAGACTCCTCCATTTCTGTATATGCCGACGACAAGAAAATATACAGATGTATATCCTCCCCTGTTGATTCCGACCTCCATCAGCTCGACCTAGACAGATTTTCTATCTGGTGCCGTAAAAATTTTCTCGAGGTAAACGTTACCAAGTGTCAAGCGATAACGTACTCCCGGAAACGCTCCCCACTCCCTCCTTGTACCTATTTTATTAATAATGAGCCGGTTATACAAGTTAATTCGTTGCGTGATCTTGGAGTTTTATGCGATAAGGAACTGAACTTCCGATCCCATATCACTAGTTCTATTAATAGAGCCAACTCCGCACTCGGTTTCGTTAAACGATGGTCCAAAGAATTTTCAGATCCCTATGTCACTAAATCCCTTTACCTCACATTTGTTAGGCCCCTTCTTGAATATGCTAGTCAGGTTTGGTCTCCTTTTTATACTTCTCATTCACTTCGAATTGAAGCCGTCCAACGTAGATTCCTTCGTTTTGCTCTTCGTGGGTTACCATGGCCTGATATGTTTAACCTCCCACCCTATGTTGATCGCCTAAAGCTTTTAGACTTGCAACCCCTTGATATACGCAGGAAAGTGGCAGACATTGTTTTTGTCCATCAACTTTTAGCTGGCAATATCGATTGCCCTGCACTTCTTCAAAGAATTTCACTCTACACCAACCCTAGAAGTCTCAGATCGGCGTCACTCTTTGATCTCAGCTTTCACCGCACCAACTACGGATGTAACGAACCTATGAATCGCATGCTACGTGCTGCTAATAGTATGCAAAACTCCTTTGACTTCCACTCCTCCAAAAATTCCCTAAAAATCTCTCTATACCAAAATTCTTAGCCCCAAACCCCTTTTAGCTTAGTAATTATTAAGCTTTTTTGTAGTTAGTCGTTAGTTATTTTAAGATTTAGCCGTAAGTTTTCTTGTATTAAGCTAATAAAGTTAAACAAATTCTTGGGACGGGAGGGGGTCATGCCCCCTCTCTCCCCATGAGTCTGTTGCTAAATAAATAAATAAGGAATTTGTACCTCCGCTGCAGTATAAACCATATCTTCAGCCTGCAGAATTGAAAGAAGCATTCATCACCTGGATTAGAATCACCCAAAAGCATTTCTTTGCTGATGACATCAAACGTCTTATTTCAAAGAAACCTATCAACAGAGCAAACTTTTAAATCTGAACATATTTCTTGACAATAAAGGACTTTTCAGAGTTGGTAGAAGGCTAAGTAAATCAACCATACAACCAAATCAACAGCATCCACTTGTACTTCATCTTCAGCAAGACTCGTTTTCTTAATTTGCGATGACATACATAAGCGTACGACATTACATGGTGGTCCTCAAGCAATGCTTGTAACTCTTCAGAGCCGTTTCTGGATCATTGGAGGTCGTAAGAATCTGCGCAAGGTAGATAGGAAGTATATCAAATGTGGTAGACATACAATAATTGTCCAGCAACAACTAACGGGTGACCTACCAAGACCTTGTGTGAAAGCATGAGGATCAAAATCGGTCAAAGGTTACATATCGGTTTTTATATTCATGTCAACAGGAGCAATGCATTTAGAACTTGTAAGCGACTTATCATCATCGACATTTATAGCTGTTTTCAAACGTTTCGTTTCTCGCTGTGGTCACTGTCAGTGGTGAACCGTGTGGGGAGGGTGGCAAGGGGGGTACTGGCCCCGGGCGGCACTCTGCTAGGGACGGCAATTTAGAGCGGTAGTTTTCAAAAATAAAAACAAAATATGGAAAATTTACAAAACGTATTCTTTTTCCAGCCCAACGAATTTATTTAAAAAGTTTACCAGCATTAACCCTGCTTCACAGTTAGTAATCGGACATTCCTTGTGTTGCTGATAAACAAAATCCCATGAACGCTGTTCGTTAGTATAGAACTACATACATACAAGATAAATATTGAAGCTCTCTTAATCTAATCTGACGAAAAGGCATTGAAAAAAAAATTCTAACTTCGAACTACACTTGCAGGCAGGCGGTTTTTTTCTAAGTTAAACAGTTGAACCATTGAAAACAACATTTCCCACTCCAACTATTAGAATTTATTTAAACAGTTTAGAATAGAAGTTAGTATGCCTAACGTAACAATAATGCTTCGTCTTTTCCTTACAATTGCAATAAGTAATGCCGGCTGTGAGAGGAGTCTGTCCAACTGAAACTTATTACAAATTATTTAAGTTCCACAATGAGCAGGCTATCTTTTCTGGGTATTATGACTATAGAGCAGGAAATTACAGAGACCATCGATACTGAACAAATTATAAGAGATTTTGCTTTGATGAAAAGTAGGAAAATAAATTTTTAAATAAATTTTCTTGTAAAAAAAAATTAAATAAAAAATTAATTACATATGTACCTGCATTACCTGTTGCGACAAGGGGAAGTGTGTTGCGACAATAAGTTTTTATTTTTGTATTCTTATTTTTAAAAAAAATTTAAAATATTAAAAATCAACAAGAAAACATAAAAGGACAGTCAAAACACTACCTACATATTATATAACTTTTCCATCTTTTAATTAAAACTAAATTAAATACTTTCATTTAAAAATCATTTTCTTAAACAAATTTTAGTTATGAAACTATTAATTTATTTAGTATAATGAATTTAAATTATTCAATAAACAAAATTAATTTACTGTTATTAATTTAAAAAAATAATTTAATATAATTAGATAAAGAAATCGTCAGTACTACGTTATATATGGTTGAATGTTTTCAAAAAAAAAAAAGAAGATAATTCAAGTATTTTGAATTTGAATTTAGATGGGTAATCAAAGTTTAATGTGAATTAACGTTGTTTATTTGATATCCTGAGGCAAGTAATTTTTATTGGAGATTGGAAAATTAAGCGTCAGTAGTTCTAGTGATGAGTTATGTAACTAAATCAGCATAAAAAAATACAGCAAGACTATGTAAGTTCGATGGAAAAATAGTTGCACAATTGCAAAGAATAGTCAATCTTTTGATTTAAAAACTCACTTATAAATAAACAATAAGTTCTTTCATGTAAAAAAGTATTAATTTGTTCGTGATGAAAATTAATCATCACAAATCAACCACCAACCAGAGCGAACATCATAAATTTCCCCCACCACAATCACTTTATTCTGAATTTTGAGATGAGGATTTTTATCTGAAAATTCAGATGAAACGTAACTAAAAGTCACTTAAAGTCATCTAAATTTTTATGACAGCTGGCCAATCAGTAGCTCAAAAAATTCAGAATTCTGAAAATTCAGATGTAAAACGTAATGTGCTTAACGTGCCCAAACATATTTGTATAACTTAAATCTCAACCGCATTAGAACAAAATAATCTTGTTTTTTTATTTTTTTGTAGTGTATGAAAAAAAAATTACTAGGGGTGGGGCGGAAAAAATTGGGTCTGCCCCGGGTGGCCCTAACCCACGCTACGCTACTGGTCACTGTCAAAAGCTTTATATTGATAATGGAAACAACTTCAAAGAATTGAAAATTCTTCTCGATCACGAGTTAAAGACGAACATCTAGTCAAGATGGTACTATCTGGCATTTTAACCCTCCAGCTACTCCTAAGCCGCTGTTGAGCGTGTCAAATTTCATCTACGTCGTGTTCTTGGAGAAAATCTGTTGACTTTCGAAGAATTTTTTACACTGTTGACAGAAATTGAAGGCTGCGTTAATTCAAGACCCCTTTGTCCTAGTTCTTCAGATATCGACAACTTTCAAGCATTGACACCAGGTCATTATATAATAGGGGAGTCATTAAAAATAATTCCGGAACCTGCTATTAACAATTTTAGAGGAACTTTATTGACTCTATGGCGTCTTATATCCAGTTTGAGACAACAGTTTTGGAAGAGATGGAGTGACGAATATTTGATTCATCTTCAACAGCGCTAAAAATAGAATGTAGGAGATTAAATCGTACTACGAGACGGAAAGTTACCCCCACTAAAATGGAGGCTGGGAAGGATAATCAATGTTCACCCTGGATCTGACGGAAAATTTCGTTTAGTTTCAATCAAGACAGCTGCCAGAGAACTTATGCGCCCTATAGTTAAAATAGCTCCACTTCTTTCCATCGATGATGACGATTTAACTTCACTGTTCGCTCAAGGCGTGCGGAATGTTGAAACTACTTGCTTCATTTAACTACTTTTTGATAAACGATTTAATCTAGCATACTTTTATATTATAAAATTTATTTTTCTTTCCTGTCATTGTTTTAATGTATGTTTAATTTTCATTCACCTTTTGTTTTTCATATAAAATAGTTAAACTTTTAATTTGTCCTTAAATATTAAATTTGTTATTTTTTAAATAAAAAGGTTTCAAACCAAAATACAGTCCACTCCTCAAAAGGGACTGTCGATCTTTGTAAAATCCATGTTGGGCACTGCTTACATGTTCCTTAACATGAAAATCAAGTTTGATTTTAATTAAACTTTCCAAAAGTTTATCAATTGCAGATAACTTACAAAATCCCCTTTAGTATTCAACGTTGTTTTTTGAGCCCGATTTAAAAAATTGGAATCAGAAATGAAGATTTCCATTTATCAAGAAATATTCCAGACGACAAAGAAAAATTGAAAATAATTAGCAGAGGTAGGCAAAGGGAATTATCGCACCGTTTTAAGAATATCAAAGGAATGCCATCCACACCAGGTTTTGCATTCGGTTTCAGACTTTGTAATCCTTCTAAAACATCAACAAAATTATTTAGTTGCAAGGACCCAATATCCACTTTGGGCTGATCATTAGAAGGAGTGACAGCATTTAGAGTAGACGGATTCAAAGAACTGAGCAAAATGCTCAAGAGTCTTATTAACCTCTGTGGATTTTTCACCTTTTAAATTCACAGAATTAGGAATCCCAAGTGATTTCCGTTTAGAATTAATAAAGGACCAGAATCGGTTTCGGTCAATTTTTAAATTGACCCCAATGTTCATGACATAGTTTCTTTGCAAAAATTAGCCAAGAACAATGAATTCTTTACGAAGCTTACAAAATTGTATCTTATCATTCAAATCGTTAGATTTTTTAAATATGGCAAAAGAATTGTTTTTAGATTTTTTAGGTGAGTCAACCTTCTATTATACCATAGAGGCTTTGAGACATTCTTTTTCAATCTAGTTGGTACAAATAAATCGAAAGCATTTTGTAAAAAATCGAAAAATGATTAAACATATCCTTCATATTTAAATTTAAAAATTCAATTTTCCAGTCGACATTTCCAAGGTAAATATCGAGTTCAGTGAAATTGGTTTTTGGAAAGTTGTACTGCAACTTCAATATATAATTTATTATTGTTTTACAAAGTATTTATAAGGAACAGTTTCATTAACTGAGGCTTTAAAATGATCATATGGCATAAATATAAGATCAAGAATTTTGTTTCAATTGCTAACAACATTATTGACTTGGAATAAATTAAGAGCAAATAAATGATCGATGAAAGTTATTTCTATATCTCTTTTTAAGTTACAAGCATATTTTCAGAAAAAGAATGCAAGCAATTTACATCAGGTAAATCAAAATCACCGATTACGAGAATTTTCTGTGGACTATTGCTTAGATTGTTAACAAAATCGATACATAGGTGCTTTTCATAAATATCAATATTACTTTTCGGTGGAATATAACTAATAATAATATATTATACAATATCACCTGGTCCAAGATTGATTGAAACTCGATTATTGGCAAGGTTATTAAATTACAAGAAATGCATGAACGAACTCCCAAAAGTAGACCACCACCACGATCTTCAGCAGCAAAACAACGATCTTTACGGCAGGTGATATAAGAATTTCCGTCAAAAATTTCTGAATCAGATATTCCACTCCAAAGCCAAGATTCTATAATAATTATTATATCATAGTCGCCATGACTAGATGCAAAGCATGGAGCAGGTAGCTTAGTTCGAATTCCACTGGAGTTATGGTAGTACATCCTCAGGCAATCAGCATTTCTGAATTTAGATGGAGAAACATTACTTATAGTGTTAATGGTTCCTCCATCGTTGACAGGTTTCTTGGAATGTAATCAAATTTCTGAATTTTGATAACGTAAGGCCAAAATTATGGGTTGAATACAGATTTAATTCGCAGCAGGAACTCTAATTTTTTAGAAAATAAATCTTAGATTTGATACAGATCCAGTTTTAAGTAGTTTAAAACATTTAAAAAGTGAAGGATTCACATTTAAGTTAGATGATAAAAAAATTATAATAGCTTCGGTGGATGTAGAAGAAGAGCATTTGGACAAATGAAACCTATTTAAGTTATTATAAATTACAAATTCCAGCTTTTGTTTGCTTGTACCAGAAACAATTCGATGATTAGTTTGTTTTTGTTTATTATAATTACTTCTATCCGATGAAAATTCAGCAGGAACAACAGAACTAACACCATTTACAGCCACAAATATACCAGCACGACCAGAGTCTACGACACCTGCGGCACCTTTAGTATTTTTGAATTCATTACCACCAGAATCATCAGCAACAACAACCAGATTGTTAACAACAGCAGCATCATTAAAAACTACAACAGGCAATATAACATCTGCAGCACCTTTAGAGTTAGAATCAATGACGTCTTTATTAGTAGAGATATAGAGACACCAACCACAGCTAAATTAGCAATGGCAGAAAAATCACCATAAACAACATCAGCAAACGATGTTACACTCTATACATTCCAATTATAACAGTTTTGGTTTATAAAAGAACTGCTTATGCGGCCTCGCAGGGCCCTCCGCCGGTGGGCATACTTCAGGCACCCAGAGTTTTTTTTTCAAGTCGCGCGAAGCGCGTTAGAGCCATTTCACACGTACCCGGCTTCCGGCTATCGGCACCGGCCAATAAGCATTTGGTATAGTAAATCTTATGGGACCTTTCACACGTGCAGGCCGATGCCGGCAGCCGATCGCCGGGCAATTCTGCCGGCTTCGCTCACTGCAATAGCCGGCTGACAGGCCGGTAGATGTTTTCTTTGGTTTGCTGGTTGTAAGTTGGTATCTCCAGTGTATGAGATAAGGGTTGTTTTGTGTCAAGTAGACTGGCAAGAGGCGATCGCAGAACTAAACAAATCACTTTGCATACCTACATTGCCACCTGCCGTCTACACAGTGCCGGGTGTGTGTGAAAGTATACTTATTTGTTGAAAAAAAACGGCTAATCGGTGCCGTTGCCGGCCGCCGGGTATGTGTGAAATGGCTCTTAACGTACAACCACTTTGAATGGCGAAAAACTGTTATAAATTGGCATGTCTCTAGTCTTGTCCTTATAAATAACATGCCCATTAACGGCATGCACCTTAGCATCAGAAACAGCAACAGTCACAGCAGCATCATGAACAACAATAACGGCAGCATCGGCAGCAGTATCAGCATGAGAAACAACAACAACACCATTGGCAGCTTCAATATTAAGCTCTTTAGTAGCATGAGCAGCCAATGCATTAACGTTATCACTCATAGGCAAATCAATTTTCTTCTTCTTATTGATGGGTTCAATATTACGTGTGTTAAGATTCGGAAATTCTCGCCGCAGCAATACCCAAGCGAGAGTTAGCTGGAGAACATTTGCTGTTTGAAGACGAAAGACGAGATAAAGAGGATGACGAAACAGTATTCTTGTCATAGATACACCATATAAAGATGACAATCTTTCGTACGTTTCCCCCTCCAAAACCCATTTGTTTACATTGTTGTATTTGTTATTTCGTCCCGTGTCGATGAATAGATGTGAATTGCAACAACAATTTAATGGGGTGGGTTTGTTCTGTTTTGCTAGATCGACCATTTTGTATGTGCAAATAACGCAGCCATCTTTAAAAAAAATTCCAACTCACAGGCTTTTCACCATGAAAATGAGGGATATAAGGTGGGATATCGGGTTGTGTTGAAAGAAACACAAATTTAATGATGCTAAGTCCGCTATTACACGACGACTTTGACGTGATGAAACTTCTTTAAACTTTTTTTGAAAATTCATCTTGTGAGTCATGCGCTACTGCACATTGATTTTTAAATCTTGACTCAACTTTGGAATTTCCCTTTAGTTTTATTGGTTATTAAAATTTTCAATGTTCTCTATATACATACATATATGTATATATACTACATACAGGTATACATGTGCGCTCTACAAACAACAGAAATAAATGAAGTGACTTGTTAAATAAACAAGGAACACAATTAGAAATGTCAAAAATCAGTGGCCAAAATTTGGCCTATGACCTACATGACCCAATCCTTATTTAAAAAGAAGTAATGACTAAAAACTAGTCGTGTATAATATCAGTATTTCGTATTGCCGTGAATTACACCATGTTTGGCCTTCATTCTTTTACTCTCATAATGACATTTTGCGGAACTGTGTTTTTCTGTCCGAAACGTCAATTTCACAAGTCATCCATAATGCTCTTAAGAGGTTGAAAGTAAGAAGACAAACAGTTTGTTCAATGTCAATTTTCACAGCACAGAGTAATAAGCTTTTAATTATTTACTTTGCGAAACCACTTAAATTTGATGTGATATAAATTTATTAAAGGAAAACTTAACATTTCACTTCACTTATTCGTCAATCAGAAAAAAAAGTAAAAAAATAAGCACCATGCGCCAAATTGTTTTTAGTTTACTTTCACCATTTTGTTTTTTGCATCCAACCACTTACCAATGAGCGGTCGATGAGCGCTCTTCACGTCCAACGGCAAAAGTTCACGAAAACTAGACAAACAGTACCAAATCGCAATTATGGGCAAAACATATGAATGCTTTGTATTCACTCGGTTTCGTACCCATTTTTTTTTTCGACCAATTTCCTCCGGGCTTGCAAAAAAACACGCCTAAAATTGTCTTACGACAGCTGCGTTGATTTTCTGATTTCTCATTCTTATATTATTGTATTTTTTTTTCATCATATTCACTGTTTGTTTCAATAAATTGAGATTAAATAACAAAAGACAATCGAATATACTTAAATCGATTATAAATTTTTACTTTCAAAATTTGTTTCCACAAACTTATCCATATAAGGTCGGGTTAGTACTTAATAACTCGTTGCTGAATTTATTATACTTTTTGAACATACTCATGATATTTTTAAAATAACCGACATTTTGGTGGTGAATGGAGGAATTCTCTCTATGTGTGCAAATAAATGGTGGTGAATGGACGAATTCTGCATATGTGTGCGTGTTTCTCCTGAATTTCCCCTGAATTAGCTTGTAGGCAAACTCGGATGACAGCCGAGATTATTATCTTTATATGGTGTATCTATGATTCTTGTTGCTGACTTTCTTTTTAGTTTTATGCTTTGGAAGTTCATCCACCCTAGGCTTACGTTGAATTCGAATAGTACTGCGAATGTCACGGCTGGCATTCAAGTTAGCATTAGCATTTGGATCAATGCATTGGGATTGGGGGTCCGAAGGTTGAACATATTTACTGAGCACGCTTATGCTCTCTTGCAAGAGTGCAAAGAGATCATTAATTCACTATGCACTTGTATTCACTAGTCAATTCGACTAATAACAGATTTATAGCATTTATAAAATAATTGTTACAACATTCACTATTGTGAATGTAAACAGCATAAGCCACACGATAGGTAGGTATAAATCGGTAGTTATTTGCAATTTTTGCTTAGCGTAGTGTGTTTATCTGCCCAGTAGGAAATTTCCAAAAATTCACCGAGGACTCTTCACCTTTTTCATCAAAAATGTCATGAATATGCACCAACGAAATCACTTCGTAAATAGAACTTTTGTATTCTCATAAATTAATTTAATTTTTTTTTTTCATTTTATATTATGTTCAAAACATAAATTTTTCAAAAATTAATTGAAATGTTTTATTGCAAAAATATTATTCCTTTTACTGATTATAGAAATCAGTTAAAAGAATATGTATAAATGATTTTCATACTATTACTTGTAACCAATTGTGTTGATACTGAATGTGAGTAATAAGAATTAAAAAAACAAAGAAAACTTATGAATCTGTGCATTACTCCTGATCATTGAAATCCTCGCATTCGTCGGGGCAGGTAAAGACAAGGCAATTTTATATTCTTTATTTATTCTCTTTCGCGGGAAGAAGTCGGAACAACACAGAGGATCTAACTTAGTTCACGAACTCATGAAGCTATGCATTACTTTTCATCAGTTAAATCATTGCATGATTTGGCACGAGTACGATAACTTTGGCGCCACAAATTGATAACGGTTTTTTTTAGAGGCGTCGAAAACAAGCACTTTTTACTATGGGAGGGGGGGGGTCCATCTCGCCCCGTTTAGGAGGTAGGGGCAATTTTAGAAAAAAATGACTTAAAATGAAAAAATAATTATTAAAAAACAACGGCAACAGTTACAGTAAATTAATATACCGTTTTTGAAAGCTAGGAATCTAAACTTTAATCCTGCATTTAAATTAAATTATTTTAGCTAATAGTTTTTAAAAAAATTCGCATGCAAACTCAAAATTTTGATGAAAAAAATGGAAAAAAAGCTTAGACTAAATTTTCTCAAAATTGTGAAACGATGCGCTGAATTGGCTTTTTGTGGTCAATGCAAATATCAATTTTGAATCGTTCACAAAAAACCGAATTGATTTATGTCTTCTAGTTTTTGAGAAAATTGATAATTACTAAAACTACTTTTGTATGAGATTTTAGTTTTTTTTGTTGCTTACATACATATATACAATGCTAGCACCCAGCACTACGGCGTATAAATAGTGAGATATGTAAGGGGGGGCATGCTGCCCCCCTGCAACCCCCCTGCTTGGCACACTATAGGATTCGGGGTATGTGCGAGGTTGGGTTCATGCAAAGTTTCTTTTGCATTTAAAGAATCTGGATTCAAATTTCTTTTGCATTTAAAGAATCTGGATTTAAACTTTCAATTTGTCTTATATATATCCAAGTCAACAGCTGATTTCTAAATATACATATACGTGGCCCAAAGTTGCACATTTAAAATTTTCAGACATGAAAATGTATTGCATTATAAAAAATTCACATTAGATAATACTGTACGACTGCAGCAAATATATAATTTTCTTAATAATGTATCTTTATGTCTTACATACCTATATAATGCAATTGTAATGTTCAAAAAGCACCATCACTGCAGTAAAAGAGAGCAGGTGCATCAAGTTAGCAGGACACTTTTCAAAATTCAGAATAAAGAGTATGTAGTAATAAGCTGCTATTAAGTTGCTAATTAGTTACGCAAAAAAAAAATTAATCGCTCTGTTCGATTTCGAGAAATTGGGTGTCCTGCTAACTTGACGACAACTTAGCAGGACACCCAATTTTTCGGAATCCGAAAGTGCGATAAATTTTGTTTTTGCGTAACTAATTAGCGATTAATTCATTTTCAACAAATATCCACTTCCGGACCGTTTATATGTATTTTTGGGAAAGGTGTCCTGCTAGCTTTAGCTTGATGCACCTAAAGTGAGCTTAGTAAATCTACTATAGTAGATAACTTTAACTGTTGTCGTGAAATAGCCGAAATAATAGCGTCTCACGTTGATGTTAACATTGGTGGCGAAGAAAACAAGCTTCTAAAAAAAAACTATTTTATGCCGGAAAACAACACACCACCTTCACCAATATGACACTTTTATTTTATAGAAAATACTGCCTTGAACAAAAATATAAAGACGACTTGGGCTCCCAAATCATGGAATTTTTACTAGACGTTAAAAAAGTGTACCCAGGTCTTATCGATGGTGAAGAAAGTATGGGTTTGCAACTAAAGGACTTCGACCCTCCCACTGTTCACAGTGAGCACTTAGAGGGTGTTTTACCGCCAAAACAACCTCGGCTTTTCACCATCAACGACGAACTCAATGAACTCGACAGTAACACCAGTACGGACGATGACTTCATTGACGAGACTTACATACCTCTTTAATAATTGAACATTGACTTTACAATTTTTAACTTACTCCTGACTTACTCACAAACTGACCGACTGGGATGCGGAATGCAATGCAATTCTACCTCCTCGTAGTGCATTCTCGGTAACGCTAAATGAATTGCTGTACTTAACTTACAAAGATGAACCTAATCAACGTAAATACCAAAAAACAAAAATCTCATAAGAAAGTAGATTTAGTAATTTTCAATTTTCTCAAAAACTGGAAGACATAAATCGTTTCGGTTTTTTGTGTTCCATTCAGAATTAATATTTTCATTAACTTTTATTAGCTAATTTAGCCCATCATTTCATAATTTTGAGAAAAATTGGTCTAAACTTTTTTTTTCCATTTTGTTATCAAAATTTTGAGTTTGCTTGCGAATTTTTTAAAAAACGTTCGGCTAAAATAATTCAATTTAAATGCAGGATTAAAGTTTAGATTCCTTGCTTTCAAAAACGGTATATTTAATTACTATAAGTGTTGCCGTTGATTTTTAATAATTATTTTAAATAATTTTTTCTAAAATTGCCCCTACCTCCTAAACGGGGTGAGGTGAGCCCCCCCCACCCATAGTAAAAAATGCTTATTTTTGACCCTTCTACAAGAAACCATTATCAATTTTTGGCGCCAAAGTTATCGTACTCTCCCCCATGATTTTGTTTACTGAATTTTTATGCTGAACTGCAAGCATTGAATTCAGTTGAATTTTTGTGCGAATTAAAAGAAAGGGTAGTTGGTATGAAAATACCAAATTGAGGAAAAAGACAATGGGGCATATTCATAGTCACTTTTAACCCCAATTTATCTTAGACTGGGGTTTATTCAATGTTATTTAGATAGGATAAACCCAAGTCTAAGATAAACTGGAGTTTAAAAGTGACTATGAATATGCCCCAATATCTTTTTCTAATGAAATCATAGCATGCTGTTCCCCTTTAAAAGAAGTTCATGAATTCATTGTTCCTACTGGGTGGTTCAATACGAATCGGACAAAAAAATCCCTATGCAAATCGGTCGATGTTCAGCCGAATCTTGAGCGTAAGAATAAAAAAAAGGGATTCATTTTTATTTATGTGTATGTACCAAGTAAAATAATATCAGTACTGATTTTGTACAAATCAAGAAAGATTTTACTTCATTTTAAATAAATAAGCTGCAGTGTAATGTCATTATATGGTCGGAAATTACTAAGTTCGCATACCTACTCTCACTTTCATGGGTAAAAAATAGGTACCTACCTACCTACATGTTTATAAATAGTCTAACCTTTTCACCTACTTCTTTGTTGAAAATATGAGGCCGAAACATGTATGAAGTAAAGAAGATATTTTTGTACATACGCAAAACTAAAAACTTCATTCATAATAATACATAAAATATACTTGTTATCCATGGTTCGATCTATCTATTTTTGTAGCTATACTACGAATATCTACCGAACTACCGACATGCCTAACATTTTGGCACACAAAACTCCTATAACTTAGGTACCTACCGGAATTGGTAAATAAAAAACAAAACAAATAATTACAAATCGCCTACCACACCAACACCAAGCAATCAAAGTAACCATATACCCATACAAACCATACATATTATTCATCATCATTTATCGCACATCAAAATAAATATGCACACGCGGCGGTCAATTTGGGCACGTTCAATCACAAAATCTGAAAATTCAGATCTGAATTTATGTTGTTGAACGCACAAGAAATCTGAATTTTCAGTTGAAGGTCGTTGTGTCAAACGCTAGCATTTACCTAAATGATTTACATTAAAACGAAATAAAATAGAACTTTAATTATATTCTTAAACTAAAAATTAGGCGTCAGTAGTTCTGGTGATGATATATTTAACTAAATCAGCAACAAAATACAGCAAGACTATGTAAGGTTCAATGAAAAAATAATTCTACAATATTGCGATGGAGAATTCTGGGAACATTTTTCTACAAATAGTCTGAATAAAAATAGTTTGATTTAAAAAACTCACTTATCAACAAACAATTAGTTTTCTATGTAAAAAAGTATAAGTTTGTTCGTGATGAAAATTAATCATCACAAATCAACCACTAACCAGATCGAAGATCATAAAGTTCAACTTCAATGTATAGTACTTCAACATTTTCCCCACCACTATCACTTTATTCTGAATTTTCAGATGAGAATTTTTGGCTGAAAATTCAGATGAAACGTAAGCAAACGTAACTAAAAGTCACTAAAAGTCATCTAACTTTTTATGGCAGCTGGCCAATCAGAAGCTCCAAAAATTCAGAAATCTGAAAATTCAGATGTAAAACGTAATGCGTTGAACGTACCCTTTCAGTGACTGAAAAATACTTGATTTTTTTTTTCATTTTTCTTTTCATACACAGTCCATACTCTAGCTCTAGCGGTCATTTGGAGAACAAATTAAATGAAATGATTTGTGTCTGAACTAAATTTTTGATAATTTTTTCTTGGAAGATATTTTAAAAATTCCTTGTTTTATATAAAATACACGATTAGTGATTTATTATTTTGATTGGATTTTACTTTAGAAATGTCAATTTATGAGTCAGGATGATTATTCGAACGAAATTCCTTAAATAAGTACAAGAAAAAACGAGTTGAAAAACAGTATTTTTACTGTTTTTAAAATCAATATATCTTCTAAATCTTGCTGAATTTTGATTTTTTGAAACCTACAGATTAAAGATCCATTTAATACCTTTAAAATAAGACCAAATTAGTTTAAATCAAATTTATAAAAAAATTCAAAATTCTAAAAAACTGCGAACGGATAAGCAGTTTTACCAAAAATCTGACAATACAACACTTTTTTTGTTGAAATATTTACTTGTGTGTGCCGAATATCTAAAAAATAAAACCTGCAGTTCAAAGGCAATAAACAGTTATTTTATATGCCATTTAAATTATTGGCCTACGCTCACTAGTTACATCGCAAAATTGCGAACCAAATCATCAATTTTTCGTTTTTCCTTCAAATTTAGGGAGAGGCCTCTTAAGCATTTAGAACACACAGAGTACATTGTTAAGCAAAATTATGGATCGTGTACGACTTGGAGCAAGCAACCGATTTTATAGGTCAAATGTTCCAAAATTAAATATTGAACAGATACATAATACAATCACGAAAGGAGTGAAATGTTTTCACATCACAAATGTGAAATTGTTTTGATTCCGAAAATTGCAAAGATTCCACCAGATTTATCTTTCGATTTCAAACATCTTCAATTTCCGATGCGACTTGCTTTTGCCATTACGATTAGTAAGGCACAAGGCCAATCTTTGGGAATATGCGGTATTAATTTAGAGGTCCCAGTGTTTGCGCATGGGCAACGGTACGTTGCATGTGCACGTGCATATATATCTACAATAATTTTGACGGATAAAAAACAAAAAATACTGTCTATCAAAAAGGATAATAATTTTTAAAATTTAAATGCAATATAAATTCAATGTTTTTCTTGTATTATATAAGTTATTTAGCAACCGACGAAGCGGGTGAATTTAAGCTATATTTTTACAAATTAATGGCGAATTCCTTTCAAAAAACAAATCGAATTTTTTCTAAACAGAATCGAATTTTTTCTGTCAATTGAAAGGAATTTGTATTTCGTAAAAGAATCGATTTTTTTTGGTGTGATTGTGTTTGTGACTTTATAGCTGCAATTGACGCAAAACGTCAAGAAATTATTCACAAAACTATTAAGGTTGTTTGTTTTTGTTGTGAGAAAAATGTTTTACCAATAGAATTAAATTAATAAATAAAAGATATTAGCCAGCTTATACGGTGCCAATTTGTTGGTGCATTTTATTAGTTTGAACTTCTATTTGCACATATATTTTTAAAGAAAATTGTTATTGAAAAGTTTTCACCTGCACTGAAAGTTTTTAACACGTCTTTCACTCGCGAAAGCTATTTTTTTTTGTCAAATTTGTGTTTGTTGAATATTTTATTAAATTATGTAGAATTCGTTCCAACAAAAAAATAAACAACTCATCTTCCAAAAATTCCGCAACTTTCAATTTATGACGTATTAGAAATGTCAAGTCTTCATAGTGTGTGTGCAAATCAGTGTGAAATCTTGCTAAAAACGCAAGATTTGTTTTGACAGAAAAGAATCGATTTTGTTTAGAAAAAATTCGATTCTGTTTAGAAAAAATTCGAATTTTTTGTTGAAAGGAATTCGCCATAAGCCATTCATAACGTGAATTATGTTAAAACCTAGAACATAGTATTCTAATGGGTGATTTTTTAAGAGGTTTAGAACTTTTTTTTTAAAAAAAAACACAAAAAATTCAAAAATTAAGAGGTTTAGAACTTTTATTTAAAAAAAAAACACAAAAAATTCGAAAAATTAATGAAATATTTATTTGAATCGATAGTTTGAACCTTGCAATTTAATGTTTAAAGATAATTTCATGCAAATGTTGACCGCGGCTGCGTCTCAGGTAGCCCATCCGCTGAGTCCAATTTTGGCATACTCTTTCACACATATCGGCCGGTATCTCACGAATGAATGCATGGATGTTGGCTTCCAGTACGTCAATCGAAGCGGGCTTGTCCCTATAGACATTAGCCTTGACATACCCCCACAAAAAATAATCTAATGGTGTCAAATCGCACGATCTAGGCGGCCAATTGACCGGCCCGAAACGTGAAATTAACTGTTCACCAAACTCGCCTCGCAATTGCGCCATTGTTTCGCGTGCTGTGTGGCATGTGGCACCGTCTTGTTGAAACCACATATCATGCAAGTCAAGAACTTCCATTTCGGGCAAAAAAAAGTTTGTTATCATCGCTCGGTAGCGTTCACCATTGACAGTAACGCTGCGATTCGCATCATCTTTGAAGAAATAGGCCCAATAATGCCGCCGGCCCATAAACCGCACCAAACAGTGGCTTTTTCGGGATGCATTGGTAGCTGTTGCAATGCTTCTGGCTGATCTTCACTCCAAATGCGGCAATTTTGCTTATTTACGTACCCATTCAACCAAAAATGAGCCTCATCGCTGAACACAAGCAGCGCGCGATGAACATTTCGAACCGAGCACGAATTTTGATAGTAAAATTCAATAATTTGCAAGCGTTGTTCATTTGTAAGACGATCCATGGTTAAATTGCAAACCAAACTGAAGCTGTTTGACAGTGACACAAGGTACTAAACACACGTCAGCTGTCAAAACCAGTGTTGCCAAAACCAAGCCAGCTAAAAAATCACCCGTTATTACAAAAACTAGTTTACATATTTATTTAAATTTGTTTTTGTAATCTTATGCGAAGCTTAGGTTTGTCTACCTGTGCGAAACCGGGCGGGCCAGCTCTAGTTGATAGTTATAATTATATATTTTTATAAAATAAGAAACATTTAAGGTATTGTTTTCTTAAAAATCTATTCACTTTAACTGGGCTCTCAGGTAAAATTAAAATATAACGTTATTAGATTCTCGCAAAATGCCAACTTTGTTAGAATTCTGCGAGCACATATCCGATAGTGATCACGTCTCATGTGTCCACTTGCAAGTGATTCTCACATAGCTAGAATGTCTAGACGTTAAGAGTTCAAAGTAAACTCACAGCGGTCTTCTCTTAAGACTATGTCCACTTGCGAGTTTCCTCTTGAGAACAACTTCAGGGCTGCTCGCAGAGTTTTAATTCGATTCTTTAGAAGCAACTAGTTTTGCGCCGAAGGTTATTTAAGCTTAGCTATAAACAGGATCCGTAAGCCCCGAGTTAGTTTCTTGCAAAGAATCCTATACGGACTTGCATATGCACACGACTATTCAAAATTATTATTTAGAGTTTAAAGGAATTGTCATTGATGTAAGTGTTCCCTGAACAAAACCTTCATTCATTTTTAAAACCTTGTTCAAATGTTAAAGGAAACAAAACTAATATATAAATTAAAATGAATACGTCTTGTATGCATCTGCACATTTAAAAAAAGCGACATGAATTTAATATTTCATTCAAAATTATGTACATATAAGTATGCTTGCATAACGGAAAAACCTGATCAATTTTTCGGGTGGCCCTTCTGTTTAATCGATATAAAAAGAACTCACCTCTTTTGAAATTATACATGTTAAAATAATTCTGCAGAAAATATGTATTCATTTTAATTTCAGTCTGAAGGGCGAGGAACTCCCTCACGAAGGAGTAAGTCTGAAGGTCCTCCAGCTGTACCAAATGGCAGGGCTTATCCGATTGCGTCCGAGATCGATGGAACGGGCGTTGGGAATTCTACTGTACAGGTACATGAATATTCAACATTTGTTTGTTTTTTTTTATAAACATTACATAAGTTCTCATCGATATAACAAACAAGAAGATTTTAAATGTTATTATATTGTTTTATTTATCTTTAAAGATTATTATCCCCGTATAACTGTTGAGATTTTGAATGGAAAAATTGTTTGGTTTTTATTGGCTTTGTTGTACTATCAATTTCGAAGAGATTTTCTTTATTATGTTCCCACCGAAGTTAAATCCCGGGATTCAGATTTCCTCATACAAAAAAGTAGGACATCTAAAACCCGATGTGGGCTTTTCATGATTAGCCATTTCCATTATTTTAGTACTATATCATAGAGTGAATATGTTTGTTTATGCAAATTACGATGTATCATTTCAACAACAAGCTGGTAAAAAAGATAAAAATTAACGGTACCTGCCATACAATATATTTTGGTCATTACGAAAAATCTTATTTTTTTTTCGAAAATCGGCTCCACAGATTTCTTAAAAAAAAGATTCTGTTCATTTAAATAGACCTGTCTTTTTTCAAGCGGAAGGAAAATAATTTTTGCCATGCTAATGTTCTTTTATATTTTCAGTATGCAAATATCCGAGTTTTGTTCGAAATAAAGCATTCATTATTAAAAAGAATAATAATAGGCCTTTTAGTAAAAAACAAAAAACTGTAAGGCAACTCCGAAAGAACCAACTTTTTGATATTATATTTTCTCGAAAATGGTTCAACTGATTTTAATTAATTAATTTTAAATAATATTGTGTTTTGGATTTATAAAAAAAAGTTTCAATTTCTTTTTGAAAACTCAATATTTCAAAACCCACTCAATTGATTTTTATTAAACTTGGTATTAAGAAGTTTTTAAACACTTTAAGATATTTAGGGAAATATTACTTCTATAGCCAAAATTAACGGTACCCAGGCACGTAGCTGAAGCCCCTCCCGAAATGATTTGTATCTAAACAAATTTAGTAAAAGCTAAAGAATATATCAATTCACATAAAAAAACAAGAAGACTATCAACTGTTTACTTGATTTGGGATCAGTTAAAAACTTTAATTTTTATCTTCGTTTATACTAAGAAGACGAAGTCAAAATATTGCAAAATAAAAATATCAAAAATTATATGATCAGAAGAATAAAAACCACAATTGAACAGAAATGATGATATGGGAAACGTTGCTGCTGGAAAACAAATGATGCTACCCAATGCAAAAGCAGTAGCTGAAAATAGAGCTGTAATAAGACCTATTATTTTTTCTAGACTTTTGTTTTTTGCGCAGAACAAGGAGTGGCGATGATAGTGGAGCTATATATCTTACTCGGCCCACACAAAATATGGAAAACTAAGGGCTCTCCTGCAGTTCAGAATTGAATCTGAGGACAACAATTTAAAGAATCACGTCATTACCAGCTCTAAGAACACAGGGTATTTAAGCTCAGATATGCAAAATCAAATCTTGGAGACATGTTCTGATATTACTACAACCGAAATATGCAATAAGCCCGTTTATACATTCAAGTAGTTTCAACGTCCTCGATGACGAAACAATGGATTTTTCTAGCGCTGAACATCTTTCCATATGCCTTCGATATGTCGACTGTTTCTTGTTGAACAGACCTAAGAAGTTGTATGCTTCGGGAAGTTTTGTAGGTTTTGATCTCGTTGATGACCAAACTTTTAGAAACCTGACCAAAACCATACTGCAGCGAAGTGAAGAACTACATCTTGATATATGAGCAATTATTGTTTTGGCCAAGGCTATGACGGAGCCGCAAATACGGCAGGTTACTTAAGTGCAGTGCAAAGCAGGATTAGGAAACAGAATCCAAACGCTTGGTTGTACACTGTGCAAGCCATCGCTTGCAAAATATCTTTCCAAAATATCATAAAAAAACCACACCAGAGAACAAAACAAAAAGCAAAAATATCGTAGAGTGATCCTTCTACCAAAGTTTTGATGATGAGGTGAATGGTCTCGTATACAAAAATTAAGACTTTTTCAGCTGTAAAAAAATGTGTGTACAAAAATAATTTTATATTGTACGTTATGGACTTAACACAAAAGTAGGTAAAAACTAATAAGAATCTATGAATTGTAATACATAGTTTTTATATTTTGTTCAAAGAAATGTGCGTAAGACTTGGAAGCCAGTCCCCCCCCCCGAAATAAAATACTGGCTACGGTCCTGACGCTACCTACCACTGTTTAAAACCTTTAAGGAACATCATCTTTTTCTCGAAAATAATTGATAAGATCAGCAGTCTAACAGAAACTAAGTTCAAAGTCAACCATTATAACCTCTCATAAAACAGTTTTTTTCTATCTTAAATCTTTTCATTGTGTCTAGCCGATTTAAAGTATTTTTTTTACAATAGTTTTTAATAAGTTTATTTACCTAATATTGAAATATTAAAATTGTTCAGATTAAACTTCAAGTTACATGCATGCATTTATGCAACACGGTGTTATTACACAATCAAAAAAAGAATGTTATATGTTCCCACCAATATCGAAAAAACTCTTTGTTATACAATCCAAAAAGAACAAACAATGGTGTCCATCTGAAGAAATATCAATTAACCCAACCCTAAAAAGGCAACGATAATACCAATAACTAAGAAAAGACCTCCACCACGCATGAAACCTATCCGGTTAGATGGCGAAGTAATCGAAACAAAGATGGAGGTAAAATATCTAGGAATTATAGAAGATAGTAAACTCCTCTGGAAATAACATTTAGAAATAACAGTCGGGATGACCACAAATAGGCCAGTCATCGTAGACAAAAAAATCGCGTTAGGTCGCAAAAAATTGGATTTGTGCAGCCCAACTAGCCAACTGAGAGAAATCGCCCATGATAGTTAGATAAAAGTGTGGGAAACTTCGTTTTTTTTAGTTTTATAAAAAGGTTTTATAATACAAATTCTTCAGATTATTCACTATTTTCTGTACCTACTATTTGATTGATTAAGATTTGTTTTAATTTAGTAGAAGAACATTATTAGTCTTGATTCAGTAACGCCATTTTGTGTTAAAATCGAGCTAAAATACTTTTCAGCAGAGCGTATTGTAGTTAAGTGTACGCAGTTGGCTACTCTTCAAACTTAATTTTTGCAAAATAAGCCGTCACATCTCCCCTTTTCCATCAATATTCTTGCATAATTTCTTTTTTTATATGCGAAAAAGGTCTTAAGCAATTTGTTATAACTTTGTAATTGGAAGAAAAAGGCACGCAATTTTTGGCAGGTGATGAGATAATAAGTTGCACTACACCCAAAAAAAAATAATGTGTATAATATGTATAACTAAAAATTAAGGTTTTTTACAATCTACGAAACGTAGGTATAGATTTGAATTTTTTTTGATAGGACGAATGCTTTCGTTAATAATATGAAAAATGGGTTGGGTGTAGCCTATCCCAGAACCACTGGTCCCAAGACAACTCATCCCAGACGACTCACCCCGCCAATACCCAACTGGTACCGGTACAACTCATACCAGGACAACTAATCCCGTGACAACTCATCCCGGTACAACTCTTCCAAAGGAAAGTATGAGTTATGTATGGCGGGCATCTTGCCCGCTGCAACCCCCCCTGCTTGGCAGACTATAGGATTTGGGGTAGGTGCGAGGTTGGTGTATGCAAAGTACTAAATCACAGCAACAAAGCGCTGTTTTTCTTTCTTTCGCACAAAACATCCAAGGGATGAGTTGTTCAGGGATGAGTTGTCCCGGGATGAGTTGTCCTGGTGCCAGTTGGATCTTGGGATGAATGGTCGGGGCAGGGGCGATTTCTGGTCTTGAGTTCTGGGTTGGCTACAAAATACATGAGATATTAGCTGATGCACAGCACTTAAAGCCGCTCCATTTCATTAGTATACTCCAAAACGATTCACGAAAAAAGCGTCCGAGTCCAGTAGTAACTATATATTCCCAAATGAAAAATAACATCTCTTTGTATCGAGTAAAGTTATTTTTCAGTAAATATGCTATTTATTGGATATTTGAAGCATAAATTAGGATTCATAACTCTGTATAATAGATACCTTTTATTTCTTAATATTCAAGTTTTTATTGATTTTCTAGGCTCGAAAGTAGCGATTTTCTCTCACTCTAAACCAATTTGCACACCCGCAACTTTAACTGAAATTGTTTTTATATTTTTTTTTCAAAGTTTCAATGTAAAAACTGATAATTTTTTTCACAAATCGAACAAATGCCTTAATGATAGTATTTTAAGACCTTAATCATAAAGATTAATGCAGAACTTTTTGAATAATCAATTTATTAATGAAGCTATGTCGATCTGTTTTTTTAATTAAAATGCATTTTATTTGCTAAAAAAAACATTTAAAATAATTCTAGCACCTCTCTTGTGGGCTTGATGGTAAAACATTGTAAGAAATAATCTTAAAAAAGAGGTTAAGCAATAAATAAGCATTTTTTGTTTTTTCAAATTGTGAATTTTGTCATCAACTTTTGAATTTAGAATACTGTAAATCCAATTGAGGGGTGACTTTTTCACCCTTTTAGTATAAAAATGCCTGCCCCTCCTCAATGATTTTTTTTACATAATGTAGCGTGTTATGTTGTTTTTACTCAGGTGCCTTAACATTGAAGATCCAATTAGTAGAACGAGAGTTATGATTTATTAAAGCCAACCATATCAAATTCGAATTAAAACATTTAATTCAGATAACGGGGTTCTCCACTGGTGGGTTCTAGTCGGCAATAGTCCAACCAGATAATTTCAATGGAATTTTTTTGATTTTTGGATCAATTTAAAATCAAGATTGTGATAATTATATTCCACTTAGGATAATAAGTGAGGTATCGAAATAACCGTAATTTTATTTATATGCAAAGTTAATAAAAATTAAAAATATCCATTTATGCACTCAAGAGATAAGAGTTCATAGGTGAAAGCGCTCAAAAATTGCCGTTATCACCGTTCAAGGCTATTCTAGAATTATAATTTTTTGTATTCATATTAAGATCAGTAATTTCTACCATCTGCCAAAATTTCAGCCTTATACCATCACCCCTTAAAAAGATAAAAATCAAATACTACATTTTGTCTCGCATTTCTCTGCCCAGTTTGGCTCTTTTATTAGAGCCCAACCTTTGTGAATATTTTTTCGGTCTGTTCTTAAAGAAAGAATGAGACAGCACATCGGGAATAATAGTGTAGTTTGTATGAGATTTGATGGCGCAGATTTTTTAGCCAACTCAACACGAGCGAGATACTTTGTATGACGTGACGGTGTCCATATTGGACTATGGGATTAATATAGCACGTAGGGGTTGTAGTGATTTGAATAGGTTTTGCTGGTTTATAATGATTGAAACGCATAGGGATTTTATGTTTTTTGTATTTAAAAGAATGTTCTGTATCTAAGTTTTAATACAAATAATTTGTTTGTAGTATGTACATTTAAGTTGAAATTTTAGGTTTGGCGCCGCCAAACTAGCCAACTGAGAGGAATCGCCACTGGGTCGGGGATGAGTTGTCTTGGGACCAGTTATCTTGGGATGGGCTGGGATGACACCTTAGCACAAGTCTTTGTTTATTTATTTATATATTCATTCATTCATCTATCGAGTTTCCTCTTACAGATTGCTTAAAACTAGTATAACTTAATTTATATTTACATTTTCATTTAATTGTAATTTAAATACATATCTTTCAAGACTTATATCCAAATTAAATTTTAGTTCATTAAATAATTTCATACATCTTGTGAATGGTTCATTACAACCATAATTATATCTATGCAAGGGAATATAAAACAAATTTCTGGATCGTATATTTCTTCCTGGAACATAGATATTTAAAAGATTGGGCAAAACAAGACATTTTATATGGTAAGACAATTTATCATAAACGAACATCACACAATTTACAAGGCGTCGATTTCCCAGAGTAGTTAGACCAATCAAGGCACATCTGGTGGAGTAAGTTGGCATTTCAGGCAAATTCCATTTTAATTGTCTAACCAAAAATCTCGTTTTTTGAACTTTTTCAATACTATTCTTTGAAACTGTGTAAAACGGATCCCATACTACTGAAGCGTATTCCAAATGGGGGCGGACAAGAGAAGTATAAACTGCTTTAATTGCATAAGGATTAGAAAAGTCTAAGCAATTTCTTTTTAGAAAACCTAGCATCGAGTTTGCCTTTGACACGATAAAATCAACATGTTTTAACTTTTCATCAAAAACTACCCCAAGATCTTTCACTTCTGATAGTCTATCCAATGCAGTGTTTGAAATATTATAATCATATAAAACAGAGGTTCTTGACCTAGAAAATGAAAAAGTATAACATTTCTTAATATTAAGTACAAGAAAATTTTGTTTGCACCAATCTACTATTTTATTTAGATCATTTTGTATATTAAGACAATCACTTATTTTTTTTTTAATCAGCGCGCACTTAAGGGGTTTTGACTACCCTTAAAATGTTTTAACACAGTGCGAGCGTTAGGAAAATAGGGAAGGATTTAATAGGAGATACCGATGCACATTGGTTTTGAATTTCTGAATATCAAAATTGGAGGTAAAAATAGAGCGAGGCAAAGCATTCCACATTCTTGTAGTGCGGCCAAGGAATGAATTTCTATACTTGACGGTACGTCCGAAATTGGGCTCAAGGGTAAACTGATGAGCATTCTTAAAAGTGCGAGTATTACGGTTGAATTGTTTTAGGGGAGGAATGCAGTTGGCTATTTCACTAGAACACTGCTTGTGGAAGTAGCGATAAAATAGAGAGAGACATGAAACATTACGGCGGCGGTGTTCCAGAGTTGTAATTGTGTCCGTTATACTTATATCACCTATCATTTTTAAAGCTCGTTTTTGAATTCTATCCAAGAGATTCAGATGAGTTGAAGGAGCACCTGCCCAGATGTGACAGTTGTACTAAAGCTTTGGACGGATAAAGGCTTTGTAGATTACAGCCAGATCAGAAGGGAAGAAAAATTTCTTGCATCGCCGAAGAAAACCTAAACATTTTGCAGCATTTTTGGCGACGTTGAATATGTGGTCATTCCACAAGAGGTGGTCTGTGATGCACATACCGAGAACTGATAGCGGCATGGGGGGCGGGTTCCGCTGCAACGACAAGAGACAGCATTGGGTTTTTGAAGCATTAAATTCTACGCGGTTTTTGATTCCCCATTGGACAATGCTGTAGAGATCAGAATTTAATGCGCTTATCATACGCTGCCGCTCTAAATCCACATCCGAAGGACAAGGATGTGACTCTTGAAACGAATATGAAAAGCTGAGGGTACTGTCGTCAGCAAAACAATTTAATGGATTAGAAGTTTGAGACAAAAGATCATTGATGAATATCAGAAAGAGAGTCGAAGACAAAACGGAGCCCTGGGGCACACCAGCGTTGATTTTATGAATATCAGACTTAAAACCATCCAATACGACTTGTATTGAGCGGTCCGAAAGGTAATTTCTAATCCAACGAAGAAGAGATTCATCGATACCAAATGAACGCATTTTCGATAAGAGAGCTTGATGCCAAACTCTATCAAACGCTTTTGAAATATCAAGTGCAATAATCTTAATTTCACCCAAACGGTGTAAGGATTTGTTCCACTGTTGGGTGAGATATACCATCAGATCACCAGTGGACCTATTGCTACGAAAGCCATACTGCCGGTCATTTAGAAGTTTTCGTTCTTCAAGATATTTCTTAAGCTGATGATTAATCAGCGTTTCCATGACCTTGGAAAGAAGGGACGTAAGTGCCAATGGACAGTAGTTAGAGGGTGAAGAAGATTCGCCTTTTTTAGGGACAGGCTGGACAAATGCTGTTTTCCATCCACTCGGAACGAGACCAGTAGAGTAGGACAGATGGAAAAGCCTACGCAGTGGTTTTGCCAGCGTAGAAGAACACCTCTTCAGAAAAATAGGAAGAGTACGATCCGGGCCAGCGGATTTGTGCACATCAAGGTCCTAAAGAACTCTTGTAACTGCACGAGTGCGAAAGAAGATTCGTCCCATGAAATCATTAGCGCTCTCAAGTACAAGAGGAGTCATAACACTTACTGGCAACGTCGAATTAACAGCAACTGTGCTGCAAGCAAATTGACTTTCTCTAAAGAGCTAACAGCAGGGGTGTCATTGAAAACGAGCGTCGGAACCGAAGACGAAGTAGTATTTCGTATGTTTTTTGCAAATAGCAAAAATTTGTACTACTTTTGGGACATTGTATTTTTTTTTGCCTTAATTTTTGGTCATGCAAAAATTTGGTTCGTCGAATATGGACGTTACAGGCCTTTCTAGCTTGTTTGAACTTATTCCGGTTTTCCTCAGTGGGGTTGGCCTTGTAACTACGGAAACTTACTTTTCTAATCCGGATAGCTTCTTTACAGCTCGAATCAAACCATGAGTTATCTTTTGGTTTGATAGATTTTTCCCTATTCGGGATAAAATTTGTCATTGCAATAAGAATTAAATTTGCAATTATATCTGCGCTGGAGTCTACTTCACTACCGAGGAAGCATAATGACCAGTTAAAGTTTTTGAAGAAATCGTTGAGACCGTCCCAGTTGGCTTTCTCGAATTGCAAAACGGTTCTCTTGGGGGATTTTTCTTTAACTGGATTTATTTGGCACGAGAAATTTGCAGATATGACACAATGGTCTGACGAGCCTAGAGGCGATAATACACTGATAGTGTGTTTACCAGGGTCAGAGGTAAGAAACAAGTCTAGAGTGTTGGCGGTTTGACCTGCAACGTCCAGTATTCGAGTTGGCTCGTCAACAAGCTCAGTCAGTTGGTTTAACTCAGAAAAGACATCAACATACCTTTCTTCGGGTGTTGTCTGGCCTGAAAAGCGAAACCAATTAGAATTGTGTACATTAAAATCGCCCGCAATGACGATTTCAGTGTGAGGATAATGGGAAACAATTCTTTGAATGGAGTCGGACAGAGCATCAAATTCGTTAAAAGTTGAATTTCTGTCCAAATTTGGGCTCCTATAAATGAAACACGTGTGCATGATGTGCTTATTGAACGAAAATTTTAACTACATGAAGTTAAAGTTTGTGTTTTAGCACAAACCATATTGTGGTTGGAATTGGTACGCAACATAATTTTTTATATATACGGCGAGACCATGGTAGGGAAAGAATAATGGCACTAAGCTGTACCCATATAGATTAAATTCTGAATGGTCAGAATCTTCACCTATTTGGGCTTCACTCAGTGCCTAGACAGCTGGCCTGTTTTGTCCAGTACATATAAACATACGCAGCATAGAAATGTTTCCTTAGTCCACGAATGTTACTAAGATCTACTCTAAATTCACCAGCCATTTAAAATATTCAAAAACACTAAAACACAAGTCAGACAATTAACTATGTAGAGTGCTTACTTCTAGATCCCAATTTGAACTTTTCAATAACAACTTGTCACTAGTGTTATGCCTTAGTGACAAAATTGGATTGATCCGCCCCTGGTTAACTAGAAAAAAACAAACTACTATCTATATGACCTCATGTTCAGCTTGACCAGGAGCAACACATCACACAATGCCTACAACGGTCAAGTAAAACTTGAGTGTGAGAGATGTAGGGGAAGGAAAGGAAGGATTAACACTCGAACCTGTTTTGTTGTTATCTGCTGTTATTTTTTTTGATGTATTTCACACTGAAGTGGGTAAATGCACTAGCACTGATTTTGTTTTTTGCGCCGAGCGGGTTGGGGGTTAGGGTAATTGTTTTTTTCTTTTATTAGTTGATTTTTTTTTTGATGATTTGATGTTGCACTGGTGGTTGGTTGTTGAGTTTAATATTTTATTTAGGGTTATTTAATTTGTTTGAATTAATTAGAAACAAAAAGGTAACAGAGAACAGATTTGACAAAAAACGAGGGGACTTTAACTTCCGACAAGAACACTCTCACGAGGACGTGTGCAGCCGATGAAAGGCGATACGGCACTCGCACTCATGCATTTTACTGTAGAAAACAATTTAAAATCATCAGCAAATAACAAACTTGTTGCACATTGCGGCAATAAAGGCAAATCATTAACATAATCTAAAAACAACGAAGGTCCAACATGGCTTCCTTGAGGAACACCAGATGAGACGTTTTTTCTTTCGATGAAAAGTTTGAAATTTTTACTATTTGTCTGTTATTGATCAAGTAACTGGAGATCCACTGCAGAAGGGTTGAATGAAATTTAAAATTTTTCATTTTTTTTAAAAGCTGCGCAATACAAAGGCTATCAAATGCCTTCTGAAAATCCGTGAAGATTACGTCAACCTGAAAACCTGATTCTAAGGCTTCAGAGACATATTTGATAAACAACCACAGATTTTTTGTTGTTGACCTACCACTTTATAAATCCATTTTGACATGGAGATATAAATTCCTTAATAAATAAGATTTTCTGTTTTACAATAAGCTCGAAGAGTTTAGGTATTGCTGAAAGTTTAGAAATGGCACGATAATTTTCAATTTTATGTCTTTGTCCAGCTTTAAAAATAGGTGCTATATATGAAAGTTTGCAATCATCCAGAAAAATTCCAAGAGAAAGAGACAAATTGAAAATTATTTGAAGCGGGTTTGCTAACGACAAACATTTCTTAATTACAAAAGAGGGAATACCATCAGGACCAGCATTCAAACTTGGATTAAGTTTCAAAATTCCTTCCATTATGTTATCAATAGATAGATAAAGGTTTCCCAGATTCATATTTGAAAATGATAATTGTTTATCTTCAACGTCAGGAATAACTGCAGCAGAATGATCCTTATACACAGCCTCAAAAAAGGATGCAAAAAGATCACATGTAGAAGCTAAATCAGAAGAGGTTTGGCTATTATACTCCATACAAGTAAATACTCCAGAGTTTTGTGTTTTCGAATTTATAAATGCCCAAAAGGCCTTTGGATTTCTTGTGATTTGCGATTGAGTATTCATCATATATTGTTTATACAAAAATCTATTGAGAAAATCATATTCCCGACGTAACTGACAGTATCGATGTCTGTAAATTTCACATTTTGTTGTTTTAATTTTTTTTAAAACTTTGGCGCAAATTTTTAAACAGTCCTTGTTTAAGGAATAAAACCGACTCTAGTTAACGCAGTCGTTTAGTTGCGAGCCCTTGTCTAACCTTTTCTTAATTTTAAATACTTTAAACAACTTCTCTAACTAATGAAGGTTTTTAGCGCATTTGTTAGGTTTTTAGCGCATTTGTAAGGTTTTTTTATGATTTGTGGTAGAGCATTCGACTGCAGATCGAGAGGTCCTCGGTTCAAATCCGGGTGTCCACTTTGAAAATTAAATTTGTTTGTAATTTTTTTTTAACTCCCCTTTAGCTATTTCACCTTTCCAGCTAAGATGACGGGCGATTTTGTGAGCAGAAAATGATTTGCCGCGATATGGTAGTCCAACACTATGTACCACATTCTTTTTTGTTTTAGTAGGGGCGGTCACCGGAATACAAGTTTGTATTGTTTATTGTTTGATGTCGTAGTCTATTGAATCGGGGGTGGAGATGGTGTTGTTTTGTCGTGGTAATGGTTACTTGTTACATGCACCACAAATTAAAGCTAAGACAGTTTTCGTGATTGTTGATTTACATGCTAAAAATCTTCATCAAATATTTTTCTTTAAATTTTTGTTATGAAATTTCAAACGTTGAATGGATAAAGTATATTTTAAAAAAGATAGAGAAGCATTTTGCTGCTTTTAAAGTTAGACGAGTGCTTTAGCGTTAAAGTATAGCTACTTTATATCGTTTAAAATTATCAAAGAGTCGACTCTCATTCTAAAACTCATTTTTAGAGTCGGCGTCCAATTTAAAAATGATTTAGAGTAGGTTTTAAATGTTTAAAATTTTGCGCCAATACAGTTATCCCACGATGCCCCGCTATATTCCAAGGTCAATGTTATATTTATGCTGACTCTCCGTAATTGGTCAATGACCAGGTAGCTCGCTCACAGCACAGACATAAAATGTCAGCCAATGAGGGATACCTGATACCAATGCACAATTATTCGTGGGAACAAGCTTATGCATGAATATGATGATTCAGCAATCGTTGATAACTGTAAGTTAACAGGGTGCTGCCTCCTGCAACCCCCCTGCTTGGCACACTATACGATTTGGGGTAGGTGCGAGGTTGGTGTATGCAAAGTACTAAATCACAACAACAAAGCGCTGTTTTTCTTTGTTTCGCACAAAACATCCAAGGGATGAGTTCTTTTTTCTGGGATGAGTTGTCCTGTTACCAGTTGGATCTTGGGATGAATGGTCAGTGATGAGTTCTCTTGGGACCAGTTGTCTTGTGATGGGCTGGGATGACACCAACGCCAAACAATTCCATACAATAAATATCATTGTATTGGTGCTTGACTTTACAACACGTAGTAAGTTTAGAACATAATGCCCGGTAAAATAAACGAAAGGGTTGGCGCTAAAAAAAGTGCCTACTACGAAAGATGTTAAATTAGCCTGAAAGTGTAGCAAGTGCAGGTACATTTTTCGTATTTTTTTGTTTTACTTTCGTAGGAGCATTTGGGAAAATCAGTTTGTGTGTGTTTAAACTTGTGTTGTTCATTGAATAGAAAATTTGTTTTTGTAGGTATCCCAAAAGTTCAGTGGGAAAAAATATTAATTGAATTACCTATATTGTTTAAAAATAGTTAAATTATTTTATGATTCAGTGAATTAGAAAATGTGAGTAAATTTATTTGTGTCGCTTTGGAATATGAGAGGGCGATTTTATTTAGTTTTTTGTGAGATAGCTTCCTTTCTTGAATTAGAGATGGATATAGTGCTTAGGGGAATAAATAATGGAGTTCTATGAGTAGCTCTTGTTAATAATAATCATAAAAGACGATACAGACTTGCGTTTTTGCGAACATCGATTATCGTGAACAGAATTTTTTGTTAACCGTGTGGGCTTTAATTTTTAGAGTTTTTTAGAGGAACGCATACTGCTTAAGTACCTACCTATTATTTTATACCTACTGTCTTATTTTTTTTTTAACTTGAACATCTGCAAAATGGTGTGATTCCTATTCCTATAAGTGCTTAAATTGCTGGGAATGAGATTTGAAAAGTTTAATGGAGTTCTTACTTATTAGTTCTATCTCTATGTAGGTACCATTTTTTATTATTATTATTATTATTATTATCTTTTATTAACAAGTAATTAAAATTACATGGTAACATTAAAATTAATGAGCTTAGCTGCAAGGACTATTAGCTCTTTTATAGAGATATTCTTATATACTAATGTTAGTGATGGATAAAAATTTATTTATTTTAGTTATATTTCTAGTATTGGGATTTTTCAGTATGTCGTAAATATTCGCATTTTTAAATAGTTTAAGAATAGCTGGTTTTAATGCAGTACAATCTTCGAGAATATGTGGTAAGCTGAATGTTACGTTGCAGGTGGGACAAATCGGTGGAGTATTTTTTGTTAGCAGGTGTTGGTGGATATCACTGGTGTGACCTAGTCGAAGCCGAACGAAGTTTGATATTTTAGCTTTTGTTATGTTGGTGGGATATTTTGGGAAAGATCTATCAGGGTTAATTTTACTATAGTGGTGGTTGTACGAGGTCCATTCAAGAAGTCGATTAGATTTGATGTTTTTCTGTATCTTGTTTTGTATATCTGCTTTCGTGTACATGTTGAATCGAAAAAGTGGTGCCTTTTGAGCTAGGTTAGCCTCCTGGTCGGCGTATTCGTTTCCCTGGATACAAGCATGACCAGGGACCCACATTAACTTTAATTTATTTGGAGATTTGATTAAATTGTTTCGAATGTCGATGATAAGGTCGGTGTTATTGTTTATATTGTTGACAGCTTTGAGAACAGAGTTACTATCAGAACATATAATATGTTTTCCACGACGGTTCAGGGCTTCTTTTGTAGCTTGTAAGATGGCGAATGCTTCGGCTGTAAAGATAGATACGAATTCGGGAAGGATTCCAAGGCACAGGATGGCCCCTTCTTCAAGTGTGACGGCGAATGTTGTATTTTCAGGTGTTTTTGATCCGTCGGTAAATATAAGCTTCCATCCGTCCGATCGAAGGTCGCAGCAGATGCTGGAAAACAACGTACGGTATGTTACATTGTTGGTGTTACATTTTTTATAATTTGTCAGAGTCATTTGGGTTGATTCTGGCTTTATGGACCAAGGAGGGTAGGATGATGCCACGTTGTGTGGTCGGTTGATTGGGAGATCCATCTGTGAAGCTTTGTGGAGGATGTTACTTATTGCGGATGGGATTCGTTTTTTTAATTTATGGGTTTTAGATTGTAAGATATCTTTATCTTTCTTCAATAGTGGGTAGTCCGGCTTCTGCTAGGATATTTTTTATCGGAGTCGTAGGAAAGGCGTTGATGCTTCTTCTAGCAGCTTGGTGATATGTTGGTTTGATGATATTTAAAGTTGTTTTTGGGCAGTTACCGTATATATGTAAGCCATAATCAATTTTACTTAAGACTAACATTTTTGTGATTGATGATAAAGTGTTAATATGTGTACTACTTTTTTTACTACCTAAATACTTAATAATATTAGTTCTTGCAGCTAAGGACTTCTTAAGATTTATACAGTGTTCCTTCCAGTTATATTTTTTATTAATGATAAGACCTAGTATATTTAGGTTATCAACGTTTACAATTTGAATGTTATTAATATTTATTATTAATTGTGGACAATCACGTTTACGGCATACATGAAGTGTTTTACATTTATTTATTGAAAGTTTTGCGCCAGAGAGTGCTGACCAATCTAGGATATCATTTAAAGGTTTTTGCATTTATTTAAATCGTTGATCTTGGAAAGAATGTAGATATCGTCTGCATACAGGCAATAATCTAAAGGCTTGTGTTTCATAAGAATTGTGGAAATATCATCAAAAGCTATAATAAAAAGGACTACCGACAAAGGCGATCCTTGTGGGATGCCGTTGTGTAAGGGGTATTGGTTAGAGTATTGGTTATTTATTTTTGTGGTGAATTTTCTATTGGTTAGGTAGGCTCTAACATACCCATAAATTTTTTTACCGACACCCCATTCTTTTAGTTTTGTCAAGACAATGTGTATACCAATTCTGTCAAATGCTTTTTCAAAGTCTAAGGAAAGAATTGAGACATGATTCTTTGCAGATAATGCTTTCGAGATATAGTAATCGATATGTAGATGTGCATCGATACATCCTCTGTTGGCTCTGAAGGCTATTTGGTTGGGCGAGACCAGTTTCTTTGTTTCAACGAACCAGAGAAGGCGTTTAGCTACAATTTTTTCCAATATTTTCAACTTTCAACTTTCAACTAATGATGAAAGTTAGAATCTATGGAAAACTGCGACCAGGTTTCGGCAAAGAAGTTACATATTTGAACTGGGTCTGTGATTATGTTACTAGGTGATCTAATTCTTTTAATACTCAAACCTGTAGAGTTCCCAGTCAAGCAGCGAATATTTTGCCAGATTTTGGCAGGGGATGAGCTTGGATTAATGCTGGCTGTAAATGTGGAAAAGCTTTTTGCTTTACTGTCTTTAAGCAGCCTCCGAAATTTCGCATTTGCTTTTTTGTATTGTATTAGGTTGATTTGAGTTGGTCTTTTTTGGAATTCTTTTAGGGTTAACATTTTATCTTTGCGGAGTGATGAAAGTTCGGAATTCCACCAAGGTACTACTCGTTTGTTACTTTCTTTAGTTGTGGGGTGTGTTTGGGGGATTGAATGGTTAGCAGCTGTTCTTATTGCTTTTTGTATCAATGCGGCTTCCTTATTGATGTTTGTGGTCGGTGGTTTGTCTGTCAGGTAATCGTTTATTTTGGACTGGAATGAGGGCCAATTGGCATAGTTGGTTTTATATTTTGAATGAGGAATGTTATGGGGTATTTCGTGTCCAATATTGATGGATGTTATAATGGGGAAGTGATCGCTGTTATAAAGATCGTCTAATGTCTGCCAAGTTGTTTTAGGAATAAGTTCGGGGGAACAACAGGTGATATCTATGTGGGTTGTGTGTAGAAAGATGGGTTGGTGAGCCATTGTTTAGTAAGATGAGGTTTGAGTTAAGAAGGAAGTCTTCAAAGACCGCACCCCTGGGGTTTGTAACCGGAGACCCCCAGAGCACACTCCAAGAATTGACGTCACCGCCAAAAATTAGAGGGGTGTCTGTTTGATTAACTATGTTATCTAGATCGTTCTTTTGGAAATTATCGTGTGGTGGGATGTAAATACCAATATAGGTTATTTTTACATTAAGTTGAATTTCACAAGCCAGTGCTTGAAAATTTGAGTTTAGAGGCAGAATTTTATGTGGAATGTCTTTTTTTATTAAAATACCTATGCCTTGTTTTGATGTTGTATTGACGGGAATATTTTTAAAATATCCAACGTAATTTTTAGGAACAATCGGGTTGAAGTTGAATGGGCAATGTGTTTCTTGCAGCGAAATTATGCTTGGATTGTGCTCTTTGATTAAAATACTAAGCTCGTCAAAGTTATTTATCAAACCTTTTATATTCCATTGTAGAATACCGAGAGCTATATTTTGTTTAGGCTGCTTACACGAGATTTTATTGCGTGAAGCAATAAAAGTGTGATTTGTTGAGTTTGAGTTACTATAATTTTTAGGAGTTAGTGTTGTACTGTTTATATCTTTTTGTGTGATTATTGGGTTCGAGATGTTGAGGTGGTTAAGATTTTGACTCCGCTGCCCTGATGTTGAATCATCCATGCTCACTGAAGAGCATGGACGGTTCAATTCCAGACCAGCAGAGTCGATCAGTTGATGGCCAGAATTATTTTTACATATCGACATCTTCATTTATGTCGGTATGAGTGTCATTCTTATTTTGAATGAGTGATTTATTGTCAATTGATAGAAGCAATTCTTGGTTTGCTGTTGGGTAGTTGATGATGTTTGAGTGGGATGTATGGGTTTGAGTGTTTGTGTTTGAGTGTGGCGGATTTATTTTAGTTTTGGAGTTTGATTGGATTGGATGTGTTTGAGTGTTTTTGTTTGAGTTTGATAGCGAGCTATGAGAGTTAAATTTATTTGTTTGTTCTGTTTTGGAGTTGGTGAGAGGTTTATGTAATGAGTTATTGTTATTAGTTGCTTGTTGCTTCAGGCTTATCTGATGTTGAGTTATTTCCTAGTGAGCTGGTTGTGTTGGATGGTAATTCAATAACTGGTTTAGATGGAGGGGGGTTCGGGTTAGACATTTTGGGTCCAGATGTTATCATTGAATCATTTTTTTGTGTTGGGATATTTTGCTTGATTGATTCTGAGAAAGAGCCAAGGGAGGTTGATGGCAAGGAAGGATTACGTTCTCTATAAATTTTCTTTGCTTCTCCAGCAGAGCATTTGTTAATTGTTTGAATTGGAGAATTTCTTTGGCTTGTTTATAGCTGGGACAAGTTTTGGATGATGAAGGGTGTGGTGAGGAACAATTTGCGCACATGGTACGGGTGCAATCATCAGGGGTGTGAGGGGGCATATAACATATTTCGCATTTGGTGTTGCCTTTGCAACGTTTGGTAGTGTGGCCAGGAAGTTGGCAATTGCGACACCGCATGGGGTTTGGAATGTATTCCGAGACTTTGGCATTATAAAACCCAATTTCGATTGTTTTAGGCAGAGAGAAGAGGTCGAAGGTGAATAACATCAGACCAGTTGGTTTTGGCTTACCTTTGTCATCATTCTTTGTAAATTTGTAGATGTTTGTGACACCTTGAATTTTCATCTCTGTAATTATCTCTGATTCTGAGACATTTATTAGACACGGAGCATAAACTATTCCTTTGGATTCGTTCAAGCGATCATGGAATTTCACTTCGACCGGACACACATTGGCTAAAGATTTTACCTTAAGGAATTTTTCCGCAATTTTTTGCGACCTTGTTTTTATTAAAAGATTACCATCTCGAAGTTGGGAAATTTGGTCATATTCGGTGCTTATATTGTCTATTGCTTTTTTAAGTAGGAAGGGACTGATAGATGATATGAGGATATTAGTAGTAGGAACAATTATAATAAATTTAGGGTTATTGCAGTTGGATCTTACCGGTAGGGGAGGGAAGTTAAGCACAGAGGAAGCAGTATTCGTTTTTTGTTTTTTATTCGGATGGGTATCGAAAATAGGTTCTACTTCGAGATCCCTATATCGATTGGTTCTATTCGGCCCGTAGGCCATATTTGCGCGAAAGCACAACACTCGCTAACAGAGAAAAAAAGAAGTCACTTCAAACGTAAGAGGCGAAATTTGTGATTAAGAAAACTAGTGGTACAACGGGAAGTACCGGTTTGCGCACTTGTGGCAAAAGAAAAACAAAACACAATATTCCGAGAACGAAGTGATCTGCTCAGAGGTTAGTCGGTGACTGTGGTACCATTTTTTAAAATAACTTTTTAAGGGAAAATCGCTTTCTCTTATTACATAGCAAATGATATCTTTCACGTTTCATGAGACAAACAATGTTTCATATTTATTTAAATAGGAATATTTGTTTTGATGTATCTATAATAGGATATTTATTTGGTAGAAAAACAATGGACTCTGCAACAATAACTGCTCAGACGGAATCTATAATTGAAGATCTATTAGAAAAACCATTTGGCACGAGATCATTTTCGGAAAAAACTTTGTATTATTCAAAAAGGACGACCGTGCCCAAAACTAGTAAATTTAAAAACGGCATAAAGGCAGTAAAAGGGAGTATATTCGAAACTTTAAGAAAACTCAGTTTTCCTTTTATCCATGGTTGGCTGGATGCGAAATAAAAAAAAAACTTCTTTGTTGGCCTTGCTTACTTTTCTCCCAAAAAAATTCATGCTGGAGTTCATCGGGTGTGGACAATCTTAATAGTCTAAACACACTTCAAAAAACAAACAGAGCGCATCCCATTCGCAAAGTGTGCTTAAACTAGCGAGATTTGGTGAGAACGGGATAGATGAAGCCTTAAGCTCCCAGCTACAAAATTTTAGCACTCAACATAACATCCAGGTTAAGAAAAATCGTGAGGGACTCAAACGCTTAATAGATGTGACATGTTTCCTTGCAAACCAGGAATTATAATTTAGAGGCCATGATGAATCTACTTGTTCTTTTAACCGAGGAAACTACTTAGATCTTACTCGGTAACTCGATGGCGATTCAAAATGATTTGATCAAAGCGGTTGGTGAGCTATTAAACGGTCACATATCCAAAAAAATTAAGCAGTCAGAGTTTGCCGCAATTATGCTCGACGAGACTTCTGACATTACAATGAAATCTTAATTATCCGTTGTAATTCGATATTATTTCAATACAAAAATCCAAGAAACATTTGTTGGATTTATAGACGTAAGCTCTGGGCGGACAGCGGAAGATTTGTTTCAAATAGTTACAGCTTTGTTAGCAAAATATGACATTAAAGATAAACTTGTAGCCCAGACTTACGACGGAGCTTCTGTTATGAGTGGTTTCATCCTTCCACATTTGTTTCAATATCTAAATATTGAAATAAAACAACTTTTTGAATACAATGCGTGTTAAATAACCCCTTTCACCGATGCTGTCTAAACGCATAACGCATTGATGAATAAAACTTCATTTTTCAAATAATCTTATATGACTTTAAACAACGGTACTAGTATGTTATCCATAATTAAATATATATATTGAATTTCCTTTTTCTTTAAGTGATTTTATAGTTATATTATGTGATGTTTATTATTATAATATTATAAATTAAAGTAGCACAAGCAGTAGCCAATGATATAATGAAAAAAAATAATGTAAGATTTTTCAAAGGAAATTGTGTTAATACGAACTTTTATTGAGGCGTATTCATAGTGGTTTTACTAAATTACAGTTTAAATAAGATCAATTAATACATTTAAAATAGAAGTTTACCAACTTATTCGACTTCAAAAGAAGTGCATTGACAAAAACTAAAATATATGAAAATCCAAAGTTTGGTTTAACTAAGAAATTGTTTAAAATAACTATGAATACGGCCCATTAACTTTATAAAAAGAGTATGAGAAGATTATATACCTCTGATTCAACTTGAAGGCAGCTTTTTGAAATGTCATAATACTCAATTGAGTCTACAGCTTTTTTAATGTCTTCTTTCGTAGCATTGGTAATAACGTTCGGCAAAAAAGTCTGCTGGTTACAGAAATTTAAAAACTGTGTTCCAAAACGTTCACTGAGCTCGAATATACAGTGGCCAAGAAAAGGGATGTACAAATTCAATTTATAGTACTGATTTACATCTTGTACTTCTCCTTGGCCAGCGTTTGCTCTCTGAACTTGCTTACCACACATTCTTGGGACTTTTGGGTGTACTTGAAGATTTTGGGCTATATTATTAACTTTTTCATATGTAGCGTCAAATGAGTCATCAACGTTTTCGCGCCTGCTTTTCAAAACATTTTGAAGTGTGCTCTGTGCTGACAGATTTTTTGGCCTGAAACAGATCGATACCCCTTTTTTGCAGGGACCTTGTCACTGGTAACATTAGTCCACTTACTTCTGAGCAAATAACTAAGCTTGCGAGAAACTCGAAACATTGAATAGCTTGCAAAAAGGAGAAAGCCAATGCGTGCTGAGTGCCAAGTTCGTTAATTTCTTCAAGACTTTTAACTATTGTCTCAACAAACCTAAAAAAATCTATTAAAACGGTGTGCCGCTCATTACACCTAGTTTCACACATTTGTTTTAATACAGTCTTTTGTGTTTCATTTCCTTCCGCTTCTAAGAGATTTCTTTTTAAAACTTCCCTTCTTAAATGACTATCTCTTAAATAATTTGTTATAGATTTGATAGTTCCTAGCATATTTTATACCTGTCGAGAAGCGGAAGGGCTATTGGTAACAGCGACTATAGCCAGATTAAGAACATGACTCCAGCAGTGCGTGTACACTGCATAAGGCTGGCGTTCTTTGAATTTAGCCTGGACACCCTTAATTCTTCCCCACATATTTGACGCCCCATCGTTGCCTTGACCTCTTAGATATTCAATATTTAGTTCATATTTTTCCAAAGTTTGCAAAATTATTTTTGCCAAAGCTTCTCCAGTTAAAGAATAAATTTCAACGAAAGTAAGAAAAGTTTCTATAACTTTATCATCTTTTAAATATCGAATACAAATTTACATCTGTTCCAACCCCGAAATATCGGTAGTTTCATCACATAATATCGAAAAATATGGACATTTTTCGGGTTATAATGTCTCCGCAGACTTCAATCAAATCATTTTGAATCCGGGGGCTTATATATAAGGAGTTTCGTGGACCTTTCTCTAGATGTTCTTTGAGAATTTCATCCCCAGCATCCACATCAAGAGAGCATTAAATGTTCCTCTATGTCGAGACTCGTCACTTTCTTTTTCCAAAATATGAGAACAACTACCCTCTCGGTGCCCAGGTAACGAAATATTTTCTCTTCCATGTAAGATAATTGTTTTGACAATACTTAGTAATTTTTTGCTAGTTTTTCATTTCATTTATAGTTTTTGTTTAAAGAACTATCAGAGAGTTCTTGAACAGTGCATATTTTATTGTTATAAATTTTCTTGAACGACTCAGCATCCAGAACACAATTAACGTGGTACTGAGAGGCACTGTGGTTTTTGAAATATTCTTACGCTTTCTTGAATTTTGTCACTAAAACTCCTGCGACACTATTATGGGAAGCACCTCTTCCAAAAAGTATACAATATTTACAGGCAGCACCCTCGATGCTTTTAGAATAAGCCAGCCATTAATATTTTGTCAGCGAAGAGTATTGGAACGATCTCCTTACTGATCCTTCTTGTTTTACAGGGAATTTGTAACCTAACAAACCTTCTATATAGTTTTTTGAAAGAAACCGTGTACTTTAAGTTATCATCAATCTTAGATTTAGAACATAATAAAAGGTTACTTATATCTGAAATGTCACCTTGAAATGCATCTAAATCTGGTGCAACTGAAACTTGTGAAAATCCGGCTATTTTATTAGTGATGTAAAATGTCGTTACTTTTAAGTAATCGTTACATTCGTTACTTTTTCCGAAGTAATCGTTACTTTTGAGTGATTACTTTGATTACTTTTTTCATATAAAAATTACAAATACTTTTGTCGCACTTTAAGCTTTGCACAAACAAAATAAATATGAAAAGAACTTTGCAAATCAGATTTCCGTTTCCTATTTCAGAAGGAGAGACAGAGTTTTCACAAAACAGTCTGCCAGGTTCAACTTCAATCCAAATTTCGTACGATATGGCCACAAACCGTTGCTTGTTGCGTTCAATAAAAGAAGCGTAACTGAACGCATCAGTGGAACGTGAAGCCAATCCACATATCGAGTAGATGTGTGCTATTCGATCGATTCATATTTGCGCATAACTTAAAATTGAAATTATTTGAAATGAGGATTTTAACACCCCCCCCCCACCCTTCCTTACAAAAATCCATTTAAGAAAAACAAAATCTCCATAAGAAGCCTATTATTTCTCGTTTATTTAAATACCTCAACCTTGAAGATCGGACAACTAAAACCAAAGATATAGGCTTCCAACGACAACAACTATATCTTTAATAAATTATCCACACTGAGCATTTTATACTCGAATCTCGGACCCGGTACCCGGACTCGGTCTGCCAAACGATTACTTTGATTACTTTGATGACTTTGATTACTTTGAGTACTTTGATTACTTTGATTACTACGATTACTTTTCGTTTCTATTGGATTCGATTACTCTTGATTACTTTGGGATTTGATCACCCTTGGATTTTGGATCAGGATTGGATTGCAGGAGGGAACAAAATATTCTCAGCACAGGGTGGTCCCAAAAAATGTCACTTTCTTATTCTTTGACCGATTTCGATGAAATTGACACAGGTTATAGCTGAGGCAGAATTATGAACGAAAAAAATATTTTCAGCACAGGGTGGTCCCAAAAAATGTCACTTTCTTATTCTTTGAGCGATTTCGATGAAATTGACACAGGTAATAGCTGAGGCAGAATTATGAACTAACAAAATATTTTCAGCACAGGGTGGTCCCAAAAAATGTCACTTTCTTATTCTTTGAGCGATTTTGATGAAATTGACACAGGTTATAGTTGAGGCAGAATTATGCACGAAAAAAATGTTTTCAGCACAGAGTGGTCCCAAAAAATGTCACTTTCTTATTCTTTGAGCTATTTTGATGAAATGGACACAGGTTATAGTTGAGGCAGAATTATGAACGAACAAAATGTTTTCAACACAGAGTGGTCCCAAACAATGTCACTTTCTTATTCTTTGAGCGATTTCGATGAAATTGACACAGGTAATATCTGAGACAGAATTATGAACGAAAAAAATATTTTCAACACAGGGTAGTCCCAAAAAATGTCACTTTCTTATTCTTTGAGCGATTTCGATGCAATTGACACAGGTAATAGCTGAATCAGAATTCCGAAGGAACAAAATATTTTCAGCACAGGGTGGTCCCAAAAAATTTCACTTTCTTATTCTTTGAGCGATTTCGATGAAATTGACACAGGTTATAGCTGAGGCAGAATTGGGATCGAAAAAAATATTTTCAACACAGGGTGATTCCAAAAAATGTCACGTTCGTTGTTCTTTGAGCTATTTCAATGAAATTGACACAGGGATAAAATCAAAAAAATGATATTCTAATTATTTAAATTTTTTTTTTGTGATTGAAAAGGTATTTATCGGGGATTGCTTCAGAACAATTTTATTTAAAAAATTAATATTTATAGGGTGCAGTGGGGAAAGACGTTAAGTGGTAGGTGATGTTAAAAACTTGAGGTCTGTTTGAAAGGTCATTTTTTAGAAGTGAACTGATGGATATTTTTTCAAAAATATTTCCATTTATACGGTGAAATTACATTTCAATCACAAAAATAATTTTTTAAATCGAATATCATTTTTTGCTTTTACCCCAATTCACCCTATAAATAGCAACTTCTTGAAGAAAAAATATCTTTTAAGCCATCCCCGAGAAATAACCTTTTAATCACAAAAAGAATTGTTTGATTTTATCCCGATTCACTTTTATAATATCAGTTTTTTTAAACAGAATTTTCGGAAACTATAACCTGTGTCAATTTCATTGAAATAGCTCAAAGAACAACGAAAGTGACATTTTTTGCAATCACCCTGTGTTGAAAATATTTTTTTCGATTCTATTCTGCCTCAGCTTTAACCTGTGTCAATTTCATCAATATCGCTCAAAGAATAAGGAAGTGAAATTTTTTGGGACCACCCTGTGTTGAAAAATATTTTTTTCATTCATAATTCTGCCTCAGATATTACCTGTGTCAATTTCATCGAAATCGCTCAAAGAACAAGAAAGTGACTTTTTTTGGGACCACCCTGTGTTGAAAAATATTTTTTTCATTCATAATTCTGCCTCAGATATTACCTGTGTCAATTTCATCGAAATCGCTCAAAGAATAAGAAAGTGACATTTTTTTTGACCACTGTGCTGAAAACATTTTTTTCGTTCATAATTCTGCCTCAACTAAATATAACCTGTGTCAATTTCATCAAAATCGCTCAAAGAATAAGAAAGTGACATTTTTTGAGACCACCCTGTGCTGAAAATGTTTTGTTAGTTCATAATTCTGCCTCAGCTATAACCTGTGTCAATTTCATCGAAATCGCTCAAGGAATAAGAAAGTGACATTTTTTGGGGCCACCCTTTGTTGAAAATATTTTTTTCGTTCATAATTCTGCCTCAGATATTACCTGTGTCAATTTCATCGAAATCGCTCAAAGAATAAGAAAGTGACATTTTTTTGACCACTCTGTGCTGAAAACATTTTTTTCGTTCATAATTCTGCCTCAACTAAATATAACCTGTGTCCATTTCATCAAAATCGCTCAAAGAATAAGAAAGTGACATTTTTTAGGACCACCCTGTGCTGAAAATATTTTTTTCATTCATAATTCTGCCTCAGCTATAACCTGTGTCAATTTTATCGAAATCGCTCAAAGAATAAGAAAGTGACATTTTTTGGGACCACCCTGTGCTGAAAATATTTTGTTAGTTCATAATTCTGCCTCAGCTATTACCTGTGTCAATTTCATCGAAATTGCTCAAAGAAAAAGAAAGTGACATTTTTTAGGACCACCCTGTGCTGAAAATATTTGTTTCATTCATAATTCTGCCTCAGCTATAACCTGTGTCAATTTTATCGAAATCGCTCAAAGAATAAGAAAGTGACATTTTTTGGGACCACCCTGTGCTGAAAATATTTTGTTAGTTCATAATTCTGCCTCAGCTATTACCTGCGTCAATTTCATCGAAATGGTTCAAAGAATAAGAAAGTGACATTTTTTGGGACCACCCTGTGCTGAAAATATATTTTTCTTTCATAATTCTGCCTGAGCTATAACCTGTGTCAATTTCATCGAATTCGGTCAAAGAATAAGAAAGTGACATTTTTTGGGACCAGCCTGTGCTGAAAATATTTTGTTCGTTCATAATTCTGCCTCAGCTATAACCTGTGTCAATTTCATCGAAATCGCTCAAGGAATAAGAAAGTGACATTTTTTGGGGCCACCCTTTGTTGAAAATATTTTTTTCGTTCATAATTCTGCCTCAGATATTACCTGTGTCAATTTCATCGAAATCGCTCAAAGAATAAGAAAGTGACATTTTTTGGGACCACCCTGTGCTGAAAACATTTTTTTCGTTCATAATTCTACCTCAACTAAATATAACCTGTGTCAATTTCATCAAAATCGCTCAAAGAATAAGAAAGTGACATTTTTTGAGAGCACCCTGTGCTGAAAATGTTTTGTTAGTTCATAATTCTGCCTCAGCTATAACCTGTGTCAATTTCATCGAAATCGCTCAAGGAATAAGAAAGTGACATTTTTTGGGGCCACCCTTTGTTGAAAATATTTTTTTCGTTCATAATTCTGCCTCAGATATTACCTGTGTCAATTTCATCGAAATCGCTCAAAGAATAAGAAAGTGACATTTTTTTGACCACTCTGTGCTGAAAACATTTTTTTCGTTCATAATTCTGCCACAACTAAATATAACCTGTGTCCATTTCATCAAAATCGCTCAAAGAATAAGAAAGTGACATTTTTTGAGACCACCCTGTGCTGAAAATGTTTTGTTAGTTCATAATTCTGCCTCAGCTATAACCTGTGTCAATTTCATCGAAACAGCTCAAAGAATAAGAAAGTGACATTTTTTGGGACCACCCTGTGCTGAAAATATTTTTTTCGTTCATAATTCTGCCTCAGCTATTACCTGTGTCAATTTCATCGAAATCGCTCAAAGAAAAAGAAAGTGACATTTTTTAGGACCACCCTGTGCTGAAAATATTTTTTTCATTCATAATTCTGCCTCAGCTATAACCTCTGTCAATTTCATCAATATCGCTCAAAGAATAAGGAAGTGAAATTTTTTTGGGACCACCCTGTGTTGAAAAATATTTTTTTCATTCATAATTCTGCCTCAGATATTACCTGTGTCAATTTCATCAATATCGCTCAAAGAATAAGGAAGTGAAATTTTTTGGGACCACCCTGTGTTGAAAAATATTTTTTTCATTCACAATTCTGCCTCAGATATTACCTGCTCAAGGAATAAGAAAGTGACATTTTTTGGGGCCACCCTTTGTTGAAAATATTTTTTTCGTTATAATTCTGCCTCAGATATTACCTGTGTCAATTTCATCGAAATCGCTCAAAGAATAAGAAAGTGACATTTTTTGGGACCACCCTGTGCTGAAAACATTTTTTTCGTTCATAATTCTGCCTCAACTAAATATAACCTGTGTCAATTTCATCAAAATCGCTCAAAGAATAAGAAAGTGACATTTTTTGAGAGCACCCTGTGCTGAAAATGTTTTGTTAGTTCATAATTCTGCCTCAGCTATAACCTGTGTCAATTTCATCGAAATCGCTCAAGGAATAAGAAAGTGACATTTTTTGGGGCCACCCTTTGTTGAAAATATTTTTTTCGTTCATAATTCTGCCTCAGATATTACCTGTGTCAATTTCATCGAAATCGCTCAAAGAATAAGAAAGTGACATTTTTTTGACCACTCTGTGCTGAAAACATTTTTTTCGTTCATAATTCTGCCACAACTAAATATAACCTGTGTCCATTTCATCAAAATCGCTCAAAGAATAAGAAAGTGACATTTTTTGAGACCACCCTGTGCTGAAAATGTTTTGTTAGTTCATAATTCTGCCTCAGCTATAACCTGTGTCAATTTCATCGAAACAGCTCAAAGAATAAGAAAGTGACATTTTTTGGGACCACCCTGTGCTGAAAATATTTTTTTCGTTCATAATTCTGCCTCAGCTATTACCTGTGTCAATTTCATCGAAATCGCTCAAAGAAAAAGAAAGTGACATTTTTTAGGACCACCCTGTGCTGAAAATATTTTTTTCATTCATAATTCTGCCTCAGCTATAACCTGTGTCAATTCTATCGAAATCGCTCAAAGAATAAGAAAGTGACATTTTTTGGGACCACCCTGTGCTGAAAATATATTTTTCGTTCATAATTCTGCCTCAGCTATTACCTGCGTCAATTTCATCGAAATCGTTCAAAGAATAAGAAAGTGACATTTTTTGGGACCACCCTGTGCTGAAAATATATTTTTCGTTCATAATTCTGCCTCAGCTATAACCTGTGCTGTGTGCCACCCTGTGCTGAAAATATTTCGTTCGTTCATTATTCAGCCTCAGCTGTATCCTGTGTCAATTTCTTCGAAATCAGTCAAAGAATAAGAAAGTGACATTTTTTGGGACCACCCTGTGCTGAAAAAAATTTTTTCGTTCATAATTCTGCCTCAGCTGTTACCTGTGTCAATTTTATTGAAATCGCTCAGAGAATAAGAAAGTGACATTTTTTGGGACCACCCTGTGCTGAGAATATTTTGTTCCCTCCTGCAATCCAATCCTGATCCAAAAACCAAGGTAATCAAAAGTAATCGAATCCAATAGAAACGAAAAGTAATCGAAGTAATCAAAGTAATCAAGCAATCAAAGTACCCAAAGTAATGAAAGTAATGAAAGTAATCAAAGTAATCAAAGTAATCGTTCCTGGTAATCGTTAGTAATCGTTACTGGTAATCGGTACAAAAACTGGTAATCGTTACTCAGAAATGTACTCGATTACTTTGATTACTTCAAGTAATCGTTACAAAGTAACGATTACTAACGATTCCTTCCACCACTATATTTTATCTCCTTCTCCATCGTTTGAAGAAAGGTTAAATTGAGCACTATTTTTTTTAGCATCACTGATACACACACTTTTATCTTGGAAATTACTTGAAGTTGAAGCTGACCCTGGCAAATCATCTATTTTATCAAAATCGATTCTGCCTATCACAGTTTTAGCTACTTTGTTTTTAATAACGAAGGAATCTAAGGTGTTAACTTTTCTTTTCGGCAGCGACATTATGTTCAACCAAGGAGACGAGAACGGAGTAGGCAATGTTTTAAAAAAAAAAACTAACAACTCACAAAGAATGCAAAAACTAGCAAAATATAGGCATAATTTCTTTAGCTTTAGTGATAACGAAATGGAACCGCATACCTATACATCAGGAATTGCGTGTCCTTTTCTTCAATACTTCTGCTACTAGAATTCAACAACTTGTGTCGGTGGATTAAAATGTTGATGTGTAAGGGATGGTGTGTGCACAAAAATTAAAATATTTTGATATGTGTGTCACACACACTTGTCTTCTATGTATAAACCGTTTTACAACGAATCTACTAAATTTCGACCAAAGAGCGAAAAGTCTGTTCAAATACAAATAAAAATCAACAAGACTTCACATAAATTTACAAATTTTGATATCTATAGTAGTTCAAAACTCTTTTGATAATTAACCTTACGTGCTTACGCGGATGTAAGAAAATGATGCACAATTAGGTTTCCCTTGCACCAACTCATGCATAATCGTTCGTAAGATAAGCATTCTTTTCTTGCAATGTTTTTTTTTTTTTAAGGCGACACAACACACAGCTTGAACGCTTGTATGTATTATTTCTCTATGCCGATCTTCTCCTTCGTGTGACCAGGTGTTTTTTGTTTATAACACTGGTTTGAATGAATTTTTTTATGAATTATGCCTTGTTAAGCATTTTCAAATACATTTTTCTTCTGAAATATACAATTTTTATTTGGTCTTTGTTTTGTTTGTCCTAAAAATAAAAATTAAGCTGAATACTGCTTGTGCTTATTGTGTTTTTACTTTGTAGTGTTTTATTCAAAAGCTGTTGGTCATACTAAAAAGTAATAATAGGCGTGTTTTTTTGCAAGTCCATATGGATTTGTCGAAAAAAACGACATCGGGACTTAGGAACTTCTTACTTACAGTGTGTAAGTCCCGATAATTATCTGGACTTAGCTAAGTCTATATGGATTTAAGTTGTTGTTGTATTTACGTGTAAAACTATTAGTCCCGATGTCGTTTTTTTCGACAAATCCATATGGGCTTGCAAACAAAACACGGCTAATGGTGGAATGGGATTGCTTACAGTTTTCACAATGCATTTTCAAATGCTACCTCAGTCAGTCACAGAAAAAGAGACGATACTAAGGGATTTCATTCCGTTTTATCGTTTTTTTTTTCAGATGAAAAATTGAAATGTGTGAAATCGTTTGGCGACTTTTGACTGGTTGGAAATTAACTTTATTTTGAGTTTTTATGAATACTGAGATTGGTTTGAAATGTTAAACAAAATCCAGATTAGATTACGTGTGATATAAATTAGTGATTCCATACCTATTATATCGTTTTTTTTTTATTAAAAATTAAGAAATATAAGAAATAGTAGATTAAGTTTTGTTTTTTTTTTCAAATAGAAGGATGGAATATGGAAAATAAATTTATTCAGCACGATAACTGTAAGCCTATAACCCCACTTTGGTTGGCGTTTAGGGCATTGAATAATAAATGTAACCTCAAAATCCACAAGCACTTTTTTTTTAATCAAGAAATTTTTATAATTTTGAGACAGTTCTTTTGGTATAGCAAAATTACAATATAATCCAAAATAATGAACTCAGAGAAGCTTTAATTAAACGGTATTAGAGTTAAAAAAAAAAAGAAATATTTTACAAATCGGATGTTTTTTTTTTCTCAATAATATGAAAGCACGCAAATGCATTTTAGTTTTTTAGATCGTTAAAGCTCTTTTGACAGAAATTAAAATATTGTTTTTAATTTAATTTAATTTAATTAACTGTTAAACAATAACAACTGATGTAATTTTGCATAAGTTATGTTGAACCAGATTTTAAGCGGTAATTTCTTCTTTCTTCTCTTTGATGAACTGCTACTGAGATTTGCGGAACCTCTGATTTATGTCTCCTTTTTTTATGGTTAACTGAATGATGAGTAAGAAGTTGATTTTGAGGAGTTATAAGAGAGTTTTGGCTTTTCCCGTTGATAAGAGTATAATACATGGTAATGGTGGCAATGGATGATAATGAAGTGAGGATTTTGATGAACGGGTTGAAAATTGTGTGATGGTGTGGTTGCTTGGAGAATCTCTGATCGATGATCTTGGAAAGCGGTGTCAAATTTGTGGATGAAATGTGTGGGCAGATTATTGACGATATCAGTCTGTAGTTTCGTGTAGGCTTTTTTATGAGAATTAAAGGCTACACGGTATAGAGATCTTGTAGAGTCGTATGATTTTGCTCGTGTGGATGATTTTTCTGGCTTAAACGATGATCGGTGATCGTTGTTCTTTGCCAAAGATATAAAGATTCAACTTATAAAATGATGATATCACAAACATACGTAATTTGCAAGATATAGGGATCTTGATGCCTGGATGATGATCGTTGATCGGCTTGATGATCAAGTCCAAATAAAGGATTGACCTCGTGGTTGCTTTAGACTCTCAAGATATAGGGATTTTCAGGTTGTTGAAATATATGTAAGTATCGATACAAAATCCAATTATCCGGCTCGTTTGGACCAAATGTTAGGGTGCTATTGAAAATCCCTGTTTTAGCTGGATTATAGTTTCCGTAAGCGTCACTCTCGGTTAAGATGATAGGTAAAAATATAATAAAAACAATATTTTAGATAATCTTATAAAATATTTTATTTCACAAATAATGTCTTACCTCGTTAAGGGTTAGTAAAAGAAGGGAAAATGATATACCTACAGAAAAGGGAAACATTGGTGATTCTAGTACAATTGGATATTAAGCTGAATGTACATGATAGTGTACGTAGAGTTAAAATCTAAAAAATAATAAATTCAATATTAAATTTTAATTCCTATCAGAATTAAGTTTAAAGTAAGTTTTTAAGCTACTACATTTAAATACTAAAAATTGTATTTAAATACTTTCGATTACATTTTTTTCTTTTCTCTATTACAAACAAAAAGATGAACACATAATTATTAAAATGTAATGTGAAAGATTTTGCTGGAATCGCAAAAAACTTGCATCAGCTTATTGAAAATGGGAAGCCGTTCAAATGGTCAGGTGAGTGCGAGAAAAGCTTTCAGGAACTGAAGCTGCGCTTATTTAACACTCCTGTGCTGACCTATCTGACTCAAGGAAAACCTTTTATCATCAATGCTGATGCAAGTAACGTTGGAATTGCAGCTGTACTCTCATAAGTCCATGATGGAGAAGAAAAAGTTGTCGCCTACTACAGCAAGGCACTCTCGAAGCCAGAGCGTAATTATTGTGTTGCCAGAAGAGAACTTCTAGCACTTGTTTTGGCATCAAAACACTGCCATAAATACATCTATGGACAGAAGTTCCTTCTTCGAACGGACCATGGTGCGCACAACTGGCTTTTTAACTTCAAAAACCCTGAAGGTAAAGTTGCCAGGTGGATCGAGAGACTATACAGACCTACGACTATAGATTCAACATCGAAAAGGAAAGCTGCATTCAAACGCAGACGCAATATCTCCGCTACCGTGCAAACAACACTGCAAACATTACACACGGCAAGAAGAAAAGGAGGTGATTGCCATACAACGTATAAGAGCCGATCCCAATTCGGTTGGAGCAACGAAGAACTCAGGGTTGCCCAACAAGAAGACTCGGTTATTGAACCCATTCTTGCATGGAAGTAAAACTAAGAAAAACCAGAATGAAGTGACATTTCTGACAGAAGTCCTGCTCTCAAAGCTTATTGTGCCCAATGGCTTCATGTACAAGAAGGGGTACTATAGCGTAAATGGGAATCCGCAAAAAATGTGATACTTGTCTAAAAAGATTCAAAGTAAAATGCATCAATACAATCAAAAGGATGGGAGTAGACGTCGCAGGTCCTTTTCCTGAAACAAATAGCTTAAACCGATACAGCCTTGTAGTGATGGATTACTTCAGCAAGGGGCCTGAGGCATATGTCATCCCAAACCAGGAAACCAAAACAGTTGTGGACCAGATTGTCTTCAATTGGGGAGCAGGTTTGGCGTACCTATGGCCAACACCTTTCAGGAAGTTTGCACATTCGTTGGCATTAAAAAGACGAGGACAACACCGCTTCATCCGCAATCTGATGGAATGGTTGAACGATTCAACAGGACGCTTAAAGAACATCTGTCTAAGGTTGTCGGCGACTACCAACGAGTCTGGGACCGACATATTCCATTATTCCTGATGGCTTATCGAAGTGCGGCACATAGCTCGACAGGACATACACCATCGATGATCCTGTTCGGAACAACAATACGGCTGCCAAGTGAAGTGTAATTTGGATGCCACACAATTAAACCGCAAAGAACACAGAAATATGTGGATAACCTGACAGAAAGACTTGATGATATTCAACAACGAACAAGGACAAACATAAAAACAGTGACCGGATGAAAACACGATATGACGCACGAGCAACAACGACAGGAACTCAAGAAGGAGACCTTGTATGGTTAATAATCCCTATCGACAAAAGGGACTGTCACCAAAACTTCAACAAAACTGGGAAGGCCCGTACACTGTTGTCAAAAGAATTAATGATGTGGTTTACCGTATACGGAGAGGGGTAAGAGGCAAATTGAAGGTAGTTCATTGTGACCTATAACATCGTTATAATGGTGAAAGTAGTGATGGAATTGTTCGGGTCGATCAATCCTAAGAGGGGGGCAATGTAACAATTTACAGCGCCATCTTTCTGAAAAGCTAAACACAAAACCTTCAACCGTTTACAGCGCCATTTTGTGATTCAGCTTAATATCAATTCCAGTACATCTGTCAAGAACTGGAATGGAAAGACTTTGTTCAATTTGAATGTGAATGCAGACCTTATGGGAGAGCTTTTTCAAATACACTGCTGCCTGCTGCTGCTTGCACGGCACCTTAACTTAAGAAATTACCACTGAAACAAGAAACAAAATCACTGACTTACATTTAAATTGTCTGTGTAATCTTCTTTGAGCTCACGTACATCCCACCATGACATATCTGCTCCCCGGGTGAAAGGAGACTGATCGCCAATTTGATCTATTTTTTACTCAAAAAGCCATCCACAATTTTTGCAAGGAAGTACTGAGGGTGCGTGTACAAAAATGGATTTTCAAATCCAAATCCAAAACCTGGATCTGGAGTTGTTTTTGCAAATCCAATCCGGATCAGATCTGGGCAAGATATAATACAGCTAATATAAAGTATCCTTCCTCTCTTAAGCACACTTTTACTTTAAAAAAATAAAAACGCGACTTTAAAAATGCGTCTTTTATTTCAGTTGACACTTGACAATAGCCCTTAAGTAATACATTTTTATTTTGTGAGATGAAGTGTGAAAAGGAAAGAACATTTAAAACCTAAGAAAGTTTATCTGAAGAGCTCGACGATATTAAATTATATTCAAGACATACATATGTATGCATGCACATACATATATAGGTACATAGGTTCAAAAATATGATCGAAACTTTGAAGTACATTATGTTTTGAATTTGCTTAAAATTAATTATGTATGTATTTAAGATTTCACTTTTCTTATGAACTTGTTGTAATAATCCATATAAATGTTTTTATTTTCATTTCAGCCGGGTGAGTCTAGTGGACTTTTCAAAAAGACAATCTCAAAATTGAGTACTGAATATCGTCTGCAATTCGTTTGGCCAAATGTCCGAAAATCAATGAAAGGACAGTCAAACGATGCTGTGGAAGTTCCAAAGTCCCAATCAATGGGTGCAATCAAATCATCACAAACAACTTCAATGCCAACGGTTCATAAAAATCGAACAACTAATCAAAAAGAAGGTGCGACAGTAATTTGTCGCTATTTAATTCATAATAAGATTTATATTCAAAATTGTATACAATTTTTTTTACGAAAAATCAACTTAAATTTAAATGACGATCTGTTTCTCTGCAAAATTGAGTATAATTTAGCTACCTATTATTATTACTATAGTATATTCATTTAATTTCTATTTATTTCATTCATAGTCAGTATAGAAAATATTACTTGGTAAAAGTTTAAAATATATTTCATAACATAAAAATGACATAAAATGAAAAAATTAATAGACCAACCAAATAAGCCAACAACTAAAATCAGTAAAAAAAAAAATGTGATTGCTACTTTACAATCAACACACAAACACCAATCTAGTTTTGTGTGCAAAAACTTTATTAAATGTGTGTTTATATTATACATATGTAGATAATATTGTTTTCCACTTAAATATTTTTTATTATTTTTATTTTGCGAGTAGAATTTTAGAAAAACCTTAATGCAAAGCGAATTTAGTCATTACTTTCATTATTTGACAGACGGCTCTGAGGAACAAAAAGATGGGTATACAACCATATCGTTTTATTTTCTGGGGATAGTATAGGTGGATCACTAACTATAATAAAATGCGCGATATTTTAAAATTTCCGCAAAGTGAAAAAAGATTCAATTAAGATTGAAATAAGAAATGAACACAAATTAACAAAGATACATGTCAATTGATCTTCCTTTGGTCAAATTACCAATTGATTATCTTCTACAACTTTTTTTCCAAGTTATTCCTACTATACTAACAAATTACCATTTCAGTGCAAAAGCCGATTTTGGACTAACATGTATGACTATGTATGATAATATGTTTCGGATATCCGAAATATCTGGATACTTTGAAGCTCTTATTCCTACACACTAAACAAATTTAATTTTTCATACGAATAAGGTCATAAAGATAACATTTCAAAAGATTTTCGCAATGCAGATCTTCAGTCAGTGTGGGGACAAGAAAATAAAATGATTGCGCTCAATTTATTGTAGTCTCAATATAGCTCATCAAGTTTTTCCAAAAATATTTGTATCATCAGCATATGTAGTTATAAGAATGTAGTAAAACCGACTTTGTCATTCTTGAGTTGCGTATAATCGCTTGAAATACGTTGCATGATAGCGGGAAGCGTTGTTTTAATCCTTTCTCAATTTGTTCAGTGGTGTTCGTGTTCCTAGGGAATTTTGACAGAGCAGTCATATTTCTCCTTAGTCTTCATGCTCAAGCAAAAATGTTTGGCAAGGATGTCGAAGCACGACATGGTTGTATAAAGTTTGTTCCTATTAACGGTAATTGAGTAATACTTTGTAGGTACTTACCTGAAATTCCAGAATTTTTAGTTATATTTTGTTTTGTTAAAACGTTTATCATTGATAACAATGTTTTCTACAAATAAACTTTGACATAGTTTTTCGTAAATACATCAATAATATCGTTTTACGCAAAATAATCAATAGTACGAAAAATATAATTTTTTCTATCCTTAGACTAGTAGTCTAGTAACCTTGTCGTCTGAAAGTACGGGGTAGTCTGCGTCAAATCCGGTAGTTCTGTTTTTTTGCAGACTTGTTAATGATGTTGGCACAGTGAATAATCCAAGTTTGTGACCTCGAGTGCCAAACGCAACTTTGTCAAAAACCGAAAAAACACTAATATTTTCTACAATATGATACTAAAATTGTCTCTGTAGACCCAATAGTTTCCGAGATATAGCCTTTCAAAGTTTATCATCTTTTTCGAACTTCGAAATTTTTTGCAATATTCTGTCGTTCTGAATGAATTTTGACCCTGATTCTTCGTAACCCTTGCTATACTATCAAAGCTCTGTATACGTTTTATGGTGAGAGATGTTAAAAAAGAAAATGAGAAGTGAAAACGAGGATGTTTGATGATAAGCTAAGCTACGAATAATGAAATAAAAAAGGTACAAGTACAACAAAAGTAAATTAGTTTATTAGTTAGTAAATTGAGTTATACAAAATCAATAAATTAAGTTAATTTAGCCCTCTTGGAAGATCCCGGTTGAGGTTCGTCCGTATATGGATCGTCGTATCGGGATGGCATATCCCATCAGGGGATGGTGATGTATCGTCGATGTCTTGTCCCCCCAAAATATCCTCCATGTCGACATCGGACAGATCTTCACCTTCTAAGATATCGGGGTGAGCAGTTGAAAAGAAAATGATGAATGAGATGTAGGTAATGTGTATTAGTGACTGCAAGGACAAATTTGTACCTGATGGCATGCCCGCAAGGAGTGAAATCGAGCAGAGTCTCGTGTAGGAGGTAACCTGGCCAGCCCTGGCAAATAGTTGGTACCGCAGCTCGTCAAGATTGTGGTTGTTAGGAATGCCTCCGTATAGAGCAATTATGACTCGCTCTCCTGCTGCTGCTGCTATCTCGTCAGGTGTAGAGTTGGTGTCGAAAAAAATCGAAGCTGCTTTTTCAACGTCCGGATTTTTTTCGACCACGGACATTGAAAAAGCAGCTTCGATTTTTCTCGACACCAACTCTACAACTGACGAGATAGCAGCAGCAGCAGGAGAGCGAGTCATAATTGCTCTATACGGAGGCATCTCTAACAACCACAACCTTGACGAGCTCCGGTACCAACTATTCGCCAGGGCTGCCACAAAAACCAGCTTCAATCTGACCAGGTTACCTCCTACACGAGAGTCTGCTCAATTTCACTTCTTGCGGACATACCATCAGGTACAAATTTGTCCTTGTAGTCACCAATACACATTACATCTCATTCATCATTTTCTTTTTAACTGCTCATGTACAATCTTCTAACAGGTACAGGCGTGGTTGGGAGTCACACTGAACGCTCTCTCCTGGGGGTGGATATCCACACCACAAGGCCTCAGCCCCAAAATGATGGCCAGAGACGCAGCCCCACAACACCTCTTGTGGATGATTTCTTGCGGCTGCAAGAAGGGTTGTGGGAACGCGTGCAGCTGCAGAAAGGCAGGGTTGAAATGCTCATCAGTCTGCAGGCACTTCAGCGGGGCCTCCTGTGACAAAGTACTTCATATTGCAGTTGTCGATATCCCAGAAGGTGACGATCTGTCCGATGTCGACATGGAGGATGTCTTGGGGGCACAAGACATCGACTATATATCACCATCCCCTGATGGGGATACGCCATCCCGATACGACGATCCAGATACGGACGAACCTCAACCGGAACCTTCCTAGAGGGCTAAATTAACTTAATTTATTGATTTTTTACAACTCAATTTACTAACTAATAAACTCATTTACTCTTGTTTTCCTTACCTTTTTTATTTCATTATTCGTAGCTTAGCTTATCATCAAACATCATCGTTTGCAATTCTCATTTTCTTTTATAACATCTTACCATAAAACGTATACAGGGCTTTGATAGTATAACAAGGGTTACGAGAAATCAGGGTCAAAATTCATTCAGAACGACACAATATTGCAAAAAAGTGCGAAGTTCGAAGAAAATTAAAAACTTTGAAAGGCTTTATCTTGGAAAATATTGAGTCTACAGAGACAATATTAGTTCTGAGAATGTACTATCAAAAACTAGTTCTTTAGGGTTATAATCACCAAAATATGAAAACAAAATCAGAATTTTTCGGGTTTTTTTTCGGTTTTTATTATTGATTTTATTATTATTATTCTGTACTTTTCTTTTTTTCATATTAAAATATTACACCAATTAGATATAAAGATTTACAAAAGCATGGCTTCATGAGCCGTCTGCCAGTTAAAAAAAAGTTAGCATTAAAAGAGAGAGATTAATAATTTTTGTTTTGTTTATACATATAAAGAAAAATAATATACTTATTTAATTTTCAATGTGTTATCGATATAAGCAAAACTTTATGCTTGAAAACAGTTAAAACAAAAATACAATGAATAGATTAACCAAGTAATACAATTTCAATAAAGTTGCTTTTGTTTGGCTTTTAGTTAAGCTAAAACAAACAATGGTGACTATGTTTTTGTAAGGAAGTTACAAAAGAACTGCATTATAAGATGTGAGATACTCATAAAAGTTCGGGGCTTTTAGTTTAGCTAAAACAAAATTTCTATTATTGATCCGGTTTAAAAACAGATTCAAATACGTATTTCGGTAATTTCTTGCAAGTAAAACATAGCGTATAAGAGGTTTCCAACCGTGATCTCCATTTAGAAATCTAATGCATTCTTCAAAAGTTGGAAAACTGGATCTTAGATGAAGCCTTCGGATCTCTTGCAAAATCGGACATACTGCTAAAAAATGTAAAACATCTTCGTTCTGATGAAGGTTACACAGTGAGCAAATGGGGTCTATATCAGTTCTATATGGCCTATAATTGAGTTCCAACATTTCAGTTCGAACTTTGAAAATTAAACCCATTTCAAAAGCTGAAAACTCATCTCTAAAATAGTTTTTCTCACCCAGTCTTAGATTAAGTTGTCTACAAATAGAACGAGATTCTGATACGCTTGCCCTTTCAAGGCAATACCGATACATTTTATCATCTACTTGAGATATGCAATCATAAAAAGCATTTTTCAAATCTTCAGGATTTTCCACTGAAAATGACACAGCAAAGTTATGAGTTACGGCAAGATCATACCAGTTTTTGATTGGACTATATCCACATTGAAATGATACCATTAAAATTCTTTTTTGGAGGTTCTGATCCGACCGTTTCATAACTCTGATGATATAATCAGCGTTTGACTTTAAGTTTATAAGAAATATTGGGAGTCAACCAGACTCCACATGGATGGCGTAGCTAGGGGTGTTGATAGGCAACTTAAAAATACGCTTAAAAAATATTTTTGTATAGTTTCCATTTCATTAATCTGTTGAAACACGTAGACTTCATTTCCATAACAAAAACAACTGTTGATTGTGGCGTTATAAACCTTAAATTTAGATATTTGGTCTACATATTTGTTGGTGAAAATCTCTGACCACATTGTGTTTATAGCTATGTTAGCCAAATTTGCTTTTTCCTTGATATGTGCTCGAATATTTAAGTTATAAGTGAGCAAGTAACCCAAATATTTAAATCCGCTGACAACTTCTATTGTTTGACCATCTAACGTCCAGTTACGCCCGTAGTTCATAGATCGATTTTGGGATCCGAAAACCATTATTTTTGATTTGGATGTATTGATCTTGAGATTCCACATATTACAGTACTCTAAGAACTCTGGTGTTGCGTTTTTATAAAATTCTACGGGAATACCATCAACACCGGAGGCTTTATTGTTTTTCATTTTATTTAAGGCGGTCCAAATCTGAAACAATAACACTTGGGAGAGCAAAACTAATTATATTATGATTGGGTTCAGGTAGTAAGAGTTTTTCGAAATGGGTGGCAACTCTACATCAATGTTAAATGAAACTGTCATACTCCGACCGCCCAATGTCCGAACATTATACCAAAACGTTTTTGAATCTTTGCATTTCACAATCATTGAAGCAGTTTTCTTGATATATAATTCCTTCTTTTGCGCACATAATTTTTTGTAGGCTTTGTTTTGCTGTAAGTATAAGTTTTTAAAAGCCGAGTTGTTTGTTCTTCTGAAAAGTTTTAAAAAGGTGAATGATTTTAGTCTGCTTTCCGTACAGTCCCTATCATACCATTTTGACAGATGCACGGGATTGTGCGGACTTGCAGGACGAATAGCAGATTGTCTGATTGCAACTTATATACAATTTGTAACCTCTTCTATAGATTTAGACATTGGATTGGGCATACTGACAACTTGTTGATTTAGCTTACTTTTCTATAAGTCTGCTTTTCTTTCAATCCACTTAAGTTTGTTTCCCGCGGTTTTAACTTGTTGGAAATTTGAATGACAGTCGTCAAACTGACATGAAGCAACTATGGGCAAATGTGATGAAAAATTAGCTGGAAAAACTTCAAAGTCCTTTACTATTCTAAGCCATTCACCTCTTATAAGACAATAATCTATCACTGAACAACCCTGATCAGAAACAAAGATATAATTACCACTTGAGTCACTATTTGAAACTCCGTTTACTACAAGAAATCCAAAGTCTTGAATCATTTCCACCAAAGATTTACCGTTTGAGTTAAGACAGTTGTCTGAAGACTGTCTATCATCTGAAAATTGACCATTATTCAACTAATTCGGATTTTGAAAACAACTTATACGACCATTTAGGTCCCCAATGACCATCAGATTTGTATAGTTTTGATTCGTAAAAAGATTATATAGAGCATTATATTTTGAGTTCCAGTCACTAAAATTCAGATAAACGGGAACAATCTGAAGGTGTTTTGAGTCAAAAGTAATTTCTATAATAATATTGGCTGCATTGCTTTTAAATTAAATTTGGTTGGTAAAAAAGCCTTTTTTATACCACACATTATTCCACCGCTAGCTCTACCGACTCTTTTATTTCTCACAGCTGGAATAACTTCTATTTTATAATTTTCAAAATATTTAAGATAAGGCAGTTCCTTTCCCTCTCCCAAAAAAGAGTCTACGAGTATAAAGATATCATATTTCGAAATAAGTTTAAAATATTCAGGCATAATCAATTTGTTCTTAAAACCAGTAATATTGTAACAAACATTTTTTAAATTAATATCAATTAAACAAAAATGATTAGTTTGGCAGACGGCAAGCCTATTCTAACTATGATGTTGCTGATAGCTAGGACCCGGACCTTGTTCTTTGTACCCATTCTGACCAACTGGTGGCTCTGCTGTTCCATGGTGATTGATCTGACGGCTCGCATTGTTGTTTATGTTTACACTGTTTATGTCAAAGAAACACGTTGCGTCTTCTCGAAAATTCGCTCTGACATATTCTAACTCTTGTTTTGTTGAAATTTTTAAACCTCGGAAAGTATCATATTTAAACGTGAATTTATCGATCTGTATCTTTGCTCCTTTGATCTTAATTGTAGACCTTGGATTTTTTTCCGTAAGATGATATTTAATTTCGTAAAGAGCCTTCTTTTTGCTTCTGTAAATGTGATTACTCACGATGAACGTAGACACCAGTACCTTTTAGCTTTGAGGCAGCGCCGATGATTTTGTTGACGGTTTCGGGGGTGGTAAGTTTTAAAACCATAGTAGTTTTGTTCGTATGTCGGTTAGTGAATTCTTGTGAAGCTTCGAGTGGTAACTCTGTGTTTTCATTAAGATCAAGAAGGCTCAGACAAGTTTGTGTTGCATATCCAATCTTCTTTGTCTTCTCATCATAAAATGCATAACAACAATGTTTTCGCTTGACTTTTGCGATAGAACCTCGATCTGACTTTCAAGTGTCTTACAGTAATTCTCAACGGCAAAGAGTCGTTCTGTTAGATGAGCATTCTGTGAACGAAGTAGCTGTATATCTTTGGTTGCAATATTTTTGAGGTGTTCCTTTAAAAAATCATTTATGATACATTTGATATCGTTTGCATTCATTTTGAAATTTAATTTTGATGAATCCTTTTTACTTCTGGGCGAGTTAATCGGATATATTTCCGTTAACTTTCGTTTGGGTTGCATATAGCGGTACAACAAAAGTATGTCGGCTGTGGTTGTCTTTATTGGATTTCAAACTTAAATAATCCTACCTTAGTGATGTGTGTGTTTTGAGTTTTTATTCACTTTTATGGTGTGTGGATTCACTTATTTACTTATTATTTAAAACACAAAAATGTAATTAATTTAAAAGATTCTATTAAAAAAGCACTCAAGCACAAAGTATAGACCTTGACCTTAACTATCTCCCTCAGATATAATTCAGTTTTGACAAAGTTGCGTTCGGCACTCGAGATCACAAACCTGGATTATTCATTTGGCTAACATCATAAGCAAGTCTGCAAAAAATCAGAACTACCGGATTTGACGCAAACTCTGATGTATTAAGTTACTCGATTATAGACTCTATTTATATTATTATTCAGTGGCCTGCTTAGGGAATACGAAGCGAATGGTTTTTAATTCGATATCTCTTTTTCGACTCGCCTCGAATTGATCAATTATCGGATACGAAGCGAGTCGGAAATTATACTTCCAAGATTTCCAGTTAATTGACAGCTGATTTCCAAGGAAATTTAGTTTTGAAGTAAAATCTTTGTGCGAGGTGCAAACAAGTTTGTTTTTATTAACTTTTGAATGAAATCAAAATATTATTTCAATTAAAAATGGGTTTAATAATGTTTTATATATTATGACGAACGTGTGAAAGTGGAAGAAGCCTCAAACTTGCAAATTTCAAGAAAATCATTAAGAAGTACGTCTTCTCCTCTTGCTTCGAGTGAGTGTTTTTGTGTAGTGTTTATTATTTGTTAAATTTGCTTTAATATTACAATTATATACTATTACAATTAAACTCACATATTTATTTATTGCAAACAAAACCAAACAATCACTTTCGCCCGTCGGTAAACCAATCCGCAAATAAAAACCTTTCGGAAATTTACGCTGTAAAAATGGAAATGTCATTTCACATTCGCTTTCGATTTCGAAAATAAGGCGAATGTAAAACGAAAGAGAAGAAGAATAAACAGACTGAAAAAAAAATTTGAAAACAAATTTACTTATTAGAAAAAAGCTTGACGACAGTTGAATCTCTTCAAAATTTAACTTTTGTCGGACTATATTCGAAGTGAAAATCTAATTTTCTTGGGCTACGTAGGTTAAAAATTTATTAATTTGAATTTTGGTTAAAATGATTTGCGTATAATTTAACAGTCTAATTTATGAACGCATCATAGCGAGTGCATAGAAATATTCACTCCTTATAATTGCACTAAACCCAAAAACGTTATTCATAAAACTTCTGCAACGTTGAATAGAGGAATCAGAAGCTAAACGCGTTTGGAGGTTGAATAGTGCCTACATAAGGATGTTTAAGTATCGAAATGTCACTTTGACACAAACAGGCGACAATAAAATACAATGTTATAAAAGTGGTGCTTATTTTGTGAATGCTTAAATATCTTTTTTCTGTCATTGTTATTTTTTTTTTATTTAAATAATTATATTGTATTCTTGTGTATTGTTTACACACTTGCGCTTGCAATTAAGCTTAATAATAAATTGTTAACCTCCTTAATCGTCAACAAGGCCAATTCAATGCTAGGCTTTATTAAGAGATGGTCGAAGGAATTTCAGGACCCGCATGTCACCCTCGCTTTTTACAACTGCTTGAATACGCGTCCCAGGTATGGACTCCTTTTTATGAGATCCATAAAAATAGATTAGAAGCGGTACAGCGTAACTTTATTCGTTTCGCTTTAAAAGGGCTACCGTGGTCCGATCCCTACAATCTTCCTCCTTATGAACATAGGATTAAACTTCTTCAAATTCAGCCCCTGTCACAAAGAAGGATTAATAATGATATAGTTTTTTTCTCATCAACTTAAACTGGCGTCATTGATGCACCCGATTTATTAAGTTGTATCAATTTCAACGACGATATTCGTAGTTTTGATTTAATGCATCTACCTTACCACCGTACTAATTATGGCATGCATGAACCATTTACCCGCATGGGCAAACTTTTGAATTTGAACTCAAACCGTTTTGACTTTAATGTAAGTAAGAGTAGTCTTAAAAATACATTAAAGACCAGTGTACCACGCTCTTAATGTATGTGTTATGTAATTTTAATTCTTATTGTCATCTCATTTCTTGTCTTCATTTTATATGTATAAGTATTTGTTTCTTAATGTTTGGTAAATTTTAATTTTTCTTAATGTAATATGTCCAGTTGTCTTGTAGTGTGTTAGACTTATATAATTTTTCTACCTACTAACAACTAACACCGCGTTAAGCGATGACTGTGACAAGTGGAAAAACCAGTATCTAAAGGCGAAAAAGCCTGAAGAGAAAAGAAATGTTGTTACAAATGCTTGCATTAAGCAGTACTGATAGCGATAAAAAAAAGTGATCAAGCTATATTATGAATTTACTTTGTACAAATAAAACTGTTGTTAAATTTGTTTTCAATCAGCTAAGGACGACGTAACCTACTGAGAAGTTAAAACTTTTCATTAAAAAACACGCAGTTTTCCGTATTTTACTTAAAATGTCGGTGAAAGTATAAAAGTTGATGGAAATTCTTTATTTATAATATACATGTGCTTAGATGTATGCCAAAATTAAAATTATTTGATTACTTTCAGTGGGACACACAGGATAGGTACATAAACAAAACATTGCAAAAATAAGTGCCACCCTAATAGATGTTCCTATATTTTTCTCGATTTGATCGCACTGTCAGTGAATTGAATAATTATTTCAATAAAAACCACGTATGTATGTATCCGCAACACCTATAGACGCTGTGGGAACGTTTAGTGCTAACACCTCCCTTCTTAAGCTCGAGCGTCCTCGGTCGATTCCATGAAAAGTACTTGGACTGGGATTCGGCTTAACCTTGATGAATCGATATCTGCTTCGCTCTTTGATTTTATTTCAGGTTGTTGATCCCTTGCTTCTTTTTGTCCATCAATGGCGTACTTCACGATTACAAGAACTATGATCAGTATAACAATGAGCAATGTAACGCTGTAATTAACTATGATATGGATCTTTCCTTGCTCCTGGATTTCGTCTATGTGCGCGGTGTTATTGACATGCTGCTCTTTGAGTATCTCCAACGTTAGGAGCTCTTTGTAGGTCTTTGTTGATGATTTGGAATGTAGGATTGCAGGCAGCAATTTAGCGGATGGTACTTCTTTTGATACACATTCTTGGCCATTTATGGTGATTGAAGAATTATGGTATTGGATGATGAATGTTCCCGTTATGTTGACCACTTCGTTTTCTATAATGATTGATCCATTGAATTGATTGAGAAAGAGGGTCCCCAAACTGAATTTCCTCGACTGTTGGCAAATGTTGATTGTTAATTTCTTCGCAACTTGAAGGTACCCAATATAAGATTTAGAATACAATTTTCTGCGCTAAGTTTTACAATTTCATCTCTATTACAAACTGTTAGTTAGTTCATTATATGTTTTACAATGTTTCTTTAATCCATACATTTCACTTCCGCAAGTGATTACATTTTCGTATTGTTATTTGATTATTTTATTATTATATTTGACAGGCTTGATTAAAAGTTTTTTACAAAAACATTTTTCAGTTGTAGGTATACTGATAATGTAAAGTATTGTTTTTTTATGTGATGCAATTTTTATTTGTGAAAGATTAAGCGCTTTTTCTAAGTTTATAAATGGTATATTACTTTCTTCAAATCTTTCTTTAACAATTTTTATTTCTGAATTACAAAGAATAAATGAGCTGACATCATTTTTCGCCCATAAAAGTGCATATTCTATGTTATTTAGTTCTTCTTTAATGACATCAAGTTTATATCTTTAATCAAATGTGTATTGATTTTTTAATCCAATTCTTGATCTTAGAAGGTTCATTATTTCGTTCGTGACGTTAGTTAATTTATTTATTCCTTTCGTATAAGCTTGGTTAATAACAGTTTGTTTATTATTATTGTTCAACAATTTATGTGACTGGGATTTTAGGATTTGAAAGTCGTCGTGATCAGGGCTACCAGCGAGCCACTTCCACGCGCTTCCTAAAAAATTAAGGGATCTAGGATTTCTACTTATTCTTGGTTTAAGAATGCTGAGTTGGTTAGTAATTTGGGTTATCTGGTAGGATATTATAGGATAGTTTGGATCGGATTCATTCAAGTTCCCCATTTGTAATCTAATGTCTTCTAGTATGATTTCGTAAGCTTCTTGTTCTATCACGTGAATAATCCTAATAACGCACCAGTCTGTAACTTTGCGGTTCCCATGCTTGTCGAAATAATTTTGGAATTAGAATAGTCCAATATCTGAACTTCAGCGAAACTTTTGGATAGAAGTGATCTGAAAAAGGGAAAGTTAATTCCTAATGTTATTTTTGTGGATAATTTTTCCAGATTCTGTTGTAACGATAGTGGTTTTGTCTTCCTTAACTACTTCCCTAATCTTTTGTTTATTTTAACAAAGATAGTCTCTCCTGGGGAATATGTTTTAATTTTGTGTCTATTTTTGTTGTGACATTCTAGGTCGGCATTATGTTTTTCTGCTATTTGCCCTGCTATTTCCTGTCTAGATTTTCCACACTGTTCGGAGTTTGTGCTAACTGTTCTACCGAAAAAAGCTTCGATGAGCCGTTTATTAGTGGTTGAGTGTATGGACTAATTATATTCATATACCGCTGGATCGAGAAGTTCGAGAAAAGATCTATGAATTCGATCTGTCTCTAAGCAGCGCATTATTTCCGAGAGGGTCGAGTGAAATCTTTCCACCTGACCATTCACAGTACTCGTATATTGAGGTGTTTTTTTATAGAAGCTGAGCTAAATGTCTTTTCATTATCGTATACCACCATTTTGGGTACAACAAATGCAAACACAATCTGTCCTAGTGGTTCCCTTACATCCTCTACTGTCCTAGATTTAATGCTTCGCACCTGAGCATACTCTGAAAATTTTTCTATTGCTGTAAAAACTAATTTCTTATCTGTGGAGTAGATGTCAATGTGAATTATCTGACCTGGATACTGTGGGATAAGAGAGCTTCGCAATTTAGGCTTGTTAGGCTTTCTGTCGTATTTCTGCTCTTTACAGACCCAACATTGTTTCACTAATTCAATTAAATTCAATTCAATTCAATTCTTTATTGAGACTTTTCTTTTTAGTTTACATTTTGATTTCAGTTAGTTAAACTTATAAACTTATAAAATAAATCTGCCGACTTAGAATTGGTCCAGCTTTTGCATTTTTTGTATATATAGGTTATAGATTATATCATCTTAAAAACTAAAGTGTGTACATATTAGATATATAAGGTTTCGCGTTTGCTCAAGGACACTTTCAGTAACTACATTTTTGTATTGACTTAAAGACTAGGAATAAAAGTGAGAGCGCATGTCAGGTCACATAGTGAGCGGACTGGCTCTTTACCTGGACAGGTACATTGGTATTTAAAGTTTATTTAGTAATAGTTAACAAAAAATAAATTAAAGTATATATCCGCAAAAGAAGTTTGTGGGGTTCTATTTGCAATGGCTGAGTTCACCTCAACTATCCTTGAAATGTTTGCTCTATTGCTTACTGACGTTTTGTTGTCTAAGCGTTTCAAATATTGTTCGCGTTTTGGACACTTACTAAAACTGCCGGGCTGTCCTGCTTGCCCGCAGTTTACGCAGAATACGGATGTAGGGGAACCATATATATCTGGGGTAGTTGTGCAGTCAGTTTGATTAACTTCGTGCGTTTTGTCACATTTTACGCATCTTGGGTCATATGCGCAATACCTGCTTCAATGTCCAAACCTTTGATACCTGTAAAATTGGATGGGTCCTTCCCTTTTAATTGTTTCCCACCAAACCCTGTGTTGGAAAACAACCTTAATTTTCCTTAATTAGGTGATATCTTCACTACATTCAACAATGCAAATGAATAAGTCAAGGTCAATATTTTGTTCTCACCACCATTTAGTGGAAAATGGCTTGACTTGTATGATATTAATTGATTGGTCTATTTCAATCAATTCCATTCTGACTTCTTCAAGAGGAAAACTGCCAGCTAGTCCTTTCAAGAGCCTTAAGGGATTTTTTTAGGGATTTGGGGGTGAAAGAGAAGGTCTGAACTTTTTGGATTCCTTAAAATTATTTATGAACATTGAATGTAATTTTACATTTTTAACAAAAAGTTTTAATCTACGATACCCAATATTTTGGAAACTTACATTGTTAATTTCACTTAAGCAGTTTGTTTTAATGAAATCTAAAATAAATTTTGATTTAAGTCCTTTAATAAATATTGGAAGGCACTCCCATCGCAGGTGAAGTGTACGGGTGTTCTCCTTGTTGTTGCGGGGAAAGTTCTTCTTTTTCCATGTAAAATAAATATCATTGTTTATTTTTGGTCTCCAAGTTGCGTGTATAATTTGATATATATGAAAATATTCGGAATCATTGTTCCATCTTCAGGTTGAAAAAGTTTTTGCCTTTAAGAAATGATTGCTCTGCTACTTAATAACTTTTTATTTTGATTTAGTCTGTTTTTTCTGCTATCCCTGTTGTCATCTTGACGTTAGTAGCTCTGTTTGTTTGGCATAGGCCAATTTTAACGAGCGTAAAATTGTATTGCAGTGTCAAATAATGCGTTCGTTTTTAATATTAATTTGTCGTTGAGAAGTTTGTCCTGTTCTTGTTTGTTTGATTTGTATATTTCGAATTCCTCTAATGCATCCAATAGTCTTCCTTTTTTGCATAGATGCATTGGGCTGAGGTTTGTGTCAAGATTTGTGTAGTTATGATTGTTGTCCATCAGATGTAGCGTGTAGTTAGATTTTGTGTTTTGTTTAGGGATGTGTTCTGAAAACCTTTCTTTGACATTCCTGCCTGTTTGTCCAATGTAATATTTATCACAAACGTTGCATTTTATTTTGTATACTCCTGTGCAAGTACTTATGTTGATTTCATTCTTTGGTTGTAGTAATTTTTGAATGTTGTTTGAATATATATCAAAAAATAAATCTGTTGTTGTTGTTGTTGATGTTGTCTCTGTTTTGATTTTTGATTCCCAATGTTGGTTTCTTAGATGAGGAGGAGAGATTGGCGTCAGACGCCCTCTTTATTCTTTGAACCACTTTAAAAAAGCAGTCGGGGTCCGGGGTCATTTGATAAGATGATTTGCAGATCCTCCTCTGCGGAGCGTGAATTAGATGTTTGTGTTAGTGACGCTTCTTTTGCGCCCGTTATTTTATTCAGATGGTTACTAGCCAAGTCTTTTGAAGAATTTTAAGATGAGTTGGAACATCTTAGTTCAACTTTAGCATTTATTTTTTGTATGTCACTACTATCCAAAAGCTTGGATAGAGGAGCTCTTTTATACACTTTGGTAATATCACTACCACTCATATTATTTGCACTAGTAGCGGCCACCCACCACCGTCGTCCATTTTGTATTGTTTCGAACTTGTTTTGTTGATCAAAGATTTTTTTGCTTTACTTTTTAAAGGTGAAGTTTCACTTATTTTTAAAGTAGCTAATCTGTTTTTGTCTATTTATTTGTTTTAGTTTATCCAATTTAAATTTGTTTAATATAAGGATTTGAGAAAGTCGAAAAATTAAGCACGCACAATTAAAAGTCGACCGATCAGTATGGCGTCTGCAATCGAACTCCTGGCTTTCATTTTCAGAAAATAAAACGTTTGAAGGATTTGTATTTCATTCTCATTAAAATTTCTGTGGACTCTGTTATGTTCTTTTACAATCAATTCCTCTTGTTCTGTCCTATCAGTTAAATTACTTACGCGTGATTGGGTAAAGCGTGTTTTATAGTTTCTGAATTTCGGACAAATATTCTGGATTTTTCCCATCGTTGGTTCATTTGTATAGAGCCCGTTCACAATGGTAGGGTTAAGATATCTCTTTAGGATTGAACGAAGATCTTCTTGTGAATAACTTGGTTGAATAAAAATGTGTCTATGGTAAGTTGGAAAAGGAATTTCAAGTTTGTATGACCTCTCGTCTCCTATTAACAACATTATTTGATTTTTAATTACATTGGTGTTTCAATCGCAGGTATGAGATCATGGGATGATCTTTGATCACTGTGCTGAGACGCTGATAGTGAATTAACTTTCGAAAATTGTGGGGAGCGAGAAAGTGCATCCGCCATCACATTACTCTTTCCTGGTTTATAGTGTAACTCGTAGTTATACTCCACCAGGATGGCCATCGCTTTATCTTACAATTATTGTTTTTTTGACTCAGGGCGTAGGTCAGAGATTGGTGGTCTGTAAAGATCTTGACGTGAGCCGTACCGTAAAGGTAATTTCGAAGAAAGTGAAGTGCCCATATAATGGCAAGCATCTCTTTCTCATTCGCTGCAAAATATGCTTCCGATCTACTTAACGACCTTGAAATGAAAATAAGAGGTTTGTCGTTTTGTGATAAAACAGCACCTATCGCCACGTTAGAAGCGTCTGTTGTAAGTTCTAAGCATTCCTTGTAATCCGGATAAGCCAGGAGTAAATCTTTCGAAGTTAGTGAATTTTTTATTTTTTGAAAAGCATCTAGTGCATCTGCTGTAAGAGTGATAGGAACTCTCTTTGACTGCGTTTTTGACACTCTTCCGTCTTCACCGCGCAATAATGTGGTCAATGGTTTTGCTATTTTCGCGTAATCCTTAACAAAGCGTCTGTAGTATCCAGCAAGACCTAAGAATGATCTTTATTCTTTGAGAGTGGTCCGGACCGGGAAATCGTTGATGGCTTTAACTTTATTGGGGTTTATTGTTAAGCCCCCTGAGGATACAATAAAGCCCAAAAATTCAACTTCTTCCTTAAAGAAGTTGTATTTGTCTAGTTGCACCTTCATATTAGCTTCCACTAGAAAAATTAATTTGACATGCTTAACATGTTGCTCTTCTGTTTTACTAAAGACGATAATATCGTCGATATAAACATAGCAGATTTTCCCAATATGTTCCCGAAGAATGTCGTCTAAGGCTCCTTCGAAGATTGCCGGTGAATTTTTCATCCCGAACGGGAGACGCAGAAACTCATATTTCCCATTATTATTAGAGAAGGCGGTTTTCTCAGTGTCTGATGCTTTCAAAGGAATTTGGTGAAAACCGCTTTTGAGATCTATTACTGTAAAGAATTTGCATTTTCCTAATTGAGCTTAAACTCACTAATTTTGGGGATTGGGTATTTATCAGATACAGTGACCTGGTTTAACTCCCTGTAGTCGATAACAAGTCTGTATTGTTTGTTGCCCTTTGCATCATCTGTTTCGGGACAATCCATACTATGGAATTGTATGGCGAAAGAGAGGGTTTGATGATTTTGCCTACGAAGAGTTTTTGGATTTGTTTTTCCACTTCCTCTCTTAGTGATGCAGGGTACGGATAATACCTAGAGCATACTAGAAGTGTAATTCATGTCTTAACTTTCCTACTTTTCACTGCTTTAATAAAATTAATGAACTTTATAATATATTGCTGAAATGAATTTTATGTATGTAAAAGCCGGGCCTCTCTTCACTCTTGCTGTGTCCAATGACAAATCCCTTACACAGCGGCAGACAAGATTGCAATCGAAAGTGAAAAATAAGGTCAATGAACCTTCAGTTGAATTAGCTGTCCCTACTAAAAGTTCTGGTTCTAATAAGAAATTGCCTACGAAAAAGAAAATTTCGCCGTCAGTCTTTGCTGCTGTTGGAGGTGATACGAATAAAGTGAGAAAGGAGAATGTGCAAATTTCGGTTGTTCCTCCTCCTCGCCATCATAACGATATGGAACTACCTTTGCCTGGAGTGAATGTGGTAGAAAATTCAGCCACTGAGTGGCCGAGTTCAACGCACATCTGAATATTCAGAATTCTGAATTTTTGAAGCTCTTGATCGGCCAGCTGTCAGAAAAAGTTCTGAAAATTCAGATGACTTCTGACAGCTGGCCAATCAAGAGCTTCAAAGATTCAGAATTCTGAATATTCAGATGTGCGTTGAACTCGGCCAGTGTGTCAAGAATACGAATAAGGTGACGATAGAGAATGTGCGAAATTCAGTTGTCCCTCCTCCTTGCCCTCATGATGATATGGAACTACCCTTGCCTGCATTGCCCCGAGTGAATGTGGTCGAAAATTTAGCTACTGACTACTGAGTGTGATTGGAATGAAGTTGGCATCTAAAACGTAAACACAAAAAAAAACTATTATTGGAAGTATTGTCAATATTGGTATACATAGATGAAATTGAAGTAATTGCAAAAAAGAAATGGCTGCACGTATACAAATTTAAGCCTTCAACATCTGAACAGTCTATTATAAAATTAATCGCTACTAATCTTAATGCCTCGCCGTCAAAATTTGAATGCTTTAAATTAATTAAAAAGGGAACAGATGAAAGTCTTATTGAACATGTCAACTTTAAAATTGGTGTTCCGTCCGAGCTTTTTGATGCTGCATTTCATGCGAGCTTTTGGCCGGTTGGGGTGTACGTACGTACGGAATTTTCAGTACATTCTAAAAAACCAAGTCCCATCGGAAGGAAATGCAAGTTTATAAATAATTTTAAACGTTCTGCTGCTCTACCTACTGAAATTATTTCTGTTTACTATCAAAACGTTGGTGGTATGCGGTCTAAAATAAATGAATGTTATACCGCTTTATCCTGCTGTCGTCATGATGTTATTGCTCTGACGGAGACATGGTTGTCGGAGAATGATCGATGAGATAGATCGATTGCAGATACTGGATTATCCGGAGGTGGTGGCGTTTTATTAGCGTTAAGATCTTATCTTATTTGTAAAGAAGTTGCTCTTGAAATCAAAACTGTTGAACAATTATGTGTTGAACTAAGTTTACCTTTTTGTTTAGATCGAATATATGTTTATGTATCATATATTCCACCTAATTCGAATATAAGTTATTATCAGTCACATATAAATAACATTCATAATATCTTTAGTTTGTTAGGGTCTAATTAGCATATTGTTATTTTGGTTAATTTTAACCTCCCTCATATAAGATGGATTTATTCTGAAAATGAAAAATGCTTGTTACCTTTTAATATTTCTAATGAACTTGAGTCCAGTGTTATTGATAGTTTGTAAGCTTACAATCACAACCAGCTAAACTATGTTGTAAACTCTTTGGGTCGGATCCTAGACTTCGTGTTTATTAAAACTGAAATAGAAACCAAATTATTTATTTCTGAAGTTCTTATCTTTAAAAATAGTATGCATCATAGTGCTTTAGAATTCCAAGGTTCATAAAAAATACAGGATTGATCCTAGCTTACGAATGCGTTACATACGTTGTAGGAAAAAATATGAGACACTTAAAAAGTCTGATAGAGTTTGTAACTCGTGTTAGTACGTATTTCGCCTACCACCTTGGTGGTATAAGTAAGCCTTTTGTTTGGGTCTGCAAACAAGGGTCGGAATTTTTGAACTAGAGCATGGACAGCGTTTTTCTGTCAGTCTGACATATGTTTTTATTTCTATTGGATTTGCAGATTGAGATTTTAATTGTTTTATTCGAATTTTAATCCTGCCTAGGATTGACATAAAATTGTTCCTAGTGTGGATAATTGCATTAAGTTGCTTAAGGCTTTCATTACCCAATATTCCATGAAAGGACCTTAGAGTTGGTAGAAGATAAAACTTTAGTTTGACATCGTTCTGGTTAAAAAGATTGTCGAATGTGTGCTGGGTTATTTCTATATCACCAGCGATTGATCTAGCTAACAAGTTTTGTTCGTTCGGAATTGGTTTATCTACTAGAGACGATTGATGAAATTTTAACTGGATCCGGTGTCAATTAAAAAATTTAAAAGTTGTCCGCTGTTCGTTCTGCACTGGAAATATGGCAACGAAGAGTCATTTAACCTAAAAACTGAATGTCACATTCGGCTATAGTGGGTTCTGCATCAAATTGCATTTCATTACTTTCCTGTAACTCTTCGGTTTGTTGCTGCATATAGCTATACAGATCAGAATCATGTACGGCTTCTTCTACGTATGGTTGTTGGTAGAAGGCTAATGCATCGTTTGGGGAGATGTAACCCGTTGGTTGTAAGGTAAAATCTGGAGGCTCATTCGGAGAAAGTGTCGGGTTTTCGAGGTTTATATGAAAATTCCTTTGGACTTTTTGCGGAACCATATTCTGAAAAGAGGGATTCTGGCCTTGTGTCCTTTTCCAGCGTATTTGAATAACTGGGGACGATTTTGGTAATTTACTCTTGAAGATTTAATAGTCGATGGTTCCATCGGCTCGGGTTTGGGTTGAGCCAAGGTGCCCGAGGAGGTGGTGTATTAGTATTTTTATAGTTGGGATGATTGTAATTAGGGTAACTGGGTTGATTATTTTGAAAAAGTACATCATTATGTGCAATACTAGCAGGCTGTGGCAGATAAGCAACCTCTGGAAAAAATGTATTCTGATGCGGCATTTTCCTATTTCGGGTATTAAAGTTTTCGTGTGATCTCATTGGGTGCTGCCTTTTCGCCTGGTACATTTGATAATAATTGTTTGAATATTGCGTTTGATAATTTTGATAATTTTTTGCGTACTGGGAACGAAATTTTTGATTTTGAAGTTTCTCACACAGGTTCAATGCCTCTGGAAGGTCTGTAGGTTCCTTCATTCCTAAAAGTCTTGGTAGATCACCATTTAATCCACGTATAAATGTATCCAAGGCTTTTCCTCTATAAGTATCTGTCACCAACGTAAGGGCTTCTTGCCCAACATCCATGCAAGCGATCTTGTTTAACACAAGCGAAAAATGCTTATAAACGGATTGATAAAATTCCTGTATTGAACATGGCCTTGCACCAGGGACGTCATCTTGTGCTCTAAGGTACCCAGATCTCTCTTATCCGCGTAGTGCAGTGTGAGACATTTGGAAATTGCTTTCCAGTCTAGTGGAGTATCATATGACTCCAATACAGCGTCCGTTACGCCAATGACTTTGTTTCTTATGATGCTCAAGATACCATAATATTTTGGAGTCCCCTTGAGTGACTCGTTAATTATATTGGATTTGGGGGAGGAATATTAAGGTTACGAGGAATTAACATAGGGCGATTTCCGTTATTTGGGTTTGCCTTGGTTTAAAGAAAAAAATGTTTTCCCCTTTTTTTATATTCTAATTTTTTGTTTGAATTCAACAAAATATTAAGAAAGGAAAATGTTGACGGTATGCGTATGTACCTATGAAAACACTTTCTCTTAAATATAAATAAACTCTTTGTTTTTCACTTTTACTTTTGTTATATTTTTTTAATTTCCTTTGATTTGGATTTGACAAAATATTAAGAAATTTTGTTCACTATTATTAATGTTGTATATTTTTTTTTCTTCTTTGAATTTGGATTCAACAATATATTTAGAAAGAAAAAAGGTTTACGGTATGCATGTACCCATGAAAGCACTTTTTCCCTAAATATACTTAAATTAATCTAACAGAACAAAAATGATGAATTTCGACATCTGGACTTCTGACTAGATTCTAGAGCGGCTGGCAGCGGTACTGTCTCCTTTTTGCATTAGCAGCTACTAAGGGGCCTTAGTTTCTCCAGAGGAGTTTCACTTCACTGCACTTGATTCTTGGCTTACTCGATATTAACGAGATGGTTTTTTTCACGTGCTTCCTCGCTTATTCCGTATTAACTAGATGGATTTTTTTTTATATTTATCACTTACTCGGTATTAACGACATAGTTTTTCACTATTTCGTTCTTTCGTACTTTAGTTCAGATATATAGAACACGAATCAGCTCGGCTATATAGAACACGAATTAGCTCGGACGCCAGTTAGATGTTTTACACGCGAGGAATGGAAAAAAATATTTGTTTACTGTGCAATCGCACAGTTCAAGCACTTTATTAAAACTCCAACAACTTAAATCTAATTTACATTTTAATAACCTATGGATAATACCAACAACTGCCGACGTCGCAACCATTCGGTTCCTCAACTCTTTCAGCTCTGACCTGTATCGCAATTAATATGTATTTATATTTACCGATACATTTTAAAACTTCTTTTTATATTTTATTTTTAATACTTTACCTAACAAAATGGACGCGACACTATAAACTATAAAGAACACAAAATCAAAAAAAAAATAATAATAGTCAGCTGTAGGGATTGACAATTGACTGTAAGTATGGTAGGTTAATGACTGTAGGTATGGTATAATATCGGGTGTGTTCAGTGATAAAAATCTGAACTTTAATTCTACGTTTACATATACCTACTGCTTTTAAGCGATGCATTTTCTTCTTGCAATTTTTAAGCACGTCGGCTAGGGACGTAGGTGGCTGGTGTACACAAAATTGCTGAGGTTGAATAAATTGCATAAATTGCAATTTCTGCTTTTCCTTATTGTTAGAGTGTGTTTACTTTTCATTCGTATTCTACTGAGAAAACTTCGCTTAATCAAGTGGAGTACAGAGTGCAGAGAGATGATATTAGCCGTGTTTTTATACAAAGCCCCGAGGAAATTGGTCGAAAAAAAGACCTCGGGGCTAATTAATTTACATGTTAAATGCAACGACAACTAGTCCCCTTCGGGCTTAGCTAAGCGCGGAGAAAAACTGTGTGCTACCGGCGTGAATTGCATACTTGTTATCGATAGTTTGTACGGAAACTCCACTTTGTTTCTGTAATGGCGTCCCTAATCCCCGATGTCTTTTTTTTTAACCAAATCCCTCAGGGCTTGCAAAAACACACGGCTGCTTTTGCACTTTCATAGAGTTAACTTTCATTAAAAATTGCAGCGGTGTCAATCTATTGAAACTGCGATTTTAGTTATTTCAACTGACAACTGTGACTTAATATTCTAAAAACATCAAAACATATGATTCACGGGCTATCTTATAGTGACATTCATTTAAGGTTCGTTCAGTATAAAATTAAGATTGAACTTTGTGTAGGTTTCACTCGATGGAAAGATGGAGTTTTATAAGAGGTGGAAGTTCGTTGACAATTCTAACTGGATATTTAGATTCGTCTCCTGTCAGTTAAACCATTAAGTGCCAAATTATGGTGTCATTTATTTAAAACACGTTGTTGTTTCGTTTTGTCGATGCTCAGAGAGTGATGATCCTAAAAAAAAACCATGTGTAGTGTGTAGTTATCTTAAAGTGGAGAGTGCACTACGAAGCGGGACCTTTCAGTACCGAACCTTCACCGTTCGTTAAATACTTCACCACCATTGTTTTAAGCGTTCAATACACGATACAATTATTGTACCGATTATCATACAAAAGTTGAATCGCATACGATGATTGTATCGTGTGTGTAACCCAAAGTATCCGCTGTACTGAAATCGCATCGTCGAATGCTGTCGAGCGAAAACGAGCGGTTGCATACGACAGTTAATGAAATCTTGAGTACGTCGTAAGGTGTGTGTGCTCACTTTCGATATCGCAACCAATATCGACACGACAGATTGTACCGTGTATAGAGCGCTTTAGTGCTTGGAAATTTCATTACAGCGGTTTCGCCACTGGGTATTTCGCTTTCGTTCTTTCAACACTAGACTTTTAATCACTACCTATAGATAGGTACGTTCAGCAACAAAATTAGGCGCTTGGACAAACGTTGATGTTTACACATAAATATTTACCGTGAATCCCGGCACTCACGCATTTTTTTCTTTTTTAAATATAATGGTGAGACTCTTTATGTCTTCTAATTAAATAATAGTAATGTAAACATATACGTTGAGAATATTGCAATATTCATTATTTGAATGATTTTTTTTTTCGAATAGAATAACATGAGGCATAACACAAGCCATGATCTGAAACCTGGTTAGATATAGCTTTATTTTATTGAAACCTTTCATTTCATTTGCACGCATTGGTGTCCCATTCACCTAATCTATATTCATTGGCTATTGTTTGTCCTAAATTTTTTTGTTTATTAACAGCTTAAAAAAAAGCGTACAAAAAACCTACATATATTAAATATTTAAACATATAGGTACATACATACCTATGTATGTACATACATATGTAGTTTGTAATAATATAATTACTTTACCTATATTTATTTATGTGAGAAAATAGAAAAGAAGCATAAAAATCTTTCCTTGAACTGCTAAAACAACTCCTAAAAATGTTTCAAACTCATAATAAAGAACACAGCGCCATCTGAATTATAGAAACAAATTAATTTATGAAATACAAATTTCAACAATCTTTGGAGCGCTTTTTAAAAAAAATATTTTTGTATATTAAATTTTTAAGTAGTTAATAATCTAAGAGGATATATAATATGGAGTGCTCGTTTCTATCCCTAATACATTGTAGTTTCACTTTCGATAAGATAAAGTCGTTAGACGATATCCTACAGCTGCTATTAATTGTAAGTTATAATTTGCTTATTTTCTCTCTAAATTGTTCTACTTTGAAGTAATTTTTGAAATTAATTAGTCTTTGTTTATTATTTTAAAGATATTGAAATGTTCTCCTTTAGTTTTTTTCTCCAATGTGCAGAAAACTGAGTGCCTTTAATTTACCGAAACTAGAACAGCGACGCCTATGATAGCTTAGCTTCGCATTCGAATAAAAACAAGCACACCATATTATATGTCCTCTTAGTTAATAATATACTATAAACACCTAAAAACGAAGTTTCAAAAAAAAACATTAACCCGTTTTCAATATAACGGGTGTCTAATCTAGTGGTTTCTTTTTGAATCATAGGTTATTTTGACACTGACAGCTGTTTCCCGATCGAAATCTTGACAGAAAGTCAGTATCATACCTCCGCGGAACGAATTGAGTCGCTTTACGCTTGAACAACGTTGGAAAATATTGAAAACTTATTTCCAAAGTGAGTGCTGTGCAGCCCAAACAGTGCGTTTTTGAAAAGGCGAAAAATCTTCTTTTCTGACGAGGCGCATTTTCATCTCGGCGGCTACGTTAACAAACAATAGACACAGAATTGCGCGACCTACTTTTTTCGTGTTTTCTGTGATTGTAATGTCAAATCTTGAGTTAAATTTTTTTACGAGTCCTAAACTTGCTCTATGGGTTTTCAGAACATCTCTCATGTTCTCTTTTTTGACTCCGATCTTTCTTATTCTTTCTTTTTTAATCAATTTTTGTTTACTCTTTTTTATTTATGTACTCTCTTTGTCTCTTTTTTCTTTTCCTTGCCTGGAAAATATTGATCTGACTCACTTTAAATTAATAGACTTTTGTATTGTCTCCTAAAATAAAGCATTAACAGACAGAAATATGAGCCTTCCTATTCGGGATCCATCACATTAACATGCATAACTTCAAGCAAATTCACAGACCGAGCTTTGTCGGTCTTTCTTGGTATTTCAGTATTTCAACCACAACTACAAAAATTTGGTTTCTCTACAGACATTCTGTTATTTTTTCCCACACCTTATTTCAGTTCATTTAAAGTTAAAAATATGGTTGATCTATCAAACGAAATTCGTTGAAAACAAAAATCTAATTACATTTGAAGTGCATAATCAAAAAGAAATTGTGTTTGCATTAAATTTATTGCATAAATTATTATTTGCACGAAATAAATGGAAACAATTTTTTTTTTGTCATTAATTATGAGCACAAATTGTTTTTTTTTTTTTAAATCGACCAAATCTAAAGAATAAAATGTCAGAATAATAAAATTATTCAGAAAATAGTTCCCAAAATCTACAAAAAAATAAATTAAATTGTAATTACATTAACAAAAATGAATGCAATTTAAGATCAAAAGAACGAAAAGTAAGAAAAAAGAGATGTGTTGGAAAAAGTTACTAAAAGTTACTTTCTGACACTTGAACCTAGAATTTAGAAACGACTTTATGAAGTCATAAAGTTACTCAAAGTTATTTTTCTGAATTAAAGGAACGATGAAAGTTTACTATATAGTTAAATAAATATATAGGAGGAACCAAAATATGTAATCACAAAAGAAACTAATAAAAGTACATGTAGGTAATTATAATAAAATGAGTGTCAACTTAGCGAAACAACATTCACCGATCGAAAAGTGGTTAGGTGGATAATTAGCCGTTAATTCGTCGTTAATTAATTGTGGTAGTTTAGAATTTGTCGTTCCTCCTTTTTTTCCTGCTTCGCTAAGTTGATATCTGGTAGGTGGTAGTACATTATACTTTTTTCTTTTTAATCTCTTCTACGAAGATTATAGCGGTGTGTTGGCGGTTGCATTTGTTGTTGTTGTGTTTGGTCGAAACGTCGGGAAACCTTTTTATTCAAGTATTTGAATTTAAATAAACGCGGTAAGTATGAAAAATAAACAAAATAAATAAAATGTATAACAATCGCGAGTATATTAGCTTAAAATCTAAAATTGTAAGCCTTTACGGAGAGGCCGGGTGGGGAAAATTATACCTAAATGTGTTGCAATAAGTAAAAAGTTACATATCAAAGGTTCTGACAAGATCTTAACAAGAACCAGTGAACTTTTAATGAAAAAAGTTATCTCAAATAATTATTCTGAGATAAGTCATGTAAATAGTGAATTATACAAATGCCATTTATTATTGTCTGGTAGAATGAGTGCAGAAGATTTTGATTTTTGTGATTTACTTATGCACAACCAAAGTGAGAAAATAGCGGAAAGTAACAGGGTTCGGCACACAAATAAGTAAGCAAAACTTACTAAAAAGGTAAGCAATACAAAAGAAAATTGCATTTTTCAAACAGTACAAAATTTATCTAGTAAAGAGCTTGACGAGAGTACGATCTTAATACTATCAAAAGGGATGAACTTTGCACCTACACCCTTAAGCATACCAACCGAGTCAATAATAGGTAGTGTTAGGAGTGTATACGTAGAAATAAAATTGATAAAGTAACACCTGAAACCATTAGACAGGATGTTTCAGTTTTAATTCGAAAGGTAAAAGAAATAAAACCCAACATTTCTCAAAAAGAGAGAAATTCTCTAAAAAAGCTGAGTGCAGATAAAGAACTGATTGTTCTTCCTGCAGACATAGGCAATTGCACTGTCGTTATGGATGTAACAGACTATGAGTCTAAAATACTAAATCTTCTCAGTGATAGTTTAACATATCGAGAGTTCTAAGAAATGTAAGACAAAAAACATCTAATTATAAATCAACAAGCAATAAAAATAAATATTATACCGTCTTGTCCTCAACCACCAAAACTGTATGGCGTCCCAAAAGTAAATAAGGAAAATATTCCTTCGAGACCAATTGTAAGTCAAATAGATTCTCCTACCTACTTGTTAGCCAAAGAAATAGCCACTCGACTCAAACCTTTAGTGAATGATTGTACCTCCACCGTCGAAAACTCTCAACATTTTATATCTATGATAAAAGACATTCATCTAAATGATAGTGAGGTTATGGTGAGCTTTGATGTCACATCATTATTCACAAATGTACCGATAGGAGAATGCTTAGAAGTTATCAATGTCTGAAGCTGTCAATGTCTGAAGAAGACTCAAAGTTATTGGAATTGCTTGATTATTCCTTTACAATAAAAGATTAAAAGATTTTATCTGCAAATTGATGGAGTAGCCATGGACTCACCAGTGTCTCCGCTAATAGCGGACATATGGATGCAACACTTTGAGGAAAGGCCATAAATACATCTCCAATAAAACCAATCATTTGGAAGAGATATGTTGATGATACATTTTGTATTCTCAACAAAAACGATGTAGACCAATTTCTAAGTCACCTAAACTCGGTACACGCAAAAATCCAATTCACGATGGAAATTGAAAAAGAAAACTCCCTACCTATCTTAGATATAAAGCTAATCAAAAAACAAGACGGAACAATAGGGCATACAGTTTACAGAAAAAGTACCCATACTGATAGATACTTACATGCCGCTTCACATCACCACCCGTCAGACTTTACCTCCGTGGTTTCTGCTCTCATCAACAGAGCAAATGCTTTATGTGACCAAGATCATCTGGATGAAGAATTAAAATACTTCGACACAGTTCTTTCAAATAATGGCTACAGTTCCAAGCAAAGATCTTGGAAACCAAAACAAAAAAGTGGAAACAATTCGGTGGAACTCAACGAAAAACGAGCTTTCCTGCCATATAGAAAAGGAGTTTCTGAAGGAATTGGGAGAATTTTATCCAAACATGGCATAATATGCGTTTTTAAACCACCAGCAAAGATTCGCCAAATTCTACGTTCCCCAAAAGATAAAATAGCTCTACAGAATCCAGGTGTATATTCTGTCCCATGCAGTTGTGGTTCTTCCTATATTGGGGAAACAAAACGAGGAATTGAAACACGACTAAAGGAACACATAAAAGCCATACAAAAGAATCAAGTAACTGAATCCGCAATCTATGAACATTTAGCATACAATGAAGATCAGTTCATAAGATTTGATAAATCGAAATCACTTGCAACGGAGAGATTCTATGTACCAAGATTGGTAAGGGAAGCGATTGAAATAAAACTTCACAGAAACTTCAATCGTGACGAAGGCTTTAACTTGTCTGGTGCATGGGATTCGGTGCCAAATTAAAGCTATCCAAAAACAAAAATCGAATATACGCTCCAGCTGATGCTGTCAGTTTTGCTTGTTCGCAAGTTTTTGTAAACTTACAGCAACAACAACATCAATCAGACCAAACACAACAACAACAAATGCAATCGCCAACACACCGGTTTAATCTTCGTAGAAGAGATTAAGAAGAAAATAGAGAAAAGTATCATGTACTACCACCAACACCATCAGTTGACCCGTAACCACGACAAGTGGAATCTTGTCGAAACGTCGGGAAACCTTTTTATTCAAGTATTTGAATTTAAATAAACGCGGTAAGTCCGAAAAATAAACAAAATAAATAAAATGTATAACAATCGCGAGTATATAAGCTTAAAATCTAAAATACACACATACTATAGCGACATCTCTTTGGGAGAAAGATTACCACAATTGTGTTTAGCACTCAAAAGTATCTGTCATTTCTCATTTCTTCGAAAAAAAAAACAAATCAAAATATTGACCTTCTCAGGTCTTGGCCGGTGTTTTTTTTAAAAAAAATGTCTAATAAATCCCAAGTTATTTCCAGTGACATCCAATTCATAACACTGGCATCACATAAAACAACCAACCGATCTTCTCCTACCAACCGATGCCCCAGAATCCCGGCCGCAGTCGCCTCAAGCAAGATTTCACCGTAGAAGAAAACGAACGAGCCGCCGAAGAACTTCAACAAAAAATCGGCGCTCTCAGCCAACCGTGCGTCGCCAAGTATAGTCGCATTTTCTTTTCACGCGGTAATTTTCTCTCAATTTTTCATGACCCCGTTAATAAACAATTTTTAAACAGATCGCCAATTACTTTCAACGTGTGTGATTCACTGTGATTATCATAATTAATTGCTCATTTGACCCACAAAAGTCTTTGTTATTCACCTGAATCCAATTTACCCAATAGATATAATAATTAAATAATTGTCGCGACTCATCAGTTTTTTTCTTTTTTGTTTTGTGCAAACCCAATCTGTGTTAACACTGATTCCAATGTTGAGTGGATAAGTTGCAGTGGTATTTGTGGAAAATATTTTCACCCCTCCTGTGTTGGCCTCGGTAAAAGATCAATTGTGTATCTAAAAGACTTCAAACTAATTTTTTTCTTTTATTGTGACGAGTGCAAGGGCATTTCGCTTTCACATTTAATGCTCGCCATAAAATGCTTGAGTGATACCACATCAAAAAACAATATAGCTTGCCAAAACATTATTTCAAGCCAATCTAATAAATTTGACATAGTTATAAAAAGTGTTGAAGAACTTTATTCCCAATGGCTAAATACCTCCTCCCTCTGTTTGGCTAAGCTAACGAAGATAGACAACCCAACTAACAAACTCCCGGAGTTAAGCTCTTCAAATCTGAAAAAAGCTCCCATAAGATTCTTTTAAATCCTATTGCTATACTTAAGAATGAATCTCTTGTTATGAAACTCAAATTCGTCTCATAGCATTTTTATTGTAAGAGCTAAGCATTTTTTAAATTTGAAAGTACTTAAATCCTATATCTAGATCTATTTAAGTCTCAGAAGTATCTCGTTATGAAATTAAAACTCTAAACGTCATTTTTAGTCTTTATAATCCCATAATAATACTTTAATGAGACTATTCATAAATAAGTTTTTTTCAAGATTCTAATAGGAGCTACGACGCCAGCTTTGAATATCAAACGAACAGATGTTATAGTTGAATTGTACAGTGCGTTCTTTTTGTTCACAAAACTTGCTTCTGTTCATGTTTCTATCTGATTGGTTATTTGATTGGCGGTGGAAGATGTAATTTTAGATTTCAAAGAAAAGTTTGATTGTTTTCTTTGCGAGCAAGTTTCTTTGCTCGATTTTTTGTTTTGTTTGTTTACCTAATTTCGGGGTAGTAGTGAATTTGATTATAAATATTATAACAACAATTTTTAGCACTGAAATATACTAAACAAAAAGCACACATTTCAAACTTAAGGTAGTTAATATTATTAAAAAGAGGAAACAATCTGCCGAAAAATCGATCTCAAAAGCATTATTTTGATAGAATTGATCGAAACAACCTTATTAATTGTACTAATGGAAATCACCATGAGTATCACATTATGTTTATGGTATATATATATATAATATATATACTGTTGTTGCATCGGCTGCCATCAGCTTTGGAGTGATTTAAATAACACCAAGCAATATCCAGTTAACTTTGATTGTTACTTTATTCGAAAAACTATTAGGTTATAATTTAGTTCCATTGTTTCAAAATGTTAATCTAACACAGTTATCGATTTTTTGCTTTCTCATTTAAATTTTTTAATAAAAGTTGGCAATTGCAATAAAAAGGAACGCCCCAAAGACAAATGTGTTGCGTTTGAAAGTTAAATGTCAAATTTAAGTCCCATAAGAGCATTTTAGCTCCCATAAGAAGTACTGTCTCTCAGAGAAAATTTATATTTACTGAGAGCGACACTTCTTAAGGGAGCTCAAACGTTCTTATGGGACTTCATCATCATTCAAAGATCTCATAGAGATGTTAAAACAAGAGTTAAAGTATTAATCAACAGCAGCCATGTTGCAATATGAACAAAATGTTTTCATTATATTTTGAGAGTTACCGTAGCTTAAAAAAAAATATTGTAAATGAATTATCATATTTGGTTTTCCATTCTGACCAAAACGTCATATTCATCTTGTTTTCTCTTATTTGCTTATGATATTAGTTGTATAAAAAATGGATTTGTATAACTTAGTATACAGCTACTATACCAGAGAAGAATGAGCGGGGACATTCTTTTTTTGTTATGTCATTATTTAAAATTTGTGAGAGCAGTATATTAACACGACACAAGTAAAATGGCATCTTTAAAAATCAGTTGTTTTTGTCAGTTTTTAATGATATTTGTCATTGGAAAATTTCAGAAAATCTTAATGATAAAGCGTCATATTTTGTACACCTCTAGATCCAATTTTTGTCATAAAAGCACGATAATGACAGTAATTGGAAAAAAATATGGTATGAATGATCGCATTTTGTGAATTGAAGAATTTAGCCTACATATGCCATGATTTTTACAAATATAATTCGTCAATTAACTTGTGAGATAAATACTCGCACCAAAAAACACATTATTTTTTGACATGAGAGAATCACGAACACACATAAAAACTATTCGCCTACCTTCTTCAAAAAAAGAAATTAAAAATGCGAAAGATATATGTTTTTTTAAGTTTACACACACTCGTTCTCTTTTTAACAACTTCTGTAGGAAGAGACGCACTCCCATAGGAAGAGTTCAGAGAGCTTTACTAGATTTACAAAGCGGCGTCTTTAATCGCATAAGAAGAATAAAACTCTTCCTATAGGATCAAGAGGCTCCCATAACTAGGCCATTTAAGGCTTTTAACAATCTTATAAGAATCTAGAAGAACTCCTCAAGAGTGCATTTAGCTCCCTAAAATAAGTCTCGTAGCGCTCTCGGAGCGTCTTATGAGAGGAAAAATGTTACTTGGGAAACAGTTGTGCGACCTCCAAAAATTGTCGGTTTCATTAAACGATTCGTCAACAGAATTAAAAAATGTTCTATCATCAAATTTGAAATCACTTCGGTCTGACATTGAGATCCACTTCCAAGGATCCTCAGCTAATACGGAATTTTCCCCAATTCTTTCCCAGGACCTGTCTTTACTCAATGGGATCTACAATGAAACTCTAAACGCTAAAACATTGTTGACAAGAGTGTCTGCAGAGCTTATTTCTATGGGGTATGACGTTAGCAGCAACTGTCAAAGTACGATGGAAATTCAGTGGGATATGGGATCCTTGAATAAACACTCACGGGAATTACGGCTCCTTTTAAATGATATTTTAGATGAACCAAAATCTCTTGCACCAACTCCGGTAACAGTGCACAATAATCTCTCTGTCCGTGATGAACTCTTAATTGCTGATATCGACACTGTGCCCCCTATACCCACCCACCGTGCAGTTCAATCGTCTTCTCCAACGTCACCCATACTACCAATTGACGCTGTACCTCTTATTCCCAACCAACGTTTTCATAAATCTTCTACACGTGAGTCGTCACCCACCCAACCAATACTCATTGAAAAATTCGGAACTACGTGGAATTTATCAGACTGGAATGAAAGATTAAGTAAGCTGAAATCAGCTAATATTAGCCAATATTTGCTTAGAAACGCTCCCTATTTTGCCGATGCATCCTGGGTTAAGTCTTTCTTTGAGCGTAGATTCGCCATAGCTGTCGAATGTCATCGTACGTCATCCAGAAGTTTTAAGATCGAGTTTCCTTCCAAGTACGACTGGATATTTCATCATCCCAATGGATCTCTTTGCCTCGATAACATGCGGCTGTCAACATGGATAAACAATCCTTCTAAATCTAAGTATAAGCTTAAGACTTCTCGCACTCCTAACCCTTCTAAACAAAAGAATGTTTCCCATACTACTGATCCTAATTGGACTAAAAAAGTGGGAGTTTTTCCCAACTTTTCACAGTTTATTACTAATATCTCCTCTTTTCAAAACAAACCAACTACATCCCTAAAACGTAAATCTCCACAATTTTCCCCTGCAAGACCCCCTGCAAAATGAGTGTCATTTGACCTATCTAACTCTAATACGTCTATATCCAGCGCTCCACCCTCCGCCCTTAAATACCCAAACTTCATTCACACCCACACTATTAACCCTTCACATTCTGGAACCCCAGCCACTTTCCCATCCAAAATGTATTCTTCGCCAACTGTGCCTCCTCCTCCTATCTTCGACCCAATGGTCCCTCCTAATGTGAAATTAACTAGTAAATTTGCTGACCCTACCCCAACGATAACTGACCTCGATGGACGTTACATTATGGCAAGACTTCGTGATCAAAAACTCTTTGAAAACGTTCGTTTGTACCTAGCTTATCTGTATGATAAATCTGATTCTGTTTGCATTGATGGCAAAACTAAGACTAACGTCATTGTCTCTATCCAAAAAGAAGGCCTTCCAATTGACCCTGTAGCCCTAAAAAGCATCTACACCCGGTATCATGAAAGTTTTAACATCTCACCCGCCACAGTAACAAACGACCTTCGAACATATGCCTCTCACATCAGCTACAAACGTACATCTTACCTTCAAAGCACTCGCAAAAATTTCAAAAACTATTTTCGCTCCTAACACAAATATAGAAACTGAAAGTACACCAAGTTTCTTATCCCTTTACTACCAGAACGTCAGAGGTCTTCGAACCAAAACTATGAACGTGTATCTTAACTCTCAGAAACTTCCTTATGACATCTTTGCCTTAACTGAAACTAACCTTTGTTCTACCTTCCTAGACGGCGAATTATTCACCTCCGATTTTTTTGTCTTTCGCGCTGATGGTCAGGACCATGAAGATGCCCCCTCCGGCCGCGGTGTTCTTATTGCCGTACACCAACGTCTGGACCCTACTCTAATTAAAATATCTAACGCTCCTTCTTGCGAATTTGTCTGTGCTTAAATATCTATATCTAATAGGAGTGTTTATATTTTATGCTGTTATATTCGTCCTTCTCAACCCGTCCAAGTATATCAGTTGGTTGTTGATGCGCTGGACTCTCTGTTAGACGTAGCTGAACCAGATGATGATTTCATAATTGTTGGAGACTTTAACCTCCCTAACCTGTGTTGGGTTCCATCCGAGGATGAATCATCGTTTGTACCTTCTAATCCTTCTCAAGAAAAAGAATCTCTTATAAGTGACCGTTTTTTTGACTGTGGTCTTTCTCAAATTAGTGGTGTCACCAACAATTTATGCAGGCAACTCGACCTCATTTTCTCATCTGACCCTTTTAACTCGGTGGTTACCAAAAGTACCCATCTTCTCTCCACCCTTGATCTCTACCATCCCCCTCTCGCTCTGACCTTTACATATGGTCATGAAACTATAACTAATGATTCTGAGAACTCCCTTTCGTTCAACTTTCGAAAAGCTGACTTCCTCAAACTAAACCGTCTTATCAATAATATTGATTTTAGCCTTTTCTTAAACAATAAAACCCCCATCGACATCGCTGTCTCTTTCTTTTACTCAGTCATCTTTGAGTGCCTCATTCAGTGTGTTCCTTATGCCCCTCGCAAAAACTGCTCATACTCCCTTCCTTGGTATAATAAGGAATTGCGAACTCTTCGTAACGCCAGAAACAAGCTATGGAAAACTTATCTAATATCTAGGTCTGTTTCAGATTTTTCCTTCTATCAGCAAGCTTCCTCTAACTTCTCCTATCTCTGTGAGTCACTCTACCATAATTATCTAGATGGAATGCAGATTAGTCTGATATCGGATCCGAAACGTTTTTATCAATTCATTAATATTAAGAAAAAATCTGATGGCTTCCCTTCTACTTTGAAATATTTAAATACTGCTTCTGCAGACCCTAAAATTATTAGTAACCTTTTTGCCTCCTTCTTCAGCCAATCATATAGTGACAACACATACGAACCCGACCGCGAATTTTTTAGTTATTTGAAGAACTGCCCTCAAACCTCTCTAGTCTCTATCGACATTAAGACTGATATTGTCACCAAAAAAATATGTGTGCTTAAAGATGACTTCTCTCCCGGTCCCGATGGCTTACCCGCCATATTACTTAAAAAATGTGTTAGTTCGCTTTGTAAGCCCCTAACAGCTTTATTTCGTCTTTCACTTTCTCAAGCTACTTTTACAAAATTATGGAAGGACTCCTTTATCTTCCCTATCCACAAAAAAAAGGTGCCAAGAACGACATATCCAACTACCGGCTTATAGCCAAACTTTCTTCTATCCCCAAGCTCTTCGAAAGCATTGTTTATGACTGCCTTTACTTTCACTGTAAGTCTATATTTTCTCCCCTGCAGCATGGTTTTCTTAAGGGTAGATCAACCACAACTAACCTAACGGAATTTGTATCTAGGTCACTTAATGCATTAGAGAAAGGTAAAGAAGTTGATGTCATAACCAGAGATTTTAGTAAAGCTTTTGATAAAATCTGTCATCAAACTATATACCTTAAACTCAATGCCCTTGGATTCCCTCCCTTTTTCATTTCATGGTTAAGATCGTACCTACAACAACGTCAATACAGGGTTCTCCGCAGGTTCTCAATCTCTTATCCCATCAACGCCACTTCAGGCGTCCCTCAAGGCAGTCACTTGGGCCCTCTTATCTTTGTCCTAACAATAAACGATGTTGAAAGTATAATTAGTGACTCATATCTGTCTATTTACGCAGATGATATGAAAATCATTAAGGTCATTTCTACTCCCGCTGACATTCGCTTACTCCAAAACGACCTAAACCTATTCCAAACATGGTGCGATAAGAATTTTTTAGAACTCAACGTTGCTAAATGTCAATCTATAACCTTCTCCCGTAAACTGTTACCCTCACCCCCCAGAACTTACTACTTTTGTAATGAAGCCATTCCCATTGTTTGTTCCATTCGAGACCTTGGAATTATTTGTGACAGTGAGCTTAACTTCCGTTCTCATTTCGATCAAATAATTAACAAAGCCAATTCCTCTCTCGGCTTCATAAAACGTTGGTCTAAAGAATTCTCGAACCCTTACGTCACGAAGTCCCTTTACATTACTTTCGTTAGGCCCCTCCTTGAATACGCTAGCCAAGTTTGGTCGCCATATCAGATCTCTCACTCCCGTAGAATTGAAGCTGCGCAACGTAGATTTCTTCGGTTCGCCCTCCGCGGCCTTCCATGGTCCGATAATATCATCTTGCCCCCCTATGAAAATCGTTTAAAATTGTTAAACTTGCAAACTCTTAAAAAACGTCGAGAAGTCGCTGATATAATCTTCGTGCACCAACTCTTAACGGGTACAATCGATTCACCAATTCTGTTGGAAATGATCCCGATCCATACTAACCCACGTAACCTCAGATCCGCTCCACTCTTCCGCCCCCCTCACCACCGCACAAACTACGGCTTCTTTGAACCGATTTCAAGAATGTTGCGTTTGGCAAATACTTCACAGTACACCTTTGACTTTCACATCAGTACATCCTCTCTCAGAAACTCTCTCTATAACTCCTAAAAAAAGAAAAATCACTTCCATAAAAAAGTCCTTCCACCCCCTGTCTTTTCCTCAATTATTTTAAGATTTATTTTTAAGTTTTTTCTTAAAACTGGTGGGTGGGCCTTCGGGCCCAAACCAATTAAAATAATAATAATAAAAAAAAAAAACCCACCATAGAAATAAGTTTCGCTTGTATTTAAGCTAAATAAATAAAGTCGCTGACCATCGACATCGAAAATGAAGTTCGCTACCAAGACAAACTGGTGCGCGGCATGGATGATGACATTGACAGAACGGCCAGCTTCCTGGGAACAATGATAACGCGAGTCATCCGCCTGTAGAAGCACGGTGGCACCAAACATATTATGTGTTACATATCGTTTTGTTCTTCTTGTTGTTCATGTTGTGATAAAACTTAGAAACTGTCTAAAGGCACGTAGTCACGTAAAAATTGAAATTGGCACAACTAATTCACGACTTATGACCATCAAATTATTGAGCGATAAAACATTTTAAATAAAAATTTTCTAACCCTTTTTGGGGGTGTTTCGCTTATTTCATACGAATTTGGCAAATAAGCACCAAAAACATAGAAAACATCGCACGACAAAATTGAAATTGCAACATCTAATTCGCGACTAATGAACGGCAAATTATTAAGGAATAAAGAAGCTTTTAACATTGTTTGGGGGGTGCTTCGCTAACTTCATATGAGTTTAAGAAATTAGCAAAAAAAAACATAGAAAACATTGCAGGGAAAAATTGAAATTGGCACAACTAATTAACGACAAATTATTGGACAGTACACCATTCAATGCAACAAGTTTTTACCCATTTTTGAGAGGGTGCTTCGCTAAGTTGACACCAAGTACGCAAAGAAGCAAAACAAACATAGCACGAACAAATTGAAATTGTCACAAATAATTCAAAACTCCCGAACGGCAAATTATTAAGCAGAAAAATATTCAATTTAAGCAGTTTTTACCCCTTTTTGAGAGGGTGCTTCGCTAAGTTGATATCAACAGGAAATTGGAGATTGGCAGAGGGCCAATTCTCGAAATTAAAACTGAATAATAATTTGAAAAATCGCAAAGAACAATAGAACAATTTCTTTATGTCACTACTCACGAGAACACGAAGCAAAATCACAAAGGGAAAGTTTTCAAAAACCAAAACTGATCAAGAACAAATAAAACGGTGGCGAGTCCCGCAATACCGGGAAAGAACGATTGGTCAGCGAAGACTTAACGGACTCGAATTTTGCCGCAAACTAGGCTACTACAAGTGGCTCGAAAGATCCTTGAAGTTTAAGGATTTTTCGAGTGAATTCAAAGACAAAAGAATATTTACCTCGAATTCACCACTTAGTCCTTAATTGTTCACGAATTTTAGCTATCCTCCGAGAAAATGTTTCTCCTCTATTCTCCTCAAGTAAACTTCCCGGAATTCCCAAACCAAAATTCATCACAAAATTTAATTGACTTAAAACTCAATTTTTAACTATAAAACGATAAAAAAAACTTTCGAAGTATTTGTCCAATTATATTCTCTTCCTTTCAAAGCTTATAAGTGCTTCCACAGCTCTCAAAAAAGTGACCATCAAGATGGCGGGCTTGACTCGTCCATCCAGCATCAACCATATTTCTATCCTCGTCAGACCTTAAAGCGTGGGGTTGTCATCCTGCAGCATTAGGCTAAGCCGCACGACGGAAATGCAATGAATCAGCCATCGTCGGAGGTCCTTTGCGTGCAAGGTGATGCGATCACCAATAGCTCAGTGGACGAGTCCAGCCTCTCTTAATCAATTCCTATAAGAAAAGGTTATCCCCATCCCAAACTGGCCCAGACTAAAATTGGAAGTAAATATTTTCTGGACGAACGAAGAACCAATGAAAGCTAAGTTTTTTTTAAAATGTTATTATTATAAGCCGTAGGCCTTCATGTAGAAAATAAAAGGGAAACATTGAAGAAGGAACAGCGGAAACATATCACAATGTGATTTTACTTTTGTGTAGAAGACACTTAGTACAAGTTAAATTTGAATTTATTGAAAATTTATGTTGGTATGAATATAATTCAAAAATCGTTGGACATGGGTCAATATCTTCATGTCACTCTCCTTACTCTCGGTGATTTCATAGACCAACTGTCCTACGAGCTTTTGTGGACCGTCCGTCACAGAAGTTTAGAAATTTCGATAGTTCAAGTACTATAGTGTGAACTACCTGTCATGCATCTCTAATATGAAACCTGTTAGTTGCATTTCCAAAGTACTAAAAGAGCAGGTCTTTGGCTGATTGACCAGGCTTCCACTGAACTCTTTCAATATTTTGGAGCAGCACTGATTAGCGGGAGAAGGACGGATAGGTAAAACTTGTTGTGGTAAATTTTACTGCAGTAAATCCCACCCTCACTTCCTCGGAAATGTGCTTACATTTCATAAGAACGGTAACACATTTCCAAAGATGTACCCATGATCGTACGGTATGGAAGAAGGATTTATATTTTCCTTCAGAAAAAAATTAAGTTAATTAGTTAGTTGACGAAAACGTTCAGCGATCTTACCTAGATCCTGAATATTCCCGGAACCTTCTCCCACAGTTGGTGCTTCCTGACCTGAAGTCACCATATACCTCCCAAAGTTCGAATAATATGGCGATACTTCCAAAACATCATGCTGTGACGTGCGAATGAAACACGCCACCGTGCTGAGGTATAAATCCCACGCTCTGTGGTTTTCAGCTACGTAAGCCCTCCACTTCGTCTTAAGAATCTGATTGATTCTCTCCGCAGGATTCGCCTGTGGGTGGTAATGGGCTGTAAATTTCAATTGTGACCCGTACGCCTGGCAAAGCGTTTTCAGTTCCTTAGATCGAAACTGGGGACCGTTGGCACACACGGTCACCTTTAGTATGCCAAAAAGAAGAAACACATTATCCTCAAGTTCCGTACAAATTGCCTTAGAAATAGCCGACCTCAACGCGAAAAGTAGTGCAAACTTCGTAAAGTAATCCACTACCGTTAAAATATATGTAATATGTAGGAAGTGGTCCTACCAAATCTATACAAATCTCCCAAGGTGATTTGATTCCTACCCTTTCCGTCATTAACCCAGCTGGCTTATCATTCACCGGCTTTACCTGTTGGCAAACTTTACAACTCCTAACGTATTTAGTTATATCGGCCCTCATCTTTGGCCAGTAAAACTTCGCCGCAACTCTCGCAAAAGTTTTCCTCACTCCCATGTTTCCTACTAAAGGACTATCATGGTTTTCCTGTAAAATCCCTAACCTCTCATTTTCCCCTATCACTCTCTTCCACTCCTGATTATTTTCATGAACTACTATATGGTTTGGCTTCACCAGTTTGTACAACTTCCCTTGTTCAATCCTCCAAGCCGGATAACTAAGTGGATTTGTATTGACTGCTGAAATCACTGTTAGACAACGTTCTCAAAGCGAATGGCTACTCCAAGAAACAAAGATCATGGAAGCTGATTTCGTCAAAGGATAAGGAAGATAGCCAATTAGACAAAAAAGAGTTCCTTTCATATGTAAGAGGTGTAACTGACAGGGTAGGAAAAGTCTTAAAACGATATGGTATAAAATCCATATTTTTACCACCTAAAAAAGTGCCTAATTACCTCCAATCACCAAAAGACAAATTCCCTCTACAAACACTTGGAGTATATTCGGTGCCCTGCAGTTGTGGGTCTTCATATGTAGGACAGACTCAGAGGAGTATTGCTACACGCTTAAAAAAACATATTAGCGCTGTAAGCAAAAAACAAAGAGAAGAAAAGTCCGCCATATGCGAACATATACTCGACCACCCAGACGAACACCACTGTATTCACTTTGAACAAGCTAAGGTTCTAGGGAACGAGCCGCATTACATTTATCGTCTGGTACGCGAAGCGATTGAAATTAAACGTCACCAAAATTTCAATCGGGACGACAGTTTCAATCTGTCGAGAACTTAGGATCCCATTTTAAACTATTCACGGTCGATCCAATTACCTCTTAATACCAACAGAGATGCAGTGAGCACGGTTTGCTCCCTACTTGCGATTCGCCAACAATAACAACAGCAGCATAGCCAACATCGCTTATAACATCTTCATGGCAGTTTCCCGGTGACCACGCTCAATATAATTTGAAGCGAAACGTTCGGGGTGAGTACTGCATTGAACTCGCTAAATGTTAAATATTTATTACGCGGCTAGTCCGGAAAATTAAAAAAAAATGTCTTCTGAAATCATTTTGAACACCCAAGGGTCTACATCCTCTTCCGAGATACCACCCAACTGCGGAACCCACCGAGAAAGCATGCCTGGAGCTACATGCTCTTTACCCATGCGATGCATACTTTAAAAGTCAAACTGTTGTAACCTAATGGCCCAACGAGCCAACCTACCCTGTGGATCTTTCAAATTACTAAGCCATACCAAGGAATAATGATCCGTTACGACTGTAAATCGAACATCTTCCAGATACGGTCGCAACTTCTCAATAGCCCATACTACAGCTAAGCATTCCTTTTCTATGGTGCCGTAATTTCGTTCATTCCTATTTAAAGACCTACTAAGGTAACAGACAAGCTTTTCCCCTTCCTCAAAATTCTGTGAAAGAACTGTACCGATCCCATAATCTGAAGCGTCTGTTTGAACGACAAAAGGTTGTTTTAAATCTGGGCATGTAAGTATGTAGTATAGTATAGGTGAAAGAGAGATACTGATGACGACGACGAGTGAGTCTAAAACCAACCGTCGAACAACGAACGTAGTCGTAGTACCGTGGATGAATTCTATTTAACTATAAACATTTTATTTTGAATTACTCTTAATATTAATAAAAGTTTGAGCTAACATAGAATAATAAATCTTTTATTTTGGATAAAAGATCCCTCAAACGGGGGCTCAACCGGGATCCTCCTTAAAATACAATAAAATTAATTAATATTCAAATTCTTTTATAAAAAAAATCAACGAATGACACTTTTGTTCACTGACTACATTTGGTCCCATAATTTCCCTAATCCGCAAGACAGCTATCACCAAAAGAAGAAAACGAAAGTTAAAGCTTAAAAAAAAAACTAATATTTCTTTACTGGAAAATAACTACTTCGCTCATTGCGTTGCGGTAGATTGCGGTTAAAAAGGGAAAGTAAAAACGAGAACGAATGAATGAACACTGAACAGTAACCAATTGTAGCACGCCTTCGTTGTTCTGTTTTCAATTAAAGAAGTCGTCCGCAAATTAAAATTAATATGAGTGCAAGCAGGGCCAGCCTAAGCCAAACTTGCGCCCTAAGCAAGATTTGTAGAAAGCCCTTTTTCCACATTACACAGGAGGCAGACTTTCAATGCGTAGGTCTAGTGGGATCTTTAATTTTACTTGAATGCAATAATGAAATTGAAGTTAGTTAGTGTGCAAGAAATAACTTAGCACAGTTCTGATGGATGCTATTTTGGGATTATTTGATTTGATTGGTTTGCGCAAAATCAGATTACATTTTCTTGCCCCTGGTAATGGGCCCCCAGACTTCACCGCCCTTTGCATTTGCACATCTTGCACATATGGTTGGTCCGGCCCTGAGTGCAAGACGAAGACGAAATTTGCAGAGGAGCAGTGGCTCTTTTAATAACGAAGAAATTCGAGAAGATGCAGAAACATTTTTGGATAATCAAAATGTGCAATTTAATATGGCAGATATTTTCGGCGTGGTTCGGAAATTTTCGGGAGATGAAGCCTCAAATGTAACCAAGTGCCTCGAAGAATTCGAAGGTTACGCGAACGCATTTAGTTGGAACTCTCTACAACGGTTTGTTTTTTGTAAAAAATCTTTGGTAGGTGCAACGAAACTTTTTGTAGATTATGAAGCTAAGCCGGTGTCGTATCAGCAACTAAAATCTGCTGTAACGAAAGAGTACGAAAGAAAAATATATAACTGTGACGTGCAAAGAAAATTGCGAGAAACGAAGAAGAGCGCCAATAAATCGTGTCGCGAATATTTGTATAGAATGATTGGTATTGCAAGTCAAGCAAACGTCGATAAAGTTTCCGTTTTTCGATATGTAACCGACGGCATTAAAAAATGTGCTGCAAATAAATTTATTCTATACGGTGCGCGTGCAGTAACAGAATTCAAAGAAAAGCTTATTACTAATGAACGAATAAAAACCGAAAGTGATACTTTAGTAAAAAAATCGCAATAATCATCAATCCCACTCAAAAAATAATGCTAAAGGCAACGGCTTACGAGGACGATTTTGTTTCAATTGTGGCTCTCAAAAACATGAGTTCCATATGTGTTTAGAAAAGGAAAAAGGTCCTAAATGTTTTGGTTGCAACAATTATGGACATAAACGACCTGACTGTCCGAATAAACGGAAAAGAACGGTAAATTGGTTGCAAAAAAACATATATGGTTCGACAGGTAGCTGTTAACGGGTTTGTAGTTAGCAGTTAAATTGATACTGGTAGTGATGTTTGCATCATCAAAAAAAAACATGTGCAAAACATACATCCTAATTATTTTGCAAAAGATTTTTCTTGTTCATTAGCAGGAATCGTAGCAAATGTAATAACCAACGGGATCTGTCGAGCTGATGTCTGTATCGATGGTGTAAATTTTGAGGACGTGGAGTTTTACATTGTGGATAACAGCCTTGTTAAACCAGACGTCATTATCGGTATGACTCTACTGAGCAAAGTGGTTCTTAAGATTGAACGTGGCACGTTTAGTATTAGTATTTCCAAACCTGGTGGAAAAATCAAGCAGAAACCTGTTGAGCACACCGATGACATCAATTGTTTTTTTGCTGCAATAGAAGATGGTTTATTTTGGGACAATAACGTACCCCTAATTAATCTCATTTACAGAGCAAAGAGGGATTTTATTGCTATACTATACTACACTCCAGCTAAACCGAAGAAGTCTCCCATTGCAATGAAGATAGTACCCATTAACGATGAACCCGTTTACAGTCCGCCGAGAAGATTCCCACCGAGGGAAAGAGACATAATAGACAAACAAATCGGTCAATGGATTCGAGATGTAGTTATTCGAGAGAGTGTGTCCGATTACGATAGCCAAGTCCTACTGGTGAAGAAAAAAGATGGAACGCACAGATTATGCGTGGACTACAGAGCAGTTAATTGAAAAACTCACATGGCAAGATTCAGATTCAGATGACAGAATTGGTTAAAGAGCGTGGAAAACTACAACTAAATGACTCCGCAAGAGCAGCTTTACGAGATTTGAAGAAAGCGCTTTTCACGAAACCAGTGTTGAAGATATTTCAGTATGGCATCTCCACGCAGTTGCATACTGATGCGTGTATAGGTACGGTGTGGTTTTGTTGCAACGTAGTGACGAGGATAACGAATTACATCCAGTCTATTATATGAGCCAGGGTACTACAGACTCCGAAAAAAATACACTAGCTAAGAGTTGGAAGTTTTAGCAGAGATTCAAGCCGTTAAGAAGTTTCGGATTTATCTGATTGGACAAAGCTTTAAGGTGGTGACTGATTGCAAGGCTTTCGAGAGCACGATGAAGAAGAAGGATCTTGAAACAAGGGTGGCCAAATGGGCGCTTCTTCTTGAAGAATACGATTTTTGGGTGAAACATCGAACTGGAACCAGTATGCGACACGTCGATGCGTTAAGGCGCAACCCTGTGGTATTGTGTCTTAGGGAGGATAACGACTTCTTGAAAAAATTAGCCAATGCTCAGAAACAAGATGAAGGTTTAAATGCGATTCTCGAAGCAATCAAAGAGGGTCCATATAAAGATTTTGTGGTTTATCATGGTTTACTTTGTAAGAATATTAATAATTCAGCCATACTAGAAGCTCACGAAAAGGTCATTTTCATGCTCAAAAGGTGAAAGTGCTTTTGGAGAAAGATTTCTTTATTCCTGGTTTTGATGGACGCATTGAACGATGCGTTTCCAGTTGTTTCAAATGCATCTTAGCAGATAGAAAGCGAGGGTGAAAGCGATGGAATGCAGAAGGTTTATTGCACCCGATCCCTAAAGGAGAGATGCCACTTTCGACATTTCATGTTGACCATTTAGGACCGATTCCGGAGACGGTACAATCATGAATTGTACGCAATCTACCTTGAATAAGATATCGTGACAAAAATTAAGCTCGGTAGACTCCGGTGGGCAGGGCACCTAGCTCGCATGAGCGAAGAGGAACCTGCTCGGAAAGTTCTTTTGGGTACATTCTATGGTAGACGACAGCGTGGTAGACCATGCTTGCGCTGGAGAGATGGCGTAGACCAGGACGCCCGGAGCCTTAGGGTGCGCAACTGGATGGCGGCGGCTCGAGACCGGGATGGGTGGAGTGCCTTGTTGAAGGAGGCCAGGGCCGGACCCTGGTTGTCGAGCCGATGATGATGATGATGATTTAGGACCGATTACCGATACCAAGTAGGGTTACAGATATATTTTTGCATTCGTGGATGGATTCACTATATTTTGCTGGCTTTTTCCAACAAAGAGTCTTAGTTCCGAAGAAGTGGTGCAGAAGATGGAGGTCATAGCTGAAACGTTTGGATATCCGCACAATATTGTTACGGATAGAGGTGGAGCTTTTGTTTCAAACAATTTTCAAAACTACTGCAAGGACCACTATGTGAAAATACATGCTTTTACAGTTGGTGTGCACCGAGGAAACGGTCAAGTTGAGCGTTTGCATTCAACTGTCATATCATCTTTGACTAAATTTTATATGGATAATCCGGAGAAATAGTATCAGCATTCGAAGAGTCTCCAGAGAATACTCAACTCAACGTATCACCGATCGATTAAAACGACGTCATTTCAATAAATGATCGGAACAGAGATGAAGACAGGTGATCTGGTAGCTATAGAACGAGTAAAATTTGGCACTGGCCTCAAAATTAAGCCTTTAGTTTTTGGACCGTACCGCATCGCAGCAATAAAGGCTTTGACAGATACAATGTACAGAAGGAAGGTGAGCACGATGGGCCAAAATTAACTAACACAAGTGCCGACAAATGAAGTCTCTGCGAAACTGAGGCAGAAGAAAACGATGCTTTGTTTTTGAGCGATGAAGATGCTGATGTAAACAACCAATTTGAGGCAGATTTGCAATTGAATGACCGAGTGTAGTATAGGTTAAATGGAGATACTGATGACGAGTCAGTCTAAAACCAACCGCCGAACAACGAACATGGACGTAGTACCGTGAATGAAGTCTATTTAATTATAAACGTTTGATTTTAATATTAATAAAACTTTAAACTAATATAGAATAATAAATCTTTTACTTTTGGAGAAAAGATCTGAAAAGTATAGGTGCTCTCACCAAAAACTCTTTTGCCCTACTAAAGCTATCCTCACATTCTTGAGTCCAATTGAACTTCTTATTTTATTAAACAAATCTGACAATGGCCTAAGTGACTCTGCGAAGTTTGGTACAAAACGTCGGTACCATGAAACAATCCCTATAAAACTCCTAACTTCTTCCTTCTTCCACATTTCTCAGTGCCGGAATCCTAACCATATTATCAACTTGCTCTGGATCTACATGTTAACCATTTCAATCCACTACATATCCTATTTAATTTAGTTCCCTATCGATGTGTTCCTGCATTGCCGGGGAGACAGGATAATACATTTATTTTATTGGCTCCGCCGAAGCGACGTCCTAATTGTATGCTCGACTTATATTGTACATCTTAAGCCTTCAGGCATCTTTCTAAAAGATTTTCCAATTAAAGAATCTAAAGTTTGTATTTCCCTAACACTCAAAACTGGACCGTCCTGTTCCGAAAAATACCAAATACGAGAATTCAAATCCGGGATAATACCCGACAGCGCCCAAAAATCTGCACCGAGAATCACCGTATGTGGTAAAGAGGGAATGATAGACAGTCTATTAAAACTGCCCTATCCTCAACTATAATTGGAAGAGAGATAATCCCTAACACTTCGGGTCCTGTTCCATCTGCCAAACAAATGCTGTGAACAGTGTCTTCCTTTAATGAAAGCCCTAAATTTTGGAAGATGTTCTATGCATCCCTACCTATTATGGTTCTAGAAGCTTCTGAATCTAATAGACTCAAAAATCTTTAACCAAAAATGCTAACAGTTCAAAATGGTCTCCTCTCACTAACGTTCACCTCCAAAGTAAAACCTAAATGAATCCTATCTGCCAACTGGCTACGAGCAGGCAACCCTATCAACGTCTTCGGACTTCACGCCCTGCTGGCTTAGGAGTCCATTGCCCATTTCCCGAACACCTTCTACACGTTTGCGTTGTCACACCTGCAGCACCACAACCGAAACAGTGCCTGGGAGCGAACACCTATTTGCAAATAGCCTGATCCATTGCAATTGAACATCTAACAGAAGAATGAGATCGGGATTGGTTGAATGTTTGGGCCTGACGAGCTGTTACGTTGTTTTCCAAAACAACCGAAACGAATGGAGTTCCGACACCAACGTATGCTAGATCCGGTTCTAGCAATGTCCTATTACTCCTAACATTGGGTGGGGGAACATAAGGCTAGGTGCGTACATGCAATTTTTCCGAAACTGAATAGTTTAATCACTAGTTGATCGATGATCGCGCAAATGAACAACTTAAAAATCAATGACCGAGATAAATCAACACACAGACAACATTTTTCTTTCTCTCAATTTCTATTCCTATTTCAATTCCTATTCTTAAAAAGGACAGAACGGGATAAATATGTACATGCATTGTTTGAAAAAAAAAACAACAATGTCAAATCCAAACGAACACATGAGAAGAATATGTTTTGAGCGTGTATACTACTTAGCTCGTCACACTTAATAAAATAATATTGGAATGCAATACACCAATACACACATCGCCGAGAAACTATTTAGTTGCATGTGCGCGCATCTACGTTTAATCACGTAGGACTCAGATATTTTTTTCAGTTTTAGCAACAGTTCAATCTACGCAATCAACAAATGAAAGAGAAAACCAATGTAATTGGGATGTAAGGCTGTTCTCTTCCCTCTGAATTTTTGGTGAAAAGAAAATATTGACTGCAACGATTTTCTCTCTTGCACTCAAAGAAAAATGTTTAACTATTTAGTTAGCTCAATAACAAATAATTCGGTGTGACACAAACTGAGGAACTGATTTAGGGATATCGTTTAATGTGCCAAAACACAAACTTGTTAGTTGCTCGGACTGACGAATGAATAGTTTTTGCATGTGCGCGCACTCTCATACAAGTCCATGGTAGTCACTTGAGCAACCAAACTGTTGCGAAACTGAAAGTTGCATGTGCGTGCCTAGCCTAAACCTCCACATTTGCCCTCACTGCTTCCAAATTTCTACCTAACGCAACTAAATCTGAAACGCAACTTGGCTACGCCAACCCAAGTTGAGTTTGGTAAAAAGGTGTCAAATTCTTTTGAATCATTGACAATTTCCTTTTTTCCGAGATTGGATCGGTCAACCTTCCAAATAAGTTTTGCATCGTAGCAACGTAAACTCTCATCAATTCATCCTTCCCTTGTGTGCGGTGCCTTATCTCCTCAAGAAGTTGGTCGCCGGCCGTAAGTAGGTGGCAAGAACTCGAGTTTCAACTCCCTAATGAGTTCCGACCACGAATTGACCGAAATCCTATATTCTGTTCAACAAAAATTGTCAGTACAAGGAAGATAGGACGTTTGCCTCTCAGTCTGGTTACATTGGCTTGCATAAACCTGTCCCTCTTTAAAGCTCTCACAGCGTTTCCGTAGCTTAAATTATAAAAAAAACATTTCACACTTCAAATACTAAACTTCTCAAAAGCTTCAAATCCCAAAAGTTCCTTAATAAAATATACAGAAAAAACTCTTGAAGTTGCTTAAAATTGGGAAAAGTAACTGTTACATACATCGTAGATGACAACGACGAGCGCACGATCGTTGATCAGTATCCCTTCAGCAGTGGGATAAAATGTTCATGGTGAAGTGTACGACTTTTTGCGAAGAATTACAACAACAATTCGTATTCGTAAGTCAGTGGCTTGCTAATTTTGTAAGTGCCATTTTTCCCAATTCAGTGTTGTAAGCATGCATCAGGCGCTACTGCTTTGGAAACAGCTCTCCCATAAGCCCTGTACTGACAATTTTTGTTGAGCAGAGTATAATTGCCCTAAACCAAATTAAAGCTTTTCCTACGAACAGCTCCACAGCTGCTTTAAAAAGTTGGATTTCCGACTTCTTCATCTCTCCAACCCTTTCCGGGAACCGGCAATTACTCTTGAACTGAGTTTACCTCTCTTGACGATCGACTGGAACCGGCATATTGCTCAACCCACACGCACGCAAACTTATCTATTAGTGGCGGTAGCCTCACACGCCATGAGACAATTTCATGTCCTCAGGGGAACTGGCTTTTCTTTCCTACACCCTCAAACACAAGCGGGAATAGGTAAAAAAAGAGAAGACTATATCGCCACACGCAACTCGTCGTCGGGAGTTTTCTTTTTTACTTAATTTACTTTGATAGGAACATCTACATAACTTCGTAGGATGGTACAAGCAATTTAATAAAAAGCGTATATAAAAGAAAAGCATAATAAGGCACTCTAAATAAACAATAAATCCTCTGTGAGATAAAATTTCCCTCTTAATTTCTTTTATTTTTCTTTACTTTTGGCACTTATTTCACTTCACAACTATATCTTTGGAAGAACTCCAACCATTGTTGCATTTACATGAAAATTATTTTATAAGCGGATTTATTTATAATTATATAAACCCTATAGTACTCTCATGGAACAGAATTTTTTGTTACAAATCCGCCGCTGCGTTGTGTTGTAAAGGGTTTTTCAACAGGGACGCTACAAAAGTAGAGCAACAGGGATAGCAAACGACGCCATATTATATTTGCCGCTCTTTTGACATTTCTCTTTAATAAGGTTTTCCATTTCTTGATGGAAAGATATAAGAGCCAACAACGAGTCGAAATTATTAAAATTTACTACCGAAATTCGGAGTCAGTGGCCTCAACGTTAAGAGCGCTACGTCCAATTTATGGTCGTCATAATCGTCCTAGCAGATCAAGAATTGAGCGTCTAGTGGAAAAATTTGAATCCACGGGCACAGTACAAAATGTTCCCGTGCCAGTGAGACGAAGAAGTGCCCGTAGTGTCGAGAATATTGCTGCCGCTGAGGCTTCAGTTGCAGAAAGCCCAAATGTGTCTCTCAATCGTCGTTCTCAAGCGTTGGGCATCTCTGTGACGTCGTTGTGGCGAATTTTGCGAAAAGATCTTGGCCTACATCCTTACAAGATTAAATTGAGGCAAGAACTGAAGCCGCTTGACCACCAGAAGCGTCGTATGTTCGTGAAAAATCATCTTCAGCGATGAGGCTAATTTCTGGCTGAATGGCTTCGTCAATAAACAAAATATGCAGTATTGGTCAGGCAGCAACCCACACGTACTCCATGAGTCATCATTGCATCCCGAAAAAATTACGGTTTGGTGTGGTTTATGGGCCGGCGGCGTCATTGGGCCGTACTTCTTTCGCGATGATCAAGACCGGCAAGTTACTGTGAATGGGGATCGCTACCGTTCAATGATAACCGAATATTTTCGGCCCCGATTGGATGATATGGACTTGGAGGACATGTGGTTCCAACAGGACGGCGCCACAAGCCACGCAGCGAATGCCACAATCAATTTATTGGAAACCAAGTTTGGAGAACGTGTTATCTCACGAAATGGTCCAGTCGCTTGGCCGCCTCGGTCGTGACTATTTCCTGTGGGGCTACGTCAAGTCTATGGTCTATGTCAACAATCCAGCGACGATTGATGAACTTCGTACGAATATCGAACGTGAAATTGCAGCAGTATCGGCCGATTTATGCTTGAAAACCGTCGAAAATTGGGTTCAGCATCTGGACTTCTGCAAGCGTGCCCGTGGTGGTCATGCAAAAGAAATCGAATTCCATACATAATGGCATCAAACGCACTTTCACAGGAATACAAAATTTTATTGATATCCAAAGCCGTTTTGTTTTATTAAAAAAAACTTTTGTAGCGCTCTTATTGAAAAACCCGATAGTTGAAAAAATTGACGATTGCAGACTGTGAGCAGAGGTAGGATAGCAAACGAGAACAAGTAAAAAGAAAGAAAGGATTGTATTATTTTCAATTATTATATTAATAAAGGGAGTAAGGAAGATAGTTAAATCAGCTGTTGGCGTCATGAAAAAGACAACAATTAGGAGTAGAAAATAAAATTTTGTTTCATAGACTTATTCAACGGGTTTGACGTTTCTCTTTGAAGAATAAATTTTTTGTTTTCTATAGACTATGGGTATATGTTTATATATAATTACATTATGATTTTATTTTTCTGCACAATTTGAATTTGTTTTTAAATTTTCAGTTTTGTTGATTTCAGTTGATTTTCAAAGCAACGTTGTTAAATTTCACTACAGCTTAGTGGAATACAACGTTGCTACATTTTGAATTATGGTGCATAGCTAAGTAGTACCTGGGAGACCGAGCTTTGCTCGGGATCATAGAAATTTGACATGTGAAAGTTGTAACTTACCGTAGGAAAATTTACGCGTGAAAATATAAAATTTAATGAAAGAAAATTCAATTTTTATGAAAAATAAACAAAGAGTTCTGTAATGAAAATGTGTTGTCTTTTTATATTTCATTGCGTTGGTACTGGAAAAGTTCATGGGGCACTTAACATCTTAGTTACGGCCTGAGACATTTTTGGTGAGAAAAGTTTACAAAAATATACGGAAATACCCTCGCACGAAACTATTAACAAAAAAGCGTTACATTTTAATGTTACAGGTGCTGCCTTCACTACAGTGGACATTTATATTTATAGGGTTGCTGATTTGTATCTTATTAAGGGGATGGATTGAAATTTTTGTGGATGATGGTTTAAAATTATCAAAATTACCTTTTTGATCGATTAAGTACAATTTCGTTATTTTTTAGAAAATTTATTTTTTAATCGTAAAGGTTAAAATCTTTAAACAAAGTTCAAGTATCAGGCTAGGTGTGGACCTATATAAAAAGTATTGGGTAAAGCCGAAATCATGATTGTTTTGAAGGATCAATTTTGCAGCTTTTAATGTACGCCTATATCAAAAAAACTCATCTTCGCTCTATCCCAAGTAATCACTTTATAGTAGATATATAACGGGTGATTTTTTAAGAGGTTTAGAACTTTTTTAAAAAAAAAAACACAAAAAATTCGAAAAAATGAATGAAATATTTATTTGAATCGATAGTTTGAACCTTGCAATTTAATGTTTAAAGATAATTTCATGCAAATGTTGACCGCGGCTGCGTCTCAGGTAGCCCATCCGCTGAGTCCAATTTTGGCATACTCTTTCACACATATCGGCCGGTATCTCACGAATGAATGCATGGATGTTGGCTTCCAGTGCGTCAATCGAAGCGGGCTTGTCCCTATAGACATTAGCCTTGACATACCCCCACAAAAAATAATCTAATGGTGTCAAATCGCACGATCTAGGCGGCCAATTGACCGGCCCGAAACGTGAAATGAACTGTTCACCAAACTCGCCTCGCAATTGCGCCATTGTTTCGCGTGCTGTGTGGTATGTGGCACCGTCTTGTTGAAACCACATATCATGCAAGTCAAGAACTTCCATTTCGGGCAAAAAAAAGTTTGTTATCATCGCTCGGTAGCGTTCACCATTGACAGTAACGCTGCGATTCGCATCATCTTTGAAGAAATAGGCCCAATAATGCCGCCGGCCCATAAACCGCACCAAACAGTGGCTTTTTCGGGATGCATTGGTAGCTGTTGCAATGCTTCTGGCTGATCTTCACTCCAAATGCGGCAATTTTGCTTATTTACGTACCCATTCAACCGAAAATGAGCCTCATCGCTGAACACAAGCAGCGCGCGATGAACATTTCGAACCGAGCACGAATTTTGATAGTAAAATTCAATAATTTGCAAGCGTTGTTCATTTGTAAGACGATCCATGGTTAAATTGCAAACCAAACTGAAGCTGTTTGACAGTGACACAAGGTACTAAACACACGTCAGCTGTCAAAACCAGTGTTGCCAAAACCAAACCAGCTATAAAATCACCCGTTACAAGAGCCAACAGCAAATTTTCATACTTTGGGAGTGGATAAATAGCAAAAATATGTGTATGAGCATCAATCTTTATTAAACCCATTTATATAGTTTTTCGAAAATCTGAAATTTCTTATCAACTTTTGCATTTTTAAAAAGAAAATCAAATTAATAACACATGGTTAATGTCCTTAGTCCTTCCATAAATTTTTTTTGCTGATGAGAAAAAACTGAAAATGTCATCCAAATCTTAAGCGCCGTTCCCGAGAAACCAAGAAATCATAAAAGTAGGCGTGTCAGTTGGTAGATTTTCCTGAAGCAAACTTTTTCATTTTTTCTTCGTGCATAAAAATAAACTCGGAAAATTTCACTAAAATAGTTTGAGTATCGTTTCCGAGGAACTTGGAAATATGAAAAGTGGGCGAGGTAGTTGCCGTATCTAACTCAAAACATTTTGAAAATTTTGTTCTTGCTCATCAAACCAAACTTTGAAATTTTCATTCAAATTATTAGAGCCGTTTCCGCAAAACCAATAAATGATAAGAATGAGCGTTCTAGTAGGTGGATTTTAATAAAAACAATTTCTAAATTTTCTCTTGACATTCCAACCAAAACGTTTGAGCCGTTTCGAAAAAACCAAGAAATCATAAAAGTGGGTGTGGCAGTGGGCGGATTTTCCTAAATAATACTTTTAATTTTTTTTCTCGTTCTAAGAAATAAGTAAGAAAAGTAGGCTAAATTATGACATATTTAAAATTTTTTTTTGCTCGGTTAAACCGAAATTTTCATCCAAATCATTAGAACCGTTTCCGAGCAACCAAGAAATGATAAAAATGGGCGTGGCAGTGGATGGATTTCAGATAAAACCAATTTCATAATTATTTCTGGCCCACGGAAACAGTCTTAAAATTTCAAACAAACCGTTGGAGCTGTTTCAGAGAAACCAACAACTCATAAAAGTGGGCGTGGAAGTGGGCGGATTTTACTAAAACAATTTTTTTAAATTTTTCTCTTGCACAAAAGAACAAACCATGAGAATTTAATCGAAATCATTTGTGTCATCTCCAAGAAATAGAGATATTTCCTAGAAAATATGATATAAAAGAGTGTGCGTGGCAGTGGGCGGATTTGACTAAACTATTTTCTTATTTTTTTCTAGTGCATTAGAGCAAACTGGAAATTTCATCAAAATCGTTAGAGCAATACCGAGTGGAAAGATACAAACTAATACCCTTTTGCGCACGGCACCAACATAATCTTGAATAAAGATGTTGTTATTATCATGACATTTAAACCTAAATAAATCCAAATCTAATATCTACACAATACAAACTAAGATACCACGTAGCAGACGATCACGCATCCTTCGCATAAACAAGCAACAAAGAAATCTTATCAGCACTCTATCTCACACTTCCCGCAGGACTTACTTCTTTTTGTATCATGTTATGCTGCGTGTCGTTTTTCATAGAATAACAATTTAATGTTAATTTAGTAATTTTAGTATTTTAATTAAAAAAAATTATTTTTGTATTAATAAATAAACGTTACTCTTTAATTTATACTAGTATCGCCTGTGGTCGAAATTCGACCAGCCCTACTTCCCTACTCATTGTAAGAAGATGTAGAGTACATAATTCGGAACGAAACAACAAATATTGCGTCTAAGCTACATGAAACGCGTTGGAAGTCAACTTTTGGTACACTACGCTCGGGTGTTGACAAACAGCCGTGTGTGTGAATTTGTTTTTTTTGTATACTTTTTGTATAGGGAATCCATTATTCATTTTTACATGTAAGTAGTCGACGGATTCATATAATCTCTTCTGATGGCACTTCTTATTAATATTAGCTTTCAAATGGTATATTTTTTATTGTCTGGCGTTCGGTTAACGTATTAATATAATGATATACACAAGAATAGCTCGTTTTAAGTAATAAGATACCCAATTTTCAAGTATAGTAGAAACATAGGTATATTTAATAGATTTTTGGTAGGCTTTTGTTATTCAAAAAGAAGGAAATTGGAATTTTGAAAAACAAAAATAATATTAATTATGTAGGTATTATAGTGCAGTCAAATGGTAGTTTAGCTTTGCGATATATCGCAGTCCAGTGAAATTTTAACTGAAGGTAGGGGGTATCACCAGAACACTGCCACTTATTTTTCCTTCTCATTTTCCATAAGGGTTGGCCGCCATTTTGAATTTGGAGCAGTTTAAAAGTTAATGCAATCATCTCGGTAAATATTAGTTTAAGAGAAAAAAAAAACCAAGCCAAAAAATATTCAAAATAAAATTTGCAACAATTTATGTTAAATACGTTTTTCTAAAATCCTGCATATTTTTTAAGATATAAGCCTTTGGTTAACTTCAATTTAAGAAATCTATTGAAAAAGGTAAATTTCTGTCCAAAAACGAAAAATATTTTGTACCTAACTAATTATACAATTTTCAAAAAAATTAAATTTAATTATTTTTTTTCGAAAAAAAATAGCTTTTATAAGTATGTACATATGTATGTATACAGTGTATGTATATGTATGAATATAGGCAATTTCGCGAAATTTGAAAAAAATCAAATGTTTTTTTTTGGAAAAAAATTGCTTCATCAGCAGAAAATTTTTCAAAAATTAAAAAAAAATAAATTGGGCTTATCAATTTTGAAAACCTATATGCACCTAAAAAGTATTTTCAAAAAAAATAAAGTACATTTTTCCGAAAAAAAAATAGTTTTTGTGAGTAGACAATATTTAAAAATTAAAAAAAAAAAAACAAAAATTTGGTGTTCCAGTTTTAAAAACCATTTCAAATACAATTTTTCAAAAAAAATTAAGAAAATATTTCGAAAAAATTAGTTCTTATAAATATATCTAGACAATTTTTATAATTGCAAAAAAATCGAAAATTTTCTGTTTTAGTTTACAAAAACAATTGCAATACTCCTAAAAACTATTTTTTTAAATAAAATTAAGTATGTATATTTTTCAAAAATAAAAATTTCTGAGCATAAAATAAAAATTTAATATCTCAAAATGAACTCTTAAACTTATTCGCAAGCAAATAATCCCACTCAAAAACCCACTCAGTCGTATCTTACTATAAGAAACAAACCAACCTTTATCCCCAATTTGACTTAAAAAAGGTTAAACTTATAAGAAAAAGTAAGACATGGTTAATACATTTGTTAATTGTTCAGCATTTCATATTAATTTCTTACAAAAATTTAACTAAATTTAGTATTTCTAACTTGGTTTATCAGCATGTTTTTATTAAATTTTAGTCCAATGCAGAAAAATAAGTGTCTTGTTTTAACTTTCCAGAAAATTGATAATTAATTTTCAAGAAAAAACCAAACTAATTTTAATTTAACTATGATATGTTTGTTCCTTAAGGTCTTAACTATAAATTTGACTGATAAATACCTAGAGGCACATGAATTTAAATATTATATGAAGAATTGATCGGAATAAATTCATCAGATGTTAGGCAGGTATGATGGTAAATTTAAAGCTTTTCAAGTTTCAGCTCAGTCGGATTATTATTTCTTGAGTTTTTTTGATGTACAGACCAATTTATAGAAAAGTTTAAAAAAATTATTTACGTGCACTTCTGATTCAACAACAAATACATTGTCTAAGTTTCAGCTCAATCTGATGGTTAGTGTTTGAATTTTACAACAAAACGAACTTGATTTCACAAAAAATCTTAAATAGAGCCATTCTAATAATGAAATAAATTTCAGCGAAAAACCTACCCAAAATAGTGTATAACATCCTTCGCTTTAAAATTCAAACAAAAAGTATTTCGATTCCTATGGTGGGCATGTAGAAAGTTTTTCATAATAAAATTGGATTAAAGCTCAGCACCACTAATAAGGAGGAGACTGATGATAGGTGGCTTGGCACCCCTTGAAATAACTATATCTCTAGCCAAATAAGCGAATTAGAAATTAATTTGTAAACAATTGGTGGTAGCACCTTTAAGTTGTTGTTCAAAAGTTTTCACTTAAAACAAAATCCAGTAATCCAGTTTGAATAATTTGCACGCATATTACAAATTTCCTTTATTTTCATACTACGTCCCAGCAAGGTATAAAAATCAAACCTTTTTTCTTTATTTTCGTTCTTTCTCTACCAAAAAAAAAGAAAAAGAACACGTTTTCCCTTTTGTATAAAAAATGATATAAATAAAATAGGTTTTTTATCCTATCTTCATTGAACTCCCATACATTTTGTATAAGTTCTTCTCAATATTCATTTTTATTTTAACCTACACTAATATTTTCTCTCTCTCTCTTATTTCCTACTCTTAACTGCCTGAACACAATGGAGACAGAGCTGCACCTAGAGCTGCAGAAGGCCTCGCTGTCGAAATATTGAATACATATAATTCCAATGTTGCGAACAAAGATTAGCCACATGAAAATGGGAATCCCCGGCACCCATTTTAATTTGCCAACAAGCTTGAACTGTCGGATATCAGTTAAAAAATGAAAATTTGTGTATAAAAACCTCACGCATAGACAGTAGGGATCTTCAGATACCTGGCTAAATTGTTGTTGCAATTCACATCTATTCATCGACGCGGGATGAAATTGCAAATACAAAAATGTAAACAAATGGGTTGTGGAGGGTGAAACGTACGAGCCGCAGCTGCAAGAAATCACCAACTTTTAACTTTTGCGTGCAGCATTTTTGACATTTCAAAATTGATGAAGGCGACCATGCCCATTTCAACTCGATGAGTGTTTATATAGGGGTTGAAATGAGTTTCACAGTCTCTTCAATTTGTCATGTTATGGCTATCAGTGCTTCTGCAGTCAGAATGTCAGAAAGCTTTAAAGCACCTACGGCACATTTTGACAACAATTGCAACTACAGCTCCAGCTGCAGCATTCTATTGTGTTCAAGCAGTAAGGCTGCACACTCAATTCTGCACAGCCCTCCTCAAAAAAACGGTTTGTCCAGGAGGCGGTGCGGTCCTCTTCATAATAGTACTATTAAAATATATTTACAATGCTCCAACTTACCGTCGGCTTTTTCTGAGCTCAAGAAATTCCAAACGATAAAAATTGAGAGTTGCCAAAAGTACTTCTTTAAACTATACCCTACAGAAAGTTTTTTTAAGAGTATATCTCTACTTTTTGTGATGGTTACAAAATTCTCTTACAAATATAGTTAACTTTAGTTAGAAAAAGAACGCACCAAAGTGGATGCGTGGTGATTCTAATTTCCAAAATAAATTGAGCAGTTTTGATGGTTTGGTGAGCGGGGGGTCAAACACGTTATGGACACCCTGCTCTATATTACGTATATAACATAATATTTCAAGTAAAAACTTACTTAAACTTACAGTAACCTTTTATTTATTTTGCGATTAACTTTATGGTGGACCCAAAATGTTTATTCAGAAAAAGCCAAAAAACTATTTTTTCGAATATCTTTTCAAAAAAATAGTTGTCGTAGTAGTGCACATTTGGTGTTAAAAAATATGTATGTGTTATACGTTATACCTGATGTTCAAGGGAAAATTTAGTCATCTTCAAACAACCATATTGTACTTCTTTCTAACCAATCATGATAGATTCAGAAAAACTTATAATTGAAAATTGATGATCAAGTTGTTTAAGTAGTTAAATTCTCCATTTCCCAGTTTTTTTTTTTTTTAATTTGATTTTTATTACAGCGCTTTTAAAAAAATATTTCATAAAATTAGGTCATTTTTCAATTGCCTTTATATTGCTATTATATTGGGGGGAGGGGGAAAGGATTTTTTTTAGAGGGAAACAAATTTAAAGCAAAAAATGTTACAGGGTGATTCGAATAAGGTATGTCAAAAAGCTAGATCGTGTTGATTGGGTCGAGACATGACAAAAATCTCATAAGAGGGGGGTCTTTACTCCCCGTTTATCCGGGAAGGCCAATTTTCTAAAAAAAATATTAAAAACAACGGTAATACTTACAATAGTATGCTATAATTTTTTGTTAAGCTTGAAATCTCTTTTTAGTTACTTTATTTACTTTTTAAATAATGTTTTTTTAGTGAACAGTTTTTGAAAAAATAATTTTCAATCTCAACATTTTGAAGAAAACAACTTTAAAAATTTTGTTCAAAAGCTTACGTTAATCAGTAGTATTTTTGTTTTTAATATTAAGTGCTCTTATTAGTTTTTTTTTCAAACGCCAAAAACCCGACGCTAAAATCTCTTCTGGTTCTTTAGAAAATTGAAAATAGCTCTAAAGATCCTATTTCCACTACGTAGGTAGTAAAGTAGATTTAGTTATTTTCAATTTTCTCAAAAAGTTCAAGACATTTAAGCATCCAGTTTTCTGTTTTTGACTTAACATATATAAGAACATTGAATTTTTGGATTTTAAAAATAAAAATAATAATTAATAACGTACAGAATTTTTTTTCAGTTTTTTTAACATTAATTAATTAATTAATTTTTCAAATACTGTTCCTTAAAACAACTTAATTTAAAAAGAAAATAATAGAAAGAAAGAGTTTTCAGTGTTTGACCTTGAATTTCACAAAAAGTATTCAGTCAAACAAGTTGATTTAAGACGCGCGTTAATAAGTGGAATTTAAGCTTTAAGAAAAGTTATAACGGAATATAGTAAGAGTCGCTGTGTTTTGAACCAACCCACATACTTAAGGTTTTTTAAGTATCTTATGCATTCACCCTGTATATGTACCTAAAAAAAAATTTTTTTGAAGAGCAAAGAGAAGCAGGACGGTTAATGGGTACATGTACAGGAGTTTACAGTTTATGATAAAGTAGTGTCATATTTTCAGATCAATTCTTTTTAAATGTTTATTTGGAACGATTTCTCAAAATTTTAAACATTTTAATAGGAATTTCGTATGGTTGGGGGGGGGCAATTGCCCTCCGCTAAGACACATGACATAGTTCGATTATGACCAAGTGTTCCGCATGTTTCATGCATTATTATACAATAGTATACAATAGGAACGGCAATCAAACTATGTCAACCAAAACAATCCAACCAATGCGATTTGGATCATATTGCAAACATAAGCAATAGTGACCGAGCGCATTACAACTATTAGTCTAAAGCGCTCGATACACGGATAATCTGTCGTACCGACTTGAGTTGTACCGATATCGGTTGCGATATCGAAAGTGAGCACACACACCATACAACTAACTCACGATTTCATCAACTGTGGTATCGCTCGTTTTCGCTCGACAGCATTCGACGATGCGATTTCAGTACAGCGAATACTTTGGTTCACACTCACGATACAATCATCGTATGCGATTCAACTTTTGTACGATAAACGCTACAATAATTGTATCGTGTATTGAACGCTTAAGAGCCAGCGACATAAAAGGTAACGTCATTTCATTAAGAAAATATTTGGTGTCATTGTATAGTCTGAATATAAATAAACATTAAATGGATTGTCTGCCACTTGGTTGGAAAATAAAGGGTTTTCCAATAAGAGGTGTTATTTTGAATAGCCCGCTATTTCGGTAGCTGTCACTTTTGAAGCTGTCATTTTTTGACATTTGACAAGTAGAAACTACGCCATTAATAAAAATGGAACGATACACGCTTCAACAACGCATTGAAATTATTAAAATTCACTATAAAAATGGTGAAAATTTGGCAGAAACAGTTCGTAAAACTAAAACATTTTTGGGTCGTCGTGAAGCACCTTGTCGGACCGCAATACAGAAATTGGTGGACAAATTCGAGCTGTTGGGACAAGTTAGTGATGTGAAGAATAAAACCCGTGCCAGTCGCTCAAGAACAACTGAGAATATTGCTGTTGTAGCCCAAAGTGTTGAAGAAAACCCAGGTTTGTCCATTCCTCGTCGTTCTTTGGAATTAGGCATTCCACAAACGTCATTACACCGTATTTTGCATAAAGACTTGGGTCTTAAGGCTTATAAAGTTCAGTTAACACAAGAACTCAAGCCGGCTGATCATCAACAACGTCGTGTCTTTGCTGATTGGGTCCTTGAAATGCATGAAAATGATCCGGAATTTCATCGAAAAATCATCTTGACTGATGAGGGCCATTTCCACCTCGGAGCCTACGTCAACAAGCAAAACTGTCGCATCTGGGGCTCGGAAAACCCAAGAGTTTTTGTTGAAAAGCCTCTCCATCCTCAACGCGTGACTGTTTGGTGCGGTTTATGGTCCGGCGGGGTCATTGGACCTTACTTTTTCGAAAATGAGGCTGGAGCAACAGTTACGGTCAATGGATTGCGCTATCGAGAGATGATTAATGATTTTTTATGGCCGGAATTGGATGGTATTAATCTGGACAACGTTTACTTTCAACAAGACGGCGCTTTGTGCCACACAAGCAATGAAACCATCGATCTTTTACGGGAAAAGTTTCCGGACCGTGTTATCTCTCGAAGAGGTGATCACAATTGGCCACCGAGATCTTGTGATTTAACACCTTGCGACTTCTTCCTTTGGGGCCACGTGAAAGATAAGGTCTACGCCAACAGCCCAGCGTCGATTCAAGACCTCAAAGATGGAATTCGTGAGGCTATCGAGGACATAGGGCAGCCACTTTGCGATTTGGTTATGGAAATTTTCATGAAAAGGATATGGTCCTGTAAGCGTGGTCGTGGCGGCCATTTGGCTGATGTTGTGTTCCATTATTAACGGCATACCTTCCTCTTTATAATGAAATAAACATCCGATCATTTATCTCAAAAAATGCCATTTTTCTTTGAATATCAAAATAACATCTCGTATTGGAAAACCCTTTATTAGATCAAAAATGTCATTTCATTAAAGCTAATTTTTGGTTATATGGTGCAAACTACCATTTTATATAACATATCAAAAAGACAGACAGTTTGGGTGCTAGATGGTGGCAAACTGCGGGGAAGGTCGAGAAAATAAGAGGTCAATTATGTCATTTTATTAAGGTTGGAAAAAATGTTAAAATTTTCAAAATTCCATTCTAATCCTAAAATCAAAAAGGCAAGCAAATATTTCAAGCCCAACACCCCGGCAGACACAATTATATAATTTATTTTAATTAGTAAAGAAAAACGAAAAATCATTTTTTTAATTTCACACATCATACATACGGACGCTTGAAGCAAAAGTTGCTTCCGTTTCAAGTTCTTCTATCATATTATTGCTGCAGCAATGCCCCTGCCTATTAACAATGCCAATGACCTTTCGGATACTTGTCAGGCTTTTCAATGACATACCTAACGTAATATATTTTGATGTTTTCCATCTGCCATTTGTAATGGCATAAATGATATCCTGGGCAAAAGAGTTTACTTTTCGCAAACGATCTGCACTTTTTCTGCGTCTGAGACCTACGCCACCGAGTTATGTAAGCAAAAAGTCGTGAAGCACTTCAGGAATACCACATTCTCCATTCATTAAATCACGTACTGTTATATTGCTCGACAATGGTACTTTTTGAGTTTTAACAATTTTCTCTCTCAGAGCAAGGGTTTAATTGGTTTCTCTTTAAGATGAATATAGGGCATCGTCTATATTAATATCTATATTAAAATTGGAAATTGGAATTATAAGTCGCCATGAGTCACTGGTCGGTAGCGCACCGCGCGTTTGCGGTGGAGCTTTTGAGCACGTCGTGATTTTCGACTCATTTTAATATTCGACGACTAAGTGATGGGCCGAGCACGCAACTTCTCTGGTCGTAGGTACACAGATTCAGGCAAGAAGGCGCAATGGTCAATAGACCTATTCCTGCACCTGCAACGTCAGCAACAACGCCAGAACATATAGTATCGTGGAATCTATTTTATTAAAAATATAAATGTTCGTTCTCTTTTAGAGAACACCCACTTTAAATAAAACAAGTATTTTAAATTTTAAAATTAAATATTTATTTGAAGCGTCAGATCCCTTACCGTGGGTCGGGGGAAATCTTCAGCTTATACGTAGAACTTTTAATTGCGAACTGGAACGTGAATGGTCAAAGAAACCCTTTTTATATCAATTAACTGTCTACTCAGCAAATCTATATTTGACTATACTGGCTTTTGTTTCAATAATTTGCTGACACCAGAAATCAGTAGTGAATTTTTTTTGAGTATTAACTCCTACACAAGTTGCTGAGGGCGAAATGTGTTTATATGCAGTTTTACTGATTTCTTGTGATCGCATTACATTGGGTTTGATTATACAGGGTGTATACTTATTTATAAATGAATGTGAGGGTGTTCTAGGAATGTAACCATGTGTCTCAAGTTCGAAATGAAATTATTCGAAATCCACGTAAATCGATAATGAAGATTGCGGCATCCAGAGGAATAAAAAAATCAACAGTGCATGTTATTTTGAAAAAAAAAGAAATTAAAGCTCCACCCGTACAAAATGCAAACTGTTCAGTATCTTAACGAAAGTGACTATCCTTTGCCAGAATCCTTCGAAAGAACAATGCTGGAACGTTTTCGGACAGCACTTACGCTTGGAAACATTTTATTCAGTGACGAAGCACATTTCCATATTGATAGATATGTTAAAAAACAAAATATGCGATACTAGTGCCCCAACAACCCTAGAGAACCAACAAGAACAACAACCCTCAAAAACGTTTACATTGTTGAAAATAGACATGTCGCGACAGTTTGGTGTGCCATTTCAGCGAGCGCGGTAATTGGCCCTTCAAATATTGCTCCACCGCAAACGCGCGGTGTGCTCCCGACCAGTGACTCATAGCGACTATCATAACAATTGAGAAAATCCTGCGATTTGAAAGATACCCCTCCTGCTTACCTCAACCCGCTAGTATTTCTCTAATCGCAATTTAAAATTGAAAAATTCCCGCTGGACACCCTATATATAAACTCAATGGTATTATAAAGGGTGATTTTTTAGACGTGTGGTTTTCAATCTGGCAATACTTTTTTCGGAGTTGGTCTTTTTGACAGCTGTCACTTGATTTTTGCTCAGTTTGTTTTGCCATTTCATATTGAATAGACTTACTCCTGCACAACGTTTGCAAATCCTGCAAATTTATTACCAAAATAATAGTTCGGTCCGCGCGACGCTGGCGTCCAATATTCGGTCGACGTAATCGCCCAGCAGAGTCGGTAATTCGAGCAACCATGGATCGGTTTCGCACCACGTTTACTCTAGTGGATAATGCGCATCTTCAGAGACGCCGTTCAGTGCGGACCGAAGACTCTATCGCTGCTGTGGAGGAGAGTATCGAAGAAGACCCGAATGAGTCCATCCGCCATCGCGCGCCATGATTAATGACTTTTTCGTGCCTGAACTGGAGGATGTTCATGTGGACGACCTTTGGTTCCAACAAGACGGCCGGCGTTACATGTCATACAGCCAACGAAGTAATCAATTTATTGAAGGAATCTTTTGGTGAGCGCATTATCTGGATTCGTGGGCCTGTGGCGTGGCCTCCAAGATCGTGCGATTTAACACGGCTGGACTATATTTTTTGTGGGGTTGTGTGAAGTCGCTTGTCTACGTAGATAAGCCTGAGACAATTGACGCCTTGGAAGAGAATATTCGGTGCGTTATTGCTGACAAACGTACCCAATTGCTGCATAAAGTGGTCGAAAATTGGGCCTCGGCTGGAATTTATTCGAGCCAGCTGCGCCGGCTACTTGTCCGAAATCATTTTTAAAACATAATGACAAACCCTTATCTTTATAATAAACCTTAATTCTTGGCCATAACACTCAATTATATGCGTTTTATTTCTTCTTGAAAACCACACGTCTAAAAAAAACCCTTTACATTACTAACTTTACAGAAACTTTCATAATAATTTCGGAAACATTATTTCTCATTTTATTATAACATAATAGAACAGAAAAAGCTAAACTAATAGTAATAGCAACTTGGAAGAAACATTATTCAAGATATCGTAATTTGTTTTAAGCTTTGTTTTTTTTTGTTTAAGCCATGTTATACGTAAAAAAGTATCTTTGCATAAACATTTTAAACTCATCGTCGAGTTCAATTAAAGTTGCACAATTGTTACATTAAGTTACATGTTATATTTCTTAGTTCAAGTAACACTTATAAAACTGAGAAACGCCAAAATTTAACTTCTACAGAACCAAAGATAATAGAACCCAATTACTCAATTACTACTATAATAATAAGAACAAAGTCTGAAAATTTCAGTGAAATCAATTCAGTATTTTAACATTAGAAATGTTTCACTAACAATGTGAAAAAATCAACAGAATTTCAAAAATGTGAAACTTCTTATTGACAAAAAGGGTGAAACGTGAGGGGAATAGACAAATTTATAGCGTTTATTTTTTGTTCTTCACTGGTGAACACGAAGAAAATGATAAAACAGACACAAAAAACGAAAAGCGCATGAAGTCTGATTGAAAAGGACAATGAATACGTAAAATAATAAATGTGACATTGAAGCCTGTTTCACAATGCGACGAGGAAGCGCGACGTGAGCATGACGAGAAACACTGTCATCTTTTTCTAGTTACAAAAACTCATTTTTGTAAAAAAAAAAAAACAATAAAATATCATTAAAATATCATACAAAACAATAGATTTATCAATATCTTTATTTGTTAAATACATTTCATCATTTCTTTTTTAAAAAATCTGAAAATCGTCGTCACGACGCACGCGTCTTTTTTTCAATTTTTCGAATTCTTGGCGTGACGTGACGACGAGAAACGCCTTATTGTGTATATCCAGGGATGCTTTCATTGTTTGAAATTGGTTTGACAACTACAACGAGTTCTCGTCACGCTCACGACCCGTTTCCTCGTCGCATTGTGAATCAGGCATGAATAGCTCGAATTTTATATTATCAAAGATGGATAGTAATAAAAAAAAGAAAATTGTAAAGAAGCTTGAAACTCGTTCCTTTGATTATAATAACAACACCTAAAAAAGTTTGGAGCTCAAAATAAAGGAAATGGCCGCCTGAATTTTTTAAAAAATGTTATTTTAAGCAACAAAAATCGAAAATTGTTGGATTAGTTTTATTTTATATAAACATATATAAAAACTACTAAACATTTACAAGAAAACTTGATTTTTAAAGAAAAAATGTATGACATCAAATACATAATGTATGTACATATGATGCGGATTCTGATTCGGAAGATGAACCTCAACCAAAAATAAATAGAAATAAAATTGATGTAGATAGGTAGCTAATTTATATTTATGTAGGTACCTATAAACTCTAAACAAAATAATAAAATTAGCTTAATTCAAAGTTTTAAAATATAAATGCTTTCTCATTTCTAATGTACCTCAACTATGCTGGAATGGCAAACATAGTCGCCCGGAGGTTGGGGAAAGGGAGGGGGGGGGGGGCACTTGCCCCCCCTGGCTCAGGACAATAACACACAATTACCAAACTTTTTTATTATGAATTTTAACAAATACTTGTCTTCTCTTCATGATTTGCTTACACCTGGCAAATGTATCTGAAAATGTCCTTATTTTCGATATTGTTAGAAAATATGGATATTTTCTTTACAGCTTCTTTACGGAGTTCATGGTTTCTTAACAAAGTTATTGGGCAAAAAACAAAAAAATTCGAATTAACAAACTGATTAATCCGAGTGAGATCATAGATACGCCAACCTTTGTACCTCAAAATAATTAATCTTTACTAAATGCAGCGCTTTTATAGGAAACAAATTCGTTTTGCATTATTCTATATATGAGTTATTATTTCCAAAGTTACATACATGCTTCTTTATTTTTTATTAAGATTATTTTGTAGAATTAGCTTGAACACTAGAAACAAGATATTAAAATTATTCTATCAATCAAACTGTATTTTAATATGATTTCAGCTACATTACATGAATTGGAGCCGTTGGTTACTGACGCAGAAGAACAAAAGCCTAGTGAAAAGTATGGGTTAGAATTCAAACTTAAAATATTACATAGTTTTATATTTTAGTCTTTATTAATCGATTTTAATTTAACTGTCTTTTTTCATTATTTTCATTTATAACAAACACTATTCTTAAAGCCAAAATACCATTGTGGAAAAGAAATCAATTCGTCCATTTTCACAAACATTTAATCAAGATCGAAATAACCACTTTATAACAAAAAAGGAAAACTTTGGATTTGAGCATCAAAAAAAAGAAAAACTTCTAATTGACGATGTTGATAATAAGCATACTTTGCTTAATGGCCATGGTGGGCCACCCCTAAATTTAGATGAATGGTACAAGGAAGTAGTTGAGCTTAGAAAAAAAGCTGGAGAGTACAAGGTATGGATTAAACACATTTCTCATAAGAATCGTTATAACAATTGCGAATTTTCTTTGCTATAGTGCCGAGGATGGGGAACAGAAATTGATCCAACGCTACTCAAAAAGCAAAAAGAACTTTGGGATCAAGTTTCGAAACGAAGTTCACTATCAGCCTTATCATTAGCTTCTTCCATTCATAGGTAAGCGGACTTTAGTTATTCTAAGGTAGTGACTCTACAAATGCCAGTTTATAACAGTTTTGTTTACAAAACTTTTGTGGACAAACTTCGAGCACCCAAAGTTTTTTTTTGCATATCTACTTTTAATGACGAAAAACTGTTATAACTATAACTGTTATAAATTTTCATATCTAATTATAATCTCGTCCTTATTTTAAATTCATATAAATATGACATTAAATATAAGATCAATAAGACTTAAGGCAAAATAAAACCCAACTCAAATCAAAAACACCATAACGATTAGAAGACATCGCCCAAAACTTTGTATTATCCAAATCAGTAATTAAAAAAATCGCTTAAGTATTTTGAGCGTAAATTGTATTTTTAAGTTTTGGCGTTAAGTATGATAAAATCCGATGAGATCTTTTCTAAGTTAAAAAAAACATGGTTTTTTCTGCACAAAAGTGCCCTAAGGGCTCAAATTCTATCCACTTTTTTCTTGTTTTGGACCGTGCAGGAATGTCTACCACGCTAAGTGCATTGGTTCAATTACTGCGTTTATTGAGAAGGTAACCAATTCTAAATTTGCGTATTGGTATTGTACCGACTGCCGTAAACTCTCCTTTTCTCAACTCGCTTTTAAAATGTTTTCTTTTATAGTGGATATAACGAAACTTTCAAAGGGATTTGAGGAATTGCTAGGCAATTTCATTGATGGCGGTCTCTAGTTTTAATTCACTAACTCTCCAAAACGATCCACTAGATATCGGAACTTGTACTGATGACCTTATACTTGAACCTATTGCCCTTTTTTGCAGAAGCAGCTAATCAGTATGTGCTTGCGCAATCGAGCTCATCGAATAACACATTAGCTGTTAAAACCTCGGGCCCACCCCCTAAACGAACAAATCTAAGCCACTGTAATACCATAGATTAACCTTGTTTGGATGAGAATCAAAGTTCAGTAGCAGTGAAGTGACATGCACGGTGTTCCTTTATCCAATAGAAATAGCGATCCTGGTCATATCAAAGCTGTCTCCAAGCCTAAATCCATTTTCATTTCAAGATATTACTCCTGAAGATATAGTTTCTCATTTTTTAGCTAATAATTCCATATATTCCAACGAGTATAAAGTGTACAAAAATAAGTAAGGCAAATAGTTTCGTTTCATCTTTTAAAATAATATCACATTCTTCATAATTTGATTCTATTTCACTATCTCATGATATCTTTGTTTTGACGGAAACTTGGCTTTTTAATTTAAGTTTCTTGGACCCTGAACTACTTAATGAAGTTTATAGGAAATATCGTATTGATGACAAATGAAAAGAAGTGGAAGGTGGTGTTCTGATCGCTGTTAGAGACAAACTTATATCTTCGCATTTTATTTTTCAATTTTGATATCTCTATCGAATTAATTTGTATAAAAATAACTTTTGAATCTAAATTCTTTTAAATTCTTAACAAATATACTCCTCCGAAAAGTTCGGGACCAGCTTATGACGAACTTTCAATGGCCTTTGATTTTGTTATTGACTTGTCTTGCTCCAATAACAATTTACTTATTGGTGATTTTAATCTACCTCATAAACAGTGACCTCTTTAACTTTATCACGAAACGAAGGGAGCTTATCTTTTTTGATAAAATTTGCACTACTGACTTACAGCAAGTAAGCTGTATCAAAAACTATAAAAATCGAATATTCGATTTAGTATTTTCTTCCTATTATTAGCTATTACTAATCTCATCTCGTTCTAGAGTCTACTTCCGGAATTACTAAAAAAAGATAAACACCATCCCCTTTTTACATACTCCTTGACTTGAGCAGTCACATTAGTGAAAATAGCAACTCCTTAAATTGCTCATATAAGTTTGACTTCAAAAAGGTAAATTTTCAGTTGCTTTCAGAAGTTTTAACAAATATGTGTGTCTGGCGAGGCTTGAATAATTTCAAATGGTAAGTCAAAGAAAAATTAGTCACCAAAAAATTTAATTCCAAATGTTAAGGAACTTGAAATTATTTCGTGCAATGCATACCTACGTAAGCAATTCAAACCAATTTTGTTATACTTTAAGTCATTTAAATTGAATGTAACAATGAGCTTAACGCATAATAAAAGCGTTTTCGAAAGACACCTTTTTGGCAGATGCAAATACAATGTCTTAAATAAATTTATTGTAATTTCAAATGAAAAAAAAAGAATTTATACAAATATTTTGTCATAAATAATAAAAAAAATAAATAATTAAAATTAGAAACTCTAATATGATAAGATTTTATTATGTTAAAGAACAAAATATAAGAGAAGAAGTTGTATACAAAACTTTAATTTCATTTTTCAAAAGTGGATATTATTGGGAGTATCTTCTTCGGTATATCTTTTATCCGAAATAAAAAAAACAAAATTTTCACAACAGCACAGACTTTTTCTTTAACGCAGGAAACAAATGGTTCATTCGCCCTCAAAAACAACCTTTTTTAATAGTTTTTTCACTTCCATTTTGCAAACATATAATATAAGCAATTTTTTTACTCACTTTATTGGTAACAAAATGGATGAAATATTAAGTTTTGAATAAATACATTTGGCCCAACTGAAAATATTTTTTTTATGTTTTTAATAATCAGCTGTTGCAATTATGTCACTCAAAATTCACCTTTGCTGTGGTGAGTTTAGTTGTGAGCTTTCTTGTGATGATTGGGGGAGAATTCCAAAAATGTTATCGAGTCACAACAATCCTCACGAGGAATAGTCATAAGAGCTTGTGACTTGGGCTGTAAGTATAGCACTGCGTTCTGCTTGTAAACTGAGTTTTTCAAATGAGAATATACCTCATTGGGACTTGCTAAATTCATTTGGGCCAGTTGTGCCACATTATAGAAATTGCAGTTATTTTCTGCACTTTCTGCCAAAAATTTGCATTATGCCATTAAATGTAATACCCACGCATATTTGTTATCATAGTAGACACCTTTGACACATCAGTCCAGCGGAGAGATATACACAAATTCATAAAATATGTTGGAAAGAAGCGGATTATTTTCCTGTTCGATACCTATTTTTTTTTTTTTATAAACTGATTTTTTTTCAAGCGGAATGCAGAAACCTACCTCAACCTGCGCAATACATTTGGTTCATCAGCGCAGCGGTTGAGAGGTATACACAAATTTTCCGAATAGGTCGGAGGAAACCGAGTTATTTTATATTTCTTTCTTGCTATGAAACCTACCTCTAGCAGACACTGACATGCGCACTTCGCAATATGTGCATATGATTCATCAGCTCAGAGCGAAAAGCATAGAGATACATACAAATCGAGCTACTTGAGGCGAAAGCAAATGAAAAATATATTGTCATGCATATTCCGACACAGAAGTGCAAGAACAGAACTCCGGCAATTGAAGCCAGCAATATATGTTTAGATTTGCTAGAGTCAAATAATCAATCTCTTATTTCACGATCTCGAGCAGTTAATTAACAACGAACACATTTGCAATATAATTGTGGAATTAACCGAGAGGGAAGATGTTCGACGTGTTTTGAAATCGGCACACAAGCTTCGTGGTACGGGTATTTCTCTTCACAGAGACTATCCAAGAGCGGTGCGAGTAAAAAGGAGAAATATTCAAAAGCTGAAAAGTGAAATAATTGCACCAAATAAAAACATCAAATTTCAAATACGCGGCGAGACATTGAAATTAGGTAACAAAACTTTTTACTTTGACAGCAACAATAACCTAAAATGTGAAGGAGAAAGTGGGAGCTGTAGAGTGATCCTGCAACAGCTGATCGATGACAACCAACAAGGAGGAGACACAAACCCAAGTTGTAGTAGATTACAAAACTTGCGTACAGAAAATGTAGATAATTTTTAATAGTACTGCTGTCTGCCTTAGAAAAAAATACAAATACAAAAGTAACAAATAATAATTTAAAAAAACGTATAGCATTTTATCATATAATGTAGCTGGGTTGAAAAATAAGTCTTTGTTTTCTGATTTTTATAAATTTGTTAATGATTTTGATATTGTGTTATTGTACGAAACTTATGTTACAGAAAATGTTTTGGAATTTCGTGTTCACTTGGATTCCTGCCTTGAGAATAAGTACAATGGGAAGAGCAAGCGGAGGGTGCTATTTCGGCTTCAAAACGTATATGAAGGTGCTAAAATGCGAGTTTAAAATCCAGGGGGGAGTTAGTTTCATTACTTTACTCCTGAATAATGAAACATTTTGGATTCTCCCAACATATCTCAACTGCAATAGGTGGGAAAACGACTTCAAAAAACTTAAAGAATGTGTGATCGAAATCCACAATATGAACGTAATTATTTTGGGAGATTTAAATGCCAGAATTAGAAACGAGGAATGTATTGAAAATAGGATGGTAGGAATAAAAAGGAAATCAAAAGATATAATTAGTATTGAATGCAAGAGGGAAACAGCTGGTGGACTTCTGTAACTCATATGGGTTGAGGATTCAAAATGGTAAAAGTCAAGGCGATTCTCAGGGAGATTTCACTTTTGTTGGACGGCAAGGCACATCCGTCATCGACTAAAGTCTTTTGGGTGGAGACTGGAAACAAAATGTATCCGATTTCGAAGTTAAACATGTTCCTTACTCCTACCACTTACCAATAGTTGTGCCATTCAAGCACAGCACATATGAGGAAGGGATGATCGAATCATGAACTTCTTCCCGAACAAGTGTCGAAAGAGGCAAAAGCGGAAACATATAGAGCATTGCTAGATATAAACATGCAGGTGGAACCGAATTTGGATTTCCAGAAATTGGAACAAATAAAAAAAGCGTCGTACCCTACAAGTGCAAATGAAATAAAACACAGAAACTATAAGGATCCATGCTTCGATGAAGAGTGTAGGAGAGCAAGACAGGCTTCTTTTTCATGGTTCAATCTGTTTCGAACGTCAGGTGAAGGGTTTCAAGGAAATAGATACATTGAAGCCAATTCAGAGTACAAAGCACTGTTTAAAATAAAGAAGGAATTTTATTATGAAGGGGAGGCAGAGCAGATGGCTAATTGAAAGAATGCAGCTGATTTTTGGGAAACTGGCTTGGAAAATAAATAGCAGGAAGTTTACAATAAGTACTAATATTACACCCAGCTGTCTTGGTATACATTTTGAGAACTAGAGGTATGTCAATCGTTCATTTTAAAAGATTCAATCGTTCATTTGTCGTTCAGTTCAATGATTCGTTCTTTTCAATCGTTCATTTCTTCAATCATTTTGATTTCAGTTTCATTTTTGTTGCCAATAAAATGGGAACTTCTTTTCAAACGTTCATTCCTTTTTTTGGTTGCGATTCAAAGATAAATGTAGATAAAAAACCTACCTTACAAATTAAAAAAATAATACTTTTATCGATAACGCACTTTTTAAAGCACAAAGATCGCATCGTTCACATTGGCAATCAGATTGATTCGGTCTTTGTGATTGTGACCCGTGCCGAATACCAATGTATCCAAATTTCAATCGTTCACATGAACGATATACGTTTTGTTCTTTCAAGTCATTCTCAATCAAATGATAGGTACAACGTACAAAACAGACACTGAACACTGCCCGAACCATTTGAGAAAGAAACACAAGAAACTACAAACACAAATAAACGGAATTAAACTGAGAACAAATAATTATATGTATCTGTGGTGGTTTTTTATTTCATTCATTTAGATAAGTTTCTTTGCCTTTGGATGCGCTTCTGTTTTTTTTTTTTGTGTGTTTTTCTTTTTTTGCGTGAATTGATTGGGAACGATTGTAATGAACGAAACATACTTCGCGTCACCTCGTTTATTTGAAAACTGAAATGATTGATACTGGGATTGATTGTTTCGGTTTACTGTGATTGCAATCAATCGCTCTTTTTGGTGAACGGGTCACAAAGACCAAATCAATCACGATTGACACAGCTCTATTGAGAACTTGCTGAATCCTACCGTTGAATTAATGACCCCTATATATGCCGCTCCAGGTTTCAAAAATAGAACTTTGGATTCTCCTATCTTGTTCGAAGAAGTGTCAAATGCCATCGATAGCCTGAAGGATGGTAAAGCTGCAGGATCGGACAGAGTCCCAATAGAATTCTACAAATACGGAACTGCCGATCTAGTCGTTAATTTAACGGCAATTTTTAATGTGATAATGGAAAGAGGAGTAATACCTGATGAATTCAGCGAGAGTTTAATTTTCCCTATTCATAAAAAGGGTTCCAGATCTGATCCGGATTACTATCGTGGCATATCTTTTCTCAACAGCTCTTATAAAATATTCACGACTATACTTCAAAAACGGCTCACTAAATGGGTCGAACAAAATAAATTGCTGAAAGAATTTCAGGCGGGCTTTAGGAGAGGATATTCAACGCACACACACATCTTTGTATTAGAAGTATTGTTGAATCATTTCAAATGCGAGGTAAAGAGCTTTATGTCTTGTTTGTCGACTTTAAAGCTGCATTTGATACTGTAGACCGGAACGCTTAATTGTACAAACTATATGGACTAGGAATCTCCCATAAATTTGGCCGTATCATCGAAAACCTATACAGAACTACAAAAACAGCACTATGGAATGGTGAAGATCAGTCACACTGGTTTGATACTAGCTCTGGAGTACGGCAGGGATGCACACTTAGCCCAATACTTTTTGCGCTTTTCATAGACGACATAGTAGACTTCCTTCCAGGTGGTATAGACTTTTCTGGAGTGCACATCATGACTTTACTTTTTGCGGACGTTATAGTCATGCTTGCTAGCTCACCCAATTCTCTTCAACTCATGACTAATAGATTGAACGACTATTGCAAACTGTGGAACCTAAAAGTTAATCTGGATAAAACAAAAGTTATTATATTCAAGAAAGGTGGAGGACGGAATGCGGTCAGCGAAAAGTGGAAATTTGATGGGGAAGATATAGAGATTGTTAAACAGTATAAGTACCTTGGTGTTTATTTCACTAGTCGCTTGAATATGGAAACTCATTTGAAGGAAAAACTCACATTAGCCAAAACTGCAATAAATTCGACATAGAGGGCATGTTTCATGAACAAACATGTAGCACATAGTTGTAAATTTAAAGTATTTGAAGCGGTTGCTGAATCTATTTTACTTTACGCGGCGCAAGTATGGGGTCACAGAAGTTATGAAAAACTGCTTAGATTTTTCATTAAAAAAATGCTTAGATTGCCCCAAAACGCTCCAAGCTACTTGATTATGTTGGAAACAGGACTGTCACCACTATTCCTCAAAACATTTAAATTACAGGTGGATTATATTTTACGTGTGCTGAGTTTACCTGATGAACGCCTCACGAAAAAAACGGTAATTAAAGCAATCAACAGTCGGACCTTCTGGTACAGTGAGTGGTTGGAGCTTGCAAATAGCTGTGGATTGAGCATTAATCTGGATCAATCTGATCTAATTAATACCAAAAAAAAACATTATACCAATTAGTGGGAAAAATCGATGAGCAGTTCAGAAGTAGTTTTCAAGAAGAAGCGACCAATTCACTACACAGGGCAATATACAGTCCTTTGAACCACGGCTTAGGCCCAACAAATTATTTTCGAGATGAAATACAGATTGAAGAAATATCTATGGTGGCAAAACTGCGCGGAGAACTCCTGAACATAAATTTTATTCCACACAGAGATGATCTACCTATACTATGTGAAATATGTAATTTGAACGTGAGGGAAGATACATTTCACTTTGTCGGAAAGTGTCCAGCGTTTCGGGAAACAAGGCTTCATATTTTTGGAAGCGACTTCCTAACGGAAGAAAATGTCCTGAAGCTATTTATTAAATGAAGTTAATATTTCAAGTTTAAGTATTGTAAAATTTCCTTAGCCTACAGAGAAAAAATAATGAATGAAAACTTTTAGCAAACAAGTAATTTAAGTTTTAAAATAATATCATCATTGTACTGTTCATAATTAAAAAAAAAAAAATGTCAACCAGGCAAACGGCACAGCCATGCTTACATGATTTTTGTAAATTGAAAAAAAAAATGCAAATAAAATCAAAATCTATCTATCTATCTACATACAAATGCACCAAAAAATAAGTCCAAGAAAATCGTGTTATTTTCTTCAATAAGAAAGCGTGTATTAAACAGAGAGGTTTCAAGTGCAGTGGACAGTAAATAAAAAAAAGAGGAAAGAAAACAAATTTGTTCTTTCCAGCATAGATACACCATATAAAGATGACAATCTTTCGTACGTTTCACCCTCCAAAACCCATTTGTTTACATTGTTGTATTTGTAATTTCGTCCCGTGTCCCTAGTCGTGTATAATAGCAGTATTTCGTATTGCCGTGAATGACACCATGTTTGGCCTTCATTCTTTTACTCTCATAATGACATTTTGCGGAACTGTGTTTTTCTGTCCGAAACGTCAATTTCACAAGTTATCCATAATGCTCTTAAGAGGTTGAAAGTAAAAAGACAAATAGTTTGTTCAATGTCAATTTTCACAGCACAGAGTAATAAGCTTTTAATTATTTACTTTGCGAAACCACTTAAATTTGATGTGATATAAATTTATTAAAGGAAAACTTAACATTTCACTTCACTTATTCGTCAATCAGAAAAAAAAGTAAAAAAATAACCACCATGCGCCAAATTGTTTTTAGTTTACTTTCACCATTTTGTTTTTTGCATCCAACCACTTACGAATGAGCGGTCGATGAGCGCTCTTCACGTCCGACGGCAAAAGTTCATGAAAACTAGACGAACAGTACCAAATCGCAATAATGGGCAAAACAAATTAATTTTTTGTATTCACTCGGTTTCGTACCAATTTTTTTTTTTCGACCAATTTCCTCCGGGCTTGCAAAAAAACACGCCTAAAATTGTCTTACGACAGCTGCGTTGATTTTCTGATTTCTCATTCTTATAATTATTATTGTTTTTTTTCATCATATTCACTGTTTGTTTCAATAAATTGAGATTAAATAACAAAAGACAATCGAATATACTTAAATCGATTATAAATTTTCACTTTCAAAATTTGTTTCCACAAACTTATCCATATAAGGTCGGGTTAGCACTTAATAACTCGTTGCTGAATTTATTATACTTTTTGAACATACTCATGATATTTTTAAAATAACCGACATTTTGGTGGTGAATGGAGGAATTCTGTCTATGTGTGCAAATAAATGGTGGTGAATGGACGAATTCTGCATATGTGTGCGTGTTTCTCCTGAATTTCCCCTGAATTAGCTTGTAGGCAAATTCGGATGACAGCCGAGATTATTATCTTTATCAAAAACACTCTATATGAAGATACCAATCTCGGCTGTCATCCGAGTTTGCCTACAAGCTCATATAGGGGAAATTCAGGAGAAACACGCACACATATGCAGTAAGCGTACATCCGCCACGCTTTATTTGCACACACATGCAGTAAGCGTACATTCACCACCAAAATTTCGGTTATTTACGAGTTTCAATGGGTATGTTCAAAAAGTATAATAAAAGGAGCAACGAGTTATCAAGTGCTAACCCAACCTTATAAGGATAAGTTTGTGGAAACAAATTGAACGTGAAAATTTATAATCAATTTAAGTATATTCGATTGTCTTTTGTCATTATTTGTTTTGTTTCTACGATTGTTTGGTATTGTATTTCGCTCTCGAATTATTGAAACAGATTGTGAACATGACAAAAAAAAACGAATGAGAAATCAGACAATCAACGCAACTGTCATAAGACAACTTTAGGCGTGTTTTTTTGCAGGAAGTGACTAGACATGCCAATTATAACAGATTTTGTTTATAAAATTACTGTTTATGCGGCCCCGCAGGGCCAGGGTCCTCCGCCGGTGGCCATAATTCAAGCACCTAAAGTTTTTTTTTTTTTAAGTAGTGCGAAGCGCGTAAACGTACTCCCGCTTTTAATGGCCAAAAATTGTTATAACTGTTATAAATTGGCATGTCTCTAGTCTCGTCCTTTTTGCAAGCCTGGAGGAAATTGATCGACAAAAAAACTATGTCGCTTCGGGGCTAAGGAATTTACATGTTAAATGCAACAACTACTAATCCCCTCCAGGCATAGCTAAGACCACATAATTTTCGGGGCTAAACTGTTTTAACGGCGTGAATTGCATATGTGCTTCTAATCAATAGTTTTTATGGAAACTCCATTTTTTTCTGTGATGACGTCGATAGATAATCCCCAATATCATTTCATTTTAACCAAATCCCTCCGGGCTTGCAAAAAAAAACACGGCTTTTAAGAGCATTAAGGCTCTCCAAAACCAAAGCGAATGCTTCAGAACGACGACGAAACTTTCGCCTGTCTTAATTTATTTACATGGAGATTAATGGGAGCACCCACACTGGCGCGATGCGAATCTTCGAACATCATTCAGTCGTCGCAAATTTGCGCGAATGTTTCGCGTTGGTTTGGGACAGCCTTTATGCTATGTATATGCGAAACCAATAGAAAACTATCGATGACCGAAATTTCAATGTATAAATTCTAACTTATCACGTTATTTATATTATTACAGACTTTTCTCTGAAATGCCAAAGATTTAAAAATCATTGTGTAACAGCGAACTACTCACAGGATGAATTTTCAAAGAAAAATTTAAAGAAGTTTCATCACGCGAAATTCGTAGTGTAATAGCAGACTTAGCACCATTAAATTGGTGTTTTTTTCAACACATCCCGATATCCCACCTAACATCCGCCATTTTCATGGTGAAAAGCTGGTGAGTTGAAATTTTTTTAAAGATGGCTGCGTTATTTGCACATACAAAATGGTTGTTCTGGCAAAACGGAACAATCCCACCCCGTTAAATTGTTGTTGCAATTCACATCTATTCATGGACACAAAACGAAATTACAAAAACAACAATGTAAACAAATGGGTTTTGGAGGGTGATACGTACGAAAGATTGGTATCTTCATATAGAGTGTTTTTGATCTTTATATGGTGTATCTATGCTTTCCAGCGAGTAATTTTATAACCCGACATATTTCGGGTTACTTTGTTTTTGCTTTAGTTTTGTGTTTGCTTATGAAGTGAGTTGAAAAGCAAGCATATGTGTAGAGTAGAACTGAAAGCAGAGTTGTTAAAATAATGTTGACAGCGTGTGCAGGTGTAGGATTAAATTATATTCATGTTGACAGGGGCCTATAACACAGAACAACAAGTAAACTAGTCAACAATTTCTTGTTCAAATATGTTTGTCCAACAAGTAAAGCTCATTTATGTAACACAACAAAAACTAACAATCGTCAATAACGAAAATTTCCCTCGACTTGTTGAACCAGTTGAATAAGTAAGTCTTACATGATGAGTCGTAAAATTCCACAAGAAAAAAAAGTAAAAGTAACTATTCGGTGCTTTCTCTGAGTCATTGACTATAACCAAATAAAGTGATAAATGGCGGGAGATAATTTTGTTGTTTAAGAGTTTGAACATAGTTCCTAATGAAAAAGATTGGACCTTTTTAAGGGATATTTTTTGGCAAAATTGTTAGACATATGCCATGGTAAGTATAAACTGAAAGAATATAATTTTCCAAAAAGTAAAAAAAAATATTTGTGAAAGCCAAAGTAGATAACGCCGAAAAAACATTACAGCGAGGGGTAAATACAGGAAACTTAACTCGTGTGATAATATCGTATTTGATTTATAAGTCAAGATCCAGATCCAAACCAATGCAAGGCTATTGAAATTTTCTTCTTTACATTAAACAAATTAACTTTAAACAAGCTACCCGACCCTTTTACTTGATAAACCCTAACTTGTTGACTTCGAACAAGTTTCCGATCCTCGGTTGAAATTTATCAACTATTCCACAAGGTTATTCTCTCTTTTTTTAACTCTTGTTGTTTCCAGTTACAGAAATGGCGGATTTGTAAAATTTCCCACTTGTTGCAATGTGCCAAAACAATTGTTATAATTAGTTCCCCGAGACTTGTTGTTACGTGTGACACAAATTTTAAACAGTTGTTGAATTTCACTTGTTCAACAAACACTTTATGTATTGTGTTATAGGCCCCAGAAGTTTAAGTTGTTGAGCTTGTGAATTTCATGAGGTAAGACAGTAATAATCGAGTTATATGGACCTTTCACCGCTGGTGTCTAGTAATATTGACGAAGCAGTTACAAGTTTTTATAAAGGGTGTTTTTTTTACTTTAAGTTGGCAACACTATTTTAACTGGCGGCCATTTTGTCAGCTTTCAAGTGATTTGCTTTTCAGTTTGGTTTGGCATTTCAATATGAATAGACTGACGCCTGAACAACGCTTCCGTATTGTGTCCAAATGGGCCCAAAAAAAGATTGCCATTGATCCCAATTTTCATAAGCGATTTTTCTTTAGCGATGAAGCCCACTTTTGATTGAATGGATACGTCAATAAACAATACTGCCGTATTTGGAGTGATGATAATCCTCAAGTGTATGTGGAGACACCGTTACATCCACACAAAAACTGACTTTTTGGTATGCTTTATGGTTTGGTGGAATAATTGGTCCGCACTTCTTTAAAACTATGCTGGGCAGAACGTTACAGTCAATGGTGACCGATATAGAGCCATGATTACTGGCTTTTTCGTTCATCAATTGGACAACCATGATATGCAGCAGTCCGTTTTTAGCGGTTTCAGCAAGACGGTGCAACATGTCACATAGCTCGTGCCCTACAAAAATATTGAAAAATAGAAACCTTGCCACTCATGATATAAAAAGAACTAAAACATCTGCGTAGTAAAAGAAATAAAGCATTGAAAGTATATTTGAAAACTCTTTCACCGCTTGACCATAACTCCTATATTGCACTTTTTGGGGAATTTAAAACTCTTTCCAAAACTCTACACACTAGCTATGTAAAAGAAATGGGTAGCTCTTTAAAAGAGGACCCCAGAACTTTTTGGAAATTTGTTAATTTAAAACAAAATCTGATGGTTTATTTATGAAAATTGTTTGTTAAATGTAACCACCGATCTTTGTAATGCTTTTGCGAAAAATTAAAAAAAAAAAAATTTTCGAAATGATTTTGTCCAGGGGGGGAGGGCAAACCATGAACTCCATATAGAAGCTGTGAAGAAAATATCCATATTTTCCAACAATATCGAAAATTCAGTTTTCATTTGAGTTTTCTATTAAAACAGGGCGATTTCCGTGCTTTGGGAAAAAGTCTCTTCTGACTCGTATTTTTAAGAAGGGTGACAAAACTGATATTATGAACTATAGCTAGGCCCATATCCAAACTGTCATGTATTCCAAAGCTCTTTCAACAAGTCGCTTCCGAGACTAGAATATCACACTAAGAATATAATTTGCGAACAACATCTCGGGCTTATGGGGATGAAATCAACAGTGACAAACCTCTTGACCTTCTTGTATAAATTATCTACTGCATTAAAGAATGGAGGTAAAGTGGACCGCTTTTATAATAATTTTCTTATAGCATTCGATCAACTAAGTCCAACAATATTATATACAGTGAAACCCGATTAAGTGTCTATCTCATAAGTCCCTTTTTTTGAGAACAAAAATTTTGAGGATTTTTTCACATAAACTCATCTAATAAGTACCTTTCGCTTAACTTCCTTCCCTTTTATTTGTTTACTTTTATATACAATTGAAATAAGCAGAAAAAGACAAAAACTTCTTTTCATCTAATGATTCCTTGTGTTTCATGCAACAACATAGATGATGGTGAAATCGAGCGTTTTGAAGAAAAAATGATTAAAATCAGATTCCAAACGCAACACTAAGCAAAATAACTGATTATTGTATTTGTATGTATAGGTATTTTAATATTTTTTTTAAATATTATAAAATGTTTTTTGTTGTTAATTTTTTAAATTTTTGAATTTATAGAGATAAGTGCTTATGTGCACTTAAGCGGGCTTTATAGCTGCCTTACTGGTATAAGTACCTCTGAAAACGAAGCATTTATGGTGAGGCACTTATCCGAGTTTTACTGTACAAACTAAAAGCTTATCGTTTTCCACCTTTTTTATAGCTTAGATAAAATCGTATCTTCAAAATAGATCATAATCATAAAATTCCGAAATACTCTTTGAAACCCATTCACAGCTCACTCCGGTGTTCCTCAAGGAAGTCATCTGAGCCCGTTTCTATTCATCCTCGCTATATATGATTTAATATAATGTATCATGTATACGTTCTAGTGAGATCCTCATATTTGCTGATGATATAAATTTTCTTAAGAAAATTGAAGATAACCATTACCACGATTTTGATACATTTTCTGTTGGTGTGATAAGAACGGAATTTTTCTGAACCCTTTCAAATGCCAAACAATTACGTTTTCGAGAAAGCGTGTTGCAAATGCTTTGGATTATTCCGTTTCACTGCACAAACTTGGTCGTGTGTTGAGCTTCAAGAACTCAACTTTAGCTCTTATTTGGAATTCACTGAACACATAAATTGCAAAGCGAACTCCATGCTTGGATTTATTAAACGATGGGCAAAGGAATTTAACGATCCGTATGTTATTCTTTCCTTATACAACTTTTATGTCCGACCCCATCTTGAGTATGCCTCACAAGTTTGCACTCCTTTCTATGAAATTCATAAAAGTCATATTGAATCAATACAACATAAATTCATTCGCTTTGCTCTAAAAGGTCTTCCTTGGGATGATCCGTTTAACCTGCCACCATACAAATATCGGATCCAGCTTCAGCAGCTTCAAACTTTATACCAAATGCGTGTTAATAATGATTTAGTATATCTTCACCAACTTACTAATGGCCAAATTGACGCTCCTGATTTGTTAGCTTGTATTGACCGTGGACGATCTCACCACCTGCGAAGGTTGGAACTTTTACATGTGGATTTACATAGAACTAACAACGGTATTCATGAGTTTGGTTTTGGCTTTTTTAATTATAGATGATTTGAATGAATTACAATTTTTTTTTTTAAACCAGTGCTTCACGATCGTGATTTATTTTTATAAAATCTTGACAATAATAACTTTTTGTCAATTTAATTTGTTTAATTATGTATATTAATTATACACATTATGCATGTGTTAGTTTACAGTATTTGCTAATCTGCTAGCCACTAACACACTCACTTATGATGAGCCCCTACTTGTAGGTTGCAGCTTGTTCTAAGCTCACTACAACAGAGAATATGAAGTGTAAGAAAAAGTGTTAGTTTCGATTTCACACATGGTTTTCCCTGACCAAACGAAAAAAATATGCACGACTTGATCTCACGAACTTGCTCTTGTTTTTAAATATTGTGAGTCAAAAGCACTAAAAAATTGATTTTTTGTTTGATTTTTTTTTTGTTTCTAAAAAAATGTTTTTAAAAATTCTTAAATGCATTATTGTTTAAACTATTGAGAAGCATCAGATAGCAAAATGAGGTATAACAAAATCGGTCCAACCATGGCAAAGATATACGCGAATAACCAAAAAATAAGACCATTTTCTCAAAAATCCTGGAATTCCTAATTCCGTAATGTGTTTTTTTTGAGAAAAACCTGAAATCCAGTTTTCTTACAATTGACTTGGTTATTTACAGGTTTGAAGTTTAATCAAAATCGTTAGAGCCGTTTTCGAGACAATTTGAAGAAACCAAAATATTTGTAGGGCAGCTACCCGTTCTAGATGACCTAAAACAAAAATTCGAATTTCCCCTCTAGGTCTGCTATTACACGACGACTTTTGCGTCGTGACTCTTCTTCGAATTCTTCTTTGAAATTTCGTCCTGTCAGTCGTACTCTATTACACCATGACTTTTGAGTCATGACTCAAATTTGGCAATCCTCTATAATTTTGTTTAGGTAATGAAATTCTCGTAGCAACCAAACAAACAACAAACATAAATGAAACGTTTTTATTCCAGCATAGAAATTCTCTATGCTCTATACCCTAGCAACCATACAGCTATAGGTACATGTGCGCTCCACAAATAACGAAAATAAATAAAACAATTTGCTAAAATAACAAACAAGAAATAAAATAATATCAAAATAAGTCGCAGAAATTTGGCCCACGACTCATAGGGCAGTTTGTTTTCCGTCGCATTTTTCTTCTCTTTTGCACTCATTTCTAACAGAAAAGAGTCACGACGCAAAAGTCGTCGTGCAATAGCAGACTAGGTACCAAATTTCATGCAAATCGGTCCACCCGTTTAGGCTCTAGCTCAAATTACAGTGGACGCACCGACGCAGAAGCACAGACGCACAGACCGACGGACGCCATGAGGAAACCCACTTTTTCGGACTTCTTGATTATCGTAGTGTTAGTTTTGATTATAGCCCCGAAATTTTTTTCTACACGAAACCAATACTTGCCCTCTATAGAGCAAGTAAAAAATAAATGTACTAATGCTCGGATGAAAGATTTTAACTTTAAGCTATTCAAAAGTTCTGCATAGTGCTTAGTTTAAATTAAAATAGATTTGAACAGTTACCCTTAGAGAATAGTTTATTTTAGTTCAAAATACATACATATGTACATACGTTATGCATATTAAATAGTTTTTTGTTCTTCTATTAAATAAATCACATGAAATTAAGGTAACTGTACGGCGATAACTCAGCTTCTGAAGTTGAACGAGTTCGGATTCAGTTCTTGTTGAATTGATCTAAAAAAAGAGAACGAAACAATGATCAAGAGATTAGCTTGTATTACAGGCAAAAGGGGGATTAAAATGACCAATCTGTAATTTTTTTGGAAGGACTTGTAATTCAAATTAAATGTGGTGAGGTATATTGAGACTAACCTAAATCTCAGTTCGCTGGACTGAAAACCATGTGGAAGGGGCCGCCATTTTGAAAAAAAGAAGTTTATACGATTTTCTCGGCTCCTATAAATTCTACAACAAATTTTTTCATATGGATTTATACGAAAAAATATTCTCTAAATCTTTTGCTTGCAAAAATTTTTGACAACTCTTTTAAATAAAACAATATTGTCAAAAAACTGTTAAATTTTTGTACCTGAAATCGGTCTTTACAGTTTATCTCGTCTTTCGTTCATCTCACTGAAATAATAATTCTTGTAGACCACTAAATTTCCTACATCTCTATACATTAAGCTTAAGAATAAAACTTAAGATACGAGCTTAAGAGCAGGTCAATTATGTTTGTCATGTCGAAAAGAAGGGTATCTACATATACTGTGTTACAAAATTAAAATTTTTAATTACTTTCGAAGTGACCTAGTACTATGACTGAATGCATCATTTTTATGGCACTTGCAAAAATTCCAAAAGAAAAAACCGAAAGTTTAGTTTTTTTGTTATGCTTGCCAGCTTTGCAAAGGAAAAAGCCAAAGAATATTTGCCATATACCTATATTCAAACATCTTATTTACTATCCTCAAATCCTTGGATAAATCTTTCTGTATTTATGTTAAGAGTCAATAGAAGTATAAATAACACAAAGATTAACAAGTTTTAAGACTACAGCTATAGGTACATGTGCGCTCCACAAATAACGAAAATAAATAAAACAATTTGCTAAAATAACAAACAAGAAATAAAATAATATCAAAATAAGTCGCAGAAATTTGGCCCACGACTCATAGGGCAGTTTGTTTTCCGTCGCATTTTTCTTCTCTTTTGCACTCATTTCTAACAGAAAAGAGTCACGACGCAAAAGTCGTCGTGCAATAGCAGACTAGGTACCAAATTTCATGCAAATCGGTCCACCCGTTTAGGCTCTAGCTCAAATTACAGTGGACGCACCGACGCAGAAGCACAGACGCACAGACCGACGGACGCCATGAGGAAACCCACTTTTTCGGACTTCTTGATTATCGTAGTGTTAGTTTTGATTATAGCCCCGAAATTTTTTTCTACACGAAACCAATACTTGCCCTCTATAGAGCAAGTAAAAAATAAATGTACTAATGCTCGGATGAAAGATTTTAACTTTAAGCTATTCAAAAGTTCTGCATAGTGCTTAGTTTAAATTAAAATAGATTTGAACAGTTACCCTTAGAGAATAGTTTATTTTAGTTCAAAATACATACATATGTACATACGTTATGCATATTAAATAGTTTTTTGTTCTTCTATTAAATAAATCACATGAAATTAAGGTAACTGTACGGCGATAACTCAGCTTCTGAAGTTGAACGAGTTCGGATTCAGTTCTTGTTGAATTGATCTAAAAAAAGAGAACGAAACAATGATCAAGAGATTAGCTTGTATTACAGGCAAAAGGGGGATTAAAATGACCAATCTGTAATTTTTTTGGAAGGACTTGTAATTCAAATTAAATGTGGTGAGGTATATTGAGACTAACCTAAATCTCAGTTCGCTGGACTGAAAACCATGTGGAAGGGGCCGCCATTTTGAAAAAAAGAAGTTTATACGATTTTCTCGGCTCCTATAAATTCTACAACAAATTTTTTCATATGGATTTATACGAAAAAATATTCTCTAAATCTTTTGCTTGCAAAAATTTTTGACAACTCTTTTAAATAAAACAATATTGTCAAAAAACTGTTAAATTTTTGTACCTGAAATCGGTCTTTACAGTTTATCTCGTCTTTCGTTCATCTCACTGAAATAATAATTCTTGTAGACCACTAAATTTCCTACATCTCTATACATTAAGCTTAAGAATAAAACTTAAGATACGAGCTTAAGAGCAGGTCAATTATGTTTGTCATGTCGAAAAGAAGGGTATCTACATATACTGTGTTACAAAATTAAAATTTTTAATTACTTTCGAAGTGACCTAGTACTATGACTGAATGCATCATTTTTATGGCACTTGCAAAAATTCCAAAAGAAAAAACCGAAAGTTTAGTTTTTTTGTTATGCTTGCCAGCTTTGCAAAGGAAAAAGCCAAAGAATATTTGCCATATACCTATATTCAAACATCTTATTTACTATCCTCAAATCCTTGGATAAATCTTTCTGTATTTATGTTAAGAGTCAATAGAAGTATAAATAACACAAAGATTAACAAGTTTTAAGACTACTTGTTTGGTTTAAGAACCATTGATTGGATACGGATAATCTTGTGAATAAAAAAATTTGCCATGACAGTTAGTAGGCAAAGTGCATGTTGTATGTTAAATCCAAAAATTAATTTCTTCAGTAAATGCTTTTGAAGGTTTTTGAATCTTTAAATAAAGTTTAAGAAAATGGATAATTTATTTGAATTGCTGTAAAATACATAATATCTACCAGTATATTCCAGTGTTTCTGAAAACTGTTTTAAAATTAAATAAATCATTTTATTTTATTTTTAATTGACTTTGTTAAGGGGACGTTGAAAATAATTGGGAGGAAGTAAACGAATATGACGAAGAGGAAAACTTATGTGAGCTTGATGATTCTGAAAACGAAGAGTCAGATCCACAAGATTCAACAACATTAATGAAATGTCAACAACATATTTTGCAGTATATATCCCAAAATCTATGCAAAAAAAACTGACTGTAAATTATGCAAACTGTTCATGATCAAAAGCAAAAATTCCAATTCAATTCCAATCTCTTCTTTTTATTAAAAATCCGACTAAATGTTCGCTTTAGGTACTTATTTTTAACTTTGTTTATTTAAAAGTGACGATTTCAATTTGTTTTATTTGAAATATTATCCCTTGCTTGATTACCTACATAAACTATACATTATGTTTGTACATACATGTTCTTACTAGGGTGCTTCAAAAGAACTCTTTTCTCGTAATTCAACCTAGATAGGATTTAATTTTGAATCTGAGATTGATACTATTTAAATGATCAAGACATAAAATCATAAATTAAGCATCATTAAAATGTCACTAACATCGGTTTTTCATATATGTATTTGCTTGGTCTTGATTTTTTAGTTTCAATCTTCATAATTAAGCGCGATCGAAGTTAAATTTTAACAGAAGCGTTTTTTTTTAATCACTCTAAATCTAATACCTACATACCTAGTGTTTTTATAAACTGTACAAATGTTATAATGTACCCATGTACAAAAATGGTACCTACCTACACCTATGTTTTTTTTTTTAATTAACTGAACTCCACTAAATAGGTACCTAGGTATACCTTCCTACAAAGTAAAAATAAGTATCTTTCTGAATTTATTGTTCCTATATTTTTTTGTACTAATGTTATTGAGAAAACAAAACAAAATAAGAACCTTATTACATAAATCAGACTTTGAATTCTTTTAATTTAGAAGGTAGGTACCTACCGACCGAGATTTATAAAATTTTTAGCGCTATTACTCACGAAAATCTATTTTGGTTTTTGGATTCTTTCTTACGATGTATGTAGGTTTCGTTATTTTTAAAGGTTTCTTAAGTTTATTAAAATTATAAATACATACCTACCTACCTATCTTAGAAATCTCATATATTTTTAATAAACCTTGAAAAAAGATGAAATTACCTAAATGAGATTTCATAAAAATACACTAAAATCCCTTTTATCTAAAGTCCTCTTAAATTTAATCAGACCTTTAAATATTTAAAGTTTCACAATCTAAAAAAAGGAAATTTTAGGGAAATTTTAGTTAAAATTGGGTTTGCCTCACATCCCTGGATATGTAAATAGGTTGTTTCCCTCTCACATTCGAAATGCACGTGAAAAAGCATTATATGTATGCAGAAAAAAATGCCACAAAAAAAAACTATTTGGAGAACGGATTCCAATATGAACTCGGAATATTCTTGGACGTCTTACTATATGTTGCTCTTCATCCTCAGATGAACAATCAATTATTCTAAGAACAAACAAATTATGAAGGCAGTATTCGCGTTGGCTTGGGAGAGCCTTAAAAGATTATTATTTACACACAAACTTTATTTTTGTTTCAACCTATTCACAATTTATATTTGCAAGAAATTAAATAAAAAAGTGACTGCAAAATAGGTATCATCTATAATTTTCTTACTCGTCGGCTGACATCTGACATATTAGACTTCACAAATCACACTTTTTTAAAATTTATTGAGGCGAACTAGGGCTTTTAGTTTATTAGGGCATTTAAAAGCATTTTAAATTTAAAAGCACTTGGTGAAACCAAAAACTCCCATTTTAACTCTAAATGGGCTTTTAAATATTTAAAAGTCCTTAATGAAATCGGGCATTAGATTTGCAAATCAATTTATTTTATCAAACTAATAATAAAATTGAAGAAAAACACAAAACTCTCAAATCAATCATCATTTCGAATAACATGCAAGCACTAACATCATTTTCGTTTTCATTTTATGAATGAGAACGAAATAAAAAAAAAAAAAAACTTACCTACAAATACATTTTCTCAAGCGAACGTCATTTGGCCTTGAATGGCCTTTTTGTAAAAACTTCAAAAGACAAACCTATAGGTTTATAAACGGTTCTTTTTTCTTGTTGTTCATTCCAAATACAAAGAACAAAATATTCCCCTTTTCTTCCTCGACTATTATGTGAGTAAATTTCCCTTTAGGACCAAATCTGTAAAATGAGTTTTGTATTTGATAGAGCGATACAATTATTAAATTGTTCGCCGCGGCGATAGTAGCGCTTTGTAAAAAATATGTGTCGGCACCTAGAGTAGGTTTTCTCCTGTGTCCCTTCTTTTTGTAATTATTCAATGGTACAATGGAGATTTTTCTTGCGAAATTTCAACGAAGAACTTGCTTTCGTTTAAAAAACTTTTGATAATCTTAATAATATACTTTGGAAAACCGTTTATCAGAAGCTTATAGACAAGACCGTCATGCCAGACACTGTCAAAAGCTTTCTCAATATCACAAGAAACCATTCCAATGGATTTTTTTTGTCTCAGTGCTTTTTTTATATCTTTGGTTAGTCTTATTATCTGATGGGTCGAGGAATGTTCTTTCCTAAAACCGAACTGTTTTGATGAAAGAATATTTTTGGATTCAACGACTTCTGTCATTTTAAGACAGATTATTTTTTCGAATAGCTTGCCTAAGCAGCTTTTAAAAATTGTTCCCAAGGTTCAATAAAAGAAATCCGTTTTAAGGAAAACTCGATGTTTTTTCTATAAACTCTAACAAGATAATAAGTTTTATTTTCAATAAAATATAATATTAATTTTGACACAAATAAATGAACTATTGACTATTCCTAATATTCTAAGTGTTTTACACCTAAGTTGTTTTTTCAAGTTACACTCAAGTATTAGGTTGCAGCTAAAAGTGGAATACTGGTTTTTAAACCATAATTTATAAAATATGATGAAACATTTTCAACATCCTCCCGGCGGCAGAGCTTCAACTTTTATGTTATCTCCAAAGGGTATAAAAGTTGTATTGGTCTTCTCAAAACTGATCCACTTGCAAGACGTATTTCACAAGCTCGTATTTTGGTGTCTCTGTCTTTATATGTTTTTTCGACAGTAGCAAGATGCCAATGAGTCTTAGGCAGCGATGCATCTTCAAGAAGGACGACGTCACCTTCTTTTATATTGTGACCCTTAGTATTTTTGGTATGATGGAGAGATCTTAATTGTGGGAGGTAGTCTTTAAACCAGCGCCTTTTAAAAGCTGACAAAAAACGTAGGCGTTCGGTCCAATGCTTCCTTAAATCTTTACCTGGGGCCTATAACACAGAACAACAAGTAAACTAGTCAACAATTTCTTGTTCAAATATGTTTGTCCAACAAGTAAAGATCATTTCTGTAACACAACAAAAACTGTAACAATTGTCAATAACGAAAATTTCCCTCGACTTGTTGAACCAGTTGAATAAGTAAGTCTTACATGATGAGTCGTAAAATTCCACATGAAAAAAAAGTAAAAGTAACAAGTAAAGTGATAAATGGCGGGAGATAATTTTGTTGTTTGAATATAGTTCCTAATGAAAAAGATTGGACCTTTTTAAGGGATATTTTTTGGCAAAATTGTTAGACATATGCCATGGTAAGTATAAACTGAAAGAATTTAATTTTCCAAAAAGTAAAAATAAATATTTGTGAAAGCCAAAGTAGACAACGCCAAAAAAACATTACAGCGAGGGGTAAATACAGGAAACTTAACTCGTGTGATAATCTCGTATTTGATTTGTAAGTCAAGATCCAGATCCAAACCATTGCAAAGCTATGGAAATTTTCTTCTTTACATTAAATAAATTAACTTTAAACAAGCTACCCAACCCTATTACTTGATAAATTCTAACTTGTTGACTTCGAACAAGTTTCCGATCCTCGGTTGAAATTTATCAACTATTCAACAAGGTTATTCGCTCTTTTTTTAACTCTTGTTGTTTCCAGTTACAGAAATGGCGGATTTGTAAAATGTCCCACTTGTTGCAATGTGCCAAAACAATTGTTATAGTTCCCCGAGACTTGTTGTTACGTGTTACACAAATTTTAAACAGCTGTTGAATTTCACTTGTTCAACAAACACTTTATGTATTGTGTTATAAGCCCCTGATGGTTGCTCTAATGATGGTTCGGCTGAGTCTCCATTAGAACCAATTAGAAAATGTGCTGGTGTAAGTGGTGCAAGATCAAGCGGGTCATCTCCAGCATATGTCAGTGGCCTTGAGTTAATAACTCCTTCGACTTCTATGAGAAGAGTTTGAAATTGATCAGCATTTAATGTTGCCTTACCAACAGCTGATCTAAGAGCAGATTTAATGACTCCAATCATACGCTCCCAGAATCCACCCCACCATGACCATGCTCGACTATAAATTTCCATTTGATTCGGGAGTTACTCATGAATCCAAGGAACCGTTCATTTGTTTTCAAGTCTTTAATTTTTGTAAGTTCTGACGATGATTTCTTGAATGTAATGGGTGATTTTTTAAGAGGTTTAGAACTTTAAAAAAAAAAAAAACACAAAAAATTCGAAAAAATGAATGAAATATTTATTTGAATCGATAGTTTGAACCTTGCAATTTAATGTTTAAAGATAATTTCATGCAAATGTTGACCGCGGCTGCGTCTCAGGTAGCCCATCCGCTGAGTCCAATTTTGGCATACTCTTTCACACATATCGGCCGGTATCTCACGAATGAATGCATGGATGTTGGCTTCCAGTGCGTCAATCGAAGCGGGCTTGTCCCTATAGACATTAGCCTTGACATACCCTCACAAAAAATAATCTAATGGTGTCAAATCGCACGATCTAGGCGGCCAATTGACCGGCCCGAAACGTGAAATTAACTGTTCACCAAACTCGCCTCGCAATTGCGCCATTGTTTCGCGTGCTGTGTGGCATGTGGCACCGTCTTGTTGAAACCACATATCATGCAAGTCAAGATCTTCCATTTCGGGCAAAAAAAAAATTGTTATCATCGGTCGGTAGCGTTCACCATTCGCTGCGATTCGCATCATCTTTGAAGAAATATGGCTCAATAATGCCGCCGGCCCATAAACCGCACCAAACAGTGGCTTTTTCGGGATGCATTGGTAGCTGTTGCAATGCTTCTGGCTGATCTTCACTCCAAGTGCGGCAATTTTGCTTATTTACGTACCCATTCAACCAAAAATGAGCCTCATCGCTGAACACAATTTTTCGATAAAAAAGCGGATCCTCGGCCAGCTTTCCAAGAGCCCATTCACCAAAAATTCGGCGTTGTGGTAGGTCGGCTGGCTTTAGTTCTTGCACCAGCTGTATCTTAAAAGGCTTTACGCCCAAATCCTTCCGCAAAATTTTCCACGTAGTGCTGTAACAAAGGCCTAACTGCTGGGAACGGCGCCGAATCGACATTTCGCGGTCTTCTGTCACACTAGCTGATACGGCCGCAATATTTTCTTCACTACGCACAGTACGTAAACGTGTTGGTGGTTTAATGTCCAACAAAGTAAATTTGGTGCGAAATTTGGTCACAATCTTCCGAATAGACTGCTCAGAAGGTCGAGAATGCCGATCATAAAACGGAAGCAGCGCGCGATGAACATTTCGAACCGAGCACGAATTTTGATAGTAAAATTCAATAATTTGCAAGCGTTGTTCATTTGTAAGACGATCCATGGTTAAATTGCAAACCAAACTGAAGCTGTTTGACAGTGACACAAGGTACTAAACACACGTCAGCTGTCAAAACCAGTGTTGCCAAAACAAAACCAGCTAAAAAAGCGTTATCGGAGTAGAAGATACGGGGAGTACTTCGCCTTGCTATAAACCGTCTAATTGCAAGAAGGCAGCTTTTGGTTGTTAAATCTGATGTACTTTCAATGTATATGGCTCGGATAGCTGCACACGTGAACAGCAATATATATATTTTCTTGCGTTGTCCAATTTGATCCTTAATATACAAAGGACCGGCAAAATCTAATCCAGTTACTTCAAATGGTCGGGAATAAAGAATTCGATCTCTTGGAAGAGGCGCAAACACCTGTTTAGCTGGCTTTGCTCTCAAAATTTTGCATGTAAGACATCTTTTGATTTCGTTTTTGACTAACTGTCGTCCCTTAACAATCCAATAAAGCATCTGCAACTATCAGATTAGTTACGTGTGATGATTTTGGAAGTATTATGGGATGAGCTTCGTTTTTATTGGCCACTGCAAATTGAAGACGTCCTCCTACTCGCAGAAAGTCATCATTGATGTCCAGAAATGGGGAAAGCGTTGTTAACTTAGAATTCGGTGGGATACCTTTATTCTTACGAAGAGCTCTAAGTTCATCAGGCAATAGATTAGGTCCCACTTCAAGGCATGTGCAGAAGCGTCAAACACGATCCGTAATTTTGTAGTCTCCTTGTCCTCGCGGAAGACTGGGCGGTGAGGCAAGTGATATTTGAGATTCTCGTTAATCGTCATCTCAGGTACAATTTCAGCTACACCAGAAAATAGCATTTCGTTCATAGCCGCACTATATTCTTTAATTTTCCCTGTTGAATACAATTTTCGGACGAGAGAATGCATACGAACTAATGCACCCATTTTGTTGTCGTGAAGAGTGTTAGAGATGTTTTTCCAAGGAAGCGAAGCCTCGTATCGATTGTGTTTTTTGCGAATATACAAAAGGTAATCTCTGCTTACTTTTTTATCGATCTCTTTAGATATTCCCATGCTGTCAAGCTGCCAAAACTTAGAAACATTTTCACATGCGCAAACACTTAGCGAAGTTGAATAAGTTGGTTCAATAGGTGATGGTGGTTTAGTCAAGGGACCTTGAATCGTCCATCCCAATACAGTTTCAATGGCAACCAATTTATCTGTAAGACGTTTATGCTCACCTGTTGCAAACTGCCAATACCTATCCGCTTCTATAAGAACGCTGATTCCATCTTCAAGTTGTTTTCCAGGAATTCTTGCGTCTGCCAATTTAAACTCACGGAACTGGAAAGCTGAATCGTTTGTTGGAACAGATAGGACATCACAGCAGATTTCTGGAACTTCTATAGCTTCGATAAATATTGCTTCATTGTTGTGCTGGCTGCGTAGCACAAGTCGAATTTTGTTGCATTTTTTGCTTGGTCTGGGCTTTTCGCTTCCAAATGGGATTATACTTAGTGTATGTACTCCGATAACCGGCAAGTTAAGTCGTTTAACTATTGAAGATTTAACGAAGGATAACTGGCTGCCACCATCCAAGACTACGCGAACATACAAGGGATTAGATGATTTTTCATCGCATGCGAATGCACACGCGGTTTGTAAGAAAACTTTAGATTGCTGCATTAATTCAGACGTATACAAGTTCAGTGACGAATTTTGACTATCAACTTGACTTGGCGTTGTTTTCAAAATCTCGGTCTCAAATGATGAAGAGGGATCGCTTGTTTTCTTTTTGAACGAAGGGTCACACATAGTTGTAGCATGACGGCCACTACACGTTTTGCATACGAGGCCATTTGCCTTGCATGTTCTGGAATTATGACCTTTTCTACAGCAACGGTAGCAGCAACCCTCCTTTTTCAAGATAGATTTTTTGTCCGCTAAACTTTTTGCACTGTAGCATTCCTTACTTTCATGATTTCTGGATTTACAAAACAGACAGCCATCAGTCTCAGATGCAAATAGTCCAGCAGCCGTTCTGAGAGTATTTTGATGCTCAGGTTTAGCACGGATGGAGGATGAAATTGTGTTTGATTTAGCTTCATTTGCCTTTTCAAGAGATTCAATCTCTCTCTTAAGAAATTTAAGTAGACTCTGTACTTGTATATCACCAATGGTACTTGCACTGCTGAATTCGTCCTCGGTAGAGCCTATATTCTTAGAGTTATTTTCTTCCGAATTGGGTAGACATCTGAGCAAAACACTTTTAAGCATGACAAAATAGTTGGTTGATGGGATTCCAAGTGCTGCTAGAGAACGAGTTGAAGCTAGAACCGAAGTATAAAGTCGTCTCAGCGCAAACATATCCGTTTTTGAGTGAACTGGTTGAATACGAATAGACAATAATCGCTGCATGGAGTAGTCAACTATTTTTTCGTTGTTACCGTACTCTTCCTTCAGCATAGCAATAGCGACGTTATAGTTTTCTTCTGAAGGATTCAGTCCGACCAGAGTGTCTGATGCTTTTCCTGTTAAAACTGTTTCCAGATAGTTGAACTTGTCGATGGTACTCAATGAGGTATTTTCATGTATAAGAGTGCGATATTGCTCCCAAAACGGAACCCACTCTTTGAAGTCGGTTGCAACCTTTGCAATTTAACTGCACTCTGCGATGAAGGAGAGAGGTGCAACGATTGAGATTCAGGCGTATTATTGTCCAAAGACCTTTCTTCTTCTTGAATGTTGACTCCAGATATAGTTTTGCTGTGCTGATGGCGTACTTTAGCCAACCGATGTTTGAGACGAGTAATTGTTGCTATTGCCTTGTCTTCGTATTCTGCCACTAAATCCGCTTCCTTGGTAATATCGCAATCCTTGATTAAAGATACGACATCATTGTTTGCTTTACGTAAGCCTTCATGCGCTGCAGTTAAGCGATCCAAAGAAACTTCCAGCTCTTCTTCAATTTCATCCAGAGAATCTAAATGCATACTTACGTTGGCCTCATCGGATTTCAAATATGCAGTTGCGCTATTTACGAGTTTGGTCAATTGACCACGATAGGAAGCGCGACTAGCTAATTCCATTTTTCTTTCTTTCAATTTTAATGTAAATCTTGAAAAAGCGATTTAAAAGGTTTTCCGCGTTGATTATGACTTCTTTAATAATATTCCCGGGTTTCGGTACCAGATTTTAAAAATTGTTCCCAAGGTTCAATAAAAGAAATCCGTTTTAAGGAAAACTAGATGTTTTTTTCTATAAGCTCTAACAAGATAATAAGTTTTATTTTCAATAAAATATAATATTAATTTTGACACAAATAAATGAACTATTGACTATTCCTAATATTCTAAGTGTTTTACACCTAAGTTGTTTTTCAAGTTACACTCAAGTATTAGGTTGCAGCTAAAAGTGGAATACTGGTTTTTAAACCATAATTTATAAAATATGATGAAACATTTTCAACAGCAGCTAAGTAAACTTATCGGGTGGTAAGAAGATATCTCTGTTAGTGGTTTGTTGGGCTTAGGTATGGGAACAATTTCAACCGCTTCTGATCCACTAGAAATACATTGTAAGAAAAATATGTAATAAACATCGCCTGAATCACAGTTTTAATTTGTTTCGAGATTTGAACATTCTTCCAATTCGGCATCTTTACTGTTTTAAAGTTCTTAAGGCTTTTTTGCTAGATCCGGTAGTTTAAACTTTAGGGTTCTGGACAATCATAATCTTCGCGGTAATTCCTTAAATTTAGTAACGGTACCTATATTTCGTGCTACTGCTTTTAGAAATTTTTACTCAGTTTTATCTTGTCGATTATTCAAAAAACTACCTCTTTCTATGAGAATTCTCGGATCAGCTAATACATTTTTGAAACAACTTAAGACCTGGTTATTTAGTCTCGAATTCAATACTATAAAAAACCACCTAAGTGTTCAAGAGTAGATTACTATATATTTCAGCATTCTCTCAAACTTCAAACATTTATTTTTTAAAATTTTTCCAGTTCACTTTTATTTTTCATTTTGTATTGTTTAATATAGTAAAAATAATAATTTTTTTTCTTTCTATTGCTTTATATAATTTGAATTCTTTAAAAGGGTCACCCCACCCATAATTTTCTTTATTTTTGAATTTGTTATATATGTAATGGGCATTTAGCATTATTTTATTTCAAAATATAAAATGTCACTTATGTTTCTCAGAAAAATTTAAATCAATGTGCATATATCGTTTCTACAAATTCAGATATAAAAAATTTTCCATTCCGCCACAAAGTGTCCGCCAAAGTAAGGAACGTCGGATATTGTATCTTTAACCTGAATCTTGAGATATAAACATACTTAATACTAAAAAAAATGTTTGCTATTTTCCATCTATTATGAAAATAACCTAGCAGGAAGTAGTTGTAGAAAAGTATACTAAGAAAGACAATGCAGTATTTTGGAAGATTTTTAATTATTTTGTTAGAGATCTTATCATCACCAGGAGCTTTTTTAGGTTTAAGTTCTGTTTTAATAATATTTTAAACGAATTTGGATGATGTTTATGGAACATTGTGGGGATCAACGGAAAGCTGTTCAATTTCAATTAAACTGTTTTCGACTTTTGCATTTGCTCTTGGTAATAGTGTGGCTGTTTTTGAAAAATTTAGCGAACTCCGTAGCCTTTTCGAGATTAGTATTTAATTTGTGTACATCCACATTTAAATGCGGAATTTTCGAATTTTGCCTTTTAAAATTTTTTGAAAGTTTCCAAGTAAGTTTGTCATGCTTTTTTATCTAGGATGAAGTTTTATTCCAATGCTTGTTTCTAACAATTTGAAGTTTTTTAAGTCACTAATGCCCGATTTCATAAAGGACTTTTAAATATTTAAAAGCCCATTTAGAGTTAAAATGGGATTTATTGGTTTCACCAAATGCTTTTAAATTTTAAATCCTTTTAAATGCCCTCATAAACTAAAAGCCCATTTTCGTCTCAATAATTTTTAAAAGTGTGATTTGTGAAGTCTAATATGTCAGATGTCAGCCGACGAGCAAGAAAATTATAGATGATATTTTGCAGTCACTTTTTTATTTAATTTCTTGCAAATATAAATTGTGAATAGGTCGAAACAAAAATATGGTTTGTGTGTAGATAATAATCTTTTAAGGCTCTCCCAAGCCAACGCGAATACTTCCGAACGACGACAAGACGAAGACTTTCGCCTTTCTTAATTTATTTACATGGAGAGAAATGAGAGCACCCACATTGGCGCGATGTGAATCTTCAAACATTGTTCAGTCATCGCATATTCGCTCCGAATGTTTCGCGTTGGTTTAGGAAAGCCTTCATAGTTTGTTTGTCTTTAGAATAATTGATTGTTCATCTGAGGATGAAGAGCAACATAAAGTAAGACGTCCAAGAATATTCTGAGTTCATGTTGGAATCCGTTCTCCAAATATTTTTTTTTTCTATGTATGCATTTTGAATGTGAGAGGGAAACAACCTATTTCCATATCCAGGGATGTGAGGCAAACCCAATTTTAACTCAAATTTCCCTAAAATTTCCTTTTTTTAGATGGTGAAACTGGAAATATTTAAAGGTCTGATAAAATTTAAGAGGACTTCAGATAAAAGGGAATTTAGTGTATTTTTATGAAATCGGGCATAATTCGTTTAGAAGTTTCAATTGAAATTTCAGATAATTTGTTCTCTGCCTTTGGTATCTATGTCGAACCGTGTTTCTAAAAGTAATTGTTTTTTTGAGATCCTCAGTTAACACAGGATCGTAGAAGTTGTTTGATTTTGAGATCAAAGGAGCTGACAATTTAACTGATTCCTCTATATTAAGTTAGAATTTTTTTAATACTATCATCAATATCTTCTATGGTGTACATAGAAGTTTGAGAAGAGGATTCATACTTACTATTTAAAACTGATTTAAATTTATTCCAATCTGCCTTTTGAAAATTATATTTTCTTTCTAAGATAAAAAAGTTTGCTTGGTGGTTCATATTAAAAATTACCGGAAGGTGATCGGATGTGAGATCATTTTCTACAAGACGACAAGATAATAAGTCTTGACAGTTTGTCAAAATAATCTCTAAGGTAGAAGGAAGTCCTCTTCCATTCGAGGAGATATACGTTGGATCATTTGTATATGAAATATTAAAATTTTCAACATTTTTAAGATCAAATAGAGTCTTGCCCCATTTATTTTCTCTAGGACAACCCCAAAATGAATGTCTGCTATTTAAATCACCACAAATGACAAATTTAGAATTACATCTAATTAGTTTTAATATATCTGATTTAAACTTTGATATTGTTTCCTTTTTGACTCTTCCTCTGGGAAATTACAAATTTAAATTTTTGTTTTAGTACAATAAAACTAGGTTACAGAAGGCATACAAATTAAATTATACTCGTGCTCGAAAAATGTAGTTTAGAGCTTGAATGCAATGACAGTTTGAATGCAATGACAGATGGTGATTGAGATTTCTATAAGTATTACTGGATGCTGTAGAAGTTTGCTCTGGATGGTGGGTGTAAATTTTCTCCTCTAGTTTTGCGGTATCATCTGCGAACATACCGCGCCATTGATCAATGTTTGGTTCTTCTAGCAATAGATGAGCTTGATGCGACTGGGCTAACTTATTCTACTCATTAAAGGGGGAGGCATTGGTTCGCAGTAGTCTTATCAAGATATATTTGTGAAAACTCGATCCATCCATCACTCGTATTCACTATTCACGAGAAGTATCTCTGCATTGTTTCCAACGCCTCAAAGTATGAATGCACAAAAACTTGGACACCATAGCACATTCATGTGTTAACTATTGCATTAAAAACACGGTATTTAAACACCAGAAATTTTCCCCGACTTTTTTTGAAATTCCCTAACTAACTGTGAATGGACAAAGAATTGTTTCTAAAGCAAAAAATCTTTTCATTAATGCAAAACATATTGGACCATTTTCATAAAGATTTTTCAATGCCACCCACAGTTTAAGCCAAGTAAGTCGGTGTTCATAAACGGTTTGGTCGCTATGTTTAACTGAACTAGATTTCATGGTAAACAATTAAACTTCAAATGAAGACATTTGACATATGAACTGACAAAAAGTCATTCAAACTGTTTACACATCTGCTGCGCCAAGTAAATAAATTTAGCTGACAAATAAACTAAAATAATAAACAATTATTTTAATTGAAACCAATATTGTACTTTATGTTTCTTATCAGCATTCTGACTTTACTGCGAAAGCAGTATATCTACTGCGATTTTTTATAATCACATCTACTTTACCACTGCGCTTTTCCTACAATCTATGCGATTTTTTGTATTTAGTTTTAATAATAGCACTGGTCATTAATAGAGAAAAAATGTCAAAACATTTAAAAAAAGATTCTTTTATTTGACATACAGCTAATAAAGTTTCAGTTCTACTTCTCTTCCTTTGTTTCTTTAATTTATTTATGAGTAGTAGCCGATTTGGCGTAATGTGTCGTTTGTGCGCAGGGCTGTCAAGTCGGAGGCCTAAATAAAAAAATATGCACGACTGGGTCGCACGAACTTGCTCTTATGCGCGATCAGATTGTGGTTCTATAGTCTGAAATAAATTAGCTATGGGAGTCTATATTGTATCCATTTGCCAAACCTTAGTTTAGTTGCAGGTGGTATTATGTGAGTATCTATATCAGTGATGCACATATGCGATATGCATGAAAGGAAATTATATCTATTATTTAAACTGGTAAATTGTTTTAAATCAACAAAATTAGAAAGAAATTGATTAAAATACTTTGAATCTGTTTTAACACAACGTGATATACACCATCTGATTTCTTATATAAATCTTAATTTATGAGAAAAAAAAATTTTGAAAATCGTAGGAGCGGTTTTAAAATAATTAATTTTTTATATAAAGGGTCCGCCATCTAACTTTTTTTTTCAACTAGTGCTTATTTCGTGAATGGTAACACTAAGCTCATGTCTGATTTGACAGATAATTAGTTTTATCCTTCCGCTGAACGAATATGGTTGTGTATACGCTTCGCTAAGTGGGCCTGCGATCGACTTAGAGAAGATGCCGATTTTGCCAAAGAAATCATCTTTTCAGATGAAGCTCATTTTGATCTTGGCGGGTAGGAAACAAGCAAAATTGTCGCATTTGGGGCACAGAAAACCCGCACGCATACATTGAAAAGCCGATACACCCAAAACGAGTCACTGTTTGGTGCGGATTTTGGTCCAGAGGCATAATTGGGCCATTTTTCGAAAATGAGCAAGGAGTGGCCGTTACAGTCAATGGCGATCGTTATCGGGCCATGTTGAACGAATTTTTGTTTACAAAAATTGAAGAGGAGGATATTGGCAACATTTGGTTTCAACAGGACGGCGCTACGTGCCACACAGCCGAAGCTTAACTCGATGTTTTGCGCCATTTTCAAAAAAAAAAAGAAGTTATTTGGCGGACCCTGTATAAAATTTCGTTTACATTTTTGAGAATAAAAATTGGTACGCCAATTTTAAGTATTTATTAATTTTGAGTTAAAAATTGAACTTCACAAACAAATCTGCTATCCATTTTCGAAATATCAAATTCTCATAAAACAGTTTTGAATTTTATTTTAAATCCAAAACTCATTTTTTAGAATATTTTGATCCTCACTTTTATTTATACTTGTTACAAGCTTCTGTATAAAAAATCTAGTTTTTTTTCGGTTGATCAGATATTGAGATAGTCGAAAATCAAAGAAACCGTTCTGTGAGAGGTACTGTTAATAAAAGCAAAATATAAAATTTAAAAATTAAAATGGTAGATCGTACTAATTTCAACACACACACATTTTTTTTATCAAAATCGTAAAAGTAGTTTTTGAGAAAAAAAATATTTTTCTTAACGATTTTTAAACATTTGTATGGGAGGCACCTTTATTTTTGGGTATTAGAATAATTTTTGGCAAAAATATTTTAGATAAAGTTAAAAATCAGGCTTTTACCAAATTTAATAAAAATCGGCTGTGGCGTTTTTGAAATAATGAGTTTTCAAAAAAAAAAAAATTCAAACTTTAAAAAAAAAAAAACAAAAAATATCTTTTTCAAAATTTTGGTACACAATATTATTTAGAATGTGTCAATAATTCTTCATAAAAAAAATTGATCAGAATCAGTTGGACCGTTTCCGAGAAAAGCGAAAATCAAAAAAATGGCTCTTTGGGAGGTACAATCAATAACCATTTTTCGGAACCATTTTTTTTATTAAACGGCACTTTATAAATATTTAAGTTTATTGAGTTATTAAAAAAAAACCTTTAGGGCAGATTTTGAGAAAAATAAGTTTTTCCTTTTTGGCCAAGAAATTTTGTATGACAGCTACTGTAAGTTTTGGTCCTAAAAAAAAAATAAAAAAAATGGGTCGGGGAATGTCCAAAAAACGATAGGTACCAAGTTTAAAGAAAATCGACCCATCCGATTAGGCTGTAGTCGAACAGACAGACAGACGGACGTTTTTGCGAGGCCCACTTTTTTCGTCTTCGCTTTCATCGTAATGTCAAGTTTGATCAAAATCTCGAGTTCGATTTTTTGTACGAACTCATAACTTGCCATATAGTACCTACTTTATTCGAAAGTAAAAAAACTTCTACTGCCTATTGCGAGGAAGTGACAAATGCTCCAAGAGTATCTCTTGTCATGAATATGTTCCTTTGCTTTCACCTTAGCAGTTCGGATTCGGCAGAAAATTGTAGGGCACCTCCATTCCTGCAAACAAACAACACGTACAGGAATGGTTGAGACTTTTAAGCAAGCATATTGCTGTTATGGTTGTAGTTGTTGACAACAAGAACGACTTCAAACTTCAATATAAACTAGAAGAAAAATGCTGCATGGAAAAATATTGGCGAAGATATGAAATCTTCTGGGTACACCAGAACAGCACGGAAATTGAAGCAGAAATGGTACGGAATGAAAGTTGCTGCCAGAAGGAATAATGCGCAGATGAAAAAAGCTAGTAAAGCTACTGCCAATGTCGTTGAAATAAAGGAAACAATTCAGAAAGATCTAATTATACATGATTAAAGAAGGCGTCACTTGACGTCATTTTAATCGAAAGTCGTAGTGACTAGAGGTATACATTCTGCAATTACTTATTAGTTTTAAACTCAACTTTGGGCAAATGCCAACCACAGCACGAGATTCGTGATTTGCTCCCTGGTGGTTAGCATTAACAGCTATTTTTCTCATTTTGTAGTCGGAAATCTAAAATAAAAATAAAACACAGATTTAAAAAATAGTACTTCGATGCAAAACTTACATCTTACAATCATAACGTTAAGCCTAAAATATCCCTTGAAGTTCAAAAGCAGAAATTTGTATTTTACTGTTGCAATAATTTGGACGTGAGTACCATCCACACAGCCAATCACTCCAGTGAAACCAGTTTTTCCGAAGAAATATGATTTGGACATTTGACATTTTTCATCTGACATCTATAAAGATATCCAGGTATTGCACAAGGTCTCTTCCATTATATGTATCTAATGAAGATAAGAATTAGATGAGAAGAAAAGTTAACTTAAGCCGCGTCAGATAGTTCGCGTATATTGCTTTTGATTTGCAATGTTTTCCTATTTTCTTTATTTCGTCCTTAGTTCGTTGGAATCGGCGTCCAAAAATAATCCTACACTATCCATTCCTTATTATTTAGGCCTATTCGGTGAGATCTTTTATTCTGTTATTTTGCTATTCTGTTATGAATTTCCATACAAAAGTTTGAGCTGTCAAAAAATCTTTTACGTATTCTAATTTTGGTATTCGGCATGCCAAACTCTGTTATGAAATCTGCTATATAATCTGTTATGAACTGTCAAGATTTCGAACTCTCAAAGAAATCTTTTACGAATCGCAGTTCTGGTATTCCGCACGTTGAGATCTCTTACGATATCTGCTATGAATCATAAAAGAATAAAAGATAAGTTTTTGTGACTTTTGTCATAAAAGATTTCAGTAAAAATGGATGTTTATCTTTTATTTCGCCAACGAAATGTTCTAAAAAGGAGACAAATGTAAGAGAATAATATTTAAACATATTATAAACAAATAAGTAAAATAAAACAAAATTATTTTTGCAGACGAAACCACAGAGCTCTTTTGTTGGAGTTAAGATTAAAAAGTAGTCCGTTTGATCTTCCCGATGTGCATTTTGTACAACTTTTTAGATTGGACAAACTGAATGCAAGAACTCTAATGGAAAAATTGCAACTATTTACGCAAACGCTAAATGGACTTTAGTTAATCTCAAAACCGTTCCAAGCATCCCAATAAAGCAAGTAATTTTGAAATGAGAGCGTTTTATATGCAACCCTTACAAGAATTTTAATAGAAAATCATACAAAATCTTGTAAGGGTTACATATAAAACGCTCTCATTTCAAAACTATTTACTTGCTTCATTAGGATGTTTGAAACGGTTTTGAGTTTTATTTAAGTCCTTTTAGCGCATATGAAAACTATTTTCAATTTGAACAGAGGTTAAACAATAATTCCATCTAAAAGTAATTCGGCCTTTGTTAAATTTTTAAAATCATGACCGAATTAATTTTAGATAGAATTTTGTATTCTTTGTTCGAAGGCTTACCAAGAGTTTGAGTAATATTCCTACGTTGCCGTTTTGGCTTAGGCTCGACCAAAACCTCCATATTGTCTAAATTTAAAACACCCACATCTTCGTCAATAATATGGAACTCGTTTTCTTGATTTTCTGTGGGAGGTTCTTCTATTTGGTAAATTGGTTCAAACTTAGAGCAACCTGCCACTGACACATTTCTGTGCCCATCCACAACAATGCGGCCCCAGCAGGCCATCGCCCTCTCCTCCAACTTTTCTATGTCTTTTTTAATTGTGGGAGATCCACCAGCTGTCCGCTTCAAATCCGCTTTTTGTAGGCGGAGTTTATATGTAACGGAGTACCGCCAATTGTCGAAAACCTAAATACATACGTATAAAGTTAATTTGCAAGAATTATAAAAATGCATTTTTCGTTTACTTTCTTCCACTCCTCCATAGTGTGATGGGCACCACTTGTGCTGTTAAGCATAACCGCCAGTGTGTTCCATAGTTCTTGAACGGACGCATCACAGTTTTTGTTCTCTGAAATGGTAAACGAAGCTACCATCTATGTATGTAGGTTTCAGGAAATACCATGGGAGTACCATCATGTTGGGTAGGATGCTTCGCAGCGTGTACTAGTACTAGGGTACAAGAGTTCTTATGGTGGAATATGTAGCATGGTATTGCCATGGTATTCCCTTAAGCTATAGATGGTAGCATCGTATTCCATGGTATGGATACTATGGATGCTAGCAGTGTGCCAAACAGGTTACTTTTTGGTTCGTCACTCATTTTCATATCATGTGTCAGATCAAGCAAAAATATTTATCAAAACAGAACAGCTGATAATGATAACAGATTTTAGTTCTGTTTACTTACATATTTTGTTTTCGAAATTTCATAACAGAATTTTATAAAAGTTCGAACTTCTGAATACCAATTATAAAAGATCTGTTATGGTGAAAATCTTTTATGATTCATAACAGAAATTCATAGCAGAATAACAGATGTGGCAGAATAGGCCCAATTATTGCTTTTTTTCAACTAATTCTTTTTGACACTTCAAATGGAAACAAAAAACATATGTTTGGAAATGGGAGGGGACCTTATCGATAGTTTTGATTTAAAAATCGGTGCATCTAATTACATTTCGTAAAAACGCTAGCGCATTATAATTGAAAAAATTGCTTTTTATAAACAATAAATTACCTAACCTATTTTGCTTCAAACCGTAAAGCAGTGCCAAATAATTATTGCTTTCGTTTAATCTCTTAATCTTACGGCTGATTTATCCTTAAATCAATTTATAGCTGCCTTTTGTCACTTTTGCAAATTTACTACTCAAGATATGAACACCGCACCTGGCACCGACCCATTATTATTACATTACAAAGTACATATATTAACTGTTAGCGAAATGAGTAATTAACCTTCGTATAGAAAAAACGTGACCCAGTTTTACTTTACATTTTACTCTAGGTAGTTATTTTTTTTTTTTTTCAATAAAGGCCCATTACAAAAGAAGAAAAGGAACAAGAGAATAACAAAAAATTCACTCCATTAAAATCAAATAATAAGCCTAGGGTTCCTGGTCAGACGCATTTGATTGACAACAAAGATGAATCTTCACTGCCAGCACGTTTTAGTATTATTCGTCATCATTTAGAAAGAACAACTGGTCAAGGTGAGTATTCAAATTATTGATATAAAGAATAATTTAATAAAGTTTTCTAATTTTCCACTTTATCGTTAACATCAAGATATAGAAGAAGGCGCTCTTCTACCTTCTCCAACCAGGGAAAAACTTATGCCAGCTATTCCAAAGTCAAGAGAATCGGAATCACAAAGAGGAAGCCCAAAAAAGAGCGCCGCTTCCAGACATGGAAGTCCTCAAAAGGGTAGTCCGCAAAAGGGAAGTCCAAAGAAAACTATTAAATGTAAGTTTACCATCCGCTTTTTCTTTATTTTTTGTTCTAATTTCTAAGCAATTAAGGCAATTGATAGTTAAAGTTATTATAATTTTAAAAACGTGAGACCTAAACTTCTTACATACCAACATACATACCGTCTTTTCAAGACGCAATTTATTGATTTGCTCAGTACCTACATAAATTGATTTTAGATGTGTTTTCTAGTGCATGTTTGTATAAATAAATCCGCTTATAAAATAATTTTCATGTAAATGCAACAACAATCCCGCTTAGTTAGCCGCGGCAAACGTCTCCGCCCAGAAACTACACTATTTTTTTGTTTTCAAATTGGGCGCAGCGTGCTAAGCAGGGCTGCCAATGCTGAGCCCAGCAAGTATAGCAAATCGCCCAAAATAACGAAGTAGATTTGAAAAAAAGTGTAGCAGATAATGAAAAAATAAAATCTATGAAAAAACTAATTTATATAAAAAAAAAATATCTATGTTATATTCAGAACGAAAACATATCATTGACTAGTTTTTCGTTTAACAATTACAGCTTTTAAAGAACCAGTTTTACAAATAAATAGGAACATAGTACATTAGTTTATTTAAAATAAATAGGAACTTTTTGATTCATTCAATTCAATTCTCAATTGGATTTTCCTCTGAAGAAAAAAAAAAACACAAATTCACAAAATATTAATACAAAGAAAAAATTTAAATATTAATACATACTATATTTCATTGGAAATTGTGATTAAAATTTAATCAGTTTCTTAAGATGTAGCCCTCCGAAACATATTTAAATTTACTTCCAGCCAGCCACAAACTCTCTGATAAGTAAAAGGACAAAAGCGGTAGTAATATCAAGATTATTTCTTTTTTTTTGTTTTTACGTTATTAAAATCTGAAAATCATCTTTGGGCTGCTGCACTGTTATGCTAGACTGCCTAGTGTAAGCATGTAGTCAGGAAACACCTAAATCATATCGTCTTCCAAAATGTTTTTCTGGGAGAAAAACACGACCAAAATTCAGCAACAGCGGCATCGTCCTTCATTTTTATATTTTTAACAAACATAAGCGTTCTAAACTCCGAGTTTGGCGATTTATGGAAAACTGAAGGCAAATTGTAGTAGGTTTTTGGGATGAGTGCATTCCGGTCAAGTAAGTGATTTGTTTGATTTCCAAAAATGAATCAATACACAACACATATTAAATGAAATTTTGATCGTTATATAAAAATGAGTCACACGAAGTAGAAATAAGTTGCTACGTAGCAGATGCATACAAAAAAATAAATGAAGTATATCTAGTACTTATGAAGTACATTGGCAGCCCTGGTGTTAAGCTATGCACAAACTGACGCGATGGCGGTGGCGATCGCGATAACAATATGGATGGATGCCACACGTGTTATTCAATGGAACGGCACACATCTACGCGATATGTGGATGGCGTTCACGTTCCACTGCTGCGTTCAGTTACGCGACTTTTATTGAACGCAGCAAGCACCATTTGCTCGCCATATCGCACGATATTTCGATTGAAGTTGAACCTGGCAGAGTGTTTTGTGAAAACTCTGATTCTCCTTCTGAAATAGTTAACGAAGGTATAAGATATGGAAAGTTTTGTTCTTATTTATTTTGTTTGTGATGCAATGCTAACGGCCGTAATATTCACGCCGTTTAACATCGGTTTAAATTCAGTAGTCGGTTTAAAATTTGCAATCCGACTAATCGGTGATATTCACTCACTTACACCAACGTTAACCAAAATTTTAAACCGAATGATCGGTTTATCTTCGGTAAACCGACTACAACTTAAACGAGGCATTTTCGTGTCGTTTAGGTAAGGTTTAAACGGTTTTAGCTAATATTCAACATATCATTAGTTTATTCTGTTAGTGCGAAATATTCAGACTAGCAGTAAGAAAGCGGAGCGTCACTGTCGGGGAAGGACAAGCCAGTTGTTGAAAGCTGCACAGTTAAAAAAAAAAAGCATGACAATTTGAACGAAACCGAACATTTTTGTATTAATGTTTTCAGAAACGGCACCGCAACCGGTCTTCAAAACATTAGCCATCAGATATTGATCGGCAAGTTTTGTAGGTCTGTTTTTATGTTGTAGAATCGTTCTAGCAATTCGAAATCCGTTCTTTGCTGATAGGGGGAAAGAAAAAATACATAGAGAGAAAAAACAAATACAAGAATATACTACTCACTGGTCACTGCCACGTCTAGTGTGGCATTGAAAATTTGGGCGATTTCCTCCCACCAGCGTATGCGACCGTACGGTGTTATAGTATTGACGTCACTGGCCAACATAAGGTCACACAACAAATTAGTTCAAAAATTGAGTAAAGCTGTTGGCCCGAGTTGAATTCTCTTTTAATTCTTTTGGTGGCACTTTCTGTCCTTGCAAAATTTTAGATTTTTTGTTAATTTTGATTCAACACTAAAACACAACAAAGACTTCAATAAACTTGAAAAGATTAATAAATAAATCAGCAAACATGTGCTCGAAAGCCATACTCACACTTGCGATGCTACCCGACGTTCGGTTTAAATCGCAAATTTAAACCGACGTAAGCCGAATGTCATTTTTTGGTTAAACGGGGTGAATATTGCCAATTTAAACGAGATTTTGTAGTTTAAATTCTATCGGTTTGCTTCGGTTAAATGTAGTAGGTTTAAGGACTTTCAAAATGAAGCCATTTATTTTTTGTATATAATATCTTCAGTGTTTAACGTTTGTTTATGCTTTTTTGACAAATTGCCCTTCGCACAATGTATCGCAATATCGCGTTGATGTGAGCAGATTTTTGATCGTATCTTTGTCCCGCGCTAAACTTATATTGATCGCCCCCGCCATTGCTTGGGTTTGTGCTTACTTTAGAGCGCATTCACACTTTTTCTGGTGATAAACTGTTATAAATGTTATAAATTGTATTTCACTAGTTTGGTTTTTTATTTTGAGCAAAGAAGTGGGAAAAAGGCGAGACCTTATAAATGCCAATTTATAACAGTTAAAAGTTACAACAATATGAACATTTTGTTTAAGGCCAGTATTCACGGAACGCTCATAAACGGCTTTAAGTTTATGAGGCTCATAACTTGAAAATAATTCGTGGTATTAACCAACAACTCATAAGTATTTTTCGAGGCCCGAAAATGAGAGCCGCTCTCTAACAACCAGACATTCCAAACTGTGAAATGAAGTTGTTTTTTGATAAAAAAAATTAAAAATCTTTTCATTTCGGCTAAAATAAATTTACAAGTACTTTATTTCATTGCAGTTTTGCATTTTTTTGCATAAATTTTGTCATTTATTTACTTATTTTACTTTATAAGAGTGGTCGGGACCACTCATTAGTTTTATGAGCGCTGATAATTATTCACTATTATTGCTTGGTGAATAGGTTTATGAGCCTATTCAGTTATGAGTGTTCGGTGAATACCGGCCTAAGAAAGCAATTTGTGAAACGCTTGAGTTTTCAAAATGAAAGTGACTCTTGACATACCACCTATAAGAGTTTATGTTTATAAAAGTATTGTATATGCGGCCCCACAGGGCCAGGGCATTAATAATAATAATAATAATAATAAATAAAATTTGCGGGTGTTTAAGGCAAGAGGGGTACCGGTCGGTTCTCTAGGTAATACAGGTACTCTATGATCTTGACTTTGAATTTGTATTCAATTTAACGTATATTCTAAAAAAATTGTTTTTTTCAGTTTATAAATTTTATAAATTAATGTCCAGCGGGAATTTTTCAACCTTAAAGCCTAGAACGCTGCTGATGCGAAACGAAATTTGTCGGTGGTCTCCAACACGACCATAGAGTACCTATATTACCTAGGGAACCGACCGGTACCCCTCTTGCCTTAAACACCCGCAAATTTTATTTGAAATGAGTAAGTGAAAACTCTCTTAGTTTACTCTTTTTTCCTTATCCGTGAATCCGTGTGAATGGTGGATATAAAAACAAATTGGCGCATTAGTTCAAAAAGGTACGTGTCTACGGTTTAATTGAGAACAAAGTGGTGGCATTAGCTCAAAAAGGTACGTGTCTACGATTTGCACACCTCAATCGTAGACACGTACCTTTTTGAGCTAAGAAACTAGAGTGCGCTTCCAATTTTCGGTAGGTGTTTTTGTTTTTTTTTTAAATATAAATATTCAAAAATATTATTTAATTTATTACCCGGGAGCAACAATGACCGATATTCTTCATAGTTTAGGTTGACAAAAGGTTAAAAAAAGAAATTTGACTACGAAATTAATAAATTTCTCAATTTTTGAATTTAACGGATTTTTTTTTGAATCCCTGGGCGGTCTTATCCACCTTATTGAGCACTTTGAGCAATTTGAGCGAAGTCCTTTCAAATGAAGCCATGTTGGTTCGGTCCCATTTAAAATGCATTGGACAACAACCCCATACAAAACTTAATGGACATTTTCCTCTCAGTACAGCTTGTAGGGTGGAAGAGAACGACCGCCTAAGTCGGTTCTCTAGGTAATATAGGTACTCTATGAACACGACAGCGAAATGCTTACGAAAACCACAGTGAAAAAATGACAACTCAGAGCGTCACCAATTGCAAAAAAAAAAAAAACAAACAAACGGAAACGGAAAAAAATCACAGAAAGCCATGCCATGCTGTAAAAACAAACGCAAAAAAACCTCAAATGTAAATTTTCCGCACACAATTAATGGTCCGGGCAATTAATTGAACGCAAAAAAAGAGCGGAGACCTCTCCAATTAATCTGCTACAGTTATCAATTTCGCTCATCGAACAGCGTACTCCAAAACGAAAAGGAGGATGAAATTTTTCGTTTATGATTTCGTTGTGTCATTTTTGTATGGGATTTTTCGTTTCGCATCAGCAGCATACTCATAGAGTACCTATAGATATACGATTTTGCAGATTTAAAATTTGTGATTGCAATCATGTAGGTATAAATAGGTAGGTACCTATATATTTTTTCTAAAGGCAATACATTTTTTGCTATGGAAGATCAAAGAACAGTCAACTTTCGTATTATATTTTTGTTGTTAAGAAAAACATTTTTTTTTAAATACATACACAAAGATTATTCAGATTGTAATAATAATAGGAATAAAATAAGTAAGTACCTAACTAAAGCCCACTAAAAGGCTAGATCTAGATGGTTTAACAAAAAAAAAAGTTCCCAAAATGGGTTGTTTTTTTAATGTGTCATCATATAGCTTTTTCAGTTCTTTTTTAACACAGCCCTAGAGTTAACTATTTTTCTTTTATTTCTTACATTATTAGTAAAACATGATTGATAATTTTTGTTTGTGTTCACCGGACGAATAGGTATAATTTTCTTTTTGATTGCAAATATTATATGAGGCCATGAGAAGCGGAGTGCACTAACTGATTTTCGCACTTGTTTTTAAAAAGACAAAAACTTATGTTTATTGTACAAAAAATCTGCTTATTTTGAAACAATAATATCTTTAGATTGATGAAGCATACAACTGCTTCAAAAAATGTTTGTTTTGGTAACTGTAAATAATAGTTTTCGCCATTTAAAAAATGCTACTGTGGTTCTCATGGCCTCATATAAGGATTGTAAAAGATTTGATGGAAATGAGAACATTTTATTAAAATATATGTACCTACCTACCAATGTAATGTTTACAAGTATCAATTATAGTATAGGTACCCAACCTTTCATCCATGACTTTTTTAGAGGTTTTTGGATAATTTTATTTTACATAGATATGGACAAACCCACCTTAATTCTAAAAGGTAACTGCCCAAAAGCGAACAAATATAATCACCGAGTAAGGGTATTTTTGTATGACCCAGTAACTTTATACAGATATGTTTGTATACTTAGGTAGGTAAACTTTATTTTGGCATCAAAACAATCCTTATGTTTTTTTTAAGTCTCAAAATTTACTTTTTTAATATATCAAAACAAATCAGGAATCTTGTAGATTTAAGTTTGTGACAAAAGTTGCTGAATTAAGTTATTATTATTATTTATTGTACTATTCATAGAATGTCAGTTCATTAGAGTTAACAACTCTTTATTCCGTCAATTTCAATTTCAATTTATGGTACTTATTTTTACTTTGTTGATTTGATTCCTTTTACATTTGAAATGTATGTATTGGCTGAATACCTACAGTTTTTATTTTTCCAACCACAACTTCCATTCCAAAAACGTTGGAATTTAAAAACAACTACAATAGATACATATATACATAGTGAATTAAAAAAAAATTAGCTATAAAAACTTATCCTCTCAGTATCAAACAGAAAAATAATTTTTCAAATCCGATGTAATTTTTAGGACATCAAAATTTCACCCTGCGTGCATTCTAGCATCTTGTTGGCAAAAAGTTGGAGCATTCACAGATTGTTTTTAATTATTGAGAATTAAGAGGGGTATACAACTAATATTTGGTTTAAGCTTTTTAAATAGAGGGCCCTATCGATGAATGAAAAATATGCACGATTGGATCGCACGCACTTGAGCTTGGCTGACCTTTAAAAGATAAACGTGAATGTTGAATAACCGAAACATAAGACCATTTTTGCCAAAATCTGAAATGCAGTTCTTACATTCACTTTGGTCGCTTTTGGAGAATTTCATTCAAATGTTCTGTACCAAATTTGAAGCAAATAGGCTCTAACTCACCACCATGACGAAAAATTTTTGGACATCTCGATCATTGTCGTGTTTCTTTTGATTTTTTTACACACGAAATCAATTTTTTCCTATAGAGCAAGTTAAAAAGCAGACAGTGCCTGTGTGCGCACGGTGAGGCCCTTTTTTAAATGGTTTGCCTAGACTACAATAAAACATACGATTTCTCCTTAAAATCGTTTGAGCCGTTGAGTAAAATAAAGTTTCCTTTAACGGTTGTATGGGAGGTGTATTATTAGGTATTATTAGAGCGCACAAATTTTCTATTTTATAGTCGAAGCAGACACACAAACCGACAGACGTAATCTTAATAACATGTTGAAACAATTAAAAAAAAATTTGAATAAGCTATTCAAAAAAAATAGTTTTTCCTTACAAAAAATATTACCAAAGTTGCCTATTCTTTGCTCTTCCATAGAAAAAAATGCATTGCGTTTCAAAAAAATATAAAGGTAGGTACCTACCAATGTTTACCTACACTATACATTACATGATTGCAATTATACAAATTGAAAAAAAAAAAACCTAAAGACCAACAAAACTTTGAAAGATAGGATATATCGAAATGAGAATAAAATTTAAAAAAATTAACTTACCATGAAATCTAAAAAAAATACGCTATAAATTTGACTCTTTATCGCAATCGCATTAAAGCGGCAACAATATTTTCAAAAAAAAAAAACAACCCTTACTCATATTCCCCAATTTCATTCAAATTGTTGCTTGTTCTGATTTAACGAAAAATAAAAATATGCACGACTTGATCGCACGAACTTGCTCTTGATTGATTTTTGTTTTTTTTTTATATAAAAATATTTTTAAATTTTTTAAATTCACTATTGTTTAAACTATTGAAAAGCATTAGATTGAAAAATTATGAGAAAATCGGACGAACCATCAAAAAGATGTACCTACTTGAATAACCCATCCCTTTTTGAGAAAAATTGAAAAAAAAACAAAAACATTGTATGGCAGCTACCCGTTCTAGATGAGCTAAAACAAAAATTCGAATTGTACCTCTACGGAATCACATAAAAATGCTCTGTACCAAATTTGAAACAAATCGGTTCACCCGTTTGGGCTATAGCTCAAATTACAGTGGACACACAGACTGGCGGACGGCATGGCGAAACTCACTTTTTGGACTTCTCGATCATGCGTAGTGTTAGTTTTGATTGCAACTTCGAAATATTTTTTGTATACGAAACTAATACTTGCCCTTTAGAGCAAGTAAAATTAACATTACAAATACATTTCGTCTGTCGAACGTTCTTTAACCTTGTCTGACATAGTAGACAACAGTCCAAAAGCAAAACCTACTTATATGAGTAGATTTTGTTGTCCCATTTCTTTTATTGCAAACAATAATATACTTCATGATTTCCGCGCCCATAATATTAACACATTTTCCCAGAGGAAAGAATTCGGAAATATTTCGATAGATAGGTAACTATCTAATTTAATTTCTATTTCTTAACCCTCCCGCCACTTTCCTTCTAAGAAAAACCACAAAAGTGTGTACCTACCTACACTAAACTTTAGTCTGTTACTTATCAGTCAATGCTCTCTTACCCACAAAAAAATGTAAACAACCTTCTCCAAGAAGAATTATTCCTTGCATTAAAATGACGAAAAAGGAATCACATCAGCCAGAACTAACTACAACAAAACACACACACCAATTTTAATCAAAAATAAAAAAAAAGAAAAGATAAAACAAAAATAAAAAAGGATATATGTATATAGCAAGAAACTTGATAATGCAACGCGATAGAATTACATCATGTCCTGGTATAGTTCATACTGGTTCGATCAAACTGGGACGTAGCGGTACGTCCCAGGCGTTTGAAAATTTGTCATTTTTTTTGCTCTGCGTGCGATATCTATGTAACTATAGTATCTGTGATACTAGGCTTAAATTGCGATTATCGAAATACCAGCGGGTTGAGGTAAGCAGGAGGGGTATCATTCAAAGCGCAGGATTTGCGGAATTGTTAGTCGCCATGAGTCACTGGTCGGGAGCGCACCGCGCGTTTGCCGTGGAGCTGGTATGTGCGCGTCCCACTTTTTAAACTCTTTTTAATATTCGACGACTAAGTGACGGACCGAGCACGCAACTTATCTAGTCGTGGGTACAAAGATTCAGTCAAGAAGGCACAATGGTCAATAAACCTATTCTTGGGTCATCAACGTCAGCAACAACGCCAGAAAATTCCCGCTGAACACCCTATATATTGTAGTCTTCTTTCGGCTTTTGAAGAAGCAAGATCGGCGAGCTTCGTTTATCGGCTTAAATAAATATTGGGTTTTTTACAAACGTTTTTCCCAATCAAAATTAACCGTGTTTTCTTTAAAAAATAAGATCTGATTTGCATCGTTGGGTTTTCATCTTCTTTATTCGGGTTATATTTACGGGAGGTTATACTTGGTTACTTAAGTTGCTGTAGAGATCATATTTACAGGTTGTAAAGGTGATTTAGATATTTTCAATTTTCTCAAAAAGTACAAGACATTTAGGCATCCGGTTTTCTGTTTTTAACTAAAAATTAATAAAAGCATTGAATTTTAGAAACGAAAATTGTAGTTAAATACGTAAAATTTTGAAAATGTAATAGTTTGCTTTTTTTTTTTTTTTTTTTAATTTTGAGTTTGAAAATAATATTTTCAAAACTGCTCACTAAAACAGCTTTATTTAAAAAGAAAAGAAAGAAAAAGTTTTCAGTGTTTGGCTTTGAATTGATAACAGCATTGAATATTTTAACGGAGGTGGTACCTAATATAGAGAAATTTTGAATACAAATCGGATTAAAAATAAAATTAATTTCACAAAGTGTATTCACTTAAACAAGTTGATTTAAAAAGAACGTTGATAAATCGAATTTTATTTTTAAGACAAGTTATAAACGAATATAGTGAGCTTATAATGGCTTTTGTTTTTGAATCTAGTTGTTTTTCTATTTTAAGACTCTTTTTCATAAAATTGACTTTAGGTTTAAGAAGCATCTTATGCAAATCGTATATGTACATACCTACAAAAAAAAATGTTTGAAGGAGCAAAGAGAAAAGTAGGACGGTTAGTGGGTACAGGCTAGTTATTAGGTATAATGAAGGAGTTTTTTTTTGTAGAGTTTATGATAAAGTTTTGACATATCTGTAGCTGTTCTTTTAAAATGTTTATTTAGAGAAATTTCTCAAAATAAGCTTTATATCAAACATTTTAATAGGTAACCCCCCCGTAGTTACGCCCCTGAACTGATGGCTTGTGGTTATTCTTTTGTTTTTATTCCCTCTTACGCAAATTGCACAGGTGTGTTGACTGTGGTGGCAATTGCATTTGATATGTTAATTGTTGTTGTACTGAATGCTCTGTTCCTTGTTGCGATGATTATTGTTGTTGTGAAACAGGTAAAACTTATTGTGTCAGCTGGAACATTGATTTGAATTTTGTTTTGTTTTGTTTTATTTTGGGTATCAGAGGATCCCACGCTTCAGACAAATTAAGGCTTTGATCTCGATTGAAATTTTTGTGAACTTTTATTTCAATAGGTTCCCGGGGGAGAGTACGATAACTAGGGCCCCGTAAAAAAATAACGGATTTTTGTAGAAAGGTAAAATACAAGCATTTTTAACTACTGACTGAACTTTTAGTCATTTTTCTAAAAAATGACTAAGAGTTAAACAAAAAAAGATTTAAAAACAACGGCAACACTTACAATGCAAAATTATATGTTTTCTGAAAGCCAGAAACTTTTTCTTTTATTATTTGTTTCAACATAGTTCTTTTTGTTAATAGTTTTTTTGGAAAAAAGCTTTCAAACTCAAAATGTATCGGAAAAAACATACAAAAAAACTTGTACGGTTTTTTTATTCGAAGTTGTGAAATTAAGTACTGAATTGGCTTAAATCTATTCATGTCCCTATTAATTTTTAATCAAACACTGAAAACTTTCTCTTGCATTCAAAAAATCTGCAAAAGAAAAACAACGGTACAAAATTCGAACGTTTGTTCGGTTTTTTTTTTATGGTCTAAGTAGGTTGCATACTACAAGCATTACAATTGCATTATATATGTATGTAAGACACAAACATACATATCAAGAAATTATATAAATATGATGCAGTCGCACAGTAGTAGTACCTAGGTAATAAGAATTTTTTATAAAGCATTACATTTTCATGTCTAAAAATTTTAAATGTGCAAGTTTGGGCCACGAACATACATAATGTAGGATAATAGGATAAATTCAAAGTTTCTTTAAATCCAAATTCTTTAAATGCAAATGAAACTTTGCATGCACCCAACCTCGCACCTACCCCAAATCCTATAGTGTGCCGCCGTTATCCTGGGTGCAAGCACAGTATTTATGTTGTTTTCAGTGTTCGATTAAGAATTTAAAGGGACATCAAATAATTAAAGCCAATGCAGTAGGTACTTAATTTCATAACTTTGAATAAAAAAAACACAAAAATGCAAAAGAAACTTTGCAAACACCCAATCTTGCACCTTTCTCAAATCCTAAAGTGTGCCCAAGAAGGGGGGTTGCAGGGGACAGCTTGCCCCCCATACATACCTCACTTTTAAAACGCCGCCGTAATGCTGGGTACTAGTACTTTATTTAAACATCAAATTTTGCATACAGAGAACCTCGCACAAACCCCAAATCCTATAGTGAGCCCAACTAGGGGGGTTGTATACATATCTCACTTTTGAAACGCAGCCCTTATGCTGGCAATGCAAGCAAATTAAAAATATCTCAAAAAAGTAGTATGAGTAATTTTCAATTTTCCCAAAAACTAGAAGACAAAAAAGCTTTCAGTGTTTTGTGTTCGATTCAGAATTGATAGATCTGAGCATTGACCACAAAAAGTAAATTTAGTTTTCCATTTCACAATTTTGAGAAACATTGATGCAAACATTTTTGTGCATTGTTTTTTTATCAAAATTTTGAGTTTGAAGGCAAATTTTTTCAAAATTATTGACACAAATAATATAATTTAAATTTAGGAGTAAAGAACAGACTTCTGGCTTTTAAAATGGTTACAGCCATATTATTGACATTTTTCAAAACTAGTTTAATAGCAAAACTAGTTTTATAGAAGTTTGGAGTCCCAATATTGACACGGTTTTATAAAATAAGAGATTTATCCAAAGCTAGATTTATGTTTTCGAGTTTTAGGTGTCAAAATACTTTTGAATAATACCAATTTGAGTCCCTCCAAGCATCTTTAAAACTAGTTCTGTCATGAAACTAGTTTTGAAACAAGTCAATAATATGGCTGTTAGTATTTTTCATTTTAAGTATTGCTATTGTTTTATAATATTCTTTTTTCCATTTAAGCCGTTTTTTTCGAAAATTGCCCCTACTTCCTAAACGGGGCAAGACAGACCCCCCTTCTGTAGTAAATAATGTTTGTATTCGACCCTTCTCCAAAAATACGTTATCAATTTTCGGCGCCCAAGATATCGTACTCGTGCCCGGATAGGTAGGTACTTGCATGCTGATTCCCATCATCACCCTTCCAACTTCACCTGCGTGGTATCTTCTCTCATTAATAGAGCAAATGCAATTTGCGATAAAGATCACCTAAATGAAGAATTAAAACACGTTGACAGAGTTCTTTTAAACAATGGTTATAGCTCAAAACAACGCTCGTGGAAAGTGAAGCCAAAAGAAACACAAAACTTGAGTGAAAGCTACGAAAAAAGAGCTTTCCTACCTTACAGAAAAGGAATTTCTCAATGAGTTGGGAGAATTTTATCTTAACATGGCATTAAATGCATTTTTAAGCCACCAGCAAAAATTCATCAAATTCTGCGCTCTCCAAAATATAAAATTCCCCTACGAAATCCAAGACTTTATTCTGTACCCTGTAGTTGTGGCTCGTCCTATACAAACAATACAAAATAACCAAGTAAATAAGTCCGCGATCTGTGAACATTAAGCTTATAATGATGATAATTGTATTAGATTTGACAAAGCAAAATCTATTGCCACGGAGAGATTCTATGTACTAAGATTAGTACGGGAACCTATTGAAATAAAAGCCCACAAAAATTTCAATCGAGATCAAAGCTTTTATTTGTCTGTTGCGTGGGAACTTCTAATACACAAAATAAAACAAAACCAAAATTCAAATCAATGTTAAACCTGACACAATAAGTTTTGCTTGTTCACAATCTTATATAAAGTCACAACAACAACAATCATCGCAACAAGAACAGAGCATTCAGCACAACAACAATTAACATCTCAAATGCAATTGCTACCATAGTCAACACACCGATAGAATTTTTGTAAGAGAGAATAAATACAATAAAGAGTAACTAACAACCATCCACAAGCCATCAGTTGACCCATGACCACGACAAATTAATGTAACTTTGTTGCAGTGTTGATAGATGAAAAAAAATCTAACCACAGAAAAATAGGGAAACCCCCCAGATTACCACATTTTATCAACAAAAACCCCTGAATTTTTTTCAACATTCTATTTTTATTCAATGCTCCTTAAATTGTTTTTAATTTTAAATTTAATTAATTCATAATAGTTGAGTAGCAACAATAAAAAAACCATTTGTAAAAAAGGTACTTACTAATAAAAGAAAATTGTTTAGGGTTTTCTTCACAATGTCCGAGTTAAGTTCTGATTACTTACTCGACAATTAAATTATCCGCAAATTAAATGCTTCCATTAAAAAACTTAGCGTTTCACAATTTTTCGAAATTATAAATATATGTGTCAATTAGATGTTTCAGTTTTCCAAACAAAATAGTTTTGAGTGATAAAAACTTGAAAAAATAATCAACAATATTTAAATTGCCAAGTAAATTTGCTAATCGACACTTCATCGTGCCATTAAAATACATATCCACCGAAAAATGGCTTCCTCAGTTCATTATGGGTTAATTTACTTCTAGAGTTAGCTAACTCTGGTTTAACTCACGAGAAATAAATAAATACGAAAATTAAAATATAAAGGAATTTAAATTTTTTTTGCACTTTTTTAAAAAAGTTCTAATACATTATCGTCATTTTCGTGACGATGAAAGTTTTCAGCATTTCTTTTGTTGGTGTAAAATTCTGACATCCATAGTGTAAGGAATATGTAACTCGTAGAACACAGTCAGCTGTTTCAATACCCAAACGATTCCTCAACCTTTTTGCTCTAAATGAATCCCCCCAGAGCCCCCCCCCCAAACATCTCGTCACCCCAGATTGCCACCCAGCTTAAAAAAAAAGCCCATAAATCTTGGGGGGGGGGGGACCCCTAAACTGGCAACCCTGCTTTGTTAAAACTTCGCCGTCTCGGTCGGGCGAAAGTATTCCATAATTTGAATAAGTTAGTAAACGCGGTAAGTCCGTTAAGGAAATTAAATATAAAAAAGATATAGCTTGACATTAGCGGTGTTTTGGTGAGTGGGTTTGCGTGTAAACATTTTGCTGAGCTGCCTATACACTCTCACCAAAACAGGGCTATTGTAAGTGTTGCCGTTGTTTTTGAATGCCCCTCCATCTAAACAAAAGGAGAAGTTCTACTATCATACACCCAACTAACACGATCTTGCCTTCTGTAACAGCCTGTATAATTTAAAAAAAAAACATTATGTAGTTTATTTTGCTTGAGTATGTTTTTTTTTTTTATTGTGTTATAGTATCTATTATGATTTGGCTTTAATTAGTTTTCATTCTTTAGGGTTGGCTACGAGAGCCTGAATTAGGATGATTAGGATATTTGTGTACTTATACCACTTATAGGTACTTACACTCCGGTGGGTGTATCGAACCTAACTTCAAAATTCCGAATAACAAAATTTGGCCTTTGAAATCCCGGATGACCGAATGAAGAATATCAATATCCCTAGCGCGGTAAACATAATATTTTCTTTGGGAACCGTTTAAACGCAGTCAAGCACAAAATGTTTTTACATTATAGGTTTTGATAAAGAAGCTATTGAAAAAATACTAAACAAATCTTAAAAAGTAGATACGAAAATTCTGGATTAATCCCAACTGTATTTGGGTTTTTGAAATTGAAGTTCTCGATTTTGTCTTTCGGAAATTTTAAATTCGGGATTTCTCTTGCTTTCCCACACATCTCATACCCAATATGAATACTCCACAGTTGGTATCGACCCAGATACCTGAGTCAGCAGTTTAGAGGAGCCATGGGAAAGAATCCCAAACTAAACAAAAAGCTCTGACATAAACATTAAAGAAGCCACCACCAAACCACCACCAAACCACCACCAAACCACCACCAAACCACCACCAAACCACCACCAAACCACCAAATCAAAAACACTCTATATGAAGATACCAATCTTTCGTACGTATCACCCTCCAAAACCCATTTGTTTACATTGTTGTGTTTGTAATTTCGTTTTGTGTCCATGAATAGATGTGAATTGCAACAACAATTTAACGCGGTGGGATTGTTCTGTTTTCCCAGAACAACCATTTTGTATGTGCAAATAACGCAGCCATCTTTAAAAAAATTTCAACTCACCAGCTTTTCAACATGAAAATGGCGGATGTTAGGTGGGATATCGGGATGTGTTGAAAAAAAAAACAATTTAATGGTGCTAAGTCTGCTATTACACTACGAATTTCACGTGATGAAACTTCTTTTAATTTTTCTTTGAAAATTCATCCTGTAAGTAGTTCGCTGTTACACAATGATTTTTAAACCTTTGGCATTTAAAGTCTGTAATAAAATAAATAACGTGATAAGTTAGAATTTATGCATTGAAATTTCGGTCATCGATAGTTTTCTATTGGTTTGGCATATACATAGCGTAAAGGCTGCCCCAAACCAACGCGAATCATTCGCCCGAATATGCGACGACTAAATAATGTTCGAAGATTCGCATCGCGCCAGTGTGGGTACTCCCATTAATCTCCATGTAAATAAATTAAGACAGGCGAAAGTTTCGTCGTCGTTCTGAAGTATTCGCTTTGGTTTTGGAGAGCCTTAGTGCTCTTAAAAGCCGTGTTTTTTTTTGCAAGTCCGGAGGGATTTGGTTAAAAAGAAATGATATTGGGGACTATCTATCGATGCCATCACAGAAAACAATGGAGTTTCCATAAAAACTATTGATTAGAAGTACATATGCAATTCACGCCGTTAGAACAGTTTACCCCCGAAAATTATGTGCTCTTAGCTATGCCTGGAGGGGATTAGTTGTTGTTGCGTTTAACATGTAAATTCCTTAGCCCCGACGCGACATAGTTTTTTTTCGATCAATTTCCTCTAGGTTTGCAAAAAGGACGAGACTAGAGACATGCCAATTTATTACAGTTATAACAATTTTTGGCCATTAAGAGCGGGCGTACGTTTACGCGCTTCGCACTACTTAAAAAAAACTTTAGGTGCTTGAATTATGCCCACCGGCGGTGGACCCTGGATCTGCGGGGCCGCATAAACAGTAATTTTATAAACAAAATCTGTTATAATTGGCATGTCTAGTCACTTCCTGCAAAAAAACACGCCTAAAGTCTTACAACAGTTGCGTTGATTCGCTGATTTCTCATTCGTTTTTTTTTTTTTGTCATGTTCACAGTCTGTTTCAATAATTCGAGAGCGAAATACAATACCAAACAATCGTAGAAAGAAAACAAATAATGACAAAAGACAATCGAATATACTTAAATTGATTATAAATTTTCACGTTCAATTTGTTTCCACAAACTTATCCTTATAAGGTTGGGTTAGCACTTGATAACTCGTTGCTCCTTTTATTATACTTTTTGAACATACCCATTGAAACTCGTAAATAACCGACATTTTGGTGGTGAATGTACGCTTACTGCATGTGTGTGCAAATAAAGCGTCGTGGATGTACGCTTACTGCATATGTGTGCGTGTTTCTCCTGAATTTCCCCTATATGAGCTTGTAGGCAAACTCGGATGACAGCCGAGATTGGTATCTTCATATAGAGTGTTTTTGCACCAAATAATAATGATATACATACATATATCTATAAATACTGCACCCTAACGTAGGTTAAGTTATTAATTGTAAAGTATCTTTAAGTTCAGTTCATAATTCTAACGGGTGTTTTTTTTTAGACGTGTGGTTTTCAATCTGGCAATCCTTTTTTCGGAGTTAGTCTTTTTGACAGCTGTCACTTGATTTATGCTCAGTTAAGTTTGCCATTTCATAATGAATAGAATTACTCCTGAACAACGCTTCCAAATTATGCCTAAATGGGCCCAATACAACATTGCCGTTGATCCCAATTTTCATAAGCGAATTTTGTTTAGTGATGAAGATCACTTTTGGTTGAATGGATACGTCAATAAACAAAGCTGCCTTATTGGGAGTGTTGATAATCCTCAAGTGTATGTTGAGACACCGTTACATCCTCAAAAAGTCCTTGTTTGGTGTGCTCTATGGGCAGAGGGAATCATTGGTCCATATTTCTTCAAAAATGAAGCCGGCCATAATGTTACATGGGAACGCTATAGAGCCATGATTAATAACTTTTAAGCAGTTTTTTTTGAAAAGTTAACTCTTACAGCCAATTTAATAAATGTAGAATAGCGAAGGGTTAGGCCTTATTCCGTGGATTCAAACAAAATTTCTATACTTAGTGACGTTTACTAAACTAAGCCACCAAAGAAGGTGGTTTAGGGGAGGAATAAGAACCATTATGTATAAAATTTATTCTGAATTTAAAAAATAAAAGTGAAGATTGCAGTATTAATTTTGAATAAAAATAATAATGTCTACTAGATTTATCGAATTCTTAAACCATTTGCAATTATTAGACAAGCAGCCATTAACGACACGAAAAAGAAAAATATGCAAAACCATATTCTGATCTAATGCAATTGCTAATTAAGGAGGATTTCAGGAAGAAATAAAGGTTTTTCAAAGAAAATAGGGGGAAACTTTTACCAATTATTGTTGAAGATGACCTAAATGAGGATACAAGTGGAGGACATAACACAACAACGCAACACCATAGAGTACTGTATGCACAACACACACAATTGAAAAATGATAATAATTTTGACAGAAATATAATATTAACAAAAGAATTGTTAGGTTTTTTTTGGTAACGTGAGCTTTATTTTTTTTACGAATTGACACAATTTTCTTTCAAAGCCCTTACAAAAAAATAACAAGTTTGCGAAACTTTCAAATTACCAATCAGACATCTTACTTGTTGTAGAAGATTTTCCTAAGGTTGACTATTCAGATATTGTGAAACGTAAGTGAAGTTTATAATTGACTTATAAGTTCCAAGTTACATACTTAGAACTTTAATCAGACAGATCAGGTAGATTAATAACTAAAAATTATGACAGACAGTAATCTTCTAAGTTTCATCGTTGTTCTTCGTTTTGTGCTCGTTTTTCAAGTGTCATCTCAGCACATCCCAAGACAACTGGTCACAAGACAACTCATCCCCGACCATTCATCCCAAGACCCAACAATACTGGTACCTGGGCAACTCATACCGGAAATAAGAACTCATACCAAGGAAAGTCATACCGGAAGCAAAAACCTGGTCGAAAATGGTTCGTGTATATAATTAATTCGTTAAAAGGGGATTTTTTTTTGGTAGTTTGTGTGAGATGGGTAGATTGATCATTATTAATGCGAGGAAGCAGGAAGTAAGTAGACTCCTATGTTTATGTTTGTGTGAGGGATGTTTTGTGCGAGACAAATGGTGTGTTTTATTATCTTCTATCGGGATCCGGATCTGTATCTGGATTAACTTTTAACACGTCTTACAAAACAATTTTGAAAATTTCCCATTATTTTGTTTGTGTATTACGTGTTAAAAGTAAATCTAGATCCAGATCTGGATCCCGATAGATATAGAAATAATATAATAAAACACGGCTAAAGATGTTTAGGATAAATTCTTTAAATGCAAAAGAAACTGTGCATACACCCAACCTCGTACCTACCCCAAATCCAAGCAGGCAGGCCGTAGCCAGGATTTTGTTTCGGAGGGGGGTTGCTTCCAAGTATTACAAACAATTCTTTGAACAAAAAATATAAAACTATAACACATTCCAGTTCATAGATTTGTATTAGTTTTTAAATAAATGTAGATGTGTTAAGTATAATACATATTATTAAAATTATTTATTTTATTCACTTTTTTGTACAGCAGAAAAAGTCCTAATTTTTTTTTTATATGGGACCAATCACCTCATCTGGATCGACATCGATATCCGAATAAACAGATATCATAGCAAGTCCGTTAAGTCTTGCATTGCTCATATGCCTTCGAGACACAGTTTTAATCATTTCCATCGTGGGAAAAGTTCTTTCAAGACGCTATTGTCACTGGAAGTGTGCCGAAAACCTTTTTCCATTTTGTTTTGCTCTCTGGTGTGGTTTTTATGATATTTTGGAAAGTTATTTTGCAAACGATGGCTTGCACAGTGTACATACCAAGCGTTTGGATACTGTTTTCTAATTCTGCTTTGTACTCCACTTAAGTGACCTGCCTTATTTGCGGCTCCGCCATTGCCCTGGCCAATACAATTGCTCATATATATCAAGATGTAGTTCTTCACATCGCTGCAGTAATGGTTTTGGTCAGGTTTCTAAGAGTTTGGTCGTCAACGAGAACAAAACCTACAAAACTTCCCGAAGCATACAACATTTTGGGTCTGTTAAACAATGGACAGTCGACATATCGAAGGCATATGGAAAGTTGTTCAGTGCCATAAACATACATTGTTTCGTCAGCGAGGACGTTGAAACTACTTGAATGTATAGCCCATTTACTGTATATTTCGGTTGTGACAATATCAGAACATGTCTCCAGGATTTCATTTTGTATAGCTGAGCTCAAATAGCCTTTGTTTTTAGAGCTGGTAATGACGTGATTCTTTAAATTGTTGTCCCCAGATTCAATTCTGAACTGCAGGAGAGCCCTTACCTTTCCATATTTTTTTGTGGGCCGAGTAAGATATACATGTAGCTCCACTATCGTCGTCACCTCTGGTTCTGCACAAAATAAAATAGTCTGAATAATAGGTCTTATTACAGCTTTATTTTCAGCTATTGCTTTTGCATTAGGTAGCGGCATCTTTTTGTTTTCCAGCAGCAACGTTTTCCACTCACCCATATCATTATTTCTATTCATTTGTGGTCTTTATTATCCTGAGATCATATCATTTTTATTATTTTTATTTTGCAATAGGTATTTTGGCTTTTTCTTCTTAATATAAACGAAGATAATAATTGAAGTCCTTAACTGATCTTTTTATTTTCATAAATTTGAATTGATATTAAAAATCTTTAGTTTTTACTAAATTTGTTTAGATACAAATCATTTCGGGAAGGGCTTCAGCCCCTCAAGCACCCCCCCTGACTACGTGCCTTCAAGCAGGGGGGTTGCATACATACATACCTCACACTTTCCTTGGGAAAAGTTCTTATTTCCGGGGAAAGTTGCCCCGGGGTGAGCTATCTTGGGACCACTTGAGTTCTGGTATGACGTATTAGTCGTCGGGATGAGTTGTCTTGCGACCAGATATAAATCAATCAGTCAAAAAAATTGCACCTCACTCTTGCGGAATCGAAAAATTTGATGTGTACACCGTTTTTGTGTGCAAAGAGAAAACTCACGCTTGCGGGATTGGGATGAGTTGTCTTGCGACCAGATATAAATCAATCAGTCAAAAAAATTGCACCTCACTCTTGCGGAATCGAAAAATTTGATGTGTACACCGTTTTTGTGTGCAAAGAGAAAACTCACGCTTGCGGGATTCAAAAACCGAAATTAGTACCTAGCGAAAATTCAAAATATAACTCTAAAAGGAATGAGAATCAACAAGATTACATTCGTGATTTACTACTTTTTTGATTATTCATCCCGAATGATAGTAGTAGTAGTAGTGGGTAGTGAAAAATCACAAAAGTATTGAAAATTTAAATTTTTAATCTCCAAAGTACAAAAATCACTAAAGGCTTTATATATTCTCGAAAAAATTGTTTTTATAATTACGATATTTTTTGTTTACCTATATTGAAAAATTAAACTTGTAAATGGATAACTTGATCATTTTATCAAATATAATTTATCCCGATAAACAACGATATAAACAAGGAGAACAAACCCCCAAACGCGTTTAGCATATAATTCTCTATTCAACTTTGCATAAGTATTAGATATAAGTAACATTGTCGCGATTATAGGCATTATAAGGAGTATATAATCCTATGCACTCGCTATAATGCGATTATAAATTAGGCTAATTGTATCTGTATTATTTTTTTTTTAAATAATTCTTTTTTTTTAATTTTTTAATTTTTAGAATTTTGTTCTTCTTCGGCGTTTGATAGATTAGATTATTTTATTTGAACATAATTTAACAATTTTTTGAATTATTAATTTGAATATTACAACAAATACAATAAAATATATGGGCAATGACGTTGCCGTCTGCCTGGTTGACGCGTTAAAATGTTTTTTCTCGTATAAAAAGATTAAAAAAAATTAAGATCTTTGAAAATAAGCTTAAGGAGAAATTTTTAAAATATTTAAAAATAAACAAGTTATTATAAAAACATGATATTTTATGTTATATATCTATATAATTTTTTTTTTTTTAATCAATTATCTAAATTCAGTTACAATATTTTATCGATATAAAGCTGCCTTGTTAATATATTTATGCAGAGCTTCCCAGTTATTTCATGCGTTGTCAATGAAAGCTTTCCGAAATAAATGAGTCTTATATCTTTGCAGATTGGGCATACTGCCAAGAAAAAGAAAGTATCTTCTTTTGATTTTAAGTTGCATATTGTGCAAAGATTTGTATCTATGTTTTTGAAAGGTGACGCATTTAAATTCAACATTTCGCATCGTGCTCTGCATATCAGAGATATCGCCTTCAAGCTATGACGATCAGTAAAATAATTATTGCTTCCTAGATCGAAGTTAAGTTCAGGGTACACCAATCTATTAATAGATGATGTTGCCTGGACTATACATTCACGCGCTTATGAGACTTTTATGGTTCTAAAATTATGCCCAGATAATTGTATTTGGTGACAACTTCAACTCTTTCACCGTCGAGAAACCACTTTTCATTTTTCGCTAGCTGCGCACGACCATGATCTTAAATTTTTCAAGATTCACCTGCATGTTCCATGTTTTACAGCATAGAGTACGTCTGTGAAGTTGGCATAACAATTTTCACCTAGGCTAACGGGACCATAACAGGAATTTGCAGTTTTTTTGCATTTTTTTTGCATTTCCATTCCGGATTTTGCAGTTCACCAAATAGTGGGTGTAATCCCATGTACTGCTAACTTCAATGTGAAGTTGGCAGTACATGGGGTTTTTTCAACAACCACGCATGCTAGAACCTTGCAGTTAGGCTCCAAATTTGCAGTTTAATTTGCAGTTCCAGAAAAAAATTACCCAAAATTTTGAAGTCCTCAATTGAAAAAAATTTCATACTGTACTGCCAACTTCACTGTGAAGTTAGCAGTACATGGGGTTTTTTAATCAACCAGACAAGCTATCACTTTCAAATAGGGCTCCAAATTTGCAGTTTAATTTGCAGTTCCAGAAAAAAATTACCCAAAATTTTGAAGTCCTCATATAAAAAAATTAATCAAAAAAATCAAATTATACCGCCGACTTCACTTTAGAGGTGTGTCAATCGTTCATTTTAAAAGATTCAATCGTTCATTTGTCGTTCAGTTCAATGATTCGTTCTTTTCAATCGTTCATTTTTTCAATCATTTTGGTTTCAGTTTCATTTTTGTTGCCAATAAAATGGGAACTTCTTTTCAAACGTTCATTCCTTTTTTTTGGTTGCGATTCAAAGATAAATCTAGATAAAAAACCTACCTTACAAAATAAAAAAAAATACCTTTATTGCTAACGCACTTTTTAAAGCACAAAGATCGCATCGTTCACATTGGCAATCAGATTGATTTGGTCTTTGTGATTGTGACCCGTGCCGTATACCAAATGTCCAAATTTCAATCGTTCACATGAACGATATACGTTTCGTTCTTTCAAGTCATTCTCAATCAAATGATAGGTACAACGTACAAAACAGACACTGAACACTGCCCGAGCCATATGAGCACAAGAAACTACAAACACAAATAAGCGGAATTAAACTGAGAACAAATAATTATATGTATCTGTGGTGGTTTTTTATTTCATTCATTTAGATAAGTTTCTTTACCTTTTGATGCGCTTCTGTTTTTTTTTTTTGTGTATTTTTCTTTTTTTGCGTGAATTGATTGAGAACGATTGTAATGAACGAAACATACTTCGCGTCACCTCGTTTATTTGAAAACTGAAATGATTGATACTGCGATTGATTGTTTCGGTTTACTGTGATTGCAATCAATCGTTCTTTTTGGTGAACGGGTCACAAAGACCGAATCAATCACGATTGACACAGCTCTACTTCACTTTGAAGTTGGCAGTACATGCAGTTTTTTCAACAACCACGTAAGCTACGAACTTGAAGTAAGTGTCCAAATTTGCAGTTTTTCTTGCAGTTCAAGAAAAAAATTACCCAAAATTTTGAAGTCGTCAAATAAAAAAAAAATTCATACTAAACACCTAACTTCACTGTGAAGTTAGCAGTACATGGGGTTTTTTAAGCAATCAAACAAGCTATCGCTTTGAAATATGTACCCAAATTTTCAGTTTTTCTTGCAATTCCAGAAAAAAATTACTCAAAATTTTGAAGTAATCATTTAAAAAAAAAAATCAAGAAATTCATATTGCACGTCCGATTTCAATGTAAAGTTATCATATGAAAGTCCTTTTCTCAGCAACCACACAAGCTATAAACTTGAAATAAGTGTCCAAATTTGCAATTTTTTTTGCAGTTTTAGAAAAAAATTACCCAAAATTTCGAAGTCGTCAATTAAAAAAAAAATTCATAAAAAACTCCTAAATTCTTTGTGAACTAAGCAGTACATGATGGGGTGTTTTAATCAACCAGACAAGCTATCACTTTCAAATAGGGCTCCAAATTTGCAGTTTAATTTGCAGTTCCAGAAAAAAATGACCCAACATTTTGAAGTCCTCATATAAAAAAATTAATCAAAAAAATCAAATTATAAAGGGTGTTTTTTTTAAAGTGTGGGTTTCAATCTGGCAATACTTTTTTCGGGGTTGGTTTCTTAACAACTGTCACTTGATTTATGCTCAGTTTGGTTTACCATTTCATAGACTTACTCCTGAACAAAATTTGCAAATCGTGCAAATTTATTACCCAAAATAATGGTTCGGTTCGGTTCAGTTCGCGACGCATCGCGCGCTGCGTAACATAAATTCGAGCAACCATGAATAAGTTTCACACCACGTTTACTCTATTGGCTAATGCACATCCTTAGACGCCGTACAGTGCGCACCGAAGACGCTATTGCTGCTGTGGAGCAGAGTATCGAAGAAGACCCGAATGAGTCCATCCACCATCGCGCGCAGCAATTGGAGCTGTCGAAAATTCGGCCTCACGGCTGGAATTTATTCGAGCCAGCCGCAGCGGCCACTTACCCGAAATCATTTTTAAAACATAATTGCAAACCCTTATCCTTATAATAAAGCTAAATTCTTGGCCATAATATTCAATTATATGCGTTTTATTTCTTCTTGAAAACCACACGTCTAAAACAAACACCCTTTATATAAAGTGATAGCTTGTCTGGTTGATTAAAACACCCCATCATGTACTGCTTAGTTCACAATGAATTTAGGAGTTTTTTATGATTTTTTTTTTTAATTGACGACTTCAAAATTTTGGGTAATTTTTTTCTTGAACTGCAAGAAAAACTGAAAAATTAGACACTTACTTCAAGTTCGTAGCTTACGTGGTTGTTGAAAAAACAGAATGTACTGCTAACTTCACAGTGAAGTGAGGTGTTTAGTATGAAATTTTTTTTTATTTGACGACTTCAAAATTTTGGGTAATTTTTTTCTTGATCTGCAAAAAAAAACTGCAAATTTAGACACTTATTTCAAGTTTATAGCTTGTGTGGTTGCTGAGAAAAGGACTTTCATATAATAACTTTACATTGAAGTCGGACGTGCAATATGAATTTCTTGATTTTTTTTTTTTAAATGAGGACTTCAAAATTTTGAGTAATTTTTTTCTGGAATTGCAAGAAAAACTGCAAATTTGGGTACATATTTCAAAGCGATAGCTTGTGTGGTTGCTTTAAAAACCCCATGTACTGCTAACTTCACAGTGAAGTTAGATGTTTAGTATGAATTTTTTTTTTTTATTTGACGACTTCAAAATTTTGGGTAATTTTTTTCTTGAACTGCAAGAAAAACTGCAAATTTGGACACTTACTTCAAGTTCGTAGCTTACGTGGTTGTTGAAAAAACTGCATGTACTGCCAACTTCACAGTGAAGTCGGCGGTATAATTTGATTTTTTTGATTAATTTTTTTATATGAGGACTTCAAAATTTTGGGTAATTTTTTTCTGGAACTGCAAATTAAACTGCAAATTTGGAGCCCTATTTGAAAGTGATAGCTTGTCTGGTTGATTAAAAAACCCCATGTACTGCTAACTTCACAGTGAAGTTGGCAGTACAGTATGAAATTTTTTTCAATTGAGGACTTCAAAATGTTGGGTAATTTTTTTCTGGAACTGCAAATTAAACTGCAAATTTGGAGCCTAACTGCAAGGTTCTAGCATGCGTGGTTGTTCAAAAAACCCCAAGTACTGCCAACTTCTCAGTGAAGTTAGCAGTACATGGGATTACACCCACTATTTGGTGAACTGCAAATTCCTGTTATGGTCCCGTTAGCCTATGTGAAAATTGTTATGCCAACTTCACAGACGTGCATAGAGTACCTATGTTACCTAGAGAACCGACCTAGGCGGTTGTTCTCTTCAACCCTACAAGCTGTACTGAGAGGAAAAACTCCATTAATTTTTGTATGTAGTTGTTGTCCCATGCATTTTAAATGGGACCAAACCAACTTCGCTTCAATTGAAAGGAGTTTGCTCAATTTGCTCAGTTTGCTCAATAAGGTGAATAAGACCGCCCGGGTATTTAAAACAAAAATCAGTTAAATTCAAAAATTAAATCATAGAGTACCTATATTACCTAGAGAACCGACCGGTACCCCTCTTGCCTTAAACACCCGCAAATTTTATTTGAGGTGAGTAAGTGAAAACTCTCTTAGTTTACTCTTTTTTCCTTATCCGTGAATCCGTGTGAATGGTGGATATAAAAACAAATTAGTTCAAAAAGGTACGTGTCTACGGTTTAATTGTGAACAAAGTGGTGGCATTAGCTCAAAAGGGTACGTGTCTACGATTTGCACACCTAAATCGTAGACACGTACCTTTTTGAGCTAAGAAACTAGAGTGCGCTTCCAATTTTCGGTAGGTGTTTTTGTTTTTTTTTTTAAACATAAATATACAAAAATATTATTTAATTTATTACCCGGGAGCAACAATGACCGATATTCTTCATAGTTTAGGTTGACAAAAGGTTAAAAAAAGAAATTTGACTACGAAATTAATAAATTTCTCAATTTTTGAATTTAACGGATTTTTTTTTTGAATCCCTGGGCGGTCTTATCCACCTTATTGAGCACTTTGAGCAATTTGAGCGAAGTCCTTTCAATTGAAGCCATGTTGGTTCGGTCCCATTTAAAATGCATTGGACAACAACCCCATACAAAACTTAATGGGCATTTTCCTCTCAGTACAGCTTGTAGGGTGGAAGAGAACGACCGCCTAAGTCGGTTCTCTAGGTAATATAGGTACTCTATGAATTAAATAATGAATTAGTTGTGCAGTCTTTTTTAACCCTTTTTCAACATAAACTATGAAGAATATCGATCTTCGTTATTCCCGGTTAGTAGACACGTACCTTTGTGCACACTTAAAACTATAGAGTGCGCTTCCACTTTTTGGTTAGTGTTTTTGTTGTTTTGGCCTAAATATAAAAAAAAAACGCCATTTTGTTTTTATATCCACCATTCACACGGATTCACAGATAAGGAAAAAGTGTTAAATAAGAGAGTTTTCAGTGAATTTTGTTGACCAAGTTGATTGTTAGATGTGTATCTGAGAATAGATAAAGATGATTCTCATCGGCTTTGTTGGTCGTTTTGATGACGAAAATGAAAAAATTAATTCATTTACTTTTTCCCAACGTTTCGACGGTGGTTGCCGTCTTCTTCAGGGGATCTTTATTTGTAAAAAAAAGAGAAGTAATTACATAAAAGTGTCAATGTATGTAGGGCGGACGTGGTATACACTTACATTAAAGTTTTAAACAATTATGTATATAAAAAAAAAAAACAAAACAATATTTGGAAATATTTAATAATTTAAACTTGAATAATTTAAGTGCAAATTAGTAATTAAACACTTCAGATGAAGTTTAGTCCAATGAGTACAATCAAGTTTTGGATCTACTGTTGGAAACTAAGGAGCAGTAAACTGCTGAGATGTTTTGTGTGTCTTGTTTACGGTTCATGTTGTTCTTGTTATTGATTATGTGTAGTGTTTCTAACGTGTATCGTTTGGAAGTGTGTCTTTCCGTTGCCAAGATCTCCACACCATCAAAGTCCAGTTGGTGGCCAGTTTCAACGCTGTGGCAAGCCAGTGCTGTCTTTCCAGAATTTTTTGAACGAATGTCCGACTTGTGACCCGCCATTCTCTGTCGAAGGAGTTGTTTGGTCGTGCCGACGTAGCATAGATTACATGGATCATTGGTTTTACCTTGGCAGTTTACTTTGTACACCACGTCTGTACAACGGTCCTTTTCTGTCTTCTTTTTTAGACCTGTGAAGAGGGAAGCCATGGTCTGGTTCGACTTGTATGCCAAGTTGACATCAATTTTGTTTTTGCCGATTATTTCTTTAAAGTTTTCGGAAAGCTTTGGGACATAAACGACACTTTTGTAAACACCTTTCCTCTCTTCCAATATATTTTCCGATCGAGCTTTATATTTTTGACGTTGTATCAAGCTTCTTATGATTTCGATTGGAAAGCTATTATCCAAGAGGATTTTCGTAACCTTTTCTTCGTTAGCGGAGTGGAATTCCCGATCACTCAACGCAAAGACTTTGTTTATAAGGTTCGATGCTGTGTTTACACGAATGTGTTTAGCTTGGTTTGACCGGAAATTGATCAGTCTTCCCGATGCCATATCTTTTTGGTACCAGTCGAATGAAAGCCGGTCGTTTTTTCGATGGATCTTGACATCCAAAAATGGTATTGATCTACTTATTTCTTTCTCTACGGTGAATTGGATTTTCTCGTTAAATTGGTTGAGGCATCGTAGCACATTTTCAATCTCTTCTTTGTCCACAATCGCAAAAATGTCATCGACATATTTAGCGATGAATTTTGGTTTACACTCCTCCTTGAAACACTCATCGAGAAGAAAATCCAACACCAAATCTGCGATTGTCGGCGAGAGCGGATTTCCCATTGGCATTCCGTGCACTTGTTTATACAAATTGTCTCTAAATTGTAAATAGTTGTTTTCTTTCATACAAAAATCAAACAACTCAAGAAACTTACTTAGGCTCAGTTTTGTAGCTTTACTTATTGTTTCCCACTTCTTTTTAATTATATTAATCGCGAGTTGAATGGGAACATTGGTAAAAAGAGAAATAGCGTCATAAGAAACCAAAACATCATTTGTGCCAAGTACTAAATTTTTCGCTTTATTCTTAAACTCAAACGAATTTTTAATCGAATAGGGAGATTCTTTCGTCACACACTGTAGTATTTTTCCTAGGTACTTGGAAAGTTCATAGCATGGCACCTTCATTGATGACGTAATTGGTCTGAGCGGCATGTTATGCTTGTGGATCTTTGGTAATCCATATATAGAGGGTATTTGTGCTGTGTAGGTAGTCATTCTTGTTTTGTCTCTATCGTCGATGATTTTGTTGGTGTGCAACCATTTCACAAAATCATTGTTTTTGTTCTGAAGAGAATTGAGGGGGGTTCCCCTTGCGACTCTATATGTTGAGCGATCAGACAATAGTTCTGTCATCTTTTCTTCATACTCAGTCCGTTTCATCGCAACCGTCACATTCCCTTTATCAGCTGGTACAATTACAATGTTTTTGTGTTTCTTGACAAAATTTGCAGCATCTTTGTACACCTTCGAAGTGTATTTGTCGAATCTGTCATTGTGGTGGTGACGTTGAAAAGAGTGGAGCATGTTACTATATTTTGACCTTGTTATTTCTTGTTCCATTTCATCTTTAACGTTTCTTATGATTTCTTCACCATCTGCAATAAGTTGGAAAAGAGGGAATGTATGTTTGCCGATGGGCAACGAAAATTTTTTTCCCAAGGAGAAAAGCCACTTGATTTCAATAGGGAATTCGGTGTCGGTCTTATTGACAAACCATTTATCATGCATTTTAATATTAAGTTCTTTCCAAAGAACAGATTTAAGTTTGTCAATCTTTTCTGTGTGGATCTGTTGCTTTTTCGTGCAAATGGCTACGAAAGTTTGTTGTTGTTTAGTGATAAATTGTTTATGTTCTATTGCGGTTATATTTTCTTGTATTCGTTTGTTAAGCATTCTGAGTGCGTTGTTGGATTGTTTTATTTTGTGACAGGTTTCGGAAATCTCTAGGTTGAGAACTTTAAGATGAAATTTAAGTTCTATTTTGTAGAATATAGCAATGTCAAACGCAATTCAGCGAACCTAAAACAAACTCTGAATTTTCTGTTAACATGCAGACAATATGGACTTATTCCAAATCATTTATATAGATCTACAAACAACACCAAATCACTTTTCTCTAGCAAAGAATCACAAGGCTCTTTCTACAAAATAGAACTTAAATTTCAGCTTAAAGTTCTCAACCTAGAGATTTCCGAAACCTGTCACAAAATAAAACAATCCAACAACACACTCAGAATGCTTAACAAACGAATACAAGAAAATATAACCGCAATAGAACATAAACAATTTATCACTAAACAACAACAAACTTTCGTAGCCATTTGCACGAAAAAGCAACAGATCCACACAGAAAAGATTGACAAACTTAAATCTGTTCTTTGGAAAGAACTTAATATTAAAATGCATGATAAATGGTTTGTCAATAAGACCGACACCGAATTCCCTATTGAAATCAAGTGGCTTTTCTCCTTGGGAAAAAAATTTTCGTTGCCCATCGGCAAACATACATTCCCTCTTTTCCAACTTATTGCAGATGGTGAAGAAATCATAAGAAACGTTAAAGATGAAATGGAACAAGAAATAACAAGGTCAAAATATAGTAACATGCTCCACTCTTTTCAACGTCACCACCACAATGACAGATTCGACAAATACACTTCGAAGGTGTACAAAGATGCTGCAAATTTTGTCAAGAAACACAAAAACATTGTAATTGTACCAGCTGATAAAGGGAATGTGACGGTTGCGATGAAACGGACTGAGTATGAAGAAAAGATGACAGAACTATTGTCTGATCGCTCAACATATAGAGTCGCAAGGGGAACCCCCCTCAATTCTCTTCAGAACAAAAACAATGATTTTGTGAAATGGTTGCACACCAACAAAATCATCGACGATAGAGACAAAACAAGAATGACTACCTACACAGCACAAATACCCTCTATATATGGATTACCAAAGATCCACAAGCATAACATGCCGCTCAGACCAATTACGTCATCAATGAAGGTGCCATGCTATGAACTTTCCAAGTACCTAGGAAAAATACTACAGTGTGTGACGAAAGAATCTCCCTATTCGATTAAAAATTCGTTTGAGTTTAAGAATAAAGCGAAAAATTTAGTACTTGGCACAAATGATGTTTTGGTTTCTTATGACGCTATTTCTCTTTTTACCAATGTTCCCATTCAACTCGCGATTAATATAATTAAAAAGAAGTGGGAAACAATAAGTAAAGCTACAAAACTGAGCCTAAGTAAGTTTCTTGAGTTGTTTGATTTTTGTATGAAAGAAAACAACTATTTACAATTTAAAGACAATTTGTATAAACAAGTGCACGGAATGCCAATGGGAAATCCGCTCTCGCCGACAATCGCAGATTTGGTGTTGGATTTTCTTCTCGATGAGTGTTTCAAGGAGGAGTGTAAACCAAAATTCATCGCTAAATATGTCGATGACATTTTTGCGATTGTGGACAAAGAAGAGATTGAAAATGTGCTACGATGCCTCAACCAATTTAACGAGAAAATCCAATTCACCGTAGAGAAAGAAATAAGTAGATCAATACCATTTTTGGATGTCAAGATCCATCGAAAAAACGACCGGCTTTCATTCGACTGGTACCAAAAAGATATGGCATCGGGAAGACTGATCAATTTCCGGTCAAACCAAGCTAAACACATTCGTGTAAACACAGCATCGAACCTTATAAACAAAGTCTTTGCGTTGAGTGATCGGGAATTCCACTCCGCTAACGAAGAAAAGGTTACGAAAATCCTCTTGGATAATAGCTTTCCAATCGAAATCATAAGAAGCTTGATACAACGTCAAAAATATAAAGCTCGATCGGAAAATATATTGGAAGAGAGGAAAGGTGTTTACAAAAGTGTCGTTTATGTCCCAAAGCTTTCCGAAAACTTTAAAGAAATAATCGGCAAAAACAAAATTGATGTCAACTTGGCATACAAGTCGAACCAGACCATGGCTTCCCTCTTCACAGGTCTAAAAAAGAAGACAGAAAAGGACCGTTGTACAGACGTGGTGTACAAAGTAAACTGCCAAGGTAAAACCAATGATCCATGTAATCTATGCTACGTCGGCACGACCAAACAACTCCTTCGACAGAGAATGGCGGGTCACAAGTCGGACATTCGTTCAAAAAAATTCTGGAAAGACAGCACTGGCTTGCCACAGCGTTGAAACTGGCCACCAACTGGACTTTGATGGTGTGGAGATCTTGGCAACGGAAAGACACACTTCCAAACGATACACGTTAGAAACACTACACATAATCAATAACAAGAACAACATGAACCGTAAACAAGACACACAAAACATCTCAGCAGTTTACTGCTCCTTAGTTTCCAACAGTAGATCCAAAACTTGATTGTACTCATTGGACTAAACTTCATCTGAAGTGTTTAATTACTAATTTGCACTTAAATTATTCAAGTTTAAATTATTAAATATTTCCAAATATTGTTTTGTTTTTTTTTTTATATACATAATTGTTTAAAACTTTAATGTAAGTGTATACCACGTCCGCCCTACATACATTGACACTTTTATGTAATTACTTCTCTTTTTTTTACAAATAAAGATCCCCTGAAGAAGACGGCAACCACCGTCGAAACGTTGGGAAAAAGTAAATGAATTAATTTTTTCATTTTCGTCATCAAAACGACCAACAAAGCCGATGAGAATCATCTTTATCTATTCTCAGATACACATCTAAGAGAGTTTTCTCTTACTCAAGAGGGGTACCGGTCGGTTCTCTAGGTAATATAGTTACTCTATGTTTTACAGTAGGTATATGTTTAATTTGTTGATCGTAAGTTGTAAGCTCTGAGGTGATTCTGCTAGCAAAGAGGTGATTCTGCTAGCAAAACAATATCATCTGCGTATAGTAAAACGTTGATGATTTCATTACCGATTGTGATGCCTGCGGGTAGATGTTCAGTTTTGTCATCTATCAATAGAGCAAAAAGGACTGCACTAACTGCAGCTTTGTTTTACTCCGGACTTAGTTTCAAACCAATTTGAAACATTTCTGCCATCCCATACTGCTTGACGTGTTGACATCCCTTTCTGCGATAATTTATAGAAAAGTGCGCTGCGGTCAATTGAATCAAACGAAGCCCTTAAGTCTACAAAAAAAACAAGTATAACTTCCTACTTTGTCTCATAGAGTACCTATATTACCTAGAGAACCGACTTAGGCGGTCGTTCTCTTCCACCCTACAAGCTGTACTGAGAGGAAAATGCCCATTAAGTTTTGTTTGGGGTTGTTGTCCAATGCATTTTAAATGGGACCGAACCAACATGGCTTCAATTGAAAGGACTTCGCTCAAATTGCTCAAAGTGCTCAATAAGGTGGATAAGACCGCCCAGGGATTCAAAAAAAAAATCCGTTAAATTCAAAAATTGAGAAATTTATTAATTTCGTAGTCAAATTTCTTTTTTTAACCTTTTGTCAACCTAAACTATGAAGAATATCGGTCATTGTTGCTCCCGGGTAATAAATTAAATAATATTTTTGAATATTTATGTTTAAGAAAAAAACAAAAACAACTACCGAAAATTGGAAGCGCACTCTAGTTTCTTAGCTCAAAAAGGTACGTGTCTACGATTTAGGTGTGCAAATCGTAGACACGTACCTTTTTGAGCTAATGCCACCACTTTGTTCACAATTAAACCGTAGACACGTACCTTTTTGAACTAATGCGCCAATTTGTTTTTATATCCACCATTCACACGGATTCACGGATAAGGAAAAAAGAGTAAACTAAGAGAGTTTTCACTTACTCACCTCAAATAAAATTTGCGGGTGTTTAAGGCAAGAGGGGTACCGGTCGGTTCTCTAGGTAATATAGGTACTCTATGCTTTGTCTGAGGAAGTAATGGGCAACAGTTGTCAACGTGAATATGTTGTCTACAGTCGAATATCCTTTTCGGAAAATTGCTTGGTATTAACTTAATATTTTAGTCCAGTCAACGAAGGAAAAATAAATGCGAAAAATCATGTAGTCTGAGGTATTATTTTAAAGGGTAGGGGTTACCCCCAGGTACAACATACCAAAAGTCCCCAGCTCAGGGCCGCGAGCTTTAGACAGGACGGGGGGTGAAGGTCCCCTTTTCTAGTATTTCACAAATAATTTGAAAACCAAGGGTATTAGCGGAAAAGTACACACTACAAAATGAAAGTATATTAAATAAGATTTAATTCTAAGAAAAAAATCACTTAGAAGAGGGGTGCTTATTTGCCCCCGTTTAAAAGGGAGAGATCATTTTCTAAAACATTGGTTTAAAGAGCATATGCAATCATTTAAAAACAGCGGAAACAATTACAGTGATACACTATAGCTTTTTGGAAATCCAAAAACCTATTCTATTATTGTATTCATAAACTAAGTTATCTTAGACAATAGATTAAAGAAAAAAAATGATTTTGAATTAAAACTTTTGAAAAAAAAAAAAAAAATTTAATTTATATTGATTTTTTTTAAAAAAAATTGTATACTAAATTTTTATTTAGTATTTGATGCTGCCATTTATTTTAAGTCGAACGCTAAAAACCAGAGGGTTGTAGGTCTTTTAGTTTTTGAGAAAAATTAAGATTATTAAAACTACTACTTTCTAAAAAAATTCTTTCTTTTCATTAAATTCTATAGTAAATTCAAACCGTCAATTTTCTAACGAAAGAAAAATAAAAGCCAAAAATCATGTAGTCTGGATTGTTGTTTAAAACGGTAGGGGCAATCCCTAGGTACAACATAATAAAAGTCCCCAGCCCAAGCCCGCGAGCTTTAGTCAAGAGGGGGGGTTAAAGGTCCCCTTTTGTAGTATTTCGCGAATATTTTGAAAACCAAAAAAAAATTAAATTAAGTTTTCTACCGAAAAAGTTTTATTCATATTTTCGCTAAAAGCGATATTAAGGGAGATGCGGGGTGAAGAAGTGCCAAAAAATATAAAATATCTGCAATTACCTTACAAGTTAAGTGTTTATTGATCAATTAACTTAGAAAAAATGGAAAAAGTAAATATACATTTATTCACGGTCATTCTAAAACAAGGCAAAGGGGGTAACTACTGCCTTATATCTTTTTCTAATGTCTCAGATACCTATATTTTATAAAACTTCTTAAAAAAATATCTTTTTCATATTTCCGCAAAAAAGAAAAAAAAATCTGAAATACAGTCGACTCTCCCTAAGTCGAATTTTCACGGGATACCAAGATTTGTTCGAGTTAGAAAGAGTTTTGGAAAAGTTCGAGTTATAGAGACAAAGATTTTTTTTATTTTTTTTTATTTAATAAAAAAAGGTTAATATACATACTTACAAAAAGTTAACAAAAAAATATAGCTTCATGCTTATTTAAAAAAATAATAATAAAATAAGGACTCAATGAATTCATCGAAACAAAACAAAAATATTAAATAAAAAAATAAAAAACATCTTCTGAATAGGAAGAAACAGACGATGATGGCACACGCGATCCTACAAATTCATATTAAGGGTATTGAAGTGTGTAGGTTCTTGATGGTTCGTAGTTACATATATACATTTCCGAAGGGGTAATGTTTTTTTGTTTTGTTTTGTGCTAAACAAAATTCGACTTAAGGGGTTAAAAAAATGACAGTAATCAAGAGAATGTGTTCGAGTTAGAGAGGTTTGACTCAGGAGGAGTTAGACTAAGGGGAATGGTTTTTGTATGGAAAATTGAAGGGAATGTTAAAATATGGCGAAAAAGTACGAGTTTCGAGAATTTCGACTTAGGGAGAGTACGACTTAGGGAGAGTCGACTGTACTAGAAAAGGGGACCTTTACCCCCCCGTCCTGTCTAAAGCTCGTGGCCCTGAGCTGGGGACTTTTGGGATGTTGTACCTAGGGGTCACCCCTACCCTTTAAAATAATAATCCAGACTACATAAGTTTTTGCATTTATTTTATGATTTTGGGTCTTCGTTGACTGGACTATTTTGTTTTTTTCCACCCAGGAGTTGATTCTACTCAGTAGTATAGACGAGAAAATTTTATCTATCGAGTTCATCAATGAGATTCCTCTATAATTAATAGGTGTGTTGATATCGCCTTTTTTTATACTGTATATACTATAACATATTTGAACTCCTAAGGTATCTCTCCCGTTCTAAAAATGAAATTGAATGCTGCTAACATTTTATTTAAAAAGTCAGGTGGAGCATTTTTAAAGAACTCATTTCCTTTTCGATCAGGACCTGGTGCTTTTTTATTTTTTGTATTCTGCAGGCTTGTTTTGAGTTCACTCATTTCAAACGCCGCGCCGTATCAAGTAAATCATCGACTATGTAAGGTTTGGCATATTGTATACTTTCACGGATGATAGTCGGGTTGAGTAAAAGTTGTAAATATTCGGCTAATTTTGTAGCAGACATGTGAGTTCCACAGATATATTCAACACCTTCAAGTGTTTTTATTTTATTCCAGAAGTTTTTACTGTTTGTTTGTTGTGCCTGAGAGCTCAAGGGCAACTGATTTCAAGAACTCTTCACGTTTGTTTTTACATAGCAGTTTATAACTTTTGTTTGTGGTAACGTATTGTTTTGTGAGGTTCTTATTAGGGCCTGTTGTTGTTCGTAGCAAGGTGAATGACAGCTTTCTTGCAGTGAAGCATTCCTGGTCAAACCACTTCTGTCGGTAGTTCTTTTTATTTGACATTGGTTTAATGGGAACAACTTTCTTAATACAATTGTTTAAAAAAACTTATTTTTTCTGTGGCTATAGGACATATCGTGTTGGTTGTACAGGTGTTCTCGATCTCCGTCTGTAGTTTTGCAGCGTATTGTTCTTTTTGATTTTCTATCCATTTCAGTTACGGAGGTATTGTTAGTGCACAAAATTCAGTGGTTGGATTAAAGTTGAATATTACCCATATGGGCATGTGATCAGAGTAAATTTGTGTTCCTACGTGAAAGGAAGATATGTTATTACTCCATTGACCTGACACTGCGCAACTATCTATGACCGATTTACCTGACCCTACAATGAACGTAAATTCTCCGTTCTTATCATCTTTTCTACACCCATTAAGAATATACAAATTGAAAGATTGACACAGTTTTAGAAAAAAGGCGACCATTTCTATTCGTTATTTTATCTTTTGAGATTCGTTTACCTAGAATTTCTGAGCCAATGAAACTAGTTTCAAATGGAACTATCTGTTCTTCACCAGTCCTAGCATTAACATCGCCAATAAGCAAAATATTATCGGAATCTAATATATTTAGGGAATCATACAGAGCATAAAATCTTCATCCCAGATATTGTAGTTAATGTAAGCTGGCAAGATAAGACATTTTGAATTTAAATGATTAAGGATCAAGCAAACGCGGTTACTTATGTAAAGATACCATTCATATTGATTTTGCAACCAAACAGAGAACCTCCTTTTGCTCTTCCAAATTTATGTTCACGATTAGCAGATATGAATGTTATGCAATTTATACTCAGAAAAATATTTGTTATAAATTTTAAAGTTTTCATTTGTAACAAATGTTTCAAAAAGAAAAAAAATATCATGTTTTTGTACATATTTAAAAAAATCAACATTAAATAATTTGTTTGCTAAACTAGCTCTTTCTTTCCAACGTTTTCATTAATAAATTTCTTACTACTTTTACTTGCGTGACAGACAGCAACACTGTTTCAATTACGTTGAGCTATTTGCTTTTGTGATGAACTTCTAGGTGGCGATAATAGCATCTCGGATACGTTGACAGATGAATTTGACGTAGACGCTGACGTTTCGATGACATGTTGTGGTTTATTTGTTTTTATTTGTGAAAAGGAATATTCATTTTAGTTCAACATCGCCGCTCCAATGTCTCCAAAAAACTCATGCAACATCTTGAATCCACCTCGGTTACCACATATGAGTCTTCGTTCTTGCGTCGTGTTAAAAGTTTTTCCATTTAACAATCAATTTCAGACCTCGGATTTGTGGATTTGTTGAAGGGTTCTTGATCTTGATTGCTCTTCGGATTTGCATGATTTTCTGTCGTCTCTCAAGCTCGTTTCTGGTGTAGTCGGGGCTGATGTATATACACACCACTTCCTTTGAGTTTGCCTGAGTTCTTTAGCAATTGTGTTCATGTGGATTTGTTGGTCGTCTGCACAAGGATACGTTGTTGATTTCCTTTTGACGGGAGTGTTGTGACGTCCTCAAAATTGAAATTTTGGTGATCGACAAGTTTTCTGGTGATTTCGGTGAGTGGTTTATTGATATCATCGCACATAGTTCGTGGTAAAGTGAAAATTAAGTTTTTTTCTTTAGACATCTTCTCTAAGAACTCCATTTTCTTTTCAATTGTGTTGTTTTTCTGTTTAATATGTTCGAGCTCCCGTGCGAGTGCCTCATTTGTTGCCTTGAGATTCTGCATATCCGCAAACAAGCAACCAATGTCGTTTTTTGTTGTTAAATCTCGCAGTTTATTTTCTATTTTTGCAAACATATCTTGTAGTTCGAAGATTGTCATTGACGATAAAGCCATTTCTTTAGTATGTGATTTTTTGTTTGTAGCGTTTGCTAACTCCGGAGATGTTTCCAACAGATTTCTTTTGTTTGCTTTTTGCTTTGGTTATATGCTCACTCAGATTTTTGTTTTTTGTGCGTTTACTTTTTAATTTTATAAGCCTTATAAATAGATAAAAGATTTTTTTTGTATAATTTTTGATCGCGGTTCGATTGAACACTAATCAAGTTTATTTTTTTATATCAGTAATTTTAAAATAGATAACTTTTTATCAGGGACCGTGAGTTTTCGCTTTTACTACCTTTGACAGATCAACTGTCCGAATACCACCACGGTATACGAAAACCACCAAAAACCTTCAGTACAGTAACCATACAAAACATATAGTAAAATATTGGCTTGGGTGAAGGGGGGTAATTGTGAACAGGGGTAATTGTAAAAAAACACGTTTTATTCTCTAAAAACTGTTTATATTATGAAGCATTCCATGACATTATTTGAAAACCCATTATATTTTCGATAGGTATGCTGACTCGCAAAAGGCGTTATCTGTCAAAGAGTTATTTTTATTTTGTTCTTTGGCGTAAAGGATTAATTTGTCTAAGTTTTTCAGTTTTTCTTTAATAACCTACTAAAATTGCTTAAAAGCAAATAAAGGCGATCAAAGTAAGTTAAATTTTGTGTTTGAAGAAGTCAAATATATAAGTATTAATGCATGCCATATGTTTTCATTCATCTTTATAACAAAATGTTAAAGCTATTGGCTTTTTACAATTACTTCTTTTTTTTCATAACATGGGTAAATGTAAAGACTGAAATGGGGTAAAAGTGAACATTTTGGGGTAATTGTAAACATGCGTTTTTAATGGTTGCTCTAACATTTTATATCAAAAAGATGCCGCGTACATATCACAGCTCCATCAAACATGTCGGAAGATATCTAGAATGCAGAAGAAAAGAAACAATAAAACTTATCGATAAGCCACTGAAGCGTACGGTCACAGATAATATAGTTACATAGATATATCTCATCCAGTGCAAATTAAAATGATAACTTTTTTCATCTCCTATTTAAAGCGATTTGTCGAAGTCAAACCATTCAACCTTTTCAAACAGAGCAGAATCAAACCCATATAACACGATCATTCCCAGAAGACGTCCACCTGTGAGTTGCATTCTAAAGATACACATTTTCTTATTTGAATTCGTATGCCAATGCAACCCTTTTGAGTATAATACAGGTTCGTTCTTCTTTTCGGTTCCACACTCACAGCTTACAACTTACAAGTATGTTTTTTTCATATTGTGCGCGTTCAACGCATATCTGAATTTACAGAATTCTGAATTATTGGAGCTTCTGATTGGCCAGCTGTCATAAAAAGTTATATGTCATCTGAATTTTCAGAACTTTTTATGACAGCTGGCCAATCAGAATCTCAAATAATTCAGAATTCTGAAAATTCAGATATACGTTGAACGCGCCCATTCATAATCTTATTTCAACATGTTGTTGTTGCTTGAATGAAATTGGGGAAGATGAGTAAGAGTTTTTTTTTTTTAAGTTTTGTTCATTGTAAAAATATTGTTGCTCCTTTAATGCAACTGCGATGAGTCATGATTATGGTTCAAATTTATAGCGTTTTTTTTTCATTTACCTACATGGTAATGTCAATTTTTTTAATTTCTAGTCTCAATTAGAAATTATATCTTTTATCAAAGTTTTTGTTGATCTTTAGGTTTTTTTAATGGTTGTTTTATATACAATTTTTCGGATTTAAAATTAGTAGGTAGGTAGGTAGGTACCTATATATTTTTTCTAAAGGCAATGAATTTTTCGCTATGAAAGATCAAAAAACAGGCAACTTTCGCATTATATTTTTTTTTGTTAAGAATTTTTTTTTTTTTTTAATACACAGGTAGGTATATACATAGATTGATCAGATTGTAATAATAATAGGAATAAAATAAGTAAGTACCTAACTAAAGTCCACTAAAATCTAATCTAGATCTATGCTTTAACATAAAAAAAGTTATAGCTTTTTCAGTTTTTTTTTTTAACACAGCCCTGGAGTTAACTATTTTAATTTTATTTCTTATATTATTAGTAAAACATGATTGATAATTATATAATATAATATAAATATTATATTTATAAGGATTGTAAAAGATTTGATGGAAATGAGAACATTTTATTAAAATAATTGTACCTACCTACCAATGTAATGTTTACAGGTATCAACTATAGTAAAGGTACCCAACCTTTCATCCATGACTTTTTTAGAGGTTTTTGGATAATTTTAATTTATATAGATATGGACAAACCCACCTTAAATTTAAAGGGAAACTGCTCAGCACAACTAATAAGGAGGAGACTGATGATAGGTGGCTTGGCACCCCTTGAAACAGCTGTACCTATCTCTAGACAAATAAACGAATTATAAATTAATTCGTAAACAAATTGGTGGTAGCACATGTAAGTTGTTGTTGTTGTAGTTGTTCAAAAATTCAATGAAATTGACGGAATAAAGAATGGTCAAGTCTAATAAACTGACATTCTAGCATGAATAGTACAATATAAAAAATCTTTAGAGCCGTTTTTGATAAAATTAAAAAAAAAAAAAACAAAATTGTATGGCAGCTACCCGTTCTAGATGAGCTAAAACAAAAATTCGAATTTTACTTCTAGAGAATCACATAAAAATGATCTGTACCAAATTTGAAGCAAATCGGCCCACCCGTTTAGGCTCTAGCTCAAATTACAGTGGACGCACGGATACACAGACGCACAGACTGGCGGGCGGCATGACGAAACCCACTTTTTCAGATTTCTCGATCATCGTAGTCTTAGTTTTGTTTGCAACCTCGAAATATTTTTTTTACACGAAACCAATACTTGCCCTATAGATACCATAGAGTACCTATATACCTAGAGAACCGACTTTGGCGGTCGTTCTCTTCCACCCTACAAGCTGTACTGAGAGGAAAAAGTCCATTAAATTTTGTATGGAGTTGTTATACCATGCATTTTAAATGGGACCGAACCCACTTCGCTTCAATTGAAAGGACTTTGCTCAATTTCCTCAGTTTGCTCAATAAGGTGAATAAGACCGCCCGGATATTTAAAACAAAAATCAATTAAATTCAAAAATTGAAAAATGAATTAATTTCGTGGCCAACTTTCTTTTTTTAACCATAAACTATGAAGAATATCGGTCATTGTTGCTCCCGGGTAATAAATTTAATAATATTTATGGAAGCGCACTCTAGTTTTGTATCTCAAAAAGGTACGTGTCTACGATTTAATTGTGCAAATCGTAGACACGCACCTTTTTGAGCTTATCTCACCATTTTGTGCACACTTTAATCGTAGACACGTACCTTTTTGAACTAATGCCGCCAATTTGTTTTTATATCCACCATTCACACGGATTCACGGATAAGGAAAAAAGAGTAAAAATAAGAGAGTTTTCTCTTAATCACCTCAAATAAAATTTGTGGGTGTTTATGGCAAGAGGGGTAGCGGTCGGATCTCTAGGTAATATAGGTACTCTATGATAGATACGGTGACCATATATCTTGGAGCAAAACCCGGGACAAAATTTGAAAAATTTTTAAATGCGAAAAATATTAAATATTATTAATTTTTATATAAACATTTTTAAAAAGAGAGGAACATGACAATAGATTTTAATGTAAGATAACAAAATTCAAACTAAAAAAACAACTTAAAACTGAACATTTTTAATTCCATTATTAAAATAATTCAGATCTTTAAGAAAGCAAATAAACCTTTAAGTAATATAAGTTAAATGTACATACATTATATAAAGCTACAAGAAACATAACATTTCACTAAGCCAAGTTTTCAACGTACAAATTTTTTTTTCTTTGCCTTTAATATTTACTTCTTGCAGAAAGAATTTGTTTTACAATTTTGTGGTTTTCTGTCAAATAATTCAAATAATTTTTAAATTCATGTCAGCTTAAATTGTAATTATATTTAACAATTAACATGGCTTTTAGAGTTTTTACATTATTAGCTAGAATTTTTTGCTAGTCCACATATTGAAAAAAACCCTTTCTGTGACCCTTTTCAAACAGAGCAGAATCAAACCCATATAACACGATCATTCCCAGAAGACGTCCACCTGTGAGTTGCATTCTAAAGATACACATTTTCTTATTTGAATTCGTATGCCAATGCAACCCTTTTGAGTATAATACAGGTTCGTTCTTCTTTTCGGTTCCACACTCACAGCTTACAACTTACAAGTATGTTTTTTTCATATTGTGCGCGTTCAACGCATATCTGAATTTACAGAATTCTGAATTATTGGAGCTTCTGATTGGCCAGCTGTCATAAAAAGTTATATGTCATCTGAATTTTCAGAACTTTTTATGACAGCTGGCCAATCAGAATCTCAAATAATTCAGAATTCTGAAAATTCAGATATACGTTGAACGCGCCCATTCATAATCTTATTTCAACATGTTGTTGTTGCTTGAATGAAATTGGGGAAGATGAGTAAGAGTTTTTTTTTTTTAAGTTTTGTTCATTGTAAAAATATTGTTGCTCCTTTAATGCAACTGCGATGAGTCATGATTATGGTTCAAATTTATAGCGTTTTTTTTTCATTTACCTACATGGTAATGTCAATTTTTTTAATTTCTAGTCTCAATTAGAAATTATATCTTTTATCAAAGTTTTTGTTGATCTTTAGGTTTTTTTAATGGTTGTTTTATATACAATTTTTCGGATTTAAAATTAGTAGGTAGGTAGGTAGGTACCTATATATTTTTTCTAAAGGCAATGAATTTTTCGCTATGAAAGATCAAAAAACAGGCAACTTTCGCATTATATTTTTTTTTGTTAAGAATTTTTTTTTTTTTTTAATACACAGGTAGGTATATACATAGATTGATCAGATTGTAATAATAATAGGAATAAAATAAGTAAGTACCTAACTAAAGTCCACTAAAATCTAATCTAGATCTATGCTTTAACATAAAAAAAGTTATAGCTTTTTCAGTTTTTTTTTTTAACACAGCCCTGGAGTTAACTATTTTAATTTTATTTCTTATATTATTAGTAAAACATGATTGATAATTATATAATATAATATAAATATTATATTTATAAGGATTGTAAAAGATTTGATGGAAATGAGAACATTTTATTAAAATAATTGTACCTACCTACCAATGTAATGTTTACAGGTATCAACTATAGTAAAGGTACCCAACCTTTCATCCATGACTTTTTTAGAGGTTTTTGGATAATTTTAATTTATATAGATATGGACAAACCCACCTTAAATTTAAAGGGAAACTGCTCAGCACAACTAATAAGGAGGAGACTGATGATAGGTGGCTTGGCACCCCTTGAAACAGCTGTACCTATCTCTAGACAAATAAACGAATTATAAATTAATTCGTAAACAAATTGGTGGTAGCACATGTAAGTTGTTGTTGTTGTAGTTGTTCAAAAATTCAATGAAATTGACGGAATAAAGAATGGTCAAGTCTAATAAACTGACATTCTAGCATGAATAGTACAATATAAAAAATCTTTAGAGCCGTTTTTGATAAAATTAAAAAAAAAAAAAACAAAATTGTATGGCAGCTACCCGTTCTAGATGAGCTAAAACAAAAATTCGAATTTTACTTCTAGAGAATCACATAAAAATGATCTGTACCAAATTTGAAGCAAATCGGCCCACCCGTTTAGGCTCTAGCTCAAATTACAGTGGACGCACGGATACACAGACGCACAGACTGGCGGGCGGCATGACGAAACCCACTTTTTCAGATTTCTCGATCATCGTAGTCTTAGTTTTGTTTGCAACCTCGAAATATTTTTTTTACACGAAACCAATACTTGCCCTATAGATACCATAGAGTACCTATATACCTAGAGAACCGACTTTGGCGGTCGTTCTCTTCCACCCTACAAGCTGTACTGAGAGGAAAAAGTCCATTAAATTTTGTATGGAGTTGTTATACCATGCATTTTAAATGGGACCGAACCCACTTCGCTTCAATTGAAAGGACTTTGCTCAATTTCCTCAGTTTGCTCAATAAGGTGAATAAGACCGCCCGGATATTTAAAACAAAAATCAATTAAATTCAAAAATTGAAAAATGAATTAATTTCGTGGCCAACTTTCTTTTTTTAACCATAAACTATGAAGAATATCGGTCATTGTTGCTCCCGGGTAATAAATTTAATAATATTTATGGAAGCGCACTCTAGTTTTGTATCTCAAAAAGGTACGTGTCTACGATTTAATTGTGCAAATCGTAGACACGCACCTTTTTGAGCTTATCTCACCATTTTGTGCACACTTTAATCGTAGACACGTACCTTTTTGAACTAATGCCGCCAATTTGTTTTTATATCCACCATTCACACGGATTCACGGATAAGGAAAAAAGAGTAAAAATAAGAGAGTTTTCTCTTAATCACCTCAAATAAAATTTGTGGGTGTTTATGGCAAGAGGGGTAGCGGTCGGATCTCTAGGTAATATAGGTACTCTATGATAGATACGGTGACCATATATCTTGGAGCAAAACCCGGGACAAAATTTGAAAAATTTTTAAATGCGAAAAATATTAAATATTATTAATTTTTATATAAACATTTTTAAAAAGAGAGGAACATGACAATAGATTTTAATGTAAGATAACAAAATTAAAACTAAAAAAACAACTTAAAACTGAACATTTTTAATTCCATTATTAAAATAATTCAGATCTTTAAGAAAGCAAATAAACCTTTAAGTAATATAAGTTAAATGTACATACATTATATAAAGCTACAAGAAACATAACATTTCACTAAGCCAAGTTTTCAACGTACAAATTTTTTTTTCTTTGCCTTTAATATTTACTTCTTGCAGAAAGAATTTGTTTTACAATTTTGTGGTTTTCTGTCAAATAATTCAAATAATTTTTAAATTCATGTCAGCTTAAATTGTAATTATATTTAACAATTAACATGGCTTTTAGAGTTTTTACATTATTAGCTAGAATTTTTTGCTAGTCCACATATTGAAAAAAACCCTTTCTGTGCGAGCATTAGAACCTGGCAAACACAAGCTCAACTCTACAATTTGTAAAAGGTTTGCAGAAATGCGTAAAAATATCTACCCATTTTTAAACCACTGTCTTTTTGTTTTCCGTCCATTATCTAATAATTTCTAAACTTAAAAAAATTATTTATATCTAACTAATAAAAATGATGTTCACTTTTTTTATTTTGAAGACAGTTGTTATTAATAAGCGGATTTTGTTTTCATATGTGACTTTCGGTAAACCAAATCGTTGACAGACAGTTAAAGTTTGACAAGCTGAATGAGTGCGTTCAGTGGACATGAAAATATAATTGTAATAGATGCCTTTTGCTATTGCAGTAGATCCCTCTGTGTGAGTTGATAGGTGATATTTGCACTTTCATACAGAACTATAGGTATATAAAACATTTTGTTCTATAAAATATAGAAATTAAAAAAAAAACATCAGAAATTGCCCAAATACGGGACAAATTATTAAATACGGGACACTTGTACGTCCCGGGTTTCTTAAAAAAAAAACCCGGGACAGGCTTTATAAATACGGGACAATCCCGGGAAACCCGGGACGGATGGTCACCGTACCTACAGAGCAAGTAAAACCAACCATTACAAATACATTTCGTCTGCCAAACATTCTTTGACCTTGTCTGACATAGTAGACAACAGTCCAGAAGCAAAATCCACTTATATGAGTTGATTTTGCTGTCGCCTTTCTTTTATTACAAACAAAAATATCCCTCATAGTTTCCTCGTCCATAATATTAACACATTTTCCCAGAGGAAAGAATTTGGAAATACTCAATAGGTAGGTAACTTAATTTAATTTCTATTTCTTAACCCTCCCGCCACTTCTTAAGTAATTCCTTCTAAAAAACCGACAAACCCACAAAAGTGTGTACCTACCTACACTAAACTTTAGTCTGTTACTTTTCCACGCCAATGCTCTCTTATCCACAAAAAATGTAAACAACCTTGCCCAAGGAGAATTATTCCTTGCATTAAAATGTTGAAAAAGGAATCACATCAGTCATAAATACAAAAACACACACAGACCAATTTTAATCAAAAATAAAAAAGGAAAAGATAAAAAATATTAATTAATATATATGTATATAGATAGTATATAGCAAGCAACTTGATAATGCAACGCAATAGGGTAACATCATGTCCTGGTATAGTTTATACTGGTTCGATCAAACTGGGATGAAGCGGTACGTCCCAGGCGTTTGAAAATTTGTCATTTTTTTGATGTGTAAACATCTATGCTGGCGGTAGAGTGAAAAAAAAACGTGAACGTTTGTGTGCAACGTTACGCCGTGCAAGGTTACGGTGTGCAACGTTACGATCTGTATACTAGGATGGGTGCGTTCAGTGAATCTTAAGATCCCCTTCAAGCAAAAACAAGTCCGTTTTGGATCCGCGAACCTTGAAGTTTACACATATTAACCTTGAGTCCCGGCACTCACACAATTTTTTTTTTTGCTCTGCGTGCGATATCTATGTAACTATAATATATGTGGTACGGTGTTCCTATGTCAGTTATTTATAATCGAATGCTACTGCCATTATATCTCGGAGAAGAATACCTACACTGTCACTTTCACTAAAAAAAAAACCAGAGCACTGATTGTGTATCTGCTAGTGGAGATAAGCTACCACCGTTGATTAATTTCAAAAGGGGGCTGTTCAAGCACGATGGACTTCAATAGATTCCTTCTCAGGAACTCTTTATGCTGCTTCAAAGGAAATCTGGATGGAAGTGCCTCAGTTTTCCATTGGATTTGTGTTTTTTTTTAAATAATATACTAAAATAAACATTTTTGCTTATATCTATATAGTTCTATATTAATTTTTGGGGTAAATGTGAACATTGTTATTTTAATTTCGATTCTTCTTCATGTGTTTTAGTTTTCATTTTGTTCACTTTTATACCAAATTTAATTATTCTACATGCCTTAGATACTGAGTTCCTTGTTTTCATTTACCCCATTTTTCTCGTTTTCCTAAAAAAAGACGGGGGTAAATATAAATACCAAATTTTATGAAAAATTACAAGCTAAAAGGTTTTAAATTATAACTATTCAATAGATGATAAAGGGTGTTTTTTTAGACGTGTGGTTTTCAACCTGGCAATACTTTTTTCGGAGTTGGTCTTTTTGACAGTTGTCGCTTGATTTATGCTCAATTTGGTTTGCCATATTATAATGAATAGATCTACTCCTGAACGACGTTTGCAAATTGTGCAAATTTATTACCAAAATAATGGTTCGGTTCACGCGACGCATCGCGCGCTGCGTCTAATATTCGATGCAGCTCATTTTTGGTTGAATGGGTACTTTAATAAGCAAAATTGTCGTATTTGGAGTGATCATAATCCACAAGCCATTGCTGAGACGCCGTTTCATCATCCAAAAGTCACTGTTTGGTGTGCTGTATGGGCAGAGTGAACCATTGGTCCATATTTCTTCAAAAATGAAGCCGGCCATAATGTTACAGTCAATGGGGAACTCTATAAAGCCATGATTAATGAATTTTTCGTGCCTGAACTGGAGGATGTGGACGACCTTTGGTTCCAACAGGATGGCGCTACATGTCATACAGCCAACGAAACAATCAATTTATTGAAGGAAACTTTTGGTGAGCTCATTATCTCGCGTCGTGGGCCTGTGGCATGGCCTCCAAGATCGTGCGATTCAACACCGCTGGACAATTTTTTGTGGATTTATGTGAAGTCGCTTGTCTACACAGATAAGCCCGAGACGATTGACGCCTTGGAAGAGAATATTCGGCGCATGATTGCTGACATACGAAACCACACGTCTAAAAAAAACACCCTTTAGAATCCAAACGTAAGTTACATCAACAAAATATTTTACATCGCCTAGTTTAATTGCAATAGGTAAGTACTACAAGTACTTACAAGTACCCTTTGACCCTATTGAGTTTTACTTACGCTTCAAATTTTGTTTCGATCGGTCTATTGTTTTTTTTTAATCTCGAATTGAAAAAAAAAAAAACAAAATTGCATATGGGGGATGATTTTTTTTTCTTCAAATAACGCGAGAATGGTATGAGGCATTATTGATGAACGTATGAGGCCTTTAAACATGGAAAAAGATTTAAATTTTTGTATAAAAATTATTCTCTATATCTGCATTTTCCAAAGTGTGCTCCGAGGAGCACTTGATGCTCCGCAAACAATATCAATAAAAAAAAAAATAAGAAAATTCCATTACACTAGTTAATTTTGTGCTCCTGATTCTGAACATGTCATTTTCATCGTAGCAATCGAAGTTGAAATATTCATTCAAAAGAAGTCAGTACATTTAAATACAAAGGGCCATCACACACTGGCTCAATTGAGCCTTGGGAAATTGAAGTTTGTTGGCGAGAGAGGTGAAGAGTTCGGAATGAAACGCACAAAATGTTCTTCCTTAATTCGAGTGGAATAAGAAAGTTTAACTACTAATACACACAAGTTGTTTGTTTCTAAGCGAAAAAAACAATCGGTTGTCATGACCACTTATTTTTTTCTTTGTAAAAGCAAAGGATTTTTTGAACTTCAAATTTAAAATTGAAACAAAAAATACGCATACAAATACACCGTTTCATGTACACAAAATGTTCTCCCAGCTTTCTTCATTCCGTGTGCGATTGAACCAAAAGTTAGTCTCGTTCAAAATTGAGCCAGTGTGTGATGGCCCAAACAAACTAAATATACCGAAAAGAAAAAGATACAGTTTTTGCTATCCAAGACCTCTTCAAAAAGGTGTAAATTAACTTTCTGCTCCCACTCATCGTTGTATTTTTATGGTATAGCATAATGCTCCACCATTAATTTCTCACCTGAAAAGTTCTCCGCGACTAAAAAAGATTGGGAACCGCTGCTCTATATACTACAAAACATTTTTAAAGAATAATTTAAAATTACTTGTAACACTGATATTTTTGGATATAATAGAGACATGTAGGACAAATTCAATAACACCAATAGAAAGATCTCGTCTTTGTCTATTAGAAAACATTCCTAACTCTAAACTTTTGAAAATGCTTATAGATCACTTCAATACTAGGGGTGACGACGTGTTCCCCCGGATCTTCAACCGTTTCGCCTTCTGACTCCAGAACTTCATCTTCACTTCACTTCACCATCCATCTTTAGAAATAGTATAAAACCTACGTTTCTCGAAGAAAGAAATTGTGTGAAGCATATATATTACATATATGTTACATATGTATATATTTAAAAATCATGAACGTTAAATAAACAAGTTTTTAATGCATACCTAATAATTAAAATGTCATAAATTGCACCTTAAAATTTAGCAAATACTTCACTCTATCTGCATATTATAATCAAAGATCCTCTTTCGTCTTTTTGACAGATTGGGTGAGTGGTGTAAAAATGTATGAGGAATGTAATGAGTAACGAAATTTCAAGACTTTTCCTTGTTGAACATTGACGTTTATGGTTTGACAACTGAGAAGAGATGAGCAATAATCATCATAGCAAAAATCGTTGTTGAAAGATAAAACATCGATATTTCAGTATCCATTTTTCAAATCAAATACGAAGAAAACTACTTCGCAAAAATATTACTTGTTGTCTATCAATCCGTGTCTTCTTGGTTTCTATAAAAAATATTATTCTAAACTTTATTTGTCAAATTATTTTTTTTTTGTTTGACTGGATTTCCAGAAAATTTAGCCAAAAATCGATTGTTTCATGGAAAAGTAATATGGATACATTTCATACCGTAAGAAGTTTGCAAAGTGGGTGTGTAACAAATTAAGCTATCGTTGATGTTTCAAAAATAAAAGTCGGAATGTCGTAGTTAAAGAATTTAATTTGGGTTACTTATTATTTAGGAACGATCAAAGTTAAAAATATATCTGATCTAAGAAAAAAATCCAAACACATTTGGAATGAATAACCAACAAAATTTGTGATTGCAATAAATTTATGCAAACAATTTGCAAATTAAATTTGTATCAACTCAATTTTTACACAAAATCGAATCATTAAAAACTGTGTGCAATTTTTCATAATGGGCACAAATTTCTTCATAAGAATCGGCCAAATCGGAAGAATAAAATATAGAAAAAAAAACAATACTTATCAGATAATAACAGAAAACAGTTCCCAAAATCGAAATCGACAAAAAATCACTTTCCTTAAAATAATGTCAAATCAATAGATTTCTTTTTGAAATCAAAAATAACCAAAAAATGAAAACAATGCAATTTCAGATGTTTTACAGATAAACTATTTCAATTATTTCAAGGAGATGACTTGGAAGCAGATACTTAAAATTACTTTTTGATACTTCATCTTTGAGTTTAGGAAAGATTTTTCGACGTCATAGACTTAATTTTTTGAGTTAAAAGAACGACAAAAAACGCATTACAGGCATATATATCGATATTTTTGATATACAAAAACATTTTTAATACGTGGTGCGGTGAAAATATTGTTTTTATTTTCATTTGCTGTATAGGCCAGGCTTTCGGTTTCGCGTAAAAAAATCAAGGTTTTGATCAAATTTAATAAACGATGACGGAGATGTTCAGAAGAAGTTTAAGCCAAACCGTCCGTTGGTCTGTGGATCTTTAAGTTATAGGTACTAGAACATAAACCGGTGGAGGATTTGCTTTTGGTGTATTTTTCTAATGTAAGAGAAATTAAAGAAATCTTCTTCCATTTAAAGTATCGATTTTGTTAAATCATCGATAAATTTTGTCATCGATTTAACACTGAATTTATACATACTTTTAAACTTTAAATTTCGAGCTGCAAAACAATTTCTTCATAGTCGAATAGGATATACATTTCAACAAGAAGTGATTATAACACGCTTATAACTATTACCTACTACTGTTTATTTTCCAATAAAACCACCGCAAAGTATTTAAACGTCAGAATAACAAAAGACGTCTCGTGTATGTAAAAAAAATTGTGTGAGTGCCGGGACTAACGGTTAATATGTGTAAACATCAACGTGCGCGGGTCCAAAACGGACTTGTTTTTGCTTGAAGAGGATCTTAAGATTTTTTTCACTGAACGCACCCATCCTAGTATGCAGATCGTAACGTTGCACACCGTAACGTTGCACACGAACGTTCACGTTTTTTTTTCAGCCAGCATAGATGTTTACACATCAAAATGAACCATGTAATCAAGTAAAGAAATCTTCTTCCCTTTAAAGTATCGATTTTGTTAAAACATCGATAAATTTTGTCATCGATTTAACACCGAATATATACGTTATAATAAACTTTAAAGTTGGAGCTGCAAAACAATTTTTTCATAGTTGAATAGGATACCTATACGTTTCAACAAGAAGTGATTATAACACGATTATAACTATTACTACTGTTTAATAATTAATTACGTCAGAATAACGAAAGACGTCTCGTGTATGTAAAAAGGAACCATGTAATCACGACGGCATGTACCTGTCAAAAGGCGTGTTTATTTTTTGCAAGTCCATATGGATTTGTCGAAAAAAACAACATCGGAACAAAAAGTTTTACACGTAAATACAACAACAACTTAAATCCATATGCACTTAGCTAAGTCCAGATAATTATCGGGACGTACGTACTGTATTTAAGAAGTTCCTAAGTCCCGATGTCGTTTTTTTCGACAAATCTATATGGACTTGCAAAAAAACACGCCTAAAAAGACGAAATTATTGAATAATGCTCAAAATTAATCTGTCATCTGTAGCAAATCATTAAAGATAAATGAATTCTCTGCTAAGGGTGATGAATTCAGAATTGTTGGTGAAAATTGAATTCGCCAACCTTTATACGGAATTTCCATTAATTTGTTAAATCATCCGACTCCAGGCCCATATTCGATTCGAGAACCATAATAAGGGCTTAATTTATTTCTTTAATATAAATGTGATGATGAAATACGGTGCATAATAATAGGTAAACAAATAAACTTAATTTATTACCTATGGATATACGAATGAATTTTATTAAAGTTTCTTAAGCTGGCCATATACGATCTAGCCATTTGGCTTGAATGCAATTTGCCTAGATGAAAACCCAGATGACTCGGCCAAGTTAGATCACATGATGTAATATGGCTCGTCTGAGCATATTACATTGCGGCCTTTATACATTTTTCAGCAGCAACACTACTCAAAAGTTACCATTAACAATCAGTAAATTTTTTCCCGCTACTAATGTGTAGTTCTCTTAATCGAAGTTGAAATTAAAAATCCAAATGGCTTTACATTTATGCAGAATGAATAAAGATTTTTAATATAATGTGCTTTCGTTCGTTGATTTTGCAATTATTTTTATTTTCTTCGTTTTTTGACTATTTAACATTGTTTCTTTCATTTTAAAGCAAAATGGACGCCGATTCAGTTTAATTTCTCTTCGAACGCTTTTCTGCATCTCCAGTTAGGAATGGTGGTGGTAATAAAAACAAAATGATGAAGCAACTATATGTTTATACCTAAGCCGCCAGTTATAGCTGTCATTGAAAACCATAATTGAAAATTTCAATTGTTAAATTTGGGATGTTCAAAAAGTAAATTCAGTAATTATTGATGCCAAAACAAGGATCATAGCTTGAATTATTATGTTACTGAGAACAAAATTAATTCTGGTAGCACCTTATAAAAATCACTTTTAATGTTTCAATGATGAAACTACTTAATCAATACTTTTATATGATCTTTGACATAATAAAAGTATTTTATGTGGAAGTTTAGGAAAAAATTTATTTGTTTTCACTAAAATAATAATTCAAGTCATCGGCTTTTTTTTTTTTGTATTATAATTATAACTGACTATCCTTTGAATCGTCTCAAAATCAACAATTAACCATCAATGATGGTTTTAATGGTAACGGGCACCCAAAAAAAGAATGCAGTTTAACTATAATATAATATTGCAGCTTTGATTTTGTTCTATCTAACTCTCAAAATATTACTGTATGTATTTATGTGCGTTTTTTAAATTTGAATATTCTTCAGCCCGAAGTTATAACTTTTGTGTAGCAATTGTAAATTCCCTTAATTATTCAAAAAAAATAGGAGAATTAAAATATTTCCAAAACGTTTTAGCCCGTTCTCAATCCGTTGGTCCACGTGTTGTTGAAAATGAATCGCCAAAACGGCAAATTCGGTCCTCTAGCACAGCACCAGCGTCTAAAGCAACAGGAAAGAAAACTCCTGTTTCGACACCGACCACGGCAATGGCGGCTGAAAGAAAACTTAGACCATGTAAGTATAATCTATAAGATTGTGTATTATAGTTTTTAAGGAACTAGTTTCATTTCTTTCGTTATTCGTTCTGTAGATTATAATTCAAACTTGTATAATATAATATTTGTGTTGTAACCTATCTAATATTTTACTTATCTTTAATTTCAAAAATATTCGCCTTCCCAGGAGTGATTCGTTTTTATGTTCAACATTATAATTGTCTGAAAAGAATATCGTTATTGTAGCCATAGAGTACCTATATAACCTAGAGAACCGACCGGTACCCCTCTTGCCTTAAACACCCGCAAATTTTATTTGAGGTGAGTAAGTGAAAACTCTCTTAGTTTACTCTTTTTTCCTTGTCCGTGAATCCGTGTGAATGGTGGATATAAAAACAAATTGGCGCATTAGTTCAAAAAGGTACGTGTCTACGGTTTAATTGTGAACAAAGTGGTGGCATTAGCTCAAAAAGGTACGTGTCTACGATTTGCACACCTAAATCGTAGACACGTACCTTTTTGAGCTAAGAAACTAGAGTGCGCTTCCAATTTTCGGTAGGTGTTTTTGTTTGTTTTTTAAACATAAATATTCAAAAATATTATTTAATTTATTACCCGGGAGGAACAATGACCGATATTTTTCATAGTTTAGGTTGACAAAAGGTTAAAAAAAAGAAATTTGACTACGAAATTAATAAATTTCTCAATTTTTGAATTTAACGGATTTTTTTTTTGAATCCCTGGGCGGTCTTATCCACCTTATTGAGCACTTTGAGCAATTCGAGCGAAGTCCTTTCAATTGAAGCCATGTTGGTTCGGTCCCATTTAAAATGCATTGGACAACAACGCCATACAAAACTTAATGGGCATTTTCCTCTCAGTACAGCTTGTAGGGTGGAAGAGAACGACCGCCTAAGTCGGTTCTCTAGGTAATATAGGTACTCTATGCAGGGCTACCTTCGTGGCTCTAAAGAGCCAATTTGGCTCTTTTTTTCAGGTGTGACTCTTTGGCTCCACTTTTCTAAAATCATCCAAAATTGGCTCTTTTTGAGATTTTCGTGGCTCTTTTTACTCTTTTTCAGAATAATATATCTGCTTAAAGTTCCTTTTTCATAATATTTCAATTTTCCTTTAAGTAAAAACTCTTTGCGAAAAATTGTTTGAAATTTTTCCTCTGAGTAAAAAATTCTCTGAAATGGAACACGTTAATTTTCATTAGAAAAATCAATTTCTTACATTTTATCTTTTCGGATAAATATTTCCCGAACGTAGCAAAGAGAAAGAATGAGACGAAAGTGGAATATTTTGGATTTAAATTACAAATGGTTCAGCTGTTGTATTTATTTTTTTTGCAACTGTTTTTTTCTTGTAAGTTTTCGTTATTTTTTCATTTCAATTTTGAAAAAGATTGACATATTTTTTTTGACAACTCGATATTTCAAAAACGACCTGATCGATTTTTATTAAACTTTGCAAAAAGATTTTTTTTTACATTATCTAGAAGATTTTAGACAAATTTTTTGTTTGTAATCAAAAATAACGGTAGCTCCCATACAAATACCGTTAAGGAAAATCTGTTATTGCTCAAAAACGACACTCACGATTTTGATATATTTTTTTTTGTATCAAAATTAGTAAGCTCTAGCATTTAAAATTGTTAAATTTTACATTGAACTATTATTAACAGTACCTGTATCATAGGACGGTTTTATTGATTTTCAACTTTCTCATTACCTGATTATCGATTAAAACTAAATTTTGTACACACAAGCTTGTAATAAATTTAAACAATATTGCATATCAAAACCTTCAAAAAAAAGTTTCAGAAGTATTTTAATCAATTTCTGTCTAATTTTGTTGATTTAAAACAATTTTCCAGTTAAAATAATATAATTTCCTTGCATATATGTAACACGGGGCTTATTGTTAATTTTTATATACTGACATAATACTGCCAGCAACTTTACTAAGTTTTGGCAAATGTATAAAATATAGGCTCCCATAACTAATTTATTTCAGACTTTAGAACCACAGTGTGATCGCACGTCGCACGTAAGAGCAAGTTCGTGCGACCCAGTCGTGCATATTTTGTATGTTGTGGACGTTTTCAGCGGTGGCTCTTTTTTCCTTAAAATACTCTTTTTATTGGCTCTTTCTCAAAATCTGGAAAGGTAGCCCTGACTCTATGCCTTAAACACCCGAAAATTTTATTTGAGGTGAGTAAGTGAAAACTCTCTTAGTTTACTCTTTTTTCCTTATCCGTGAATCCGTGTGAATGGTGGATATAAAAACAAATTGGCGCATTAGTTCAAAAAGGTACGTGTCTACGGTTTAATTGTGAACAAAGTGGTGGCATTAGCTCAAAAAGGTACGTGTCTACGATTTACACAACTCAATCGTAGACACGTACCTTTTTGAGCTAAGAAACTAGAGTGCGCTTCCAATTTTCGGTAGGTGTTTTTGTTTTTTTTTTAAACATAAATATTCAAAAATATTATTTAATTTATTACCCGGGAGCAACAATGACCGATATTCTTCATAGTTTAGGTTGACAAAAGGTTAAAAAAAGAAATTTGACTACGAAATTAATAAATTTCTCAATTTTTGAATTTAACGGATTTTTTTTTTGAATCCCTGGGCGGTCTTATCCACCTTATTGAGCACTTTGAGCAATTTGAGCGAAGTCCTTTCAATTGAAGCTATGTTGGTTCGGTCCCATTTAAAATGCATTGGACAACAACCCCATACAAAACTTAATGGGCATTTTCCTCTCAGTACAGCTTGTAGGGTGTAATAAATTTAAACAATATTGCATATCAAAACCTTCAAAAAAAAGTTTCAGAAGTATTTTAATCAATTTCTGTCTAATTTTGTTGATTTAAAACAATTTTCCAGTTAAAATAATATAATTTCCTTGCATATATGTAACACGGGGCTTATTGTTAATTTTTATATACTGACATAATACTGCCAGCAACTTTACTAAGTTTTGGCAAATGTATAAAATATAGGCTCCCATAACTAATTTATTTCAGACTTTAGAACCACAGTGTGATCGCACGTCGCACGTAAGAGCAAGTTCGTGCGACCCAGTCGTGCATATTTTGTATGTTGTGGACGTTTTCAGCGGTGGCTCTTTTTTCCTTAAAATACTCTTTTTATTGGCTCTTTCTCAAAATCTGGAAAGGTAGCCCTGACTCTATGCCTTAAACACCCGAAAATTTTATTTGAGGTGAGTAAGTGAAAACTCTCTTAGTTTACTCTTTTTTCCTTATCCGTGAATCCGTGTGAATGGTGGATATAAAAACAAATTGGCGCATTAGTTCAAAAAGGTACGTGTCTACGGTTTAATTGTGAACAAAGTGGTGGCATTAGCTCAAAAAGGTACGTGTCTACGATTTACACAACTCAATCGTAGACACGTACCTTTTTGAGCTAAGAAACTAGAGTGCGCTTCCAATTTTCGGTAGGTGTTTTTGTTTTTTTTTTAAACATAAATATTCAAAAATATTATTTAATTTATTACCCGGGAGCAACAATGACCGATATTCTTCATAGTTTAGGTTGACAAAAGGTTAAAAAAAGAAATTTGACTACGAAATTAATAAATTTCTCAATTTTTGAATTTAACGGATTTTTTTTTTGAATCCCTGGGCGGTCTTATCCACCTTATTGAGCACTTTGAGCAATTTGAGCGAAGTCCTTTCAATTGAAGCTATGTTGGTTCGGTCCCATTTAAAATGCATTGGACAACAACCCCATACAAAACTTAATGGGCATTTTCCTCTCAGTACAGCTTGTAGGGTGGAAGAGAACGACCGCCTAAGTCGGTTCTCTAGGTAATATAGGTACTCTATGATTGTAGCTTTGACTATGGAATTTAAGGACATTGAGACTTGGAATAAATAATATTTTTGTATAATATTTAAGACTCTGTAAGTTAAAGATGTCTGTATAATGTTAAACACGTTGATACTTACAAGGCTGAGTAAACCACGTTCTTACCACTTTACAGATTATTTTTATCTTTTTAACAAAAACTTCGTTGTTACTTTCGTCCAGTTCCCCAATTTTGAGTATTCATTACTTATAGATAGTAATAAAATAAGGCATAGGAAATTCAGCTGGTCATTCAATGTTAGCTGGGTTCCCATTTTCCAGCCTCCTTTATAAACCTTTGCCTTCTTTCTTGAGGCTAAATTTATTTTGACTACAGTTTTAGATATACCAATTCACTTTTGTTTTTCTTTTATTAAGAACATCTTGTTCTTGACTTAAAAGGGTATTGTTTTAGGTATAAGCAGGCTTTTAACAACAGAATGTTCTAAATAACTTTCAACATACAAAATACTATTAAATTACTGAGGTTTATTATATTCTAGACTTTGGCATTTTTGTTGTTCGCTATTCAACTATTAAAAAATTGTTAAATATCCCGATTACTCTTAAGGCCCATTAGAATTATGGTATTCGAAAGAGTTATCGCAAAGAAAAATTAGCACTCGATGACATATGCCATGACAACGATTACAACGTAAAATAATCTTTAAAATTCCAAAATATCTATCGGATAAAATTAGTTTTTAAGACCTTAAGCATATACATATTTTCAACTTAAGAGGTTGCATATACCAACGCCTCTTGAATCTCCTTTTTAAGCTAAAATTGAGCTATGACTGCTGAAGGGTTTTTAATTTGAAAGAGCCTTGTACTCTTCAGTTAAATAAAAACGTAGAGCCAATGAAATAAGGCGTTTTTTCCACTACCTCATTGTGAGCCAGATATACCGAAGAATACAATTTTTATTTATACTATATTGCACGACCATCCTTAAAATATATTCAATTCAATTTTCATGTCTCCAGATTCCAATTGGGATCTTCTTGAATTTTTGAAACTGGCCAAGTTACTTTGACGAGCTTAATAGACTTGGACCACACCACCCCACCGCTGGGCATAATGAATTATAAACTGAGGCATAACACCAATATCGGCTGAATTATGTTCAGAAGGAACATGTTTCCCAGTACTACCTGGAGGACTTTCAGTTTGTACTTTAGAAACTCGATTTTTCAAGAAAGTTTCGCATCGCAAAAACGATGGATATCCACACACATCTTAGGGGCGGAATTCGATGAAATTTAAATTTTTGTAGTAACTTAACTTGGTAAACGCGTACACAAATTCAAGTTTGTATTGTCAACAGTAATTTGGACCGAGTTTTTATGCAAAATAAATATCCTTTAGAAAATTCTTCAATCAAATCAATCGACTTTTTTAGCTGTTTGGAGCCTTTTGATAAATGGCGAGAGTACTTTCAGATAAACCGTTCTAAGGAATCCTTGTTTGCAGCATCATACAAAAACGCTGTCAATATTTCTACGAAAAATAATAGGCGTGTTTTTTTGCAAGTCCATATGGATTTGTCGAAAAAAACGACATCGGGACTTAGGAACTTCGTGTCCCGATAATTATCTGGACTTAGCTAAGTCTATATGGATTTAAGTTGTTGTTGTATGTACGTGTAAAACTTTTAGTCCCGATGTCGTTTTTTTCGACAAATCCATATGGACTTGAAAAAAAACACCGCTGCCGCCGTTTTCAATCTGAACAATCTCTTGAAACAATCGATCGAAAATTGAAATTTAAAGCTAATTTTTTGTACGTTATAGATGTTACGTTATCTTCTCTCGATGAGTGCTTTGCGGAGTATCAATTTATCAGCCAACATTTTGGATTTCTTTGCAATATTTCAGAGAAGAAGGAAAAATACTGCGAACAACCCCTTACAAGGGAGAAGCAAGGGTTACTATTGGCCCTCGCCCATTATGAACCTTTTTGCCTCGGTAGGGAAATCTTACTTAGCGCTGCATTAGCTAGATTTATTTCATATTTTTTGCTTTAGATAATTGTATTTGATTAGACTTCTGATAATAAAACAACTGGAACCACAAATAATACCAAAGTTTAATTAAAAATTGGTAAAATTGCAGCACAAAGTTGAAATGTTTTTAGTAATCTTTATTAAAGCATTAATGAATACAAATGTTTCATTTATTTAAACTCATTTATAAACTTATTTACAACTAAGAGTTGTTTATAAATGACATTTAGACCCGTTTGCTTAAACGGAACTTAATGTTTTAAGTTCAAAATAAGAACTGAGGAAAAAGGAGAAAATAAGCGTTTAAGTACATAGAACATAAGGGTTAAGGTAGAACATAAATATTTAAGTTACGTATCAGCAAATAGATCAAAATGTCACTTATAAACAACTTTAAGTTGTAATTCTATTACGTAGCGATTTATATGAGTCGAGTTTAAATAAACGAAACATTTTTGTATATTGTTTTTATTGATATAAAAAATTATTAGGATGATTCTACTCACCGATTCAATGTGTTAATTCAAAAATGTGCACAATAAATCAACAATGACATTTAGTTTGTCACTACAGCACCAGGACACAAGGTCCTGCTTTTATTAATTTTTAAATAATTATTTTACTAGTGAGTTACTAGAAAGCGCCTCACGAGTATTTTATATAGTTGGCGGGGTCTGTCATTTTTTTCCTGTTCTAGATTTCCTTACTGAAAACTTGTCAGCGCCTTGCCTAAACTTGACAAAATCTTGGCACTTTTGCACGCGGGACTTGAAACAATATTAACAACAACAATTGACAACAAAGTTCAAAAGGATATTATAGCTAAAGTTCTCTTGAATGAAATTAATATATTTAACCAAACTTCTGCTGTTGTTAATTTCAAACTTTTGTCAATTTTAAACTATTTAGCTTGACATTTCTTATTTGAATTGTATCCAAATTTATTAACGGCATTAAGATACTAATAACGTTTCCTGTAAGTGTTGCATCGATGACGCCAGCTTCTCGAAACTTAAGCTTATAAAAACCTATCTTCGCTCAACAATGGCCCAAGAGCGATTAACCGGTCTTGAAACTATTTCAATTGAAAAAAGACATGCTTAATCGCATTGAAGAAGAAGAACTCGCTACAACATGTGCGACACAAGCGGAACGGCAAGTGGCAGCATCAGCCAGTGTTTCATTCTTTAGATGGGTTTCCGCGTATCTACTATTGGAACTATATAGACTGCACTCACAATAAATTGTCCCCAGGAGGCTCGCAGGCATTTCCTTTTTACAATTTGTACGTGAGATGGAGAATTTCAGATTCTTTTATTCTAAACAGGATGAATCGTTCGTTTCGCAACCGAAAAGGATTTTTTCTCTGAACGTACACTGTATCCTCCTCCAATTTGAAGATTTTGGATATTGTTTTGGTTTATTTCTTCTTACATTTTTCATTTCCATCACAGCTTTTTCGACACACTTTTCTGCTGCGTCCTGCGTGTCTTTCACTTTCACGTTGGCCCCTTTCGACCAAAAAATAAAGGGGTCCGGCGGGAATTTTTCAACTTTAAATTGCGATTATCGAAATACAGCGGGTTGTGGTAAGCAGGAGGGGTATCATTCAAAGCGCAGGATTTGCGGAATCGTTAGTCGCCATGAGTCACTGGGCGGGAGCGCACCACGCGTTTGCGGTGGAGCTGGTACGTGCACGTCGCGCTTTTTGTACTCATTTTAATATTCGCCGAGCACGCAACTTTTCTGGTCGTGGGTACAAAGATTCAGGCAAGAATGCACCAGAACATGTGTCTTAAGTTCGAAATGAAATTATTCGAAATCCACGTAAATCGATAAGGAAGATTGCGGCCTCCACAGGAATAAAAAAAATTATTTTAAAAAATAAATTAAAGCTCCACACGTACAAAATGCAAATTGTTCAGTATCTCAACAAAAATGCGAGAAGCCTTCGCAAAAACAATGCTGGAACGTTTTCGGACAGCACTTACGCTTGGAAACATTTTATTCAGTGACGAAATCATAGAGTACCTATATTACCTAGAGAACCGACTTAGGCGGTCGTTCTCTTCCACCCTACAAGCTGTACTGAGAGGAAAATGCCCATTAAATTTTGTATGGGGTTGTTGTCCAATGCATTTTAAATGGGACCGAACCAACATGGCTTCAATTGAAAGGACTTCGCTCAAATTGCTCAAAGTGCTCAATAAGGTGGATAAGACCGCCCAGGGATTCAAAAAAAAAATCCGTTAAATTCAAAAATTGAGAAATTTATTAATTTCGTAGTCAAATTTCTTTTTTTAACCTTTTGTCAACCTAAACTATGAAGAATATCGGTCATTGTTGCTCCCGGGTAATAAATTAAATAATATTTTTGAATATTTATGTTTAAAAAAAAAACAAAAACACCTACCGAAAACTGGTAGCGCACTCTAGTTTCTTAGCTCAAAAAGGTACGTGTCTACGATTTAGGTGTGCAAATCGTAGACACGTACCTTTTTGAGCTAATGCCACCACTTTGTTCACAATTAAACCGTAGACACGTCCCTTTTTGAACTAATGCGCCAATTTGTTTTTATATCCACCATTCACACGGATTCACGGATAAGGAAAAAAGAGTAAACTAAGAGAGTTTTCACTTACTCACCTCAAATAAAATTTGCGGGTGTTTAAGGCAAGAGGGGTACCGGTCGGTTCTCTAGGTAATATAGGTACTCTATGGACGAAATATTGATGGATATGTTAACAAACAAAATATGCGATACTGGTGCCCCAACAACCCTAAAGAACGCCATCAAGAACGTTTACATTGTTTAGAAATGACATGTCGCGACAGTTTGGTGTGCCATTTCAAATATTGCTCCACTGCAAAGGCGCGGTGCGCTCCCGACCAGTTACTCATGGACTAACAATTGAGCAAATCCTGCGCTTTGAATGATACCCCTCCTGCTTACATCAACCCGCTAGTATTTCGATAATCGCAATTTAAAGTTGAAAAATTCCCGCCGGACACCCTATACCTACTGCTGGGAATAGATGCTACTTGTATTTTAATTTAAGGCTTCCAAACTACAGTTTTTTTTTATTTTCTTCACATGAAAATGACGTAAATAATAATTTTAGTTTCAATTTGTTGTCAAACTACGAGAAAACTAGTTTTATGTCTGAAACTAGAAATGAGTTTGAAAATTAAAACTAGTTTTTATCCCAAAGTGAACAATACCGATTTATTGTAAAAACTAGTTTAAATACATTTTTTCAAAACTCGAAATTAAACTAGTTTTAACGAAAACTAGTTTTATTTCAAGTTTTAAAAATTGTGAATAATATGGCCGTTAGTGTTTCTAAATCCCTACCTAAACTAGCTAATTCCCTAACAGATTGTGGTTTATGAAAATTGGTCCGCTTCTGATAAAAGGGGTCCAAGTTTGTCAGTAGGATAGCAACCTTTCTCCGCTCAGAAAGTGGTTCTTCTAACCTCTTGAACAAGGTTCGCATGGTAATCAAATATGCACCATACGATTCCCCTTTCCCTTGTGTCCTACGATTGATCTGTTCTAAAAGCAGATCATCATAATTTGCTGGCAAAAATTCGTATTTCAAGACCGCTACAAATTCTGGCCAGTTTGAAATATCATCCCTAATAGACCTATACCATAGTAAAGCTTGACCTGTCAACAGGTCAACCACTGACCGAAATAATTGTGTTTCTGAAACACCCCTAGCTACACAAAGTTGCTCGATCCTTTCAAGGAATGAGTTGACTGATGTGCCACACCGCTCACCAGTAAACTGAACATTCCACCTACAAATTCTTTCTATGCATCGTTCTTGCAACCCCTGATTTCCTACACTACCACCTAAATAAGACCTATCAAATTCGTTGGGCACCATTACTGGTGCTGTATCCCTCGGTGGTAGATTCGGTTGAATCAACTGACCTGCGCCTGAGGTCGATTGTCCTTCGGTGAAAGACTTTTCTTCATCACTGTTAAGCTTGAATAACAAAAGAAGAAGTTCCATTTTAAGAGACTTCTGCTCTCCTAGCTCTTCATCCCCCTCTGCCTGCGCTTTACCTATTCTATTAAGAGCCCACTCAATTTTCGTAAGAATCTTCAAGAATTCTGGAGACTTCGGATTTCTTGGTTGATTCTTCATTCAAGCTAATATCTCCTAAATTGTATCCTGAACTGAGTCCCTATCTTCTATAGATGAAAAAGGGTACTTCGAGTAAACCTCTATTGACCCTCTAGCCTCTTACATCCGAGAAGCTCTTAACGAACTTCTCATAATGTCTTCCGTTCCCTTTCCTAGTCCCCTACTGAGCATCTCATAAATGAGTTCCTCTTGGGAAAGTCTATTTATTTCCATATAAAACTAATTTATTAAACTGAATAAAACCTGCTAAACAAATTAATTATACAAACAAAACACCTTAATGATCCCTTTAATTAAGATGAATCTCGAAAATGTTTTGAGATTCACTATAAAATGCCCTAGTGTAATTAAAAAAAAAACTTGAATCACCATCACGGTTGAATAGGTAGGTACATCACCAAAAGAATTTAAAAAAAAAACACCTAAAAACAATTTATTATAAAGTCCTAGTTAATTGTGCAAACTTCACTTTAATTCCTACAAAAATAAAACTTTATATCGCAGACTATGTGCCAAACTCCTCAAACAAATTAGTCAAAACTAATAAAAAAAATAATCTAAACACTTTAAAAAAAAAATGTGGCGACTCCACTCGAATTTCACAAAAAAAGGTAACTTACTATCGCAAACTATTTTGTAATCACAAACTAATATATTTATCCAACTCAGAATAAAAAAGTTCTAATACGATTCTCGAATCAAATTCATAAATCTCACTTAAAAAACACATTAAAATTAATGCACTATGGCAATTCTAATATGTTCACAAAATTCCTAGAACAACACTTTAAATTGTGACAATCAAATGTACCCAAAAAAAAAATACGAGAACGAAAGAGTCAACTATATAACACTGATCACCAAAAACAAAATGGAATTATATACATATGTATGTAGGTACATAAAATAATATGTTAAAATATTAACTTCAATAAAATCAATAAAATTTATCAAAAAGTAAACTGGAAAAAAACAATAAAAAACCTTACTCTCACTGGCACACAATTACCACTTTTCCCTTTTCAGCTCCAACTCAACTATGGCTGCTCTCTTAGCATACACAAAAAATGCACCACCAAAATGTCGCCTTCAATAATTATTTTGTACCAAAAAGAATTCTCCACTGATCAGATCAATGAGGTTGAATTTACCTAGAAAATAAAACAAAATTAAAAAGTACACTTTATCTTTTAAGACAATGATTAAATGACAAATCACTTCCCTAAACATAAGAAGAAAAAAAATACAAGAATGCACACCAGGCACAGCAGGCACAGCAGGCACAGCAGGCAATCAGAACTTTTTTTTTTCCTCACAAAGACGAGCCCCAGGTTGGGCGCCAATTGTTGTAAATTTATTTCAACGCGATTTAGAATTATAATTAGGTAGATCGTAACTATGATATTCGTATCCACCAACAAATTAATAAAAAGACGAATTACATAAATATGCACCAGACGGGTGTGCGTCGCGTTTGATAAATTTCGAATGATTGAATTTAAAGAGAAACGAGATCTGTCAAACAAGATTAGTCGCGTTCGATGATAGTTTACAACACGGCAGCAATTACAAGTGCTACCACCGGTTTCGCTCAGCAAGGGTGGGTTCGGATGATAGGTGAATTTTATTAATTGAGCGCCTAATCTGCGCTGAATTAATAAAAATAAAGATTTTTAATAAATTTTAAATACAATGATGGGAAGTACAGAGGTGTACTTCAATGGGCGCCAGGAAGGATTGAGGTTGAATATCATCAAGTAACATACTTTAATATTTGCGAATAGTACTTTTATAGGCCAAATAATTCACTATTCACTGTAACTTAATTTTCATTTGAGTAGATGTTAAAAAGCTCTTTCAGTAGGTTAAGAACTAGTTTTGTTAGAAATTATTAAGAACAAAAGGATGTGTTGTACAATATTAGAAAAAACATTAAAAATACAACTTTTTAAAATAATTGACGTGTGTCAAGTTAGCACTACACTTTTAGAAATTAAATAAACTAAGTACACAGTTAATTGTAGCTTTTTAGTAGTAAATTAGTTGTGGAAAAAAAAAATTTGTAGCACTACTATTTAATAAAAAAATGGTATGTAGTGCTAACTTGATATCAAGTTAGCATTACATTTTCAGAAAATAAAAAAATTAATAACACAGTTAATTGTAGTTTTTTTGTTGTAAATTTGTTGTGGAAAGAAAAAAATTCTAAAAATTTTTTTGCCATAAGAATCCTTGTATTTGGAATCTTTAGATTTTCCAATTTGATTTTCTAATGCCTGGACTCAGAGTGTCAACTTAGCACTACCTACCTAGTTTTTGTTTGAAAACTTCGTCAAAAATTTTTTAGAATTTTTTTCTCTCCACAACTAATTTACAACAAAAAAGCTACAATTAATGCCATCTTTAGATTTTCTAATTTCCTTTTCTAATGCCTGGACTCAGAGTGTCAACTTACCACTACCTACCTAGTTTTTGTTTGAAAACTTCGTCAAAAAAATTTTTAGAATTTTTTTCCCTCCACAAGTAATTTACAACAAAAAAGCTACAATTAATGCCATCTTTAGATTTTCTAATTTGCTTTTCGAATGCCTGGACTCAGAGTGTCAACTTAGCACTACCTACCTAGTTTTTGTTTGAAAACTTCGTCAACAAAATTTTTAGAATTTTTTTCTCTCCACAACTAATTTACAACAAAAAAGCTACAATTAATTGTGTACTTTTTTTTTTTAAATTTCGTAAAGTGTAGTGCTAACTTGATATCAAGTTAGCACTACATACCATGTTTTTTTTTAATACAAGGATTTTTATGGCAAAAAAAATTTTAGAATTTTTTTCTTTCCACAACAAATTTTCAACACAAAAACTACAATTAACTGTGTTATTAGTTTTTTTATTTTCTGAAAGTGTAATGCTAACTTGATATCAAGTTAGCACTACATACCATTTTTTTATTAAATAGTAGAGCTACAAATTTTTTTTTCCACAACTACTTTACTACTAAAAAGCTACAATTAACTGTGTACTTAGTTTATTTAATTTCTAAAAGTGTAGTGCTAACTTGACACACATAAATAATTGGCCACTTGGCGTCTGAAAATTTGTATTTTTTTAGCGATGGTCAAACTTTGGCGAAAAGAAATATTTTATCATTTGTGTACTAAAAAATTAATTTAAAAAAAAAAAATTTAAAAAATGCAACAACTATTGTTAAAGTTGACCACTTATCTATTAGTACAGATATTCGAGAATATTATAAAAATAAAAAAACAATAAGAATCATTCAATCGTGGTCATCATCTAAAAACTTGATTAATTGTAAATCATCATCAGTTAGAAAACCCTAGTAAAAACTATTAAAATATTTAATCATGTTCTTCGAAGTGTAGTAGATATCTGATCCCAGGTTACAAATCTAAATATAAAATGTGGAATAGCCTCGGCACACTGAGTAAACTATTGAGGAAACAAAATATGCGCTGTCACACTGTTTGCACTGTATCTCTTTTCGCACCTTGTCTCGCTTTTAATATCACTGGACGTATAAATCCTGGCTTGCATTCAGGCCGACTTGAATTTCTTCTTAACACATAAGATATACTATTTTTTTTAAGCATAAATTGAAAATTTAAAGAACACAACAATATGAATTCACTCTGACAAGGGGCATATTCATAGTCACTTTTAAACTCCAGTTTATCTTAGACCTGGGCTTATCCTATCTAAATAAAATTGAATAAACCCCAGTCTAAGATAAACTGGAGTTTAAAAGTGACTATTAATATGTCCCATTGTGTTTAAGAAGTTCTACTAACTTGTTATTGATTAAACGAATTATTTTCCTTTTTTTTATTATTTAAAGATGATGGAGAATTCCCCGCAAAGGATACTGGAATTTCAATTTCAAGCATCAGTCCTCAACTGCCTCCCGAAATTCCCGATGAACCCATTGTTAAATCACCCCCAGAGCCTACTAGGGTTAAATCGCCTGAGCAAATCATCATGCGATCTCCTGATCCTGTTAATTGGACTGTCCCATTGGATACAGGAAAGACATTTACTGTTACACAAAATGTCAAGGAAGGTAAATCATTTTATTTCCTTAATGCTTAGTTTTAAAAACCAGAGATAGGTAGGTGCCTAACAAGAAGCAAATATTTTTATATAAAAAAAAAACGTTTATATGGTAATTTAGTTTAATTTGAAAAAAAATTGTTGCATTGAAACTACATGTAAACATTTTTAATAATTTATTTATTTTTGTATATGTAGGTACCATTCATTTTTTATTTCATAGAAACAAGTTATAGCTTTCCAAAGAATTACAAATAAAGTAAATAAAAAGCAACTTAACTAAATAGTGTCCTATTTAGGATTTAACTATAAGCAGTAGCGGATGCAGGGGGGGAGGGGGGCTATAGTGCTATAGAGGTACAAAATTTATATTTTGATTTCAGACTACTCTCCACTAAAAACGTTGCAAAGATGCTGGAACTTAGTTTTTTCATGTGATGGGGGACATAGAATCCCTCAAATGTCGGAAAATAAAGACTTTAAGTGACATTTTTTCACATGAAATTTTCATTAAAATTCAAGTGAAAACTTGTATGTAAAATCTAGAGGTTTTATTAAATTTGCGTTACGTTGCAAATTCACAATTCAGTACTTAATTTTCAAATTTTTCCGATGAACTTACACATTTTTAAAATCTGACCCACTATAGGACTAATTATAGCCATCAGTAAAACTTTAATTTTTAATAATTAATGTACGATTTGAAATATAAAAAAATAAGAATCGATGAGAAATCAGTTAAAATAATTTGTTCACATAACACATTTTCTCTGGACAATATAATTTTTTTCTATACAGGGTGTCCCGTAATGAGTGTATAATACTGCAGCTGGTGATAGCTGGCCTTATGACTGCTCAGAAAAAAAATATAAAAAAATATTTTTCTTGTGGTCTCCATGGTATAATTTATTTTCGAAAAATGTTAAAAAATTCAGGGTCTCCTAAAATACCTAATTACAACGGCCACCCATAAAGGATTCTTGTTATTTTTGTATTTTAATAATATTCTTGAATAACCGTTCTAAATGATGGGTAGTAAATTCTAACACCAGCTGATGCATTTTTTGTGTTATAATTTTTTAAAAAAATTTTTTTATTCAAAAATAATTCAATATTTTTTTTCACCAAAGTTTGAAAATTAATAAAGAGAAAAAAATGTATGAGAACATAAGTGGCAAATTTGATAAAAATTGGCCTGTTTAATGTACTTTCCAAAATGGTATAACACATGTTTGTGTCTACAACTATGACCAATAAAATTGGCATTTAATCTACTAAAGTAGTTTTTTAACATTTTATCAGATGAAATTAAGTTACAAAGTTAAGTAAACACTACGACGACGAATAAAATAAATTTTAATTTTTATTGCATTTAAAAATAACCGTTATTAAATAAAGGCACTAACATTTAACACTAGTTGCTGGATTTTTTTTAAATAATTTTTTTAATTAATTTTTTAATAAAAAAATGATTAAATATTTATTTTGATGTTTGATGACAACAAAAATTGAGTTGGAAGGAAAAGTCAATAGATATACCAGTGTCACTATTATGTCTGCTAAATTCACTAACTAAAATAATAGTATGCACTTTCAAAAAGGTTTTGATTTAGGTATGGGAAATGCGATAAATAAAAACAACAGTATTAAAAATTATGATATATTTGTAATTTAAATAAATTTATATTAAATGTTCAAACTGTCCCCCATTCACTGTGATACAGGCTCTGCATCTTCTAATGAAGGACCTCTCAATAAAACAAGCATATTGGCGCTCATTTATTTTCATCACAGCGTCTTGAACACGACGACGCAATTCCGTAATGGATGTAATTGGTTTAGTATAAACCATTTCTTTCAGACATCCCCAGTAGAAAAAGTCCAAAGGATTTAGGTCTGGCAAACGTGGTGGCCACAAAATTGGGCCCAGACGGCCTATCCCTGTTCGTCTTGCAATCACCCGTGTGATGTAGTTGAATCTGCTTCAATTTCATTCAGCACAATACGATCAATTTCTTCTCGCGGTAAACGTCCTCCGCTAGTACCGCCCAGTCCATTACCAGGCATTCGTCCTCTGAAAAACATTGGTGGACTCTGATGAACACTCGATGGTCCGGATGTCGCGCATTTGGATATCGCTCTCTATAGAGAGCTGCAGCTGCGTTAGCGCTTCCTCTACATTCCCCGTATATTAAATGCAAATTCGCATACTCCAGCGGCGTATACTGTGACATTCTTAATCAGTATTAATTTAATCAAATTCAAAAATTCGTTTAAGTGACGAAACCAGTATAACAACGTTATACGTTACGTAATGACAGAGAATTGACAAGATTTGCAAATAATACTTTTATATGCATTTTAATGCCTATTTTATTACAAGTCAATTTTTATTTGAGAAAGTGTTAAAAATCTTCTCTAGTAGATTAATAGCCAATTTAATGTGTTATGTGTTAGTGCCTTTATTCAATAACGGTTATTTTTAAATGCAATAAAAATTAAAATTTATTTCATTCGTCGTCGTAGTGTTTACTTAACTTTGTAACTTAATTTCATCTGATAAAATGTTAAAAAACTACTTTAGTAGATTAAATGCCAATTTTATTGGGCATGGTTGTAGACACAAACATGTGTTATACCATTTTGGAAAGTACATTAAACAGGCCAATTTTTATCAAATTTGCCACTTATGTTCTCATACATTTTTTTCTCTTTATTAATTTTCAAACTTTGGTGAAAAAAAATATTGAATTATTTTTGAATAAAAAAATTATTTTAAAAAATTATAACACATCAGCTGGTGTTAAAATTTACTACCCATCATTTAGAACGGTTATTCAAGAATATTATTAAAATACAAAAATAACAAGAATCCTTTATGGGTGGCCGTTGTAATTAGGTATTTTAGGAGACCCTGAATTTTTTAACATTTTTCGAAAATAAATTATACCATGGAGACCACAAGAAAAATATTTTTTTTATATTTTTTTTCTGAGCAGTCATAAGGCCAGCTATTACCAGCTGCAGTATTATCCACTCATTACGGGACACCCTGTATACATCGTTCCAATTATTCGTGCTTCGAAAGAAAAAAAATAATTCCAAGTGTTGTAATAGTATGAAAACAAACTGCATATAACTACTAAATGAAGAAATCCTGAATAAACTGAGCCGACAAATGCGGTTTTGACGAATGTATGTTTCTATCGTAGAATGCGATGTTGTTCATACGTTGTTGAGTACGTGCGTCGCTCTAGATTTGCTTTCTGAAAGTATTTATGTCGAAAATGTAATAAAAAAAAAAAAAAAATGCTATATCGAAACAAGGACAACACCAACATAAGCGTCGTTGGTCGATACCTTCAATTTGCTTTGTGGAGAACAGGACTACACCATACGCCAACATTTACGTCATTAATTCATAATCTCTGGTTTTTCTAATTCCTAATAATTGTGATTTGCGAACTCCCCGACCTCCGACTAATATTAGACAAATTATATCTGATTTTATATTATTTTATCCGCGAAGTGATTGCGATAGTTGAAAGTTGTTGTGTATTGATAAAAAGAACCATGGATATTCGGAAATTTTTTACAAAGAGACCTAGTACAAGTGATCCGTTGTCAGAAAAGAGGGTAATTTTTTGTGAAAAAGAATGCTTCTACAATGATGAATTATAGAGAATTTTTTTTGACAAAACCGCTCATCTTGATATTTTTCGCAGAAAAAAAAACAAATCAGAGTCCAACTCGCAGTTTCGTCAGCTCAGTGAATCAGAGGAGCCGAATGATAATGAATCTTCAACACTGACAAGGAAGGCGACGAGATCAAGCCAGGCAACTATAACTGACGAGAACAACATATCTTTACGAGTTACTTCATCGCCGAACACTTCCGAAAAATGGAGCTTTCTGTAAATACTGCGTTCTATTTCCACCAGAGAGCGCTGGCTTTGGTTCTAACCATTGAATAAAAATATTTAGAAGGTGACACTCGAGGAAAGCTATACCACATCGGCTGGCAGCGCTACTGTCGGCTAAAATAATATTATAGGTCGTTGTACTCAATTTGAAATATTTCCTTAATTATGGATGGAGTCGTGTATTTGAAAAGGATTTTTTTCAGTTTTGTTTTTGTAATTTCAATCAATTACTATGGAAACGGTTGTTGTGTTACACTTTCGTTAGAAAGTGTGTGTGTTACTATGAAAACGAATGTATTTGTATTTTGTTTGAAATTAACATTTTTTTTAAATTAGCTATTTACATACATATGTATGCATGTAAATGAAAATGATTTCAGGTAATAAGTAAAAATTATTTAAATCAAAAAAAAGGGGTTATAGCAATATAGTTTTTCATGATATGAAAGCTGCATTGTTTAGATACAATTATAATTTTAGTTCTACTGGTTTGATTGTTAAGCCTAGTACGCTGCTGATGCGAAACGAAAAATCCCATACAAAAATGACACAACGAAATCATAAACGAAAAATTTCGTCCTCCTTTTCGTTTTGCAGTACGCTGTTCGATGAGCGAAATCGATAATTGTAGCAGATTATTTGGAGAGGTCCCCGCTCTTTTTCGCACTCAATTAATTGCCCGGGATATTAATTGTGTGCGGAAAAGTGACATTTGAGGTTGGTTCGTGTTTGTATTTGTTGTTTCTTTCAATACAACATGGCTTTCTGTGATTTTTTTGCGCTTGTGTTTGTTTTTTTTTTTGCTAATGGTGACGCTTTCAATTGTCATTTTTTCGCTGAGGTTTTCGTAAGCATTTCGCTGTCGTGTTGGAGACCACCGAAAAATTTCGTTTCGCATCAGCAGCGTACTAGGCTTTAAGGTAAGGATCTTCAAATAAAACAAGCTACATACAGTCTAGTACTACTTTATTTAAGCTTGCGAAAGGAGGAGGATTGAGGGGTAGACAATACTTTAAGACTGTGGGGTGCAGTTAAATTAAAAAAAGTTCAAGTTCAAAGTTTTATAAAACGCTATTGAATTGATTGGACTAGATGTATAGAGAAAAGGTTTGTATTACGAAATTATTATTTATTGATTCTTTAAAAACAAGTTAAATACTATACAGCCCTTAAAAAGTAAGAAAGCTAAGAAATAATACAATTACTGCCAGGCTTGCAATTATGTACATAGTGTACCGTTATATTTAGTAAATGGATTAGAATGAAATATTTTAGTTCCCTAAATTATATTTATGGGTTTTATGCTTATTTTGATTAGGTATAGATAAGTTTACAACCCAATGGGATAAAGTATGTACCTACATTTTTGATTTTTGTTCATACCTATTTTTAGCCAAATTTTAATGAAATAGATTCTTTTCAATTGTTAAGGATTTTTATTTAATAATTTGCACATTAAGAATTTATGAACCTATTTCTTTGACCAAGTTGATAAATGAAACATTTTAAAAATCAAGGCAGTTAATAACATTTATTTAAACAGTCAAGTTTGGATTCTAGACCAATTTACGGCCTTATATTTGGCGGAATGGAAAAATTTTGATATCTGAATTTTTAGTTTCTTGGGCAAACCATAAATTTGTAGCTCGCATAGTTTCTTATATAGATATTAAAGTTTCCGCTAAAATAAGTCTGAAGTTAACGGACGAAAATAATAATTCTCTTGTTATCGAAAATCGTAGCTTTTGTTTTTCATTTGTTGCGGAGCATTTATGCATGTAACATTTTTATTCGCGAATTAAAAGGATTAAAAGGAAAAGAAATTGAATGTTGTTGAATTTGTCAAACGAATCTTTGTCTTCTGTTTGTATTCATCTATAGCTGGACAGAATAATATGAAATTCGTATAAACTATGGTTTATTTTGAACTCTTTTCCGCACCACCTTGAGGTAGAGTTTCAGGCTCGTTTTTTTTAAGCGTGGTTTCCCCAAGAGGCCTACTCCACTACCATTATCTTAAACATGGTTAAGTATGTCGAACTTTTTCAGTTTCCTTTTTCCGTTTTTTGCTTTTGTATTCAAAATTTTTATTTTTGCTCTAAGAAGGGCTTTCATGGAATGTGTCAAGAGACTATTTTTATGTTCGATTTCAGGACATGGAAGTGAAATTGTGCCAATGCACTCTCGTTTGAGTTTCTCAACTATTTCTGAATCGTAACATAAAATTTCAAAATTTTTGTCGAAACAGTATATTATTTTGTCAATAATTTCCTTTAACTCTTCTGTTGGAACTGTGAGTCCTCCTTGCGTTGTCCTGTCATATTGTCTTATTTTTATAAGGTTTTCGGCGTTGTTGTATATTTTTGTCTGATCTTTGCACATAAATTTTCGACAAATTTTGCAGAAATTTTTTTTTAAAACGGATTGGGCTATGTAACCAGCAAAATATGTCATTGCAAGGTCTTCCATTGTAACATCTGTTTCAATCTCAGTTGTGTCCTCAGTATCGGAATCGTCAAACTCACAAAAGTTTGAGGATAGGTCATCACAAAACTCCGAAGTAAAGTTAATTGGTGACGTAGCTGCAAAATTGTACATATTATACTTATTCAGTATAGTTATATATTATATTAAATACTTACTGTTATCAATTGGGATCATTTGTATTGGAATAAAATTTGGTATCATTTCTTCTTCTTCTAATATTTCAGATATATTCTGTGAGCCAAGGTAGCCTATTGTTTGACAAAATGGTAAATGTAGAACTATCTTCTTTTATTCTTTTTAATATACTCACTTTCTACGTCTGCCATATTCAAAAGAACTGTGGTGTCTGACGTTTCATAAGATGAAGTATCTGGTGCGGTAATGTTGTAAAAACACATTTGATTCAAATTTTTGTGGAGCCGAAAACACGATGGATCTTTTTCGTAAGATCCACGATTGTTTCGAACTACGGAAATGGTGTTTTCAAGACAATCAGTATTCAAATGGGATGTTATCATATACTGTTGTCTTTCACCTTTTATATGATTAAACAATTGAAGTATACTATTTATTGTTTGACGCAGTCCGTTGAAACAATGAACAACTCCTTTTTTTTCTCTCTCTTCCCTGTTGATAACCACTCCAGTGAATCTTTCAAATTTGACATAAAACCTTTTTGGCTATCAGAAATGGCACATTTATCAGGATTTTTGGAGAATTTGTTGGTGCTGTTTAGGTTGTCAAATAATTTGTTAAGCCTAAAAAAGCAATTACCAGTACTTAAAGCCACCGCCTTTTCGTTTTCGTCAAATATTTTAGTTAATGCAGATGCAAAAATTGCTGTTGATGTGTGATGGCTAAAAACTTGGGTTGCTAATTTGGCGCTCATTTTTTGGAAATTGTCAGGCTTAATATGAGCCAAAGTAAGTTTGTGCATGGAGCGAATTAAGTATATCCCAGGAAACAATATCCTTTCCTATTAAAATATTCGAAACAAGGAGGTTCGTTCCATAATTGTTATAAATGGTTTCTCGATTGTTACACCCAATGTGCTTAAAGCGGGCCTATTTGGTGCACCTTGATCGCATGCAATGCAAACTACGTCTATGCCTTCTTGAACTAACAATTTTATTGTTGTTTTAATAATTTCTGACAATTGGGAGCCCTTTACGTTCCCAAAGTAGTGGCCAATAATCTGTAATAAGAAAACAACAGTTGCTTCACACTCATCCAATCACAAAAAAATAAAATTTGTACTGAAATGATTCTGTGACATCTGTGTGTTATTTATGGTGGGTATTAAATTAATTGAATTTAATTGTTTACGAAGCTTTTTTTTATAACACGTTAGTTCTATATAATTACTATTGACATTAATTTTGAATAAATAATTCAACAAGTCTAAATAAATAGTGGTAAAGTCTTCTACTTGGCTGCTTTATTTCAGTAGCATTTGTATTATAAAAAAAAAAACTTCGAATAAGATAGGTATTCGTTATTCTTAAATGAATTCGATATTGTAAGATGAACTGAACAGATATTGCGTATTAAAAACTCGGTTTTGATTGTTGGTAATTGCATTTGGAAACGATTAATACCAACCATGAATAAAAGAAAATTGGGCTTTTGGTTCAGTGCCCTTAGTATGTACTTAAAACAAGAAAAAACCTTGATGATGATACCTAAATCGATACTACATTATCTACATATGTATATTATTGTATTAAAACTAAGATCTAAGATTGTCTAAAAACTAAGATCTTAAAGTGTTTCCACAAATTCATATATGTAATTGTTTCTCCTGTTCTAATTCTAAGGGACTTGTAACCATTTGTAAGTGAAACTGCATATTTACAAGAAACAATGGATTGATGCCATAGTTTTGTTGCAAACATAATTCCCACCTGTTTCCATGATCTGTTGAGACCTCGCAGCATAAAGAGAAGACAGTGGTTTGCGAATGATTTCGTTCTTCCGAATTCACCTATGTAGATCTTCAAAGCCATACACCTTGTCTTCCTTTAAATTAAATTCCAATTCTATTTTTGTGCTCATCTCATTGAAAACTAAGACGCATTTTCGATCAATTAGATTAAGATCATTGAGCTTCAATTTCAGCATATGAATTATTTCTAAAGAAATACCCGTTTCGAAACTTAGTTTGTCATACCATCGATGAATAGTTCGTAGGAATGGGAGTAAGAATCCTTCCGTTTGAAGAAATTTGTAAAACGATGGGGATTTGTAATGAAATCTTAAAAACATCTCCTTTTCTTCTGAATTCCATTTAGCGTTTTTGTTGTGCACGAGTTGGGACTTCACAAAAGCGTTAACAGTCTTACCTCTGTTTTCTAACACTTCGTCAACCATGTCTGCGACTGAAGTTTTAAGGTTTATTTTCGTCTCCATTTTCGCTTTTTTTGATGTTGGAGATTGGAGTAGTTCATCCATAAGCCTTTCCAGATCTGAATCAGAATCTTGTTGAATGATGAGTGGTGCCTTTTTTCGAGATTCGGTAGAGCAAGATGGGAATTGTTCTTCACTTATTTGAGAACATAATGTTCCCTCAAAATTTTTAAAAATATTAGAGTACACTTTAACGGGTAAGTTTTTATTGACCTCAAAAGATGTATTGGTGTCTAAAACTGACAGTGGAACTGTAGTTGCATTTATGTTGTCATTTAAAATATAACCACCAATATTTCGTTTTCTGCCAAGTTTTCTAATTAAAATTTAAAAAAAACGAAAAACAAAAATATGACATAAATCATGGTATGGTAGAAACGTTTATAAGAGATGAGTTCTTACGTGATTAGAGCACAAATAAAATATGTACTAATGAAAATATATACTAAGTCTAGCTCAAAAAAGTGTGTTTTAATTTGAGAAAAAGTTGTAAAGTGAAAATAATTACCGATGATTCTCATCGGCTGGTCGGGTCGCAAGTCGGACATTCCTTCGAAAAATTCTGCAAAGACGGCAATTGTTGCCACAGCGTTGAAAGTGGCCACTAACTGGACTTTGATGGTGTGGAGATATTTGCAATGCAGAAACACACTTCCATCAAATGCTACACTTTAGAAACACTACACATATAATCAATAACAAGAACAGCATGAACCGTAAACAAGACAAACAAAACATCATAGCGGTGTACTGCTCCTTAGTTTCCAAAACTGGACGCTTGTTCAAGTTTATGTAAGTGTAGGTCATCATGTACACCCTACATACATTTACACTTTTATGTAGTTCTTTTTTTTGAATAAAGATCCCCTGAAGAAGACGGCAACCACCGTGTTGGGAAAGTTATAAAGGATGGTCTAAGAGGATCATGTTTTTACATATTTAGCCATTCATAACGTGAAGTAGGTTACAATCCATAAAGAAGTATTCGATTACAAAAATTAGCTTAAATATTTCTTAGGTTTATCTACCCGTGCGAAGCCGGGCGGGCCAGCTAGTTATGATATAATTTGAAAACAATAATATAATAAAATGGAAAATTCAGCCCATTCCAATTTTGTGTTCTTCACCTATCCGGTATCCTACATTTTTGTCTTACTTGAGTGTGCTTTTAATATCGTAAATATTTCATAAATACATGTACATGCATACTGTCTAATCTTCGGTTTAAAACTTATAAGACTTACGTGTATTTGACTTCTTGCCTCTTTTTAATGTTTTTATCACTAATTTGTGTATGATTGAAAACACTTTCACACACATTTCTTTTTTTTTTGATAAGGATAGGGTAAAGCGCTTTTGGATAATCTCGGGGAGAAAGGGGAAAGATACAGAAATTTTCTGTCAAAATGGTCGGCACAAATATAAATTTTTTCATTGGAAATAAGTTTTTCGGAAAAACTGTTGCCAGAATTCACTAACCATTTATCGCGACGATGATCTTTTGGTAACAAAAATCTGGAAATGCCAAAACTTTGTTTATTTTGACATTCGATATAATCACAAAAAACCATATTATCCGTTTCTAATAAACTCACAAAAAAATAGGATTTCAAATGTTCGAACAAATTCTAAAACTTTTTTTATCGGCAACGAACAAGCACGCGAAAGCAAAGATAATTTTTAGAATAACATTTATTTTTTATTTTATTTTCAAAGAATACAAACAGAATTAAACAGATAAATAAATACATTTTTTACAAAGTGTTTTCCTTCACAATATTTGAAATAGGTTTTATTTCCAAATTAATTTATAATTTGTTAATTGAAATCAATTTTTTTCATTTAATTCCAATATATCGTGGGAAGTGACTCTAGACATGCCAATTATAACAGTTTTGGATTATAAAAGTACTGTTTACCCAGAGTTTTTTTTCAAGCGCGCGAGGCGCGTTAACGCACCATCACTTTTAATGGCTGTTATAACTGTTATAAATTGGCATGTCTCTAGTCGCAGCCTATATCGTGATGTGTAGCTGCAAATTAAGACACAAAAACATCCCGCATGCAACTCTTCAGTATATCTCATTTCCTCATAAGAACATGTATTTTTCAAATTCCCTGTATATTAAAAACTGCACATCTATTTTGGCCATATTATTGTTCGTTTTTTTTTTTAAATCGTTTAATTAGTTAATTTAATTGATTAACTCAGCATAAAAATAAATTAAAGTCAAGTTTTTCAGTGCAGGATTAAAGATAAACCAGAGCTAACTCGTAAAATTTGGTGAGTTCCCTCAGGATTAACTGATGGGTATGCTTTTGTTGGTATGAAACGAGTGCATCCTCCACTGAAAAATTGCTTCCTCAGTTCAGTGTGAGTTAATTTACTGCAGGATTTAACTAACTATGGTTCAACTCACCAGTAAACAACTGGATGAAATACATATATATTTTTGTGTACGATTGATTAATCAAAATTTTCAAAATAAAAAAACGAACATTCTGCGATAGTGAATTAATAATAATCGTACAAAAGTCTTAGAATGAGTTTTGAAAAAATCTATATAAGATGTAAATTAAATCGAAAATGAATATAAGGCTCGTGTCCAACTATATACATATATAGGTACATACATCTACATATTTTTCTTAAGTAAAAACTTTAAGGAACAATTAAACGCACAAGGTCAGCCTGTTAAAATCAACAAATTGCCAACGATATAAAATACTCAAACTATTCCCAAATAATTTTTTTTCTATTTTTCAATACGTAAAACAAATCTTCACGGTAGCTTCACATCTTCATGTAAACAAAAATTTAAAAGCAACTTATACCGATAAAGCAAGACACATACATACAATTTCTTTCCTCAGGATTGAAAATTGTAAACAAATTTCAAAACAAAACAAAATATTGAAGCCTCATCGTCATGGAAACCAATACAAAAGGGAACAATTAAATTTATAAATATCCCTTTGAAAATTGGTTCGTGTACACAAAAAAAACCCACATATCTATTTCGTTTCTCCTTTCCGCCACTGCTATGCCACAGAGCTTCTATAGTTGTCGAGTGTCACCTTCTATATGTATTTATTCAATGGTTCTAACCATCAGGTAATAATTGAAGGATTTTCATTACTTGTCATCATATAGTACATATACAGGGTGATTCGCATATGGTGTGACAAAAAGCTAGAGCATTTAGGTTGGGTCGAGACAAGAAAAAAATGTTATGGGAGGGGGCTCTATTCCCCAATATTTAGCTAGGAGGGACAATTTTCTAAAACAAATGACTTAAAACAGAAAAAAATTATTAAAAAACAACGGTTACACTTACAATGCCATTATATACTTTTTTGTTAGGCCAGACATCTCTCCTTTTATTGTGTTTTTTTAAATAAAGTTGTTTTAGTGCACAGTTTTTGAAGCATTAATATTGAAACTCAAAATTTTGAGAGAAAAAAATTTAAAAATTTTAGTTTTGATCAAAATTTTACGTTTTTAAGTAGTATTTTTGATTTTAATATTCAATGCTCTTGTTAATTTTTAGTCAAAAAAATTCTTCTAGTTCTTTAGAAAATTAAAAATTACAGAAATAGAATTCCCTGGGCGAATAAACAAGTAGCTTTGGTAATTTTCAATTTTCTCATGAACTCTAAGACATAAAACCATCTAGTTTTCAGTGTTGCAAATTCAGTACTTAATTTTACAACTTTGAATAAAAAAATAGTAGCTATTTTTTTATTTTTTTTTTAATAAATTTTGAGTTTGAAAATATTTTTTTTAAAAGCTATTAACACAAATAACTAGGTTGAAACAAATGACATTGTTTTTAATTTTAAGTAATTTTTCGAAAATTGCCCCTCCCGCCCAAACGGAATGAGATAGACCCTCACTCCTATCGCAAAAAATGCTTGTATTTTACCCTTCTATAAAAATCCGTTATTATTTTGGGGCCCTCTAGTTATCGTACTGGTGCCATCACCGTAAATACCAAAAACAAAAATTTCACAAAAAAGTAGTTTTAGTAATTTTCAATTTTCTCAAAAACTAGAAAACATAAAACCCTTCGGTTCTTGTGTTTGATTTAGAATTAATATACGCATTGATCACAAAAAGCCAATTTAACACTTGTTTTCACAATTTTGAAAAAATTGGTCTAAACTTTTTTTTTAATGTTTTTTATCAAAAGTTTTAGTTTGCATACGAATTTTTTAAAAACTATTTATTAAAATAATATAATTTAAATTTAGGATTAAGAAACAGATTTCTGGCTTTCAAAATCAGTAAAGTACTTCATTGTAAGTGTTGCCGTCGATTTTTAATAATTTTTTTTTCATTTGAAGTAATTTTTTCGTAAATTGCCCCCATCCCCTAAACGGAGCAAGATAGGCCCCCTGCCTTATCGTGGCATTGTAAGTGTTTTTTAATATTTTTTGTTTCTAGTCATTTGTTTTAGAAAATTGCCCCTCCTGGCTAAACGGAGGGAAAAGACCAACACCCGCCCCCCCTCCAATACGATTTTTTTCTTTTCTCAACCCAATCTACACGCTCCAGCTTTTTGTCACACACCGTATGCTAATCACCCTGTATATCGCAAGTAAAAAGGAAAAACTTCTAACTTACTAATTATAGAAAGATAAATGTGGTTCTGTAGACACAACTTTTCTAATTGAAATATTTCTTTCTGTTTACAGCATTTGAAGAACTTTGTTAAAAATCCCTTTTCAAAGTACAAAAAAGCGCTCTAGGAATTAAATCGCCACCTTAATTTTTAGGGTGCCTATTGTTTCGTCTTTTTTATTTCGCCAATTGTTGTTTCATTTTTGTTATAATTATTAATGTTTATTTCGAAAACTTTTTTTGTTTGTAGGTACTTTGTTTTCAGATCGTTTCGTTTTACGATTACTTCGAATTTCTTCTTTTGTTTTTTAATTGTTTCGCTTTTCCGTTACAACTATTATGTATTGCTTAGATTTGTGTTGTTTAAATCTTTTAAATCTATTATTTCGGAATTCGATGGTTTCGTTATTAGTTAATTAGTATTTTGTATTAGTATTTGAAAAATATTTACATGATACAGCAAGAAAAAAAAATCTTTTAGTAGTATCGAAACTAGTTTACCAAGTGTTGAAAAAATTTACAATTATCTACATTAAAAAAAATTAAAAAAATAAATAGATAAATAAAGAGGTTATATATATTAAAAAGAATCATAATAATAATAATTAAGTAGTATGTACATTATTTAGTAAGTCACGCTCACGCGTGGATTATATGACAGTCCGCGTCCGCGCACATAAACCGGAGCGCGCTCCCATATAAGCCAATTGTGCTCAAAATTGAAACTAAACTGTTTAGTTGCATGTGCGCGCCTGGCCTTAAAGAATGTATAGGTACAAAGTAATTTGAATTTGTTATTTTGTGTTAAATGCATTATTTATTTTGTTCTTAATTTTTCTTATTGTTTGTAAAACATCAAGTAGGTATCTCTTGTTTTGTTTGAAGAAAGTATATTTGTTAAATAAAAATGACATAAAAAACACAGATCTACAAGTGTTTCTTTGTTTTAACTACTACCTGGATATCAAAAAGATATGCCGATTTAAGAATATTTGGTTTGTATCAATTTTAATAAAATGTTAACGATGTGGAAATAAATATAATATTCGGTTCAGTTTTATTTCATTCATTTCGCCACCGTTTGTTTGTTTTTTTTTTTATTTTTGTGCATGAAAAAAAACCTAAAAGCGTTAAAATTCGCTCGAATTGAAAATGAAATCAAAATGAACAAAAAAAACTAATCAAACGAAATCGAAAACGGAACAATCAAAGCCGAAATACACATAAGACCAAATAATTCTAACTGGCTGAACAGAATAGAAGCGCGTTCGAATGCGCGTTCGCACCTGTCAAAGTTAAGATACGTGAAATTTCGTTAAAGTGAATACAATGGAAACGCAGCCGCGAACGCGACTCTGGGAGTTAAATAAGTTTTAATAATCACGCGCGTACGAACGCGCGATCGAACGCGCGTCTATTGTGTTCAGCCAGTAAAACGAAATGATCGAAAAACGAAACAATCGAAGACGAAATCAAAACAAAATAATTAAAAAATAAAACGAAAATTGTCAAAACAAAAGCAAACCAAATAAATGAAAAATAAAACAGTGAAATGCAAAAAAAAAAAAACAAAATAAAAAAGACGAAAAGAACCATATCTTAATTTTTAATACCATCGTTTTGCAGAAAAAAAGCTATTGATTTCATCAAAATAAATGAAAATCAAAATTATTCTTCTGTCATGAAAGCAGTTGAACCGGTAATGTCGCCAGAATTTTTAGAAGCTTGTGGATGTTAGGAAACAGATCCTTGTTGCACTCTACAAGAGGTGCAATTGCACTCTTTGACCGCTGGAACAGGATTGGCGTTAATGTCAGTTCATCGGCAAATTGAGATTGACACTGAGGAAGTTATCGATGCATTTGCAGCTAAGAAGGCCAGAAGACTGAATATAGTTTTGTAAAAATATGTAATACTTTTATAGTGATACTATTTAATATTGATGTTATGTTCCTACCTAATAAATAATATTTTAAATTGGAACTGTACGATTATCTTTTATATAAATAATACCTTGTCGTTAATTGTTCTGCTTAGGTAACTTTTCAACGGAATTGCATGATATACATATAAATACCAAATCTTTAAATCAAAATTGTGTATGATATGGTTGAATTTCGGCTAATGGGCTATTCTAGTTTTTATTACTAATTGGTGAGTTTTTTTCTCCGAAAAATTAATTAATTATTCCAGATCCAGATCCGGATCCCGATAGAAGATAATAAAACACGGCTAATAACTACACAAAAACAACGGTTTTTATTTCATCAATATATATAATTTATGGTTCCAATTTGTTTCTTTTTCTATTTTAAAATTAATTAATAAACATACGTATTGGAATGTAAAAAATGTATTATTATTTAAGTTATTTGATTTATTTTGTAGTTTTACAAATATTTTATCAAAAATTTGATGTGGTTGAAGCATTATTAATATTAAGAAAAAGAGCAACGAATTTAAAGATAAAAGTATTTAGTCATTTAATATGTTTGTCTCAAACTCCAGCCCCCAGCCACCCCCACAGCAAAATTCTAGATCCGCTACTGATCCACAGTTAACTCTTTTGATTAAAAAAGACAAAATACTTTCCACTAGGAATTCTCTAAGCTCATGGGATCAGAGTTATCTCGAATCGATATTCGAATTGCTAATAGGTCTTCCCTTTGGCCTTCACTTCCATGTTAAAAAAACAATTCTATTATTTTTTTTTGTTTAAACTTTAAATTTAATTTTGGTAATCAAATCACAATTTGAGCATACGACTTTCATAATATATTCGTTTCAATACAATACAAATACTTTTACAGATGCGATGAGAAGTTCGAATTTGGGTAATTCTACGAAAAAGTGGACACAAGGCTATAGACAAAATAATACATGATTTTCTATATATTCCTATTCCCTAATACCAAACAAATAATTTTAAGTGGCAACACTATATGCAAGTGTCAATGCAAATATTTCTCATTGTCTCAACTCATTCAAATTCGCGAGTGTGAGTGGGCGACAAGTGTCCGCAAAAACATTTTATAAAGTGAATAAATTAATGTGTTTCTTTTGTAAGCCGGTAAGTAAACTTTTTCTATATATTTTATATCACTTTGAGCTATTCATGCTGTATAAATATTGTATTTTGGGAACAAATTTAATTTCTTTTTTCCTTAACACAAATGAACGTAACTATTGTAACGTGAGTTACTACTGTAAGCTTTTTGTTCTGTATTTCGTTTGATCTAAATTAATCTAATTTTTGATTCCTCTGGCGCAAAATTTTAAACAACCTTTTATTAAGGGCTTAACGCGATACTAGTTAACAGTTTGCTAAATATAAAGTAATTTACTAACTTTTCAGTAATTTTAAACAACTTTTATTGTTTTGCTAACTAGTATCATACTATAACCATTTTATAAAATAATTTCATCTGAACGCGTCTAAAAAGTGACAGTTCGAAGAACAAAACAAATCAAACATACCTTTTTTAAGAGAAAAAGAGAAATGCAGGGGTCCACATTAACCGCCTACTCCACATTACCCGACATTACTCTATAGCCTTAGAGGATATATAATATGGAGTGCTCGTTTCTATCCCTAGTGCACTGTAACGCCTGGGCCCTTGATAGGGGGCGCTATTTCGGTTTAGATAAAGTCTTAGAATATCGTACAGCTGCTATCAAAGTCATAACTTGCTTATTTTTTCTCTAAATTGTACTAATTTGAAGTAATTCTTGAAATTAGTAAGTGTTTGCTTATTATTTTAAACATGGATACACCATATAAAGATGACAATCTTTCGTACGTTTCACCCTCCAAAACCCATTAGTTTACATTGTTGTATTTGTTATTTCATCCCGTGTCGATGAATAGATGTGAATTGCAACAACTATTTAATGAGTTGGGTTTGTTCTGTTTTGCTAGATCGACCATTTTGTATGTGCAAATAACGCAGTCATCTTTAAAAAAATTCCAACTTACCAGCTTTTCACCATGAAAATGGGGGATGTTAGGTGGGATACCGGGTTGTGTTGAAAGAAACACAAATTTAATGATGCTATTGCACGACGACTTTGGCGTAATGAAACTTCTTTAAACTTTGTTTGGCCTTTATTCTTTTGCTCTCATAATGACATTTTGCTGAACTGTGTTTTTCTATCCGAAACGTCAATTTCACAAGTCATCAATTATGCACTTAAGTGGTTGAAAGTGAGAAAACAAATAATTTGTTTAATGTCAATTTACACAGCACAAAGTGATGGGCTTTTAATTATTTACTTTGCGAAACCAATTAAATTCAATGTGATATAATTAATTAAAAGAAAACTTAACATTTCACTTCACTCAATCATCAATCTGAAAAAAAAAGTCAAAAAATAAGCACCAAGCGCCAAATTGTTTTTAGTTTGCTTTCACCATCCACTTACGAATGAGCGGTCGATTAGTGTTCTGCACGTCCGAAGGCAAAAGTTAACGAAAACTAGACTAACAGTACCAAATCGTAATTATGGGCACAACATATGAATTCTTTGTATTCGCTCGGTTTGGTTCTACCACTTGCGTGGTCTTCCGACTATTCCCGACGTAAAAAAACACGCCTAAGATTGTCTTACGACAGCAGCGTTGATTCTCTGATTTCTCATTCTTATATTATTGTTTTTTTTTTTTTGTCATCATATTCACTGTTTGTTTCAATAAATTGAGATTAAAAAACAAAAGGCAATCGAATATATACTTAAATCGATTATAAATTTTCACTTTCAAAATTTTTTTCCACAAACTTATCCATATAAGGTCGCGTTAGCATTTGATAACTCGTTGCTGAATTATACTTTTTGAAGATACTCATGATATTTCTAAAATAACCGGCATTTTGGTGGTGGTGAATGGACGAATTCTGCATATGTGTGCGTGTTTCTCCTGAATTTCCGCTGAATTAGCTTGATTGAGCGAGATTATCATCTTTATATGGTGTATCTATGATTTTAAAGATTTCTTTATCTTCTTTTTTAAGTTTTTTTCTCCAATGTGCAGAAAACTCAGACCGAAACTTCAAACAGCGACCCCTATGAAAGGTAAGCATTCGAATAAAAACAAGCACTCCATATTATATAGGGTGTTTTTCTTAGACGTGTGGTTTTCAATCTGGCAACACTTTTTTCGGAGTTAGTCTTTTTGACAGCTGTCACTTGATTTATGCACAGTTTGGTTTGCCATTTCATAGTAAATAGATTTACTCCTGAACAACGTTTGCAAATCCTGCAAATTTATTACCAAAATAATGGTTCGGAATTTCGGATCACTCGACGCATCGTGCGCTGCGTCCAATATTCGGTCGACATAATCGCAAAATCGTATAAATTCGAGCAACCATGGATCGGTTTCGCACCACGTTTACTATAGTGGATAATGCGCATCCTCAGAGACGCCGTACAGTGCGCACGCTATTGCTGCTATGGAGCAGAATATCGAAGAAGAACCGAATGAGTCCATCCGCCATCGCGCGCAACAATTGGAGCTGTCGAAAATTGGGCCGCTCGGCTTGAATTTATTTGAGCCAGCCGCGGCGGCCACTTGCCCCAAATCATTTTAAAACATAATAATTCTAACTGGCTGAACAGAATAGAAGCGCGTTCGAACGCGCGTTCGCACCTGTCAAAGTTAAGATACGTGAAATTTCGTTAAAGTGAATACAATGGAAACGCAGCCGCGAACGCGACTCTGGGAGTTAAATAAGTTTTAATAATCACGCGCGTGCGAACGCGCGATCGAACGCGCGTCTATTGTGTTCAGCCAGTAAAACGAAATGATCGAAAAACGAAACAATCGAAGACGAAATCAAAACAAAATAATTAAAAAATAAAACGAAAATTGTCAAAACAAAAGGAAACCAAATAAATGAAAAATAAAACAGTGAAATGCAAAAAAAAAAAACAAAAAAAAAAAGACGAAAAGAACCATATCTTAATTTTTAATACCATCGTTTTGCAGAAAAAAAGCTATTGATTTCATCAAAATAAATGAAAATCAAAATTATTCTTCTGTCATGAAAGCAGTTGAACCGGTAATGTCGCCAGAATTTTTAGAAGCTTGTGGATGTTAGGAAACAGATCCTTGTTGCACTCTACAAGAGGTGCAATTGCACTCTTTGACCGCTGGAACAGGATTGGCGTTAATGTCAGTTCATCGGCAAATTGAGATTGACACTGAGGAAGTTATCGATGCATTTGCAGCTAAGAAGGCCAGAAGACTGAATATAGTTTTGTAAAAATATGTAATACTTTTATAGTGATACTATTTAATATTGATGTTATGTTCCTACCTAATAAATAATATTTTAAATTGGAACTGTACGATTATCTTTTATATAAATAATACCTTGTCGTTAATTGTTCTGCTTAGGTAACTTTTCAACGGAATTGCATGATATACATATAAATACCAAATCTTTAAATCAAAATTGTGTATGATATGGTTGAATTTCGGCTAATGGGCTATTCTAGTTTTTATTACTAATTGGTGAGTTTTTTTCTCCGAAAAATTAATTAATTATTCCAGATCCAGATCCGGATCCCGATAGAAGATAATAAAACACGGCTAATAACTACACAAAAACAACGGTTTTTATTTCATCAATATATATAATTAATGGTTCCAATTTGTTTCTTTTTCTATTTTAAAATTAATTAATAAACATACGTATTGGAATGTAAAAAATTTATTATTATTTAAGTTATTTGATTTATTTTGTAGTTTTACAAATATTTTATCAAAAATTTGATGTGGTTGAAGCATTATTAATATTAAGAAAAAGAGCAACGAATTTAAAGATAAAAGTATTTAGTCATTTAATATGTTTGTCTCAAACTCCAGCCCCCAGCCACCCCCACAGCAAAATTCTAGATCCGCTACTGATCCACAGTAAACTCTTTTGATTAAAAAAGACAAAATACTTTCCACTAGGAATTCTCTAAGCTCATGGGATCAGAGTTATCTCGAATCGATATTCGAATTGCTAATAGGTCTTCCCTTTGGCCTTCACTTCCATGTTAAAAAAACAATTCTATTATTTTTTTTTGTTTAAACTTTAAATTTAATTTTGGTAATCAAATCACAATTTGAGCATACGACTTTCATAATATATTCGTTTCAATACAATACAAATACTTTTACAGATGCGATGAGAAGTTCGAATTTGGGTAATTCTACGAAAAAGTGGACACAAGGCTATAGACAAAATAATACATGATTTTCTATATATTCCTATTCCCTAATACCAAACAAATAATTTTAAGTGGCAACACTATATGCAAGTGTCAATGCAAATATTTCTCATTGTCTCAACTCATTCAAATTCGCGAGTGTGAGTGGGCGACAAGTGTCCGCAAAAACATTTTATAAAGTGAATAAATTAATGTGTTTCTTTTGTAAGCCGGTAAGTAAACGTTTTCTACATATTTTATATCACTTTGAGCTATTCATGCTGTATAAATATTGTATTTTGGGAACAAATTTAATTTCTTTTTTCCTTAACACAAATGAACGTAACTATTATAACGTGAGTTACTACTGTAAGCTTTTTGTTCTGTATTTCGTTTGATCTAAATTAATCTAATTTTTTATTCCTCTGGCGCACAATTTTAAACAACCTTTTATTAAGGGCTTAACGCGATATTAGTTAACAGTTTGCTAAATATAAAGTAATTTACTAACTTTTCAGTAATTTTAAACAACTTTTATTGTTTTGCTAACTAGTATCATACTATAACCATTTTATAAAATAATTTCATCTGAACGCGTCTAAAAAGTGACAGTTCTAAGAACAAAACAAATCAAACATACCTTTTTTAAGAGAAAAAGAGAAATGCAGGGGTCCACATTAACCGCCTACTCCACATTACCCGACATTACTCTATAGCCTTAGAGGATATATAATATGGAGTGCTCGTTTCTATCCCTAGTGCACTGTAACGCCTGGGCCCTTGATAGGGGGCGCTATTTCGGTTTAGATAAAGTCTTAGAATATCGTACAGCTGCTATCAAAGTCATAACTTGCTTATTTTTTCTCTAAATTGTTCTAATTTGAAGTAATTCTTGAAATTAGTAAGTGTTTGCTTATTATTTTAAACATGGATACACCATATAAAGATGACAATCTTTCGTACGTTTCACCCTCCAAAACCCATTTGTTTACATTGTTGTATTTGTAATTTCATCCCGTGTCGATGAATAGATGTGAATTGCAACAACTATTTAATGAGTTGGGTTTGTTCTGTTTTGCTAGATCGACCATTTTGTATGTGCAAATAACGCAGTCATCTTTAAAAAAATTCCAACTTACCAGCTTTTCACCATGAAAATGGGGGATGTTAGGTGGGATATCGGGTTGTGTTGAAAGAAACACAAATTTAATGATGCTATTGCACGACGACTTTGGCGTAATGAAACTTCTTTAAACTTTGTTTGGCCTTTATTCTTTTGCTCTCATAATGACATTTTGCTGAACTGTGTTTTTCTATCCGAAACGTCAATTTCACAAGTCATCAATTATGCACTTAAGTGGTTGAAAGTGAGAAAACAAATAATTTGTTTAATGTCAATTTACACAGCACAAAGTGATGGGCTTTTAATTATTTACTTTGCGAAACCAATTAAATTCAATGTGATATAATTAATTAAAAGAAAACTTAACATTTCACTTCACTCAATCATCAATCTGAAAAAAAAGTCAAAAAATAAGCACCAAGCGCCAAATTGTTTTTAGTTTGCTTTCACCATTTTGGTTTTTGCATCCATCCACTTACGAATGAGCGGTCGATTAGTGTTCTGCACGTCCGAAGGCAAAAGTTAACGAAAACTAGACTAACAGTACCAAATCGTAATTATGGGCACAACATATGAATTCTTTGTATTCGCTCGGTTTGGTTCTACCACTTGCGTGGTCTTCCGACTATTCCCGACGTAAAAAAACACGCCTAAGATTGTCTTACGACAGCAGCGTTGATTCTCTGATTTCTCATTCTTATATTATTGTTTTTTTTTTTTGTCATCATATTCACTGTTTGTTTCAATAAATTGAGATTAAAAAACAAAAGGCAATCGAATATATACTTAAATCGATTATAAATTTTCACTTTCAAAATTTTTTTCCACAAACTTATCCATATAAGGTCGCGTTAGCATTTGATAACTCGTTGCTGAATTATACTTTTTGAAGATACTCATGATATTTCTAAAATAACCGGCATTTTGGTGGTGGTGAATGGACGAATTCTGCATATGTGTGCGTGTTTCTCCTGAATTTCCGCTGAATTAGCTTGATTGAGCGAGATTATCATCTTTATATGGTGTATCTATGATTTTAAAGATTTCTTTATCTTCTTTTTTAAGTTTTTTTCTCCAATGTGCAGAAAACTCAGACCGAAACTTCAAACAGCGACCCCTATGAAAGGTAAGCATTCGAATAAAAACAAGCACTCCATATTATATAGGGTGTTTTTCTTAGACGTGTGGTTTTCAATCTGGCAATACTTTTTTCGGAGCTAGTCTTTTTGACAGCTGTCACTTGATTTATGCACAGTTTGGTTTGCCATTTCATAGTAAATAGATTTACTCCTGAACAACGTTTGCAAATCGTGCAAATTTATTACCAAAATAATGGTTCGGAATTTCGGATCACTCGACGCATCGTGCGCTGCGTCCAATATTCGGTCGACATAATCGCAAAATCGTATAAATTCGAGCAACCATGGATCGGTTTCGCACCACGTTTACTATAGTGGATAATGCGCATCCTCAGAGACGCCGTACAGTGCGCACGCTATTGCTGCTATGGAGCAGAATATCGAAGAAGAACCGAATGAGTCCATCCGCCATCGCGCGCAACAATTGGAGCTGTCGAAAATTGGGCCGCTCGGCTTGAATTTATTTGAGCCAGCCGCGGCGGCCACTTGCCCCAAATCATTTTAAAACATAATGGCAAACCCTTATATTTATAATAAAGCTAAATTCTTGGCCATTACATTAAATTATATGCGTTTTATTTCTTCTTGAAAACCACACGTCTAAAAAAAACACCCTTTATATTCTCTAAGTATATAACCTGAAAGTTTTATTATTCGTTCTCTATTATTTTTTTTAAATTTCTTTCTAGGTCAAGGAAAATTAAAATAAAGCCAGTCAGAACGTTATCAATGAAATAAGTTCTCATGCTCATGAAATTTGCTTTAAACAGCGCAAAAGTTACGTCAAAAGTTGTCAAAGGTTGATAAGGTTGATCTAAGCGAGAAGAGCAGCATCTCCTTGTCTGTGTTTACATGGACTTTAGCTAACAAATCAAATGAATACCTATTGCTTAGCCTAGAAGAGGTTGATGGCAAAGATATTACAATTTCCAACCTCCTCAATTGCTTTGCTGGCCATGCTGGTTCTGTACAAATATCTGGCATGGAAAATTGTACCTTCCTGTGCGGCCCCATTGCCAGATAACTTTTCGCCGGGACTGTAAGAATTCGCATTCATTCCTCTGTTGGATGGCGACTCTTTTTGTACATGTTACAAGTCGCACCATAATTGAAGATTGCACGAAAGTAGAAATCGGCACTTACAACTATAGCTATTCCCAGATAAAAAAAAGCTGCTTTGGATAAATCCATCAACAACTATACAGACATCGCTGACTTTCACTGGCTCTCTCCAGATGTCCACTCACCCAATTGGAAGGCAATTGAAATTCTAATCAACTGGAATCAGACACGAACAAAATTCAACGAAAATCATAAGCAATTATTGTTGGAAACATCGAGGCGGCTGGTATGGATAGCGGTCGTTCTCGGCCTGGTATTAACAGTTTTAGTCTTGTTGTCGCCTCGTAATATTTTTTCAGAGATATTAGGAGTGTTTTTTTGCAAGTCCATATGGATTTGTCGAAAAAGACGACATCGGGACTTAGGAACTTCTTACTTACAGTACGTAAGTCCAGATAATTATCTGGAGTTAGCTAAGTCTATATGGATTTAAGTTGTTGTTGTATTTACGTGTAAAACTATTATTAGTCCCGATGTCGTTTTTTTCGACAAATCCATATGGACTTGCAAAAAAAACACGGCTATTGTTCAGAGACTGGAGCTCCATGCCGTTCAGAACGTTTGGCAAAGTACAACCGAATTCTTCGCAGTGAGCAAGAGTTGGGTGCCTCTACCAAATATGTTGGCAAATCTTTCCGCAACCCACAGTAAAGGAAATGAGAAACGATTGACTGATACAACATCAAGTCGCGCATCACAAAAATTAATTTTATTATTAGGTATAAATTTGTATTGTAATTTTATTAAAGATGGCGCAACATTTAATGTGAAGGAGCAGCATCCGTAAATATTTTTTGCTTTCAAGATAAATAACGTTAATAGTTGTTGCTGTTAGATTTAAGCCTTTCAATTCACAATTAAATACATGTTTGGAAATAAGGCCAGAAGTCCATTATTTACAATTCTGTTAAATAAATATTAATTGGGTTTTAGATTTCAATCGCTTTCTTTGTCACCTTGTTTTTTTTATTAACAGACGATCTTAATTCCTCTGTAGTTGAAGATAATTCTCTTTGTTTTTTTATTGGAATTTTGATTATTTTTTACCTGCTTTTTTGGCATTGTCTGTATCTATAAGAAAGGAATCTTCATTTCTCTTCGGACCAGTTACACACGGAACAAACGTGAATTTGGCTCCTGGCAGTCCATATTTAATAAGTCTAATGACTCTAACTATAAAGGACATAAACTAATAACATGATAAACCCCACCAAACTTTTTGCAATAGGTATCTACTATTTTGTGTGCAATTGTTCAAAAATTGTAATAAATTGTAGGTACACTCCATTCCTGCAAACACGCTCACAGGAATGGATGAGAATTATAACGCACTAGGCGCTAGTTCTTCGTGAGCTGTTGCAGTGTGGCATTAGCCTAAAAGTAATTTGCAAAAGGATACACAAAAGCTGCAGTGTGACCCTAGCAATTGGATAGCAAAAAGTTGATTAGACTATTCATATTCATTATGTTTGTGAAATTTGTATGTGGCTGCAGTAACGGTTTAAAAATCTATAAAATTGAAAAATGCAACAAGAAAATGTAACTGACAACAAAAATTGAAAGGCAGAGTTATGGAACTTATTATTTTAGGCAAAACGAGAAAGAGAAAATAATTGGGACCGTTCAGAAAAGGAGATCGTGCGACAGTTGATAGGTTATCGAATGGACGTTATAGAGAGCAAGACCAATGACATACAAATGATCGCCAAGAAAAAAGCCGCTACAGCAATGGACAATGTGGTACCTCTTCCGGTTGTAGATCCGTTGGATACTTTAGTTCAGGCTATGATATCTGATCAACTGGAAGAGGATACCATATATATCGACAGCAATACTGACATTTTGAAAGTCCCGACTGCTACGTATGTTGATCAAAATGCCGCACTTGCAAGCACCAGTGGTCTATTAAACTTAAGCCCTTATCATCAAAGTGATACTCTAATGCAAAATGATAAGGAATTTGCAAGTCTTCCTCCTTCAGGACCATCCGCTGAAACCACTGGAGCATACCTGCTTTCAGGTCTGAGGCAGTTGCCAAAAAAGGCAAAAACAAGGGCCGACGTGATGACGTCTCGAGCTTATCAAATTGATGAAGGTACTTCCCATGCAGCTGAACTTCACTTGTTGCAAAGAAAATGCCAGAATTTTAGTTTAATCTTTATTTATTTTTTTCTTACTTCTTTTTATTTTTAAGGAAATTTTTAAGTTTAGTTTTTGCTCTATATTTTTTTAATAAATAACAATACTGCAAAAGTGATCAATTTTGCTTGAATGTGAATGTGCTTCTGAATACTCTGCCTTTTTGTGTATTTTCAACAGTGTCCTCGTTGGGATTCGAATATTGTATTTGGGTTGGAATCTCTTCGAAGAAGTAAGGAAAGTTCCGCTCCTTGGCCACATTGTGAATCACAGCCACATCAACAACAACATTTTTGGCTGTTTCTAGATCCACTCGTAGTCGATATAGTAATGTCCCAAATTTTGATTTAAGCTGCCCATTTAGGCATTCTATTTTACTTCTTGTGGAAGTGTGGCTATTGTTAAACCTTTCTTCCTTTCTATAACTGGGATTTCTCAATGGTGTTAATAAAACGTTAGAACATGGGTAGCCAGCATCACCTAGCAATATACCCTGATAAGTATTAATAGTTTCTTCAAGTTTACTCTTCACACCGCAATTGTTACAGATGTTGGAATCGTGAAGAGAACCACGAGATCAAAAGTTTACCGAAGCTTGTTACCGTGAGTGGACGTGTGCTAGAGTGGTGTAGAGAATACCTTGCCAAATACCCCAGTATCTCAACAAAACTTCAAATTCAATATCCTATTTTTTCTGTTCACCCTAAGTGCCCCTTATCAAACATAAAATACCTATCACACAAATCCTCGCGAAAGAAAAAGAAAAAAAAAAAACAATAGCCCATAAATTAATAAATTCAATAAAACAGTGCAAGTGCAAGTGCCAGTGCGTGTATAAAACAACAACAATAAGGTCAACCGTATACCGAAGATGACGATGCGAAACCCACAAACATCGTAGCACAGCGGTAAATTCCTCATCTCTCCTTCCCACACCACTCACAGTGCTTTGGCTTCGTCATTATATGCATACATACTGTGCATGTAATCGATTAAGCCAAAGCATATCAGATAAATAGTTGTTATTGATTTTGGGTATCCAGGGGCGGATCAGTACATTTGCTATTAAGGCATAACACTAGTAGTATTTGTACTGTGAAGTCATTTTGGGGCCCAAAGTTGATATCAGCTTAGTTAATTGTCTGATTTGGTTTTTGTGTCTGTTTTTTCGTAATGGTAGATGAATTTAGGGTTGACTACAGCAACATTCGGGGACTTAGGCAGAATTTTTGTGCTGCATATGTCCATACTGCGAAAAACAGGCCAGCTGTTTTGGCACTAAGCGAAACCCAGGTAGGGGAAAATACTGATCACTCGGAATTCAGCCTACATGGTTATAGCTTAGTGCCTCTATTTTTCCCACATCATGGTCTCGCCGTGTATGTTCGAAATGATGTTGCTTATCAGCTTCAGCCACAATATGGTTCATGTTGGAATACCAATTTTAATTTCATGTGGTTTAAATTCACCGTCCATAAGCGCATCATCCATACTTGTTTTATTTATCGTAGTCCTAGTTTGGATAGTAATTCGACTTCTAACGAATTAGATGCACTATCCGACTCCATCCAGAGAATTATTTCCCATTTTCCGCACAGTGAAATCGTTGTTACGGGCGATTTCAATGTACATAATTCTTCGTGGCTACGGTATTCGGGTCAGACAACATCCGAAGGAAGGTATGCCGAGATTTTTGCTGAGTTAAACAACCTGACTCAGCTTGTTGACGAGCCCACTCGGATTCCTGATGTTGCAGGTCAATCCGCCAACACTCTAGACGTGTTCCTTACTTCTGACCCTGATAAATACACTATTAGTGTATTATCGCCTCTAGGCACATCAGACCATTGCATCATATCTGCTAATTTCTCGTGTCAACAAAACCCAGTTAAAGAAAAAACTCCAAAGAGAACCGTTTGGCAGTACGAGAAAGCCAACTGGGACGGTCTAAATGTTTTCTTCATTAACTTTAACTGGTCACTATGCTTCCTCGATAGTGACGTAGATTCCAGCGCAGATATGGTTGCAAACTTAATTCTTTGTGGAATGAGAAATTTTATCCCGAACAGGGTAAAATCTATCAAACCCAAAGAAAACTCATGGTTTGATTCGAGCTGTAAAGAGGTTATTAGGTTCAGAGAAGTAAGCTTCCGTTGTTATAAAGCCAACCCTACTGAGGAAAACCGGAAAAAGTTTCAACAAGCTAGAAAGACCTGCAACGTTCACATTCGACGAACCAAATTTTTACATGATCAAAAATTACGGCAAAAAATACTACAATGTCCCAAAGGTAGTAAAAATTTTTGGTCATTTGTAAAAAACGTACGAAATACCACCTCGTCCTCGGTTCCAACGCTCGTCTTCAATGTTACTCCTTTTGTCAGATCAATCGATAAAGCCAATTTGCTTGCAGCACAGTTTGCTGTTAATTCGACGTTGCCAGAAGAAGATATGACTCCACCTGTTCTTGAGAGCGTAAACGATTTTATGGGGCAAATCTTCTTTCGCACTCGTGCAGTTGCTAGAGTCCTGAAAGATCTCGACATTCACAAATCCGCTGGCCCGGATAGTATCCCTCCCATTGTTCTGAAGAAGTGTTCTTCAACGCTGGCAAAACCACTGCGTAAGCTTTTCCATCTGTCCTACTCTACTGGTCTCTTTCCGAGTGGATGGAAAACAGCATTTGTCCAGCCTGTCCCTAAAAAAGGCGTGTCTTCTTCCCCCTCTAACTATCGACCAATTGCACTAACGTCCCTTCTCTCCAAGGTCATGGAAACGCTGATTAATCATCAGCTTAAGAAATATCTCGAAGAACGAAAGCTTCTAAATGACCGTCAGTATGGCTTTCGTAGCAATAGGTCCACTGGTGATCTCATGGTATATCTCACCGAACAGTGGAACAAATCTTTACATCGTTTTGGCGAAAGTAAGATTATTGCACTTGATATTTCAAAAGCATTTGATAGAGTTTGGCATCAAGCTCTCTTATCGAAAATGCGTGCATTTGGTATTGATGAATCCCTTCTTCGTTGGATTAGAAATTACCTTTCGGACCGATCAATACAAGTTGTATTGGACGGTTTCAAGTCTGATATCTACAATATAAATGCTGGTGTGCCCCAGGGCTCCGTTTTGTCTCCGACCCTCTTCCTAATATTCATAAATGATCTGTTATCTGAAACTTCTAATCCATTAAACTGTTTTGCTGACGACAGTACTCGTTTCATATTCGTTTCTAGATTCACATCCATGTTCTTCAGATGTGGAACTTCAACGGCAGCGTATGATAAGCTCATTAAATTCTGATCTCGACAGCATTGTCCAATGGGGAATCAAAAACCGTGTAGAATTTAATGCTTCTAAAACTCAATGCTGTCTCCTGTCGTTAAAGCGGAACCCGCCCCCCATGCCGCTATCCATGAGCGGTACTTGCATAGAGGAAACTGAACAGGTTTCAGTACTCGGTATGTGTGTCACAGACCACCTTTTGTGGAACGACCACATATTTGACATAGCCAAAAACGCTGCTAAGTGTTTAGGTTTTCTCCGTCGACGCAAGAAATTTTTCTCCCCTTCTGATCTGGCTGTGATCTACAAAGCCTTTATTCGTCCAAAACTTGAGTACAACTCCCATATTTGGGCAGGTGCACCAAAAACTCACTTGAGCCTATTGGATAGAATACAAAAGAGAGCTCTGAAAATGATAGGTGAAAGAACTATAACGGAAACATTTACATCTCTTGAGCACCGTCGCAATGTTTCATGTCTATCATTATTTTATCGCTATTTCTATAAACAGTGTTCTAGTGAAATAGCCAGATGCATTCCTCCCCTTAAACAATTCAACCGTAATACTGGCGCTTCTAGGAATGCCCATCAGTTTACCCTTGAGCCCAACTTCGGACGTACTGTTAAGTACAGAGATTCTTTCCTTAGTCGCACTACACGAATGTGGAATGCTCTACCCAGCCCGATTTTCCCCTCCCATTGTGATCTTCAGACATTTAAAACCAATGTGCATCGGTATCTACTTTTCAATCCCCTCCAATCTAACTAATCGCTCGTGCTGTGTATATCATATTAAGGGTAGTCACAACCCCTTTAGTGCGCGCTAAATTAAAAAAAAAAAAAAAAAAAAAAAAATCTTGCAACTATATCCATTATCCTGCATTTATGATCCGTTACAATTTGTTCGTTCAGTGAATAGTAACCTTTTGAAAAACGAATAATGTTTCTTACATTTTGTTCATGTATGACTTTTGCAGGAATACAATATATACCTTTTCTTTTAATGAAGTGGCCAGCCATAATAGGTCCCACAACCCTATCTGGTCGCTTGATTTGCACGTGCGTGCAATCGATCGCACCTATTACCTTGGGAAACCTGGCGATGATAAAAAATCCTGATTTAATTTCATTTAATTCCGCAGGGGAAAATGGGAATTTTATAAAATGTGGTAGCAGCGAAGCAATTCCTTTAGACATATTTTTTATTATTTTTCCCACTGTGGACTGCACCATTCCATGTAATGCTCCTAAAGTATTCAAAGAGTTATATGACCCTTTTCTTAAGTAGGAAGTATACTTACCAACATCGGTTTGATGGAAATTTCTCCCAAAAAAGTGTAAAGTAACCAGTAATTGCAATTCTGGAGGGATAGGAAGCCCATGGTTAGTAATTGGTTCTTGGATATCAAGGTTTTCAACCAAAAACTGAACAGTGGTTTTGTCAAACCACTGGAGTAAAATTCATCATCGTCCAGCTCTTCAAAAGGATTTGCTCTAGTTTTGAAACTTTTCACTTTTCTACACAAAACTGAACCCTCGAAAATTTCAAAATCTTCGTTTTCCGAAAACATTTTGCAGTTTTTACACTCTATTTATTTGATTTACAAATTTCAATTGATAACTTCGGCACTTATCTTAATTTGAAAAAAAAAAATTGTAAAGAAAATGACAGATGACATATGAATTTAGTAATATGTTAAAAAGATAAAACAGCAATCTGGCAATTGCTATACAATAATGTAACATGAGTTACAAAAGTTTAACCACAGAAAATATAGTTCCATAGATATCGCATCCAGTGCAAATAAAAATGATCACTTTTTTCATCTCTTATTTAAAGCGATTTGCCGAAGTAAAACTATGCAACCTTTTCAAATAGAGCAGAATCAAACCCATATAATACGATCATTCCCAGAAGACGTCGCGTGCGTCGTTGCATTTTTAAGAAACACATTTTCTTATTTGAATTCGTATGCCAATGCAACCTTTTTGAGTATAATACACGTTCGTCTCTTTTTTCGGTTCCACACTCACAGTTTAGAACTTACAAGTATGTTTTTTTCATAATCTTTCTGCGTTGGGAATGAAAGGAAGGCAACAGCAAAAACAATCTATATTGGTTTAGCTGTGGGACTGGTTTCTACTATGCCAGACAAGGTCAAAGCATGTTTGGCAGACGAAATATATTTGAATCCAATTTTGAGAAAGAAAATAAATCTTTTTTTTTGACATCTACTCCTTTTTTCCCACACTAAAAAAATCAAAAATTCTTTCGCCAAACTATATGCAAGGGCTGTGTTGTTCAGTTTTCTAACCAACTCTGGCTCTGATCGTTTAAATTTCAAATTCTATTCAGTTCTGAAGTGAATTTTTGTATGTGATTTATTTTGTTTTTGTTTATTTTTTTCGTTTTCAAATCTTTTCCAGAAATTTCCTATTTACTTCACTTTTTTTTTACAAATCTGCTCCGAAATTTTACTACTTAGGTTCTAACCCTGGTTGTTTTTTATTTTGTGTTCATTCAGAACATGTGGTTGTTGCTTGAATGAAATTGGGGAGGATGAGTAAGGGTTGTCTTTTTTTTTATTTTTGTTCATTGTTAAAAATATTGTTGCGGCTTTAATGCGATTATGAGTCATGATTATGGTTCAAATTTATAGCGTTTTTATTTCATTTACCTACATGGTAAGGTCATTTTTTTAATTTCTAGTCTCATTTAGAAATTCTATCTTTTATCAAAGTTTTATTAATCTTAAGGTTTTTTTACTGGTTATTTTATATTCGTTTTTTTCAGATTTAAAATTTGTAATTGCAATTGGTAGGTACTTATATATTTTTTCTAAAGGCAATGGCGCAAATTTTTAAACAGTCCTCGTTATATTGTTTGGTGTCGTAGTCTATTGAATCGGGGGGTGGAGATGGTGTTGTGTTGTCATGGTAATGGTTACTGGGTGCATGCACCACAAATTAAAGCTAAGACAGTTTTCGTGATTGTTGATTTACATGCTTGAAATCTTCATCAAACATTTTTCTTTAAATTTTTGTAATGAAATTACAAACGTTGAATGGATAAAGTATACTTTAAAAAAGATAGAGAAGCATTTTGCTGCTTTTAAAGTTAGACGAGTGCTTTAGCGTTAAAGTATACTTTATATCGTTTAAAATTATCAAAGCGTCGACTCTCATTCTAAAACTCATTTTTAGAGTCGGCGTCGAATTTAAAAATGATTTAGAGTAGGTTTTAAATGTTTAAGATTTCGCGCCAATGAATTTTTTGCTATGGAAGATCAAAGAACAGTCAACTGTCGTATTATAAACATTTTTTTTTAAGTAGATTAATCAGACTATACCTAAAAATAATAGGAATAAAATAAGTAAGAACCTAACTAAAATGCACTAAAAGGCTAGATCTAGATGGTTTAGCAAAAAAAAGCTCCAACATTTTTTTTTTTTTAAATGTGTCACATAGCTTTTTCAGTTTTTTTTTTAACACAGCCCTAGAGTTAACTATTTTAATTTTATTTCTTATTTTATTAGTAAAACATGATTAATAATTTTTTTTGTGTTCAGCGGACGAATAGGCATAGTTTTTTTTTTCATTGCAAATATTATAAATATAAGGATTGTAAAAGATTTGAAGGAAACGAGAACATTTTATTAAAATATTATGTATCTATGTAATGTTTACAGGTATCATTCTAGATGAGCTAAAACTAAAACTCGAATTTACCTCTACGGAATCACATAAAATGTTTTGTACCAAATTTGAAGCAAATCGGTTCACCCGTTTAGGCTATAGCTCAAATTACAGTGGACGCACGGACACACAGACGCGCGCAGACTGGCGGGCGGCATGACGAAACCCACTTTTTCGGACTTCTCGATCATCGTAGTCTTAGTTTTGATTGCAACCTCGAAATATTTTTGTTTACACGAAACTAATACTTGCCCTATAGAGCAAGTAAAAACAACCAACAAATACATTTCGTCTGCCGAACGTTCTTTGACCTTGTCTGACATAGTAGACAACAGTCCAAAAGCAAAACCTACTTATATGAGTTGATTTTGGTGTCGCCTTTCTCTTATTACAAACAACAATATACCTCATAATTTCCGCGCCCATAATATCAACACATTTTTCCAGAGGAAAGAATTCGGAAACATTTCGAGAGTTAGGTATCTAACTACCTTATTTTAATTTCTATTTCTTAACCCTCCCGCCAATTCTTAAGTAATTCCTTCTAAAAAAAACACAAAATTGTGTACCTACCTACACTAAACTTTAGTCTGTTTCTTTTCCACCTCTCTTATCCACAAACAAATGTAAACAACCTTTCCCAAGAAGAATTATTCCTTGCATTAAAATGTTGAAAAAGGAATCACATCAGCCAGAAATACAAAAAAAACACACACCAATTTCAATCAAAAATAAAAAAAGAAAAGATAAAACAAAAATAAAAATAAAAATAAAAAAGTATATATGTATATATCAAGAAACTTGATAATGCAACGCAATAGAATAGCGTTTGAAAATTTGTCATTTTTTTTGCTCTGCGTGCGATATCTATGTAGGTATAGTATCTGTGGTTTAACTATTATTCTACCTTTGTTTTCTATTTTTGATTCTGTTTCAAGGAAAAATGCCACTCACTGCAGCTGAAAAAATGCAAAATAGAAGAGAAAGATTGAAAAATTAAGTTAAATATGAAGCCTATAAAAATAAACATGCAGATATAGCTCGAAAAAGTAGAGCGAAGTAAAAAGCCTATATTGATAGTCTTCCAGATTATAAAAAAAGTATAATTATTAATGATGAAACGAAGAAACGAAAAAAATGAAAGAGAGAGTAGAGAAATTTAGACAAAACAAGAAGAACACGCTACTCCAAGAACATTCGGAGGGTCTTACCAACAATACACCGCAAGCATTAGGAAAGGCGACGAGTTTTACCGAAATGCACATTAAAGAGAAAATTAGTTCTGCAAAAACTCATCAGAGACAATGACGAAACTGAGCTTTCTTCCACTGAGATAATTTCAAAAAAGCATTCATCAGCTTTGAATGATGAAGTTATCTCTAAAATAAAAACTTTCTATGAACGGGATGATATTAGCAGACAAGCTCCAGGCCTCAAAGATTTTATTAGTATTCGCAGAGAGGATCACGAAAAGCAAAAGGTACACATTCGCCATTTGTACAACTCTCTTTCTGAAACCCATGCTCTTTTTACAAAAGAACATGGTGTTATTGTTGGGAAAGCAAGTTTTCGGAATTGAGACCTAAACACGTATATCTGTCAAACAAACTTCCACACAATGTTTGTTTATGCAAATATCATGAGAACTTTATATAAGCATTGAACTCCCTGCGCAATGAAATTAAAAGCCCGAGGTACAGTCACGAATTCATAGAAGCGGTTATCTGTGATAATCCTAGCAAAGAGTGCTGGTTGAATTCTTATAGTGTCTGTAAAACCACTTTGGAAAATAATCTTAAAGATTGTGAACAATCTTGTGTTAACTTACCGGTGGAATTAACTTGGTGTGTATGGAGAAACTGCGATGGAAAACTAGGCAAGGTTCAAGAAACAGGTACAACTTCTGAATTTATCAAACATATCTTGGAAATGACTCCAAGATTTTTCGAGCATTCTTATATCAAACAGATATTATCCCGCGATTGCTATAGTACAGGTTGACTTTTCCGAGAACTTTACATGCATAGCTCAAGATTAAGTTCAAAGCTTTCATTGGGTCCAGCCTCAGGTAACTATTTTTACTGTGTCTATGTGGTTTAACGGTGAACATTATCCTCTGGTTATTGTATCTGATGATCGTCACCACAATAAAAAAAACATCTATCGTATACATCGACAGGGTTCCGATAGAGCTACCAGAGACTGCAAGACAAGTGCACATATGGTCTGACGGTCCCAACTCCCGGTTAAAAAACAGATTGCAGAAAGAAAAGGTTAGTTTGGAATTATTTCGCTACTTCGCATGGAAAAGGTCCTGTGGATGGCATAAGGGGTGCTTTAAAAAGAGTTGTGAGGAGTAGAGTCATTGATAGAAAAGCATTAGTCTTCAACCCCGCAGACTTTGCTGAAGCAGCCAAAGACTCATCCGTAAAGGTAATTAATTGTTCACCAGAGGAAATTGAACAAACAGCGAAGAAAATGAATCTGGATATAGTTTTGTCCATTGCACCACCAATAACAGGAATATCTTAATGTCATATTATGTTTTGGCTCAATGACGTGCTGCATAGGGCCGAAACATCCAAACAACTTGAGATGAACGTGAAAGAAAAGCAAAGCTACTATCAAATTTACGGATCTGATAGCGACAGTTATGATGATAATATACCCATAGCATTGCTGAAATAAATGCAAATATTCGTGAAGCATGTTACAATATATTACATTTCAATTTAATTCAGTTTTTTGCTATATATATTTAAAAAAATATTGAATTCTTTTAAGAATAAAAAAAGACTGTTATTTTTTAATCCGAGTTTAGCATTAGAAATCAGTTGAACTTAAAAATTTCGCAGAAAATTTTAATATTTTCATGCTCTAAAAACCTAGTGTCCGAAGCTGGTAAAGTGAGTTACCAACTGTATTTAATTTGTTATAAATAAATGCTATTTTTCTTAAAAATTGTTTCACTAAATTTTTTATCAATTTTCAATTTATTGCTTTGAAATTTTTGTGAATGTAACGTGAGTTACCATGGAATTACCCATTTCATAATTGGGGAGATTATTAATATTTAAAAAAAGAGCAACGAATTTAAAGACAGAAATATTTAGCTATTTAAAATATTTACCTCAAACTCCAGCTGCTTTTTTAATCTTCGTTTCTCTTTTGGTTTCCTTCTAATTGGAAAAAACTTTTCAACGCTGCGATTTTTAATGAAACTTTGTGAAAGTGAAGGAGTATCACCTATCTGCACTCTTTACTCCACTAGAAAAAGCGAAGTAATCTGAGTGGACGACGAATGAAAATAAAAACACTCTAATAATAAGTAAAAGCTCAAAGAAGAATGAGTGATATTTCTGCAATTTGAGTGAAAGCTTTTTTTGCGAACCATAATAGAGCTATGCGAACTTAACTCAACTTAAGCAACCAAGCGAATACACACTCTTCGCTCCGGCTCATCAGTTAGATGTTGTCGGTTGTCGTACTCGTATCCTTCTAAGACGTAAGATTTTAGTCGATGGTTATCTACACAAATATATTTAGCAGCAGTGATATGCTTACCCCACGGATCTTTATAATACACTAGATAGCGTATTCATACAAACAAAATTACTCCAATTGAAGATTGTTATACGGTGCGCTTGGCACCAGGTTTGTATAACAGGATAACTTTTTTTTGTCAATGTGGCTGAACACAATACACGCGAGTCATGGCGCGCGTCCTTACCTTACAATGTTATAATACATAAAATCTCGTTATAGAACGGTGTTTACATTGAACTGTCTCCTTCGACTTTTTGTGCGTCTCTATACTTTATCTCACTCACACTTCATGGTGAGAAAATGATGGCGAAGAAAGTGAGGATTTTTTTTATTTTTTGCTTAAGATTGTTCATTTTTTGATGTTTTCTTTTGCGACATCTGTTCTCTCTGTCTGTACCTTATCTTTGGCACTAAAATCCTACGGAATCCAATTTTTTTAATTGTAAGCATTTTCCTAATAATATTTATATTTTGTAAAAGTTTCTAATATTAATCCTTTAACGCCAAAGATTTTTGTTTTGTTTTATTTTAACGACTGCTGCACGTCAGAATGAGTCGGATGTGTTCACATCAGGTTTTGTGTCTGAACAATGAATCTGTAGCCGCAAATGCGATTCTGGGAGTAAAATAGTAGGTGACATTTCTTGCGAATTTGCACAAATTGTAACTAACACTGAATTGTAATTTTTTGTTGTTTGGATAAACGCACAATTTTTTTTTTGTTTTGCATCTATTCACTAAAATAAATTTGAATGTAATCTTATCCAAGGGACATGGTAAATTAAATGTAGTTTGAAATATTTGTTGTGAATTTGTAGGAGTATTAATTTTTGTGTTCAAATTCCTGTCAAATAGAACTCACACCATCACATACAAAAATAAGCCATCTGAAATGGGTGAAAGAAATTCGCACAAGTTTTAATAATCACTCTGATGTGAACGCGCGCCCTGCCGCGCGTACTGTGTTCAACCAGTGAACCGAAAAATGTACGTCAAATTACTTTTTTTTGTAAAGACAGACGTCAAAAGTTGCGCTTGGCACCAGGACACCTTCAAAATGTCATCTTCAATTGGAGTCAAAAAAAACTGTTATACATAAAGGGAATCCACTATCCAGTGTATTATAGAGATCAGTGGCTTACCCTTAAAGAAACATAAAGAAAAAAGATATGTGTAAACAACACTGTTGCCACTGGGTATTCCACTCCTATGTAGCTATGAGGACTTGGATGATCATTTTTTTGCGAATTTAGCCATTTATAACGTGAAGTGGCTTAAAAACCAGAAAGTAGTATTCAATTACAAAAAGGAACTTAAATATGTTCTATATTTTCTTTTCTAATTTATATGCGAAGCATAAGTCTGTTAACCAATTAACTAATTTTCACGAAACTTGAAGTGTGTTTCTTTATTCATTCAAAACATTCAGAATATTCGGAATAAGCATTTTGCGTTTCTTTATTCAGAAGAATATTCATGATAAACCATTCTATTGTTTTTTTATTCATTCTGGACTATTTGCATTCTTTTCATTAAATGTGGAAGGTGTCATAAAATAAATATTAGGCGCGTTCAGTGGAATTGATGACCTATTCTCTTTTATGGCATATTCACATTGGTGTAAATAATTTAAGAAATAGTTAATAGCAATAATGCACTTTGCATTTCCTACGAATCTAATTCTGGCAAATGCAAGAAATACTTTTGCAAGCAGCTTAAAATAATTTTCAATAAATAATATTCACTTTCACTCTGTATTCGATTACCAAACAATAAATGTCGAAGCAACCTGCTTCGGAAAAATAATATTTGTTTACAAAATAAAATTAGTGTTTGATTAACTGGCGCACAACCTGTGTGGATTTAAACTATACGCGTTTAATTGGTGCTTACCATTGCCATTGATTTACGTGACATTTAATTCCTATGCGAACAAAATACGCGTGTAATCTGTGCTAACCATTGCCATTATTTAGCGTGTTATTTTTATCCTGTGCAGAAAAATACGTGTTTGAATCGCGATAACCGTTGCCGTCTAACCGCGTATTACACTAAATCTCTGCACACAAAATTGCAATGTGTCGTAAGCGAGTAACAAAAGCAAATCCAAAAAAAGAGGCCCACAGAGGCCCTGCAGCCGCTTGGATTAGGAATAGTACCACCAGAAAATATAAAAATTTGTTAATCAGCAACTATGAATCAACAATTCGTACTACTATTATAAGTTTATTAAATAATTTAAAAAAAAATTTGTACTTTTGTATTGTAATTTTATTAAAATTACTAAAAGAAATCTTTACTGCGAAAAATAAGAAAAATATAACAGCAAATAAGTATTCTGCATAAACATTTTTTATTTTCCATCTAATTCCATATCTGAAATAAATAAAGAAACACACTCTTGATGAAAAGAGTAGCCTTTGATCATGGCAATGAACATTGGCTACTCTTTTTTTTTTAATATATCTTAAAGGGTGTTTTTTTAGAGGTATAGAACTATAAAATGAAATATAACACATAGAAAATGTATTAATTGACATAAAATTGACTTTAATTGAAAGATAATTCTTTGCCATTTTCATATGAATATAATTTCTGGAATGTGGCTACCGCGGCTGGCTCAGACGTAGTCCAATTTTGAGATCCAGTTTTCAATCACTCTTTGTAGCATTAGGGGTCGTATATCGGCAATAACGCGGCGAATATTGTTTTCCAAGTCGTCCATCGTCTCTGGCTTATTGGTGTAGACTAGCGACTTCACATACCCCTACAGAAGGTAGTCTAACGGTGTTAAATCTCAAGATCTTGGATCAGGTCACACACAGGTCAAAAACGCGAAATTATGCGCTCACCAAACGTTTCCTTCAACAAATCAATTGTGGCACGCGCTGTGTGACATGTTGCGCCGTTTTGTTGAAACCAAAGCTCCCCCACATCAAGGCAATTCAATTCAGGAACGTAAAAGTCATTTATCACTGCTCTATAACGGTCTCCATTGACTGTAACCCTCTGGCCTGCATCGATTTTAAGGAAGTAAGGACAAATGATTCCACAAGCCCATAAAGCACACCAGACATGTCAGTTTTTCTGGATGTAATGGTGTTTTAATAATGGCTTGATAGCCCAAGAAAATTAGTAAATATAGGGCACCTATTACGGAAAAAATCCCTATAAAGCTGAATTTTGCCATACATCTTCTTTATGCCCTGCTTTATAAATCCTGAAAATTTTTATTTAACGGTAGACAGCCAAAAAAAAAAAACGTTTTTCTCCATTTCTAACGAGTTTTAGTCCAAAACACTGAAGTTCAAAATTAAAGTATATAAAATTTCCCATCCATAAATAATAAATTCATGTAAGTATGTCTGCATGTGTACAATATACACATAATATATGTAAATATCTATATATATGTGTATAATTAGCATAAATATACATAAACACATATTTTTTCGAAGCAAAAACAAGAACCTTGAACGCGAAAAAATTGGGAAATGATATTTTTGAGACAGGAATAGAAAAAATCGCATTATAACTATAATGTGTAGGGAAATATTTTATGAATTATGATTTATGCTACGTTGAATAGTGGCTTCATAAATTCTTATGCACTAGATAACTATTCAGCCGCTTAAAGGTGCTTAGCGAATTCTAATAAATTAGGCTGATAATGTATAAAAACGACCAAAAAATGGTAAATCTACTTGGCTCTACAAAGGACAAGATAACTCTTTTAACTAAATCGGGTGTTTATATTCGCCTAAACCAACTAAAATCTGCAATTGCATCTCATTTGTTAAATAATGGTCATGAAAACATAATCATAGACAATTTGAAACTTCTAAAACAAGTGAATGATCACAGAAGATTTGATGCACTGGACCCAAACGCAATGAACTTAGACAACGGCAATATCGAATCATGCCTAATATAATGTGTCAAAACGAAACATGAACAAAACAAAAATTCTGGACCTTTGATCAATTTTCGAAGACCAACGATCAGTTGCGTACGCAAGCAGAATGAAATACTATGCTAAGATTTCCAATTATATCGGAGAAAAGTTTATATTATTTTTTCGTTAAAATTTTAGTTTTAACAAAATTCTTCAATTTTGATTTAAAAACGAACTATAGGTATGAATATCGTTATGAAATCACTAGCTCATACCACACGTAATCTTTATTTCCTTTGACATTTCATACGAATTTCAATATTCACAAAAACTCAAAATAAAGTTCAGCAATCAGGGAAAAGTCCCAAATCGATTTCAAACTTCAATTTTTTCTTTATTTTTCCATTTAAAAAAAAACATACGTGTGTACTGACGTAATCGCGCTAGAAGTAAAACTTCTTTTCGCTCAAACAAAGCCTCTGTCGTATTCTAATAATTTATAAACTTATAAACATTTTGCATAAACCAACATAACAACTAATTGTTGATTAAGATTATAATGAACTAGCTGACCCGCCCGGCTTCGCACGGCTAGACAAACCTTAGCTTCGCATAAAAATTACAAATGAAAATACAGATAAATATTTCAGCTACTTTTTGTAATCGAATACTTCATACTGATTTTTGACCCACTTCACGTTATGAATGGCGAAATTCGTCGAAATATGATCATCTGAGTCCAACCTTTATTACTTTCCCAACGTAGAAGGAATTTCTGTAATAAAAAACCCCTTTTTTGTGTTTATTTCATTTCCCTCTATAAATACCAAATTTTTATAAATAACCTCTTCAACACAAACGGAATTTTTGATATCGGATACCACTTTTCGTTTTTACCACCTTTCACCCTATAAATACCAAATTCTTGAGAAAATATTGCTTTCCCAAAACACAAACAATTTTGTATTCGAAAACTACCGTTTTATTTTCACCCCATTTCACTCTATAAATAGCATTTTTTTTTAAATAAACTTTCAAACATAGAAAGAATTTCCTAAGTCTTACAATTTTTTATTTTTACCCCATTTTACCCTACAAATAAAAAATTGAAAAAAGAATTTCCCTAAAACTATTTCCTAAAAAAACCTTTCAAATAAAAAAGAATTGCTTGAATCGGACTATTTCTTTTATTTTCAACTACCCCATTTTACCCTATAAATAACACATTTCTTTAAAGCCATTTCCTAAAAATAAAACCTTTCAATAAAAAAAAAGAATTTCTTAAATAGGGCTATTTTTTATTTGTACCACATTGCACCCTACAAATTCAAAATTTAGAAAAAAGTACCCTTAAAGCCATTACAAAAACAATGTAAAGGCCACTTTACACGATAACAGAAGTCATATAACTTCTCATATGACCGGTCAAAAAAATCATGTCAAATCGTCTGAACGCACTCATAAAAATAATATGGCTTCTCAAAAGAAAAAGTATATGACTTTTGACATTAGGACTGCAGCTAATTCTATTTGAGAAGTCAAATGAGATTTGTAATTTTCGTGGGAAACGGTAAATTCAATATTTTGAAAAAAAAAAGTTTGTTCTGGTGAAAAAAAATATAAATTTCGGAGTAAAAAGAATATGGATAATCCTAAAAAAGTAATTATGTAAGTGAATTAATTCGATTTTTTCTCTATTTATAATAACAAAAAACAAACAATTTTAGGCTGTTGAATGGACAAAAGAAAGAACTCTGAGGATCATCGAGTTGTGGGAGCAAAATCCATGTTTATATGATCCCCGAAATGAGATGTACCACAACAAACACGCTCGTTATGATGCTCTTAAGAGAATGGTGGATTCTTTGGAATTGATTACACCAAACGTTAGCATCAACATTTAGGACGTCAAGCAAAAAATGAATAATTTAAGGTTAATAAATGTATTTATTAGTGTTTAGTCCATTCAATAATAAATTGTATACATATGTATGTAGGATTCAATATCACCATGAGCTCCAAAAGATAAAGAAAAGCGGAACAGGAACTGATGATCTATACAAGGCTACTGCATATTGGTTTCGTAGCATACAATTTCTGAAACAATTTGTAAAGCCGAAAAGAGGAAAAAGTAATTTTGAAGTGGTAAATACCTTATTTTTACATATGCTATGACCAATACGTGAAGAAGATCTCGAACGTTATATCATATCCCTTTTTGTTCGGCTATCTAAAAAGTTCGTTTATTTTCCAGTTACCTTCTCAGAAAAAAGTTAGGAAATATATGCCTCCCGGTTTTGGATTTATCCATGCCTGATGAAACCAAAAGTTTGTACCAGGAGTTTGTGCTGCCTGCTTATCCTAATTCTCGACTTCATATTGCCTTTTGATGGGTTTTTTAAAATCCCATTAAAATATGACAGTACCAGTTGTGGTTCCCAGTTAATTAATTTATTAAATTATACAGTGGAAAATACCTGCAGATGACAGCACCACGTACTCACAGAGTATGTTATTTAGTAGCCAAAATGCGGATGATGGAGAAGCTATTCCAACGCAAGAAAACTCAATTTTTTCGGAAGAGTTCAATTTTACGACGCCAGCGAACAACAAAAAACGGAAGAATTCACCGGACTCAGAAATATTAACGCAAGCAACACATGCCATCAAAAGTTTGACCTCGTCCATGGCAAATCAGACTGGTGAAAAGCAAAAATATGCAAACGATATCGAAGCCTTTGGAGAACACGTGAAAGCTGAAATAAACAAACTATTCAGCGAACAACTACGAGATGAAGCAATGCATGAGTTCAATAATATAATATATGTAATAAAACAAAAACAAAGAAGTACAATTATAGATTCACTATATTAAAGATAGAATTTATTTTAAAAATTGAATTTTTTTATGGCTTCCCACTGCTGGCGTACAAAACCATTGGTGTTGAAATATTCATCTTTTGAACGATTTCCAGCAGGTTTATCCAACCGTGTTAAGAAGACATCCTTTCGCCAAGATCCAGGAAGAAGCGCTACATCAATGGTATTTTCCTTATCTCTGTCATTCATATACATCATTACGTCTTCTGTACGGATATAGTTATAAAGCACACATGCAGTAAAAGTAATTAACTCCACTTTATCAACATCTAAATTGATATCTTTTAGAAGAATTTGGAATTTATTTGCTAAAATTCCAAAAGCATTTTCAACTCCCGACGGGCTCTACCTCTCCTCATTACAACTTCTTTCACCATATGGTTTCATTATTCTTGGCGTTAACCTAAAAGCATCATCACTGACTATTACGTAGGGAAATTTTTCATTTGACCCAGAAACACAGGATTCCGCTGGAAAATTAAACGAGTTGTTTTTAAAGCGGTTGCTAGAGATGAGTTTGCGTAAGCTCCTGCGTCGTTCGAACGCCCATTGCATCCGACGTCAATATATAAAAAACGATAGTGCGAATCTACTAATGCCAAAAGTATTATGGAGTGAAATCCTTTATAATTATAGTAAAAGGATCCATCGCTTTTCCTATTTCGAAAGGCAATATGTTTCCCATCTAAAAATTAAGTGGATAATGAAATAAAGTGGATAATGAAATTAAAGAAATAATTTTCAACTAACCCAACGCTCCTAATCAGTTGGGAAAATTCCACTGATTTTCAAAATCCTTTGCGACTTTCCCCCATTCATCTTCTGAATTCGGAACCTAAATTAATATTTTCATAAATTGTTAATATTGGCTTACTTTAAGATAATCATTTTTGAGGACAATGCATATAGCATTTAATGTTTCTGGTACAAGTTTAGAAATTGCGGGAACAGATATTCTAAAATCATAAGACAATGCCCTATATGTTTGACCGAAGACAGGAACCTCAAAGTCAAGAGCAACCTACAAATTATATAGATGATTAGAAGGAATATTTAAATATGATGTGATAAGCAGACCTTGTTGACGCTGGTATGGACTCCCGCATTACTGTGTTTTCCTTACAAATGATAGGTTCTACTTTATGAAGTAAATTATCAAAGGTATCCTTCTTCATCCTTGTGTAGTTCTGAAAGGAAGCAATGTCCTCAAACTGCAGTTCTTTGATAAGGAGTTCTGCGTGGTCACTACCCGAACCTCTTTTTAAAAGCCATTTCCGACTCCATAAAGTTCGTTTTCTTTTAGATTGCTGTTTCTTCTTCTTTTTAATCACTATAGCCATTATAGTTGACAAAACTATTGCAATTGCTTTCTTATTTGTATCCATCGAGTTACGCACAACTTCATTGTTTTCATTTGTTTTGGGTTTGACAGATAAATCATAGAGAAAATAAAATATGAAGTAAAGACATGTAAACACAAAAAAAATCAAAACGGTTTGACTTGACTTGAAATGACAGCTCATTTGAGAAATCATACAAAAAATATAATGACAGGTCACATGACTTATATTATAGTGTAAAGTGGCCTCAAGCAAATAGGTTTTGGAGGGTGAAACGTTCTCATCTTCATTTTGAGTATTTTTGGTTCTGACAAGCTTCAAGTGACTCCTTGAACACAGTAGAATGCTGCAAATGGAACTGGAGCTGCAATAGGTATCAAAGACGCTGTTTAGATTGGGAACATTGAGCCCGGTACTACGGCAGTTTTAGGCATGAGAAGTGTAGGGTGAGGAATTCGTGAGGCATGAAGAAAGCATAAAAACCGGCCTCATGAGTGTCATTTGTTGTTGTTTCAATGTGCGAAATGTTGAAATTGTTGTTATTCCATTTTTTTTTTTGAGGCGTCTCAAAGTTTCCAATGTAGACACGATGAGACCTTAGAGGATATATAATGGAGTGCTTGTATTTATTCGAATGCGAAGCTTTCATAGGGGTCACTGTTCAAGTTTCGGAAAGATAAAGGCACTCAGTTTTCTGCACATTGGAGATAAAAACTAAAAAAGAACATTTCAATATATTGAAAATTATAAACAAACACTAATTAATTTCAAAGAATTACTTCAAAGTAGAACAATTTAGAGAGAAAATAAGCAAATTATGACTTACAATTGATAGCAGCTGTAGGATATCCTCTAAGACTTTATCTTATCGAAAGTGAAACAGTGCCCGATATCATGGTTTCAGGCACTTCAATGCCTTAGGGATAGAAACGAGCACTCCACATTAGCCGTGTTCCTTTCAAAGTGGCGAAGTTCTCATGAGTAGATGAAAACTATAATCTAGTACTCCCATCTACTAGTACTACTATATTAACTAGAGAACCGACCGGTTCAACTCTTGCCTAAAACACCCGCAAATTTTATTTGAGGTGAGTAAGAGAAAACTCTCTCTTTTTTCCTTATCCGTGAATCCGTGTGAATGGTAGATATAAAAACAAATTGGCGGCATTAGTTCAAAAAGGTACGTGTCTACGATTTAAGTGTGCACAAAATGGCGACATTAGCTCAAAAAGGTACGTGACTACGATTTGCACACTTAAATCGTAGACACGCACCCTCTTGAGCTAATGCCACCATTAAAACTAGAGTGCGCTTTCAATTTTCGGTAGGTGTTTTTGTTGTTTTTAACATAAATATTCAAAAATATTATTAAATTTACTACTCGGGAACAACAATGACCGATATTCTTCATAGTTTTTGTTGACAAAGGGTTAAAAAAAGAAATTTTACTACGAAATTAATTCATTTCTCAATTTTTGAATTTAACTGATTTTTGTTTTAAATATCCGGGCGGTCTTATTCACCTTATTGAGAAACCAGAGCAAATTGAGCAAAGTCCTTTCAATTGAAGCGAAGTTGGTTCAGTCCCATTTAAAATGCATGGGACAACAACTCCATACAAAAATTAATGGACTTTTTCCTCTCAGTACAGCTTGTAGGGTGGAAGAGAATGACCGCCTAATTCGGTTCTCTAGGTATATAGGTATACTCTATGCGCGAGTAGATGAGAAAAGTAGTTTCGCACGTAAGACCCCCCAGAGGGCATCCGGTTAAGTTAAGAGATTTTTCATGTGGATGACATTTTATTTCAATTTGTGAATTTGGTTAAAATTTAAAAATACATATTGCATTTTTAGGTGTTATTTATTATAGGTGTATATTTATTCTATTAATTCTTAGAAAATTTACATATTAACGGTCACCTTTTATCCACCAAAAAAAAAAAAACAAAATCAACCAGGTATTTTAAAGTATGTGAGACGAGAGTCTTTACTTTCAAAAAGAAATTTACAAACACTTTCTCATTTTATATAAGTTTTTATGTATATACGCCGAAAAAAAACATATAAAATGTGGAAGTGTGTGTACAATCTCGCAATTTTTTATTTTATGGTACAGATTCCACAGATTATAAATTATTGAAAATCACTTAAAATTGTAGTAAATTGCTACTAGGCGAATTTTGTGCGTTCCATTGAAAATTAATAGCAAAGTACTCATAAGTACTTCGCCACCTCGAAAAGAACACGGCTATTATATATCCCCCTTAGAGGATATATAATATGGAGTGCTTCTTTTTATTCGAATGCGAACCTTCCATAGGGGTCGCTGTTCAAGTTTTGGTCACTGAGTTTTCTGCACATTGGAGAAAAAAACTAAAAAAAGAAGATATTGAAATCTTAAAAATAATAAACAAACACTTATTAATTTTAAGAATTACTTCAAATTAGAAAAATTTAGAGAGAAAATAAGCAAATTATGTCTTACAATTGATAGCAGCTGTACGATATCTTCTAAGACTTTATCTTAACCGAAAGTGAAATAGCGCCCCCTATCATGGCCCCAGGCACTACAATGCATTAGGGATAGAAACAAGCACTCCATATTATATATCCCCTAAGCATTGACTTATTATATATGGACTGCTGGGTGGTTGTCAATTCCATACAAAACCTGCGGAGATGATGGTTCCAGTTCTGAAAGCGAAACCAGCGACGAATTCGGGCCTACCGACAATAATAAATACTATTTTTAGCGCCATCTGTTGCATACTTCGCCTTAGAATGAAATTTCATTCATAAAAGGTAAGGCCATCTATTTTCATAGCAAGTCACCAATCGGCGTAGTGTTGGGGGAGCACTGAAAAAAATCCTTTTTTGATTTATTTTATAAAACCTTTGATTTTAGAGTAATATACGAAATAAAAGATTTTTCAATGAAATTTATTTTCTCCATTTCAAGAGATGTAGTGAAGGAAGAGATTTTTAAAACATTATTTCAAGGAAAAATTCGTACAATCGTATTTATAAACGCGGTCTTACTTAAGACGGCCGTCCAAGTTATAAAAAACATTTTTAATGTCTGAAGTTTTCTAACTTTTTACCAACCTTAAGACAAAGGAATCTATTGTCTAAACCTGCAATATTGCAATATTTTTTGTATAAATATCAAATAAAGTATTTTCCGACTATTTCGAAATAATTATAAACTGTCTAATTAGTCAAAAATCTAATAAATACGACTCGCGCACTAGGCAACTTCCGAGCAACTTTATAGATATCTTATTATTATATATCTTATATTTAGATATTTTATATAAATCTATATGGACTTAGCTTAGTCCAGATAATTATCGGGACTTACGCACTGTTCCTAAGTCCCGATGTAGTTTTTTTCGACAAATCCATATGGACTTTAAAAAAAACAATATTTTTAGCAAAAAGTGTAAAGCAAAATACTACCTCTACTTATTTACTTTTCAAATCTGCCAATTTCTACTAATTTTATTTTATTGTATGAACTTCGACACAACTAAAATTTGTACAAATTAACAGTTTTGAAAATTAAGCGAGAAGTTGTTTGTAAAAAAAAGGAAATTTTCGGATTTGGTTACGGGATTTTTACTTAAATAACCCTTAGCACTGGTTTGACATTTATTGTTTGTTTTTATTTTGCAATTCAGTTTCAGAATTCTTCTGGATGATGTTTGTTTAGTAATTTGTTGTTATTAATTAAAAAAAGTATGAAAACAAAATTGAATTATTGCGAAACTAATTAACAATAGCAACCAATGAAATCAACAAACAGCGGTAATGGTTTTCGATTTAAGTGAAAGAAAATTTTATTTGCTCCTAGACAAGAAGTGAAAAATCTCAGTCACGTTCAGCGCAAAGATATCAACGATTTAACTTAAACTCCTACGTGAAGGATGTCGGAAACACAGAATGCATGTATTGAAGAAATTATAATATACAATTTGTAATTCATTTGTGTGAGGTGTTTTTCAGATAAAAATATTATTAGAAATACTATCTGCACTATCAACGGAAGGTAAAGGTTGGAAGTAAAGTTTCAATTTTGGCATTAATGACATCTCAAAAAATAACTAGTTTCCTTTGTAAAATTTGCGTTCAATGAAAGCACTTGACTACATATGTAGTCCCTTGTGTCTGCTGAACGTACCCAATGAAAAAATGAAATCAGATGGAAAAAAAATCCCTCAAAAAAATCCTCGATACAAATGTCAAACAGTAGTATCTGTATTTTTCGATAGGACTGAACCCGGCGCTTGTAACGCATAGCTTAAAGTGGCGTCAACGTGAAGTTGGCTCCTGGCAGTCCATATATAATAAGTCAATGCCTCTAAGATATCCTCTGGCTGAACACAATAGAAGCATGTTCGAACGCACGTTCGCACCTCTCAAAGTTAAAATACATGAAATCTCGTTAAAGTGAATACAATGGAGACGCAGCCGCGAAGGTGACTCTGGGAGTTAAATAATTTTAAATAATCACGCGCGTGCCAACGCGCGATCGATCGCGCGTCTGTTGTGTTCAGTCAGTGAGACTCACCAGTTCGTACTCAATCTTCCCAATCTAAACAGGTTCAAAAAGTATCGTACGTGCTCTTTTTTACGTGCTCACAATGCAGCTGTACAGCTTTCTGACATTCTGACTGCAGATGTAATCACAGCTATATCATTAGGAATTGAAGAGAGTTTGAAGCTCATTTCAACCCCAATATAAACACTCGTCGAGTTGAAATGGGCTTGTTCGCCTCCATCAATTTTGAAATGTCAAAAATGCTGCACGCTAATGGCCAAATCACAATCACGCGTTCGGTCGGTCGGGCGTTGACGGGCTTTTTACCGACTTTACGATATCATGTGTCATTAAGCGCGACCATAGAATTTTCAAAACGAAATGTAGCTTCAAACTTCGGGCGTTGAGAAGTTACGAATATGACAGAATAAAAGTTCTGTTTCCTTATAAATGCACGTTACGAATTCTCCGCAGATAAGAGAGAAACAGAAATGTCTCTGTATTTTATGATTTCATTTATAGAGAGTAACAACCAGTGAAATAAATAGCTTTACTAAAGGAGGTAAATACTAATGGCCATTGGGTTTTCTTTTTTAATCATTTCATAATTTTACAACCATCTTCCGAAATTGAAAATAACAAACAAAAATATTTCTTCAATCATTTACAACTTTGATAAATAATCCAAAGAATGACATTAGTCAACAATGTCATTCTTTGATGTCAACATATACGTGAAAAATAAGCAAACGTTAGGAAAAAAGAGATATGTATACAACACCGTTTTCACTAAGATCCGTATTGTAACTATTATTTTCATGCGATGATCTACATGGATCGTTGGCGATAATAAAATGCAGCAACAACATCGCCTAAAGGCTTAGCCTAAAATATTTTCGGGGCTTAACTTAAGCGCGGAAAAAACTGTGTTACACAATTCCAATCATAATGAACAGTTCTAAGAATCGAAAAAAGTTTCATAAGTTTGAAGATTGTCAAAAATAAAATAAAAAATACTAAAATTAAAAAGCGTTTTCCTTGTTTTTCTGATTACACCAGAAAAATGGTGTGTTTGACAATGACATCTTTTTGCAATATCAACGAGGAAATGTGGCTCTACGCTCTCTCTAAATGAAACGCATTGTAGAGTTTACTGATCTTTATAATACATTACATAGAGATCAGTGGTAGCGAAATACCACTCCACAACAGACAACACATAACATGAGATAAGTGTGAATTCGGCTTTAGAGTACGTAAACCAGAGAAGATAAAAATCCGGAACCAAATAACAATTACCTAAATCAAACAAGTCTACTTCCAAATCAGCTGTTTAGCATAAAAAAATGTTTTGTAGGTTTGTAATGTAGGAACTTTGAAATGAAATAAATGAAACACAAACTGATTTCACATCTGCTGTAATAATAAAAATTTGCCAATCAATATTCAAGGCTTTATAATATCTAATTCAATATGTATGTTGAATCATAACTAAACCATTAGTACATATGTATGTACATAGGTATAACTTTTTTTTTCTGCTGCTGTTGCATTTACTACCTAAAAAAGTCACTCATTACAAACAAACTTTCTTGGTTTTTATATTAATAAGATGATAATCAACTGTTTCTTCTAAATAAGATATCACAAATTGCATAAAAACTTTAACATTTTAAAGAAATAGAATAACCAACACAAAAAGGAGAATTATTGTGAGCTGTCAAAGCGCCAGCAAAATAGAAAATAGATCTATTCGGGCGTTGGGTTCCAGCTTACGATATTTACGATCTAAAGCTGGGCAACGCCTGAGGTAACATTTAAGATTGCCACATAAGAGTCCATTGTTTCTATTCAATATGTCAAAGTCGGAGCGAGCGAACGCGTGATTGTGGTTTGGCTATAAAGTTAAAAGTGGGAAAACTCTTGCAGCTGCGGCTGCAGCTCCGTTTGCTGCTACGTTGTGTTGTCTTCACAACGTTGAAATTATGTATATTCATATTCAATATTTGTCCGGCTACAGCTCCAGTTGCAGCTTCGTATCCATTGTGTTCAGGCAGTGATTCGAATCATGTTGACGTCTTTCTTTTTTATCTTACTCCTATATATTTCTTGGTAAGAAAGAGAAAGTGATGCAGGAATTTTCCAAAAAATTAATTACTTCTGCCTCACTTGGCCAAATCTTTTTCTTTCCAAGAGATGTGAGTGAGATAAAAAACGAGAGACGTCAAAATGAGTCGCCTAACGTGAAGCTTGTGTCAACACCCTTTATTTTGTTGCTTTTTGTCATTGTTTTGTTCTTCGATGATATCTCATTGTCTAGCTTTGATTAGGAATTTGGTTTAGCAATTTAAGTTCACCGATTTCGGCGAGTTAATTGAGGTTCAACTTTGGTTTAAATTTTGATCCGTGGCTTAGCAATTTGAACTCACCGATTTACGTGGGTAAAATCTCCGAAATCAGGACGAGATTCAAGAAAATAACGACTCACAATGCGCAAGAAAACGAGACGAGAGCGTGACATGATTCATTGTTAATGTGGTTTTCCAAACAACCAAAAAAATTGATTTTTTTGGGGGTCAACTTGATCTTTTTCAGATTTTACGTTCCTAACAACCAAAAAAATTGATTTTTTTCGTGGTCTGTTTTTTTTCTCGATTGATCTTTCAAATCTCGATTTATTGGCAGATTTACACATCCTTTCACACACACTTGCACACAAACCAAATTGACATTTCTAAACGTCGTCCTCTCCTCGTCAGTTTAAATTCGTTTTCGCCTTTCGCTAGCATTATTTATTTTTGCAAAGGCATTTGTTTGATAAAATTAATACAACAGTTAAATTTTTGTCTTTATTGTCCTCATTACCGTCAACCATTGACTTCTTGAGTTCGGAGTTAACCAGAGATTAAATTGGACAAATGTTTCATATGGAATGAAAGGCATTGTGGAAACATGTTAGTTAGTCCATTATTTTTTGTGAAAATAAAATTATTTTTATTAAAATTCCAAAATAATCCTTTTGTAGTGAACTTGTTTCATATTCATTGTCGTTTTCCTCGTCATCGACCGACAGCTTCTCCTTTGATTTGGATTTTGGATGGACGGGATTCCTGTGGATATATGGATCCGACCGATGGCCAAATCACGTTATAGTGTAGTGGTAGTATACCAACAAAATAAAATTCCTGCTAGGGAACAAAAAATTCCCTAATTTGTATTCTATTTTTTGATTTCAATTTGATTGAATAAAATAATGTACAATATCACATTCATTTAAATGAAGAAAAGAATGAGTAAATCGTTTCTTTCTTATATTTTGTCATAATTTGCAAAATGGTATCAGCATATTAATAATTTCAAGATTAAAAGTCAGTCCACTTTTGAGTTATTTTCTTATGAAACAAATCAATAAAGACTCCCAAGCCGGCACTAATCCTTCGCGCGAATATGTGACGACTGAAGAATGTTCAAAGATTTGCATCGCGCCAGTGTGGGTACTCTCATTAGTCTCCATTTCAATAAATTAAGACAGGCGAAAGTATTCGCGTAGTTGAAATTAATTATAATTTAAACACAAAAATGTTCTTTCATAATTTGGAAAAAAAAAATATTTTGTAAGAATTTTCTCACGCATTTTTGTCACCAGTTTCATCAAGAAAATAAATTTGGCTATATTACATTTTTGTATTTAAGACAAAACTGTTCCCTAGGAAAAAAATACTTGTGGGAATTTTCCCTACATATACTATCACTATTTACGTCAGTAAACACAGCCAAATCGCCTACACCTTTACAAAAAAAGGATCAATCGCGATTCGTTCTAGTTACCACGATTGATCTGAAATCTGACCCCCAAATCTGAAATGGTTGACTGGAAAATCACATAAGTTATGATTAGACGGTCAATGTAAATGGTCAACGCATTGCTTTCTGACGTCACCAAAAAGCCATAAACACACTGCCAATAGACCGTCAACGTTGACCATGTCAACGCATAACACATTGACGATCACACGAATGACGCTAGTCCGTAAACGTCACATGGAAGACAACGTAGACTACGTTGACGTAGCAGAAACGTATGCCATGTGAACGTTGGGATTTAAGGTCAACGCTTTGCGCCAATGTGTCCAAACATTTGCTCAGAGTGATTAAACGTTCAACAAAAAAGTCAATGCGTTGGTAAAAACAATGTCAACGTCGGTGACAACGCAGCCGTCAACGCATGGACAGTATTCTGCGTTGACGATCACACGGCAAGACAACTTTGGGACGGAATTTGACGTCAGAGAGTCAACTCGTTGACCATTTTCGTTGACCGTCTAATCGAAGCTTTAGCATTTTTTAATTATAAAACCATCCCCCAATTCAATGGCACGAAACTTTTCACGACGAGATTTAACGAAATAACATTGAAGCTAACTGATTTACAATTACATAATCTGTTAATTAAACGTAACATGAAGACGTGAAATGCTTTACAATGTGTACCTATACTGTTTGAAAATAATTTAACAAGAACGACGAGATCTCGTAACACTGACGTCACATTTTTTTTATCGCATTCATTGTGTTAATTTATTTAATGATTCTTCCAAATGCATGGCAGTGCTGTTTATATTTGTCAGCGAACTTAGGATTCCTAGCATATGGCAATGCTGGCTTACGTTGGTAAACAAGATAGTTTTGTTTATTTTGCGTTTTTTTATTTAAGCCTAGTACGCTGCTGATGCGAAACGAAAAATCCCATACAAAAATGACACAACGAAATCATAAACATAAATTTCGTCCTCCTTTTCGTTTTGCAGTACGCTGTTCGATGAGCGAAATCGATAATTGTAGCAGATTATTTGGAGAGGTCTCCGCTCTTTTTCGCACTCAATTAATTGCCCGGGACATTAATTGTGTGCGGAAAAGTGACATTTGAGGTTGGTTCGTGTTTGTATTTGTTGTTTCTTTCGAAACAACATGGCTTTCTGTGATTTTTTTGCGCTTGTGTTTGTTTTTTTTTTTTGCTAATGGTGTCGCTTTCAACTGTCATTTTTTCGCTGAGGTTTTCGTAAGCGTTTCGCTGTCGTGTTGGAGACCACCGAAAAATTTCGTTTCGCATCAGCAGCGTACTAGGCTTTAAGGGTAAATTTATTTGTTTATTTTAAGTAGTTAAGCCTAGTACGCTGCTGATGCGAAACGAAATTTTTCGGTATTCTCCAACACGACAGCGAAATGCTTACGAAAACCACAGCGAAAAAATGACAACTGAAAGCGTCACCAATTGCAAACAAAAAAACTAACACAAACGCAAAAAAATCACAGAAAGCCATGCTGTAATGAAAGATACAACAAATACAAACACAAAAAATCCTCAAATGTCACTTTTCCGCACACAATCAATGGTCCGGGCAATTAATTGAGTGCGAAAAAAGAGCGGAGACCTCTCCAAATAATCTGCTACAATCATCAATTTCGCTCATCGAACAGCGTACTGCAAAACGAAAAGGAAGACGAAATTTTTCGTTTATGAATTCGTTGTGTCATTTTTGTATGGGATTTTTCGTTTCGCATCAGCAGCGTACTAGGCTTTAGTATATGGGTTTTATGACCTCTTTTTTGCTAATATGTTGTTGTTTTTTGGGCTTTAGGTCAATTTATATTTCAATTAAATGAAACACATAGTTTTGTTGTCTACAACGTTTCGTCCATGATTATGGACATCATCAGGTAGATAATGTAATATATTTCAAAACTATATAAAAAACAAACAAGAAAATAGATGCGGTGGCTGTTACTCAGGTCTCCAAATGAAAAACTTATGTGAAAAATACAATTAAAAGTGAAATTTCAGTGATACAAAATCTGTTAAACTAAATGACTTACATTGGTATTTTATCAAAATTGTGACAAAAAACGAATATACAAAATGACAAGATAAACATAACTATACATTTATATTGCACTTTAAACATTCATATTGCACTTTTAAGAAGAAAAATTATCTTACACACAGTACTTTACTTTTGACAAATTTCATTTTGAACTAAGACTGATAGGATAAGTAAACTAAAACAAAACATGATAACTTAATAATTATGATATGCGGTGTACGGGGGATCTGGAACGTTTTTTCTTCTTCTTTTTTCTCTTCTCTCTAGCAGTTGTTTATAATGGGGGCTCACATTATCAAGATCAGTTTTTCGGTTCATCGTGTTGTCCGTATTTATTATATGTAATGTTTCCATTGTCATCCTCTTGTTGTAGTGCATTTCTCGTTGCATTACTTTGGTGTTGTCATAGTCAGGCTGGTGGTTCTCTGTGATGCAATGGGTTGCCAACGCTGTTTTTTGTAATGCGTTAGATTTTAAATCTGTTTTATGTCCGGATAATCTATTTTTCAGTTTTTGTTTTGTGGTTCCTACGTAAACCTGATCGCATTTAGTGCCTTTTTCCCTTTGCATGTTATTTTGTAAATAAGATTGGAGTCTTCCATAGAATTTACTTTTGTTTTTAGTTTGCTGAATACCTGTCCTAAGTTATTTGTGGAACACATTGCTATGTCGAATTTGTCTCTGTCATAAAATGCAGCCGTTTTGAACCTTTCTGCAATGTTCTTAACGTAGATAAACGATTTGTATTTTAGAGGTGGAGTTTCGTCTTTTTCCGTCGTAATAAAAATAGTTTTATGTTTTCTAATTAATGTTTTTGTTAGATTTATTGGAAAGCTGTTGGTTTCGAGGATTTTTTTGATTTTATTTTTGTTTTTGGCATGAAATTCGGGGTCACTGATATTGAGAACTTTGTTAATTAGATTTTGTGCAGTGTTGAGGATAGTTTGCTTTGGGTGTTGTGAATTGAAGTTTATGATTCGTCCTGAAGATGTTGGTTTTTGGTACCAATCCAGTTTCAAACGTCCATTATCTCTAATAACCATGGTGTCCAAATATGATAATTTTTGTGTTTGCTCTGTTTCTACCGTAAATTGCAGTTTTTGGTGATAGCTGTTTAAGCCTTCCAAGGTTTTTTCTGTTTCCGAAGTTTTGACTATTGCGAATATATCGTCAACGTATTTTGTTAATATTTTTGGTTTAACCTTGAGCTTTTTTAAGGAAACCTCGAGTAAGTCCTCCAAAATTATATCTGATATAATTGGTGATGCTGGATTTCCCATTGGCATGCCATTTCGCTGTTGGTAAATTTTGTCCTCGTATATAAGGTAATTGTTGTCAATCACACAAAACCGTAACAATTCCATAAAGGATTGTCGTTTTATTTGTGTATGTTCCTTAATACTGTCCCATTTCAAAACTATGTGTTTCATTTAATTGAAATATAAATTGACCTAAAGCCCAAAAAACAACAACAGATTTGTGTTATTAATTACACAGGCCAACGAAAAAAGTGTTTGCAAAAACTTTTCAAACCATTTTACCTACATCATATATATTTTTGGGTTCTGAAACCGTATTTGGTATTAGTTTTCTTTTATCACCCACAATTTTCTCACAATATGACATTTATTGTTTAAAAAAAGGGAAATTCGAAATTCATTTTTAAAGCACTTCCAAAGATCCTCGACAAAGGCATTACAAACTTTGGGAGGAACCCAACATTTGTCTTGATTACCGATTTATACACCAAAATATGCAAAGTTTACTTTTTTTACAAGGTCAGTAATGTTCCTTTAGGTTTGTTTTTTAATTACAAAGTCACCACATATCTAACAAAAACCGTTGGGAGAGTTACAACTTCGATTAGCCATATAAAAGTTTAAATAAAAAAACACATAAGTTAAACACTGCAATGTGAAGTTATATTAACTGGAAGAAAATAAACAGCTGTGTAATTTATCAGAACAACCGACCTAATAACATTTGATTTTATTGCCAACCTTTAACACTAGTGATAAATTCACAATTTTATATTTTGTGAATTACTATGCAAAAAAAAATAAAGAATTAATAAAGACACAATAAATTTTCTTTTCCGGCATCAAAACTATGATGCATTTATTTTGAATTCTAATGATGGACTGACCCTTTTGTGAATCGATGAATCGGAAGGTTGGTTGTTTGGATGATTGGATGGATGGAATCATGGATTGCGTGGGTTTTTAGGTGTGCGATGCACTTTTGTGTGGCATAAATATCCATAGGATGAAGATATCAAATTATCTTCATGGGTGGTTGGTATAAACAGAACAATTGTGCGCGATGGCATAAATATGCTAAGGATAAAGATATTAAATATCTGCATGGGTGGTTTTTGGGTTATAGGTATGTAACACCTACCCCCTTGGGAAAAGGAAATTGGAAATGGAACAGTTACAATTTTCGTTCTTAAAATTAATGAAACTTACAGTGGTTTATATTTATATATATTTTTTTTTTTTTAATTAGTGTAGATAAACGCATGTATAGATATTTCATAATAAGGTTGGATACATTATAATATATAGGTGTATATATATATATATATATTTATTTTATATACATAGGTGCTTACGTATTCAAAATTACCTTTTTTTTCCTTTTTTTTTTTTATTAAATAGGTAGGTATACAATTATATTTTTTTTTTTTATTGTTTCAGTAGGTATAAATTTAACTCAAAATATTATTAACAAAGTGTATTTTATAAATCAAGTTTATATTCTTCTTCTAATACATTGGTTGGTGACTTTACTGATTTATTACTTTTATATATAATTACAGGTTTTATACATTCCTTTTTATTTACGAACCGAGAATTTAAAAAACATAGTTTTAGGCAAAAGTTTTTGGATCTTAAACATTTACAGAAATAAAATATTATGAAAAGAATAATAAGTGTTCCAACAGAATAAGTAACAATACTGAAATGGTAAGTTGGATTCGGTCTTAGGAATAATTCCGTTAATTTTCCTTTCATTACATCAATTCGATGTGCTGTGTTCGATAGTTCGTTCAAATTAACATGGGAAAACTTAATTGGGTCAATGACTTTAAATGCCAAAATATATTTCAAATTTTCGTCAGTACAACAGTCATTTTGACTTATGTCTTTTCCTAAGATTTTATTATCGTATTCTCCTGTTAATTCTAGGTCTGGTATAAGCATAGTATTAAGCATTTGTGCTCTACATTTTTTTATTTTTGAGAGTAAGTGTTCCTACTCCAATGACTGTAATGTCTTCTAATAAACCGCATGTAATAGAGACTATTGTGGGTTTAGTTAAAACGTATAACCAGGTATTGTGTTTTTCGAGCTTATGCCAAATATCTAAATTTTGATTTACAGCTTTCATTTCACATTGCGTGATTTTATTAAACAAGAATACATCTGTTTCACAGATTGAATTAATGTACGGATTCATTAATGTTATTTGTTTGCACAGTTTTTGTGATCCTAGTGTTACGCAATTTTTATCAATTTCATCGAAAATTGCATCTTTAGATTTAGTGTTCGAGATTAGTAAATACTTTCTTTTAGGGTTGACCATGACGGTTGTTAAGAGTTTAGTTTGAGGTATTGGTATCATATTAGATAACTCATACGATTCCTGATTTGTTATCGGTACTTTGATTATAAAAATGAGTTATTCGCTTTGTACATACGAAGTTATTTTTGAAATTTCTAGAAGAATGTTAATATTCTCTTCTTTAATATGGACCGGGTAAAACATTCCCAATGGTAAGTTTACTTCAGAGTCTTTTAATTTTGATAAAAATATATCTGCTGGAATCACAGATGGGTGGATTTTCCCTATTTTCGTGAACATGACAATGTTTATTAATAAGTTGATGTCTATTTCCGTGTCTATTACTATCATACCATTTCTAATGTGTTCTAAGTTTTGTTTTAAGTTAAGGGAATAGCTATTTATCTTTCTAAGGCCTTGGTTTATTTCGGTTTCAGCTCTTTTTAAATCTAGGATGGTTTTATTAAAATTATTAACTGTATTACTTAAAATGGTCGTTTGATCTTGTAAAATTGTTATGCTGTCTTTTTGTTTGTATTCTAATTCAGAAAAAGCTTCATATATGAAATCAGAATCTTTTTGATCCATTGTTCCAAATACAATTTTCATTCCGGAGCCTACTACATCTAATAAACCTCTTTTGGGTCTATTATATTCACCGATTAAGTGTACTAAATTAATATAAGTGGTTTCAATGATTTTAATTCTACTTTTTATGGTTTTAAGCGTTCTAGAACACTATAGTTTCGTGTTGTGAACACAGATTATAAAATTCGTCATTGTAATTTTTAATAAGATTTTGTCTATAAGAAATAAATGAAGTGTTTAAATATGTCACCAAATTCCATGTCTGGTCGTAAAGATGGACTTCGGCTATTTTTTCATAATATATCCCTGTCATATGTGACAGATCGTTGATGGCATAGTTCCTATTATTAGTGTCCTGACCTTCAGCCAATGCCCTGTAAATAAGGCTTTGTATTATTTATTTGATACGTAACTATTTTATTATTACGTTTAAATTTAACGTTGGTTGAATTTGCTTTTATAACAGTATAAGGTCCTTGATACAAAGGATCAAATTTATGTTTTTGTGGAATTTTGATAAATATCTTATCTCCTGGCTTATAATTTTTCTGGTTTAATGTTTTATCGTGTTGTATCTTTGATTTTTCTTTTGACTTAATAACATTTTCTCTAGCTATTTCTTGTGATTTGATAATTTTGTTTTTTATTTCATTACTATATTCATCATAACATAATTCGTTACTTGTGAGCACTGAATTGGGTAATTCAGGTTTGTAACCAAAGACTAACTCGTAAGGAGTATAGTTTGTACTTGAGTGAATATTTGTATTGTAAGAAAAACTGGCAAAATCAATAATCTTATCCCATTCACTAGAATCGGTAAAATTTCTTAGGTATTCAGTAAGTGTTGCATGGACTCTTTCCAATGCACCATTTGTTTGGGGGTAATAAGGACTTGTATTTAATTTTTTGATTTTAAGAATTTTACATAAATTTTGAATTACTGAACTCATAAAGTTTGCACCTTGATCAGTTAAAATTGATGAGGGAATTCCATATGTGGAAATGATATGGTGGAATAGAGCGTTTGCAATAGTTATTGCTTCTTGATTGGGTATTGCAATAAAACAAGTAAATTTAGTTAAATCGTCTTGAATTGAAAGGACATATTTATTTCCTGACAAAGTCTCTTTTAATGGGCCGAATATGTCTAAGGATATTCTTTCAAAAGATTTCTTGCTTGAAGTTGTTACTAACATTGGATTTTTTGTGGGTTTTCTATTTATTTTATTAGTCGGACATTTGATACAACTTTTTACATATTTTTCTATATCTTTATTCATATTTTTCCATCTAAATTTTGTTCGCAAAGATTTTATCATTCTTAAGATACCTGCATGACCACCTATCTTAGAATTATGTGCTTCCTTTAAAATTTGATCTATTTCTTGAGGTTTTGGAATTATGACTTCATTTTCTTGAACATATTTTACTTCAATGTTGCTTTGGGAAAATTTGGAAAAAGTTAAAACTAATAATTGCTTTTCGTGAACATCATACATTTTTGTGATATAAAGTTTTTTGTATTTGTGACATACATCATATAGTTGGTTGATAATCTCTGTTATTTTACCTAAATCGGCATCTTCCCATTCGTTTTCTTTAATTATCAAATTAATAGTTTTTTGATTAGATATTTGGAATTTAATTATTGAACCTAGTTCCATGGGTTCTTTGGATAATAATTCTTTTTCGTTTAAATTCATAAGTCTTTTGGAATATGTTGGACTCTCAAAGAAAATATCTGTAAAATTTAAGATTATGCCATCTGAAAATGTTTTATTTTGGATTAACTCGATTTGTAATCCTTTTTCACGGATGTTACTATTTGCATCAGTTGAGGTTGACGGTTGAGGTTGACGGCAAAATATCTCTTATTTCTTCTTCTTCTATTGGATTTACATTTTTAATTCTACTCAAACAATCGGCCTGAGTATTTGTTGAACCTTTTTTATACACGATTTCGTAGTCATATTCAGCGAGTTTTAATCGCCATCGTATGAGTCTACTTCCGGGATCCTTGACACTATATAACCAAGTTAATGGTTTGTGATCTGTTTGTATTATGAATTTTGTTCCATACAAATATGGACGGAAATGTTTTACGGCCCAAACAATAGCCAAACATTCTTTTTCAGTAGTGGAAAAGTTTCCTTCTGATTTGTTTAAAGTCCTTGATGCATATCCTATGGGAAGGAGTTTATCTCCATATTTTGAGATAAAATTGCTCCTAGAGCAAAGTTGGATGCATCAGTAGTTAAATAAAATATTTCCTTAAAATTTGGATACTGCCAAATTGGTTCGTTCATTAGAGCATTTCTTAATTTATCAAATGCATTTTGCTGTTCCTGTGACCAACAAAATATAGAATTTTTCCGCAATAATTTAGTAAGATTTTGAGCTATTTTTGAAAAGTTCGGAATAAATCTCCTGTAATAACCTACTAATCCCAATAATTGTTTTATCTCCTTTGGAGTACTTGGTGCTTTGTAATCTTTGATCACTTGGATTTTATTTTCATTTGGTTTCAAACCTTCTTGCGAAATTATATGTCCTAAATAACAGACTTCTTGCCTTAAAAATTCACACTTATCTGGTTGCAGTTTTAAACTTGCCATTCTTAATTGGTTAAACACGCTAGATAATTTATCTGTATGATCTTCCAATGAGGAAGCATAGACGACAATATCGTCTAAATAAACGAAACATTTAATACCATGTATTCCTGCTAAAACTACATTCATCAGTCTTTGAAAACAGGCAGGAGCATTTTTCAGTCCAAAGGGCATTCTTGAAAATTCATAGTGACCCGTTGGAGTAGAAAAAGCTGTTTTTTCCCTGTCATCGTTCTGCAAAGATATCTGGTGAAATCCTGAAGCTAAGTCAAGGGTAGTGAAATATTTGGAATGACCTAATTGGTCAAGGATATCACTTATATTAGGTAGTGGAAAATTATCGGTTACTGTAATTTCATTTAATTTTCGGTAGTCAATGACTACTCTCCATTTAATTTTACCAGACGAATCCGTTTTCTTTGGTACCATCCATAATGGTGAAGACCATGGACTATTAGATGGCTTAATGATTTCTTGCTCTAACATTTTATTAATTTGAATATTTACTTCATTCTCATGAATTTTCGGGTACCTGTATGTTTTTGCACAAATTGGCGAAGCATCTTTCTGTAAGGGTATATGATGTTCGAACAAAGTAATGTGGGAAAGAAAATCTCCCTCCAAATAAAAAAGGTCAGAATATTTTGTACATAAATCAAGAACAGAACTCTTTTCTTCTGTATTCAAATGGTCTACTCTAACATTATTTTTTATTCTTTCCCATCTTTCATTTTCTGAATTTATAGAATTCACTACAATTTTTATTTGAGGCATAGGTTTAAGTGTTTGAGGTGCCAACTTTAGGCGTACAAATTCTTCATTGGTATTAATTATTGTAACATAAGCAATACCGTTAATATTATTAGCTATACAGTCACTTAAGTAACAGCCAGGCACTATTTCTTGCTTTTCAATATACCCTTCTATTAAATCATTTTTTACAGGTGTTTTTATAATAGATTCACTTCTTGCTGGTAGGTATGCTCTATATTCAGTATCAAAATAAAGACAACTTTTTACCTCGTCATTATAGATTTTTTCGTTCATATAATCAATAAGAAAATAATTATTTTTTAAAAAATCATTTCCCAGGATACCATCGAACTGAATGATGATATCAGGAAATACGTGGAAATTGTGGTTAAATTCATAGTTTGATCCAACTGAAGGATAAAACATAAAGTTAAGTGCCACTTTTCCCTGACTCTCAATATTATTCTCTTCAATACCATTAATTTTTATTTTTTTTGTTTCGTCCATGCAATTACCTAAATTATTTTTCAGAATAGAAATTTCTGAACCTGTATCTAATAAGAGAGATAGTATTTGATTGTTACTAATTTTTATTTTTATATATGGCCTTAAAGTGGATATATCTGGTTTTCCTCCAGATCTTTCATTTGGATTGATAAAATGGGATTTACCCGAAATGGATTTTTCTGTCTTGGCCCTGAATTTATTGGCTGCTCCCCGTTTTTTGGAGCTGGATAGTTATTTTTATTTTTCAAAAAACACCTTTCGATGGTGTGTCCTTTTTTATTACAAAAGCTACAACAATTTAAATTTTGTTTATTGTCTTTGTAGTAACATTTATCACTTGAGTGCCCCTGTTTTTTGCAATAATTGCAATAAGGTTGCGTTTTATGTGTCGTTGGTTGGACATTATAATTATTAGGTTTATAGTTATTTGAATATCTTCTTAGGTTGAGGGCTATTTCCTCATCATGTGCAAGACGACTTGCTTCAGTTTGGGTTCTTGGATTTCGTATCCTCAATAACTGTCCGTACTCTACTGAACAATTGTTGATAAAAGCCGTAAGGCCCATTCTTTTTATCAAGTCACTTTGAGATTGGTCGATTTTACATTCGTTTTCGAAAGCAAGCGTTGTAAGTAACTTTTGTATTTTTTCCTCTATTCCTTGAGTGAAAGTAGATATGTTTTCGTTTCTGAATTGCCTACAATTTTGCAATTCAATTTGGATTTGGGCAAAAGATTTTCTTTCACCGAATGTTTCAATTAATTTTTTCTTTAAACTATCCCAATTGGAATAGTTGACCGTTAAGGTCACATTTTTAGCGGGACCTTTTAGACCGGCCTTTATAAATGGCATAAGTATCGGTACTTGCTCAGGCTTGGCAAGTCCAATCGCCTCATTGACACCGTCAATAAATCCGCTTAGTTTATTAAACGAGCCATCGAACTCAGGTATTAATTTAATCAATAGATTAATATCTAAAGATATACTTGTATCTTCGTTAGGCATTTTATATTTCACAAAAAATAATATTTTTAAATTGAATACTGAATAATAATACTTAATGCTTATGATACCAAAAATATATTAATATTTAATAATGTAATAAAAATTTCTTACAACAATAAGATTATCAGCATCATGGATGGTGTATCCCGGCTGGTTGGATGAAATGATTATAGTTGCTGGAGTGGCTGTTGTTTTTAGTTTATCACACGTATTAATTCCTTGTGTTGAATGTATGTATAATTGAAAGTTTATTTGAATATTAAATTAGAGTTTCTTTTATTTGCACTTATTTGTGTGTGTGTTTTTATTTGCACTTGAGGAGAGTAATTATAATTACACACTAAGTTGTAGGTACTTATATTTTCAATTGGAATTTTCGTTTTATGTTTTAGATTGTTATGCTTGGGTTTTTTTTTTTTGTTTTATTTCATAGCGCACAGTGAAACCAGGTAATGAACACAATTTTTTTTTTTTTTTTTTTTTTTGCGGCCCAGAATCACAGTTCTTATTCAAAAATAAAATACCTAACTTTGAAAACAATGTATCACAAATTGATTTTTCTCAATTAAAAGCCTTTTGACACCAATTGATAAATTCACAATTTTATATTTTGTGAATTACTATGCAAAAAAAAAATAAAGAATTAATAAAGACACAATAAATTTTCTTTTCCGGCATCAAAACTATGATGCATTTATTTTGAATTCTAATGATGGACTGACCCTTTTGTGAATCGATGAATCGGAAGGTTAGTTGTTTGGATGATTGGATGGATGGAATCATGGATTGCATGGGTTTTTATGTGTGCGATGCACTTTTGTGTGGCATAAATATCCATAGGATGAAGATATCAAATTATCTTCATGGGTGGTTGGTATAAACAGAACAATTGTGCGCGATGGCATAAAAATGCTAAGGATAAAGATATTAAATATCTGCATTGGTGGTTTTTGGGTTATAGGTATGTAACACTAGAATATATTGGCAACTTAATGATATTTAAATGATTAAAAATATTTTGCATACTTTGAACAGTAAAATTTATTTTTATTAAATATTGAAATGTGAGAAATTGGTGGGTGATACGACTTTTTTATAATTATTTTTGGAATCAGCACACCGTATAACATAAGGTCAAGTGAAAATTATTGTAAAAGTTTTCTCATCGTTGGCCTGTGTTATTAAGTATTTAATAATTTAAATAAAAAAAATGCTTTTTTGTGTTGTTTTTAACAATGAAAATGGTTTTAAGTTCGGGTCGTTGTTCTTCGTTGGTTTTAATTAAAAAAAACTATTTTCATGGAATTGCTATAAAAACATTCCTTTTCGTTATAAAAAGATTTTTATTTTAAATATTTATGGGTGGGTAAAACCAAAAGAAAGAAAAGAAGTTTTACTTCAAAAACCGAAAAGCGAAATGAAATCCCACCACCACATTGCGTTCATTAACATACTAAACCTCGACTTGAATCATAGGTAGACAATCTTCTCATACTCTTCTCATACTTTTTATAAGGGTAATGGGCCGGCCGTATTCATAAGCCGTATTTTTTTATTATCATGAAAATTAAAAAATACGGATCATAGTGACAGTTGTGGTAGGTATCTCTTTTTTCCTTGTGTTTATTTATTTTTCATTTATTCGTTGTCTTTTTTCTTTACTACAGTTCACAATTCCTAACCATTTGCAAAGCAAAAACTAAACTTTTGGTTCATGAAACGTGATCCCGATAGAGAGCTAGAGTGTTCTTGCTGTAATGCATGTATTTTGATGATATAAAGGGTGTTTTTCAATCTGGCAATACTTTTTTCGAAGTTGGTCTTTTTGACAGCTGTCACTTGATTTATGCTCAGTTTGGTTTGCCATTTCATAATTAATAGACTTACTCCTGAGCAACGTTTGCAAATCCTGCAAATTCATTACCAAAATAATGGATCGGTTCGCTGCGTCCAATATTCGGTGGACATAATCGATTGGTTTCGCACTACGTTTACTCTAGCAGATAATGCCCTTCCTCACAGACGCCGTACAGTGCGGACCCAAGACGCTGTTGCTGCTGTGGAGCAGAGTATCGAAGAAGACCCGAATGAGTCCATCCGCCATCGTGCGCAACAATTGGAGCTGTCGCAAATTGGGCCTCTCGGCTGGAATTTATTCGAGCGAGCCACTTGCCCAAAATCATTTTTAAAACATAATGGCAAACCCTTATCATTATAATGAAGCTAAATTCTTGGCCTTTACATTAAATTATATGCGTTTTATTTCTTCTTGAAAACCACACGTCCAAAAATAAAATTGAATTTATGTATATATATCACATTTTGTTCATATTCTTTTATATTTTTTTTTCATATTCAATCCAAAAATCTTATACATAAATATATTTCTTTGATTAATGTAGCTTTATATTCTGACAAACACACATATTAGATAGAAATGTAGAAAAATCGGGTTTAGGGTATTACTCATGGAACAACCAATCCTGTACTTTTCTGATATTTTCTGTGCCAAACAGATTCTTTAAAATCACCCGTTTAAAAGATGCAATTTTCCATTGACGGTTTTAACATAGAATAAGATATTATACGAATTTAACCAATTTATAATTTAATTTATACAAACGCCATTTACTTTATAAGAAAATTTTTTCTCGGTGAATGTTTAAAATCTTGTTTTTTTACTGTTATTTTCACAGGGGAGAACTATAGCCGACCTCAAAGTGAAATCAAGGCTTCAACACCTGTTGAAAAACCTCCACCAGCTCCGCAGTCTGCCCCGCCAGAATTAACAGAGCAAGCCAGATTGGATAGTACGTACAATTTTTCAACAATATGAATAATTAATATACATATATGCAATATGCATAACTATACTTACACAAATGTAAATACATATAATCCTACTTAAAATTGTTTCAGATTGGAAAGGAACCGATTTTAGTAATCCAAAATCGTCGGGTAGCCCAACTGGAGAACCTAAAACGAACAATTTAACTGGTGGCAGTACTGGAGGAAACCTTCGCTTTGATAAACCAGTGCCAGGATCAACACTTCGTTGCTTAGATGATCCAACATTTGAATCAGATACATCAGCTTTAACAGTTCGCAGCAATGCAACAGATGTTTTGGAAAAAGCTCGTGACCGATTTGATCGCTTCTGGGGTGGTGGCAAGGAAGACAACGTCTAATGCTGTTTTTATACATACAATTTAATTAAAAATGATCTACGAGTAAACTGATTTTACTCTTAATACAGGGTAGTCTAAACCAAAACTAATAACATGATATTAAATAAAAAACAAAGAGAACTTAATCAAAAAACAAAAAGAAGTAATAATTCTCTGAATTTCACTAAGAAATGCAACATTTATAAATGAACATGAAAGACTTAAATTGTTTTCATAATAGACAAAACATTTTCAAAAGGAGCAGCTAACAATATTACCATACATTTATGTAAATCCCTTATTATTATTACCAATATATAAAAAAAACATTCTTTAGTTCAGTTTCATTAGAAACAAAAATTAAGTGCCCAGATTATAGAATTCAAAGAAAATCGTTTTTAATTCGATATCTTACTGTCAACTCGCTTCGACTTCACATTATCAATGTATGACATAAAGTCAAATCTGCTATTAAATACGGCCTACTTCGAGTTCCGAGGAGTACTTACTTTTATAACTTGGCTATCTTAAATCACGTTATCATTAAATAAAATAATCATATAAAACAACCCGTCCAAAAACTATAAAGAACAAAAGCAGTCAAAATTAAAAGATAACGAAATAATATTATAAAAAACATTTTTAAATTTGTAGAAATTGCAACAATGTTTGCTTCAGCTGAAATGGAAACTATAATGAAAACTATTATTTGAATGGGATTGACGAATTTCAAAATGATTAAGGTGTGTCTTTTGGCTTTAATAATATTCTGTAGAAAACTAAATTTCGAAAACTTACATAATGTACTGAATGGTTAATAACGCATATACACAATGTGTATGCTCTGAACTTTACTACGTCACAATTGATTTTTTTTAGAAAACTCATATAGTAAAATCTTTTTTTTGAAACACTGGGTCAAAGAAAATTAAAGATTTGACAGTTTTTGTGTGTCCAACACAAATTTCTTGTTCCCAAAAACTCATACCATCAAAATGTATGATCGAGCAAGCAAACTTATTACATATTAATGTTATAATCTTTAATTACAAACAAAATAATATCAATTTTGAGTAATAAGTGTAAGCACGCATTAAAACGAGTAATATTGACGGAAATTGAAAGGAAACCGAAAACCTATGATGCATGAAACATTACTGCTAAGAGCCTAGTTTATAGTTCTTAAAAAAAAATATTTTCTAATTTTTACAAATTAAAATAAGAGATTCAATTTTTTTTGCGAAGCTTAAAGTATTGGATAGGTACTTAAAAAGTAATCCATTACTGTTCAAACTGGAAACATGATCCGTGGTAAGCTGTATCACCTTTTATGCATAACTTAGGACACTTAATAACTTAATAATTTACATTTTTTACTCAAAGGGAATTGTGGCCCCAGGTTAAAAATTCCTTGCGAAATTAAGATAATTTAAAATATGAAGTGAAAGTCGTGTTTTGTGCCTAGAAACCTTGTAGATTTCATTAATCTGTTGAATAATCTCTCTAACGGATATTTTGTTGATATAGCTATTAATTGAGAATGAAATCAGTTGCATTTCTAACAATAACCAATTACAACATTTAAGAGGGGTAAAAATTCAGTTTTTCAAGATTTTGTAATAATCTGGTTGAAGGTCAAAACGGTATGAATGGTTTGATTTTATTTCTCTACGACCTTTTTTTTGATACACATATTGTCACAGTGGAGTCCTTGTATAGTTCGCTATATGTAATACTTCATTTATGATAAAAGAAGCTGTGAAGTTGAAAACTTTCAAATTCCATTCCAAATCAAAAATTGTTCATGACTAGCTAGAAAGTTGAAGTGGGAATTGCCTCAATTATTATACGCATACACAATTTCTTACATTTGGATGGTGAAACGTACGAAGCTTTTGCATCTTCATATGGATATCTCTGATACCTACATCGATTAGCACTTTGCAGTCACATGTCAGCTTACATACGTTAACCTCCGACATCAACCTTATACACTGCATATGTTAGTGATTTCAATGTTATTTTAGGCCGGAATATTACTTTTGCAAGTAGGTAAGTTCTATTTCCGTTCGAAAGAAGGCTATCTGTTTTGTATCAGTTCACTGATCTGCACTAAAGTCAAGATATTGGCAAAAAGTTATAGATAGTCAAGTCAAGCAGACATTAAATAAACAATGTGATACTAGGTTAATTGACCTTTTCTTAAATTTTTGTAAATTTTATTTATTGACATTATTTATAAACGTTAACTTAAAATAATTGCATTTATGTGTTAAATTAAAAACTGAATGAAAAAGAATATTAACTTTTAAAATCCATCAAATAAGTTTATTTATTTATAAAATTAATTCTTTCGACAATTCTAGACAAACTTAAATTACCTATAGATATTTGTTTAAAAAAATTAAGTTGAACATTTATTTTCTCCAAAACGGTTTGACATAAAAGATTATTCTTAGTAACAACTTACGAGTGAAACAATATTAGGTATCTATTTAAAAAAAAGTGCTTTTTTCTCTGTTTTCTTTTTATGTATGATAAAGAGTGCTGAAAATGTCCTATGCAACACGAATGTTGTCTTTTTTTGTATCAGATTAGAGACTTTGATACACCAAACTGAAATGCACGGGTCATTAAATATATTTCAATTTTAATAAAAGTAGTAGGTACTTATAAGCTTTTTAGAGGCAAAGAACTTTAAATTGAAGTATTAAACAGACAAAATGTGCATAGTATTAATTTAATTGGCCTTATGGCATTATTATTTGACTATAATATCGGGCATTTGGCCGCGCGCCGGTCGTGGCTGGCGCGTACATAGCGTAATCTGGAGGGCCAATTTTCGCAGTAAATGAGGCTATATTTCGGCAATAATTCATCCAATTCTGGCTTCCAAGTGTTCAATTGTTTCTGGTTTATTCCCAGAAAATAATCTACTGGCCAGCTTACAGTTCTATTTTGTGAAATTAATCGTTAGCCAAACTTAGCTTACCGTAAAATATTGTTTATCAATGAACAACATTTTTAAATAAAATGCCCCATGAGTTTCTCGAATTTAACCATGTTTTTCAAAATAAATTTGAAAACGTTTCTCCATTCTCAGGTGTGAGTCTATTCCTAAAGCATTTCTAAACCGAACTTACCTAAAAACAATCGAGAACTGTCAAATCGATTTTCAAAGAAAACAGTGTTTTCCGTCTCTGAAAAAACACCCATTACTTACTGTTAGTGTTAGGCGCCAGTTATAGCTTTCATTGAAACTCATAATTGAAAATTTTAATGTTTGGTTTTGAGGTACCATAGTGCATATTTTGATGCCAATATGAAGGCGGTGACTTAATTATTAATTTCTGTCAAAACAAATTTTCGCTTTGGCCCAGCAGTCCACATAAAATGACTATTAATATTTCAATGATGTAACTAGCTTACCAATGATCATTGAAAAATTAGACTTCATTTTATGGCGATGCTTGGGCCCGAATCAATTTTTTTTTTTTACAAAAATTATAAATTATGCCAGTAGCCTTATTTTTGCATCAAAATAATTTCTGAATTCACTTCCTAAGCTTCTCAAAATGAGTCATTAAAATTTTCAATAATGGTTTTCAATGAAAGCTATAACTGGCACCTTAATGTCCGGTTGAACTTTGGTCAGGGTCTGGCCCTGGGCCTATTATTTTTTTGTTAAATATTGATTCTTTGTTGCTGTTTTTTCCCAAAAGAATGCATTATGCATAGGTACATAAGTATGCATTTTTCAAGTTTAAACTATTAAATTTTTTTTTTCAAGATTTTTTTATATTTTGTTAAGGCAGGGAAATAATATCGACTTATACTTCGCAAAAATAGTTATAATTCCTACTTCTATTCTAGTGGCGTAGTGTGGGTTAGGGCGCCCGAGGCAGACCCAATTATTGCCACCCCTTGTATGTTTTTTTCATTCACTCAACAAAAAAAAAAAAAAAGCATGAGATTATTTTGTTATAGTGCGGTTCAGATGAAAAAAAACCTTTGTTAAGGGTTTCAACCATTTATACACATAATATGCATGTATATAAACTTGGCAAAATTTCTCTTCAAAATTTTGTCAACTCTTGTTCCTACTACGAAGCAAAAAGGGCAAATTTAAAATTTTCCCATATTGGAAACTTTTCGATTTCCCAATCTCCTAGCGGAAACAACGTTAATTCGCAATAAACTTTGATTATCTAAATTAAAATTAAAAATTCTTTAATCATCTTGTATTTTTGAAAACATGGAACCATATGGCCTTTTCGTACTGATGGTTTCTGTATCAGAATATATGTATGTGCATGCATTCAATTTTAAATTAGTTATATTTAATTAATTTTCAAAGTAATTACATTAAATTAGTTTTGTTTATTATTGAAATTAAATTCATTTATAAGTTAATAAATAGTTACATAAATAACATTTGTTTAAGAAAATGATTTTTAAATGAAAGGATGAAAGTATTTAATTTAGTTTTACGTTAAAAAGGGTACATAATGCAGGTACATACTATATAATAGATTTTTGTTTAATTTATTTTTACAAGAAAACTTCTTTAAAATTTATTGGTCCTATTTTTCATCAACACAAAATCTCTTATTCTTTGTTCAGTATCGATGGTCTCTGTAATTTCCTGCTCTATAATTTTTCCAATTTCAAAAAACGTTACAGTTTTTCGAAATCAAAAGTTGAAACTGAGAAATTATTTTGATATCTTTGACATAAATATCCTAGGGTCATTTTCAAAAGTAAAATTCAGCCACCTTTTGAATTTGAACTTGTAAATTGAAAGTTGAAGTAGTCAACAAAACCAATTTTCAACTTGCCGATCAAATCTGGAGTTGAAACCAGTTGGCCAACTTTGGATTTTCCGGCAAGTTGAACAAAAGTGAACAAAATCGCCCTTAGAGTGCTCATTGCGGACGTTTAATAAGTTTCAATTTTGAGAAACTCCTCTCACGTCACGGCATTACTTATTGCAATTGTAAGGAAAAGAAAGCATTATTGTTCAGGCAGACTAACTTCTAGTCTAAGCTGTAAAATAAATTTTAATAGTTCGAGTGGGCTTTTATTGGCTAGTTCATTTGTTTTGCCTGTAGAATATACAATTGCTCTTTACCACACGCGTTCGATTCCAAATTCTTTTCCTATGTAGAGAGAGTGTCGCTACTCATTATTAGATATATTTACATACTATGCACTTGTCTCATCTCATTGGGATTTGTTTTCACAACTACAAAACAATGTTCCTCTAACAAAAGTGAGAGTCGAGAGTTAGGTACTTTAGTGAGTGAGAACATCTTCTTTGGGCGTTTTTCTTTTTTAGTTCAGAGTAGAGCTCTGAACAGAGTCTGAACACTCTGAACATACTCTGAGCGTGCTCTGAACTAAGCACTTCTTCTTTCTTTTTCCACTTGTCAAATTTGTGTTCAGCTATTCAACTCCGTCTGCTCTATCAATTTATTCTGAGCTCATAGAGCGCAATCTGAACATGCTCTGAACATGCTCAGACCGAAGAAAGAAACACAAAATTGGAGCTCTGAATGCTCTGAGCTAAAAAAGAAACACGATTTTTTTTTGACAGTTCAGGCTCTGCTCTGAACTAAAAAAGAAAAACGCCCTTTGAAATATGTTTTGTTTTCAATGTCAACCATTGAAAAAAAAAAACTGCCTGCCTGCAAATGTAGTTGGAAGTTAGAATTCTTTTTTCAATGCCTTTTCGTGACATTAGGTTTAGAGAGCTTGAAGGTTTATCTTGTATGTATGTAGTTGCATGCTAGGGAGCAGCTTTCATGTGATTTTGTTGTTCAGCAACACAGTGTCCGATTATTTATTTTCAAGCAGTGTTAATGCTGGTAAACTTTTAAAAATAAATTCGTTGGGCTGGAAAAAGAATCCTTCTTGTAAATTTTATATATATTATTTTTTAATTTTGAAAACTACCGCTCCAAATCCCGCCCCAACCAGAGTGCCGCCCGGAGCCTGTGTCACCCCCCCCCTCGTTTCTCGGCTGTTCTATTCTGAATTCTGTATGATCAAAACTTAAATAATTACGTGAATTTACTCATTATATACGAAATAGAGCGTTGCTTCTAGAATATATATCTAAAGCTTCATTTGTAGAAAGTTTCATTTGGCCACTATCTTTCCATGGTTTTCTAAATAATATCCCAAAATTGATAAACTTTGCCGTCAAATGCACCACTATTAAGATCTTTCAGTTTAGTCTTAATTTACCGTTCTATGAATTTTAAAAACTCGTACACAAGAAGAACGGAAGAATAATATTGAAAACAAAGAGTTTGATATTTGCATTATATTGAATATAATATACCTAATTATATCCCCCAGCACTCAGTTTTTCTTCCTTCCCTTGATTGTAACAAAAAATTAAAGGAATTAATTATTAAAAATTAACCTTATGTAATTGTTGAAAATATTGTGAACCATTTGTGTGAGTTCAAGAATCACCCCAATATTTTGGAGCTACACCACATAACCAAGTTTTGTCACAAGTCTTCCCTGTGATTAAGTAGGTAAATAAATAACAAGAAAGTTGTCACCTTTGCATTAACTAAAATCATAAATCAGAAAATTTCCCCAATTTTAAATTTCAGCATAGTTTTCTTTGATAATCCCTTTGCTATTAAGAATTTGGTTTTATAGTAAATAGTTATGTATGTAATAAGTGTTATTATTGTGTCTTTATTAGATTTTAAATTGGAAAAAAAGATTATACATACAAAAAAATGTATGAATATTTTATTATTAAATGTGTCCATATATTTGTTGAAAATAATATTTAAAAATTCATTATTATTATTATTATTATTATTATTATTATTATTACTATCCTTACTGTTAAAAATTAATGCAGTTATTAAAATAAAATAAAAATGGCCCACTTGCCTAATTCTACTTCATTACACTTTGTATATTAGTCAAATAAAAACAATTCCAACAAACACAAGCACATTAATATTAAAACAATTTATATCTGCATAGAAAGAAAAATATATGAAATCGAAACCTAGAAAATGAACAAACAAGAAACACAAACGAAATATAAAATTAAATAAAATATTTAATAAATATAAAATTGAAATATAACCGTTTTCAGAAAATGAAATTGAAAATAATCTTTTTCGTAGCATGTATTAATGATGAATGTAAGTTATAGCTTAATTAAAGAGGATAAACCTACATTTAAGAAAATCTATTAACAAAACATTTGAGTTTTCAAAAAAAAATACGAAAAAAATAAAAAAATTATAATTTCAGTGACAATTATAAATTTCCAAAAACAATAAATTGTTCGAAAAGAAATACTTAAAAGTATTGCTACACAATTTAAACACCCAACTCAAAAAACAAAATTAAAATGCTCACGTTTTCAGTATATACAAAATTATAAATAAACGCATATTAAATAAATTTTCGTTGATTTTATTTTAATACTGACTGGAGACATGCCAATTTATAACATTTATAACAGTGTTTCGCCATTAAAAGTGAACGTGCGTTGATCACTGATCTCTATAATACACTGGATAACGTATTCATCCAAACAAAATTACTCCAATTGAAGATTGTTAAACGGTGCGCTTGGCACCAGGTTTGTATAACAGTATATCTTTTTTTTGTCAAAGTGGTTGAACACAATACACGCGAGTCATGGCGCGCGTCCTTATCTTACAATATATAATTAAAATATATAAGATCTCGTTATAGAACGGTGTTCACATTAGACTGTCTCCTTCGATTTTTTTTGGCGTCTCTGTACTTTATCTCACTCACGCTTCATGGTGAGTTAATGATGGAGAAGAAAGTAAGGATTTTTTTATTTTTTGCTTAAGATTTATCATTTTTTTACGTTTTCTTTTGTGATATCTGTTCTTGTTGTTAAGTATACTCTATACTGTTACTGTTCACATAAAACACTATACTTTAACACTTTAGTAAATATTTATATATTTCAGTTCCCTTTGAATAAAACTTTATCTGTACAATAATTTTCCAACTAATAGGACGTGTTTTATTTTCAATAGGTTATGGGCCCAGATAACGCCCAAGCAAATTAAAATACAAGTCCTAGTTTTATTTTTTCATTGTTAAGCTCCTTTGAAGATTCGGTTAAGCATTTGTTGCGTTATTATTTAAAAAAAAAAAAATAATTAAAATCGAAATGGCAGGCTCTATGAAAATGGAATTTGGAATGGATAAATTAAAAGGCAGTGAAAATTTTCATAATTGGTCATTTGCCATCGAAAGTTTTTTAGAACTAAAGAAATTGAGTGGCTGTATCAAACCAAAACCCAGCGAACCAAATACAGCAGTGGAAGAAAATGAAGATAAGTTGAGTTCAGCAAAAGCATATTTGGCTCATAGTGTCGAATCAGATTTATTTGTTCACATCAGACCATGCAAAAGTGCCTTGGAAATTTGGTACAAATTAAACGCTATGTACGAAGATCGAGGTCTTATGAGGAAAATTGGCTTGTTGCGCACTTTAATCTCAATTCGTTTGGAATCATGTGATACCATGCAGGCGTACATCGATCAAATTGTAACCACTGCAAGTAAGTTAGTAAGTATAAATTTCAACATTGATGACGAATGGTTAGCAGCAATTTTATTGGCTGGATTGACGGATGAGTATAAGCCACTTATTTTGAGTTTCGAAGCAAGTACGGCCAAGCTAAGTGCCGATGAGATAAAAATGAAACTCTTAGATACTCAATTTGGATGTGAACCGAAAGGGGGAGCGTTCTATGGAAAAAAACCGGAAAAGACAGTTGCGAATTGGAAGCAAAATCGGCGTGGAATTAAATGCTATTCCTGTGGCGGTAGAAATCATATTAGTTCCGAATGTAAAAAAAAAGATAACGAAAAGGAACAGAAGAAAAGCAACAACAATTATGGTCGGGGAGCAAAAAGTGCTTTTACGGCTTTGATTTCTACAAAAATTCAGCCGAGTGAGTGGGTTATTGACAGTGGTGCTACAAATCACATGACTCCCAACAAAGAATTATTGTTTGAACAAAAAACATCAAATGTCCGAGAAATTTTAACTGCTGACAATACTAAGATGATGGTTAAAAGTGTTGGTAAATCTAATATCACTTTAAATGGCGAAGAAATTGAAATTTCGAATGTTTTACATGTGCCGGATGTTTCCGTCAATTTGTTATCGGTTTACAATGTGGTTCAAGCTGGCAATAAACTAATATTTGATAAAAATGGTTGTACGATTTATGACCAAAATGACAAAGAATTTGTTTGCTGTAAACCAGGGAATGGTGTCTATAAATTGATATCAGAAAATGGGTCATGTTTGTTGTCAAAGACTGAGGAGTCTAAAGTAGCTACATGGCATAGAAGGTTTGGTCATCTAAACTATGGAAGCTTGCGAAAAATGCGTGATGGTGCGGTCACTGGAATGAATTTCAAAAACGAAGACATTGGCTTGAAAAATTGTGTAGTTTGTGCTGAAGGAAAACAAACACGTGAACCGTTCAAATCAAGTGAAAGTCACAGCAATGAATTATTGGAGATTATTCATTCGGATTTAGTGGGACCTATGCAATCTAAGTCAATTGGAGGAGCTAGATATCTTTTAACATTTATTGATGATTTTTCGAAGAAAATTTTCGTCTATTTTTTAAAAGAAAAATCAGAAGTACTCAACTTATTCACAGATTTCAAAACATTCGTTGAGAATCAAACAGGAAAAAAAATAAAGATTTTCCGTACGTCAATTTGATAATTTCTGTCGAAAAAATGGTATACAGCATCAACTAACAACAACCTACACACCACAACAAAATGGCACAGCTGAACGAATGAACCGTACTATAATTGAACGTGCCAAGTGTATGTTATTTGATGCTAAATTTAATGATGATTTTTGGGCAGAAGCAATAAACATGGCATCATATTTAATAAATCGCTCAGTGTGTGCTTCTTTAAAAGACAAAACCCCAGAAGAAATTTGGACTGGTAAGAAAATTGATGTCTCACATTTACGAATATTCGGTTCTCCTATCATGGTGCATGTTCCTAAGGAACGTCGAAGGAAACTTGACAAAAAATCGAAACAAATGATTTTTGTCGGTTATGACAGTGATAAGAAAGGGTATCGTTGTATCGATTTATATACAAAAAAATTGGCTGTAAGTCGAGATGTAATTTTTCACGAGCCAATCGAATCATCACCATCGACTATAAACGTTATAATAAATAATGAAAAAGAAGAAGCAAGTCCAGAGCAAGTGAGGGAACTAACGCAACAAGTTACAAATAATAATAACCTCAATAAACCAGCAGAATGTTTACCGGCTGCTAATATAAAAACTGATGGCAATGAAAGTGCGACATCAGAGACATTTGATGATGCCTTAGATGATGACATATCGTATCAATCAAATGAAACCACGATTGTGAATACAAGATCAAAACCAAGAAAATCAGAAAGAACACCGAAACCTCGAAAATTTCAAGATTTTATAGCTTACTACACGCATAAAACCAATGAAGAGATTGATCTAATTACTGTCAAGGAAGCTATGCATCGATCCGATTATGAACATTGGGAGAAAGCTATGGAAAGTGAAATGAATTCATTGGATGAAAACAAAACGTGGTATTTAACGGATCTGCCGAAAAATTGTAAAACCTTAAAAAAAAAAATGGGTATTTACTACAAAGCGAAATATGGAAGGCAATATTATTCGGCACAAAGCACGTCTGGTAGCAAAAGGTTGTAATCAAGTGTATGGAATAAATTACAATGAGACGTTTTCGCCAGTGGTACGTCATCAGACAATTCGTTTTTTAATCGCACTAGCTGTCCAAAATGGAATGAGGATTGACCAAATGGACGCGGTGACTGCATTTTTGCAAAGTGAGTTGCATGAAGAAATATATATCGAACAACCAGAAGGATTTAAGGATGGATCTGAAAAAGTATGTAGGTTGAATCGTGCAATGTATGGTTTAAAACAGGCTGGTCGGCAGTGGAACTTGACATTAGAATCAGCACTGAAGTCGTTTGGTTTAAAAAAATCAAAATTGGATCCATGCGTTTATTTTAATCAAGATATATCTTTAATACAAGCAATCTATGTCGATGATATATTAATCTTCTGGAAAGATGCAACGATTTTAAAAAAGATTAAAGAATCATTGAGTAGTTCATTTAAAATGAAGGACATGGGGCCAGTAGGTAGCTGCATTGGAATCCGTATAATCCAAAACGACAAGGGTGTTGAACTTGACCAAATAAAATATATCAAAGAAATCTTGACTCGCTTCAATATGGAGGATTGTAAACCAGTTTCCACGCCAAGTGATAACAATCAGAAATTATCAATTAATTTGTTATCAGATGAAGATAAAGATGAAGATTTTTTGGCAAAAATACCATACCAGGCAGCTGTTGGTAGTCTATTATATTTGGCACAATGACAAGATATAGCGTTCGCAGTAAATGACGTAAGTCGATTCAACACAACATTCGGCCTGGCTCACTGGAAAGCTGCAAAACGCATCATGCGTTACTTAAAAGGGACCTTGAATCTCAAATTGAAATATTCTATAGACGATTTATCTAATTTGCATGGGTACAGTGATGCAGATTGGGCATCGGACATAGATAAGAGGCGCTCATGCACTGGTTATTTATTTAAAATGTCAAATGCTGCAATATCATGGGCAAGCAAAAGACAATCAACTATTGCTCTATCAAGCACCGAGGCAGAATATATGGCGATGTCATCGGCTGTACAAGAAGCGATTTGGTTGAAGCAATTATCAGATGAACTGAATGTTAAAAAATTTTCAACTATCAACCTAATTTGTGATAACCAAGGTGCAATCAAACTTGCAAAATCAGATGGATTCCGACCCAGGACTAAACACATTGATATTCGGTATCATTTCATCCGGCAACACATTGAAGATGGTACTGTAAAACTTGATTTTATATCAACTGACAATATGGTAGCTGATAGTCTATAGAAGGCAGTTTGTAAAGACAAAAACAAATATTGTTCCAATAATATGGGATTATGTTGAATTTTTTGCTTGTTACATAATTTTTGTATCTTATTTTCATTTTCTCATTTAATTTAATTTAAATTTAAAAAAATAATTTATTTAAAATATTCAACAAGTGAGGATGTTGTTAAGTATACTCTAAACTGTCAAAAATTGGGTTCAGCGTCTGGACGTCTGTAAGCGTGCCCGTGGTGGCTATGCAAAAGAAATCGAGTTTCATACATAATGGCATCAAACGTACTTTCACAGGAATAAAGAATTTCATTGATATCCAAAACCGTTTTTGTTTTATTAAAAAAAAACTTTTGTAGCGCTCTTATTGAAAAACCCGATATAATGTACAGTGATCCACAAAAGTCTGCGTACAGAAGAAGAATTCTTGTAAATAATATCGATATTCGCAAATAGAACATAATTAAATTAATAAAATTGATTTATATCGGTAAAAAGGCACATTTTAACAGCTTTTGCATGTTAAAAAGCAGTATGTCAGTGGCGTTCATTTCGTTCATGAACGCCTAACTTTATGATAATATTATTATCATTTCTGCATCAATTCAATACCTAACAACCCACAAAATATTTTTACTTTGCTCCTTATTTGATTAAGTTCCGCAATTTTTTTTTCTCATTTTCCAACATCCAAAAACTCGTGCAACCCCTTTGTGCACTCAATTCAAACCAAAACAAAAAAATACCTGCAGCAAAACTTCCCAAATAATTTAGAAAAGAAATATCCCATTACCCCTCATTATCATTTGACCATCAACTCGTTCAAATGATTTTGGAACGATATGTACCTACTCAAAGTATACACACGAAAAAAAAGTAAAACTTCGTTCAAATTATTTGTTAACGAAATCAAGCGATTGTGACTAACAATCTTTGAGTTTTTCTTAAGATCTTACACTCAAACTGTGTGCGGTTGTTCTTTGGTCGAAAAAAGAAAGCATTGGATGGGGGAATCCTGCATCGTATGAATATTTTGGTTCTATTATTTAAAAAAAAGTATAAATGCAATGAGAAAGTTTATTTTATTCAATGGCTTGAATTTTTTTTTTAATGTGTTTAAAGTATTCTAACAAAACCATTAAATGACGTAAAAAATCCTTTTCTGCACAAAAAAATATTGGTTTATGAAATCTGTTTGATTTAGTTTAAAAGTTATTTACATTATATGTATATTCATCAATTTTTGTATCTTTCAAATATTTATATATTTTTGCCTCAGCAATATTCTGTTTAAATTTCATCGAAATCACTCATAAAATGAAAAAGTGACATTTTTTGGAGGCACCCTGTGCTGAAAATATTTTTCGTTCATAATTCTGCCTCAGCTATAACCTGTGTCAATTTCATCGAAATCGCTCAAAGAATAAGAAAGTGAAATTTTTTGGAGACACCCTGTGCTGAAAATATTTTTTTGTTCATAAATCTGCCTCAGCTATAACACGTGTCAATTTCATCGAAATCGCTCAAAGAATAAGAAAGTGACATTTTTTGGGGGCACCCTGTGCTGAAAATATTTGTTTCGTTCATAATTCTGCCTCAGCTATAACCTGTGTCAATTTCATCGAAATCGCTCAAAGAATAAGAAAGTGACATTTTTTGGAGGCACCCTGTGCTGAAAATATTTTTTTTTGTTTATAATTCTGCCTCAGCTATATATATTCTGTGTCAATTTCATCGAAATCGCTCATAAAATAAGAAAGTGACATTTTTTGGAGGCACCCTGTGCTGAAAATATTGTTTTCGTTCATAATTCTGCCTCAGCTATAACCTGTGTCAATTTCATCGAAATAGCTCAAAGAATAAGAAAGTGACATTTTTTGGAGGCACCCTGTGCTGAAAATATTTTTTTTGTTTATAATTCTGCCTCAGCTATATTCTGTGTCAATTTCATCGAAATCGCTCATAAAATAAGAAAGTGACATTTTTTGGAGGCACCCTGTGCTGAAAATATTTTTCGTTCATAATTCTGCCTCAGCTATAACCTGTGTCAATTTCATCGAAATCGCTCAAAGAATAAGAAAGTGACATTTTTTGGAGGCACCCTGTGCTGAAAATATTTTTTTTGTTCATAATTCTGCCTCAGCAACCTGTGTCAATTTCATTGAAATCGCTCGAAGAACGACGAGGATACCATTTTTTTAAATCCAACGCCCTATTTTTATATTCGCAAATCCACACCCGTTCAGCCTTGCTATATTTCTCTTTTTAAAACCCATCGCCTAGCGCACACATACTACGGTCAACTGTTGCCAATTCAAAAGCCAAGCGATAATATAGCATCCGCCTTTTTCGTAGTTGTGTCGCGAGTAGTTTTGGTCGTTAGAAGTTCTGTACTGCACAGTTGTGTTCATTATTAGTTTTGTACTGCGCAGTTTTGTACTGGGAAGTTTAGTCTTTCGTAGTTTTGGTTTTCTCAGTTGTGTCAGTCTCCCTTTTTGGAGGCACCCTGTGCTGATAATATTTTTTTTTTCGTTTATAATTCTGCCTTAGCTATATTCTGTGTCAATTTCATCAAAATCGCTCAAAGAATACGAAAGTGACATTTTTGGAGGCACCCTGTGCTGAAAATATTTGTTTCGTTTATAATTCTGCCCCAGCTCTATTCTGTGTCAATTTCGTCGAAACCGCTCAAAGAATAAGAAAGTGACATTTTTCGGAGGCACCCTGTGCTGATAATGTTTTTTTCGTTTATAATTCTGCCTCAGCTCTATTCTATTTCAATTTCGTCGAAATCGCTCAAAGAATAAGAAAGTGACATTTTTTGGAGGCACCCTGTGCTGATATTTTTTTCGTTTATAATTCTGCCTCAGCTATATTCTGTGTCAATTTCATCAAAATCGCTCAAAGAATACGAAAGTGACAGTTTTTGGAGGCACCCTGTGCTGAAAATATTTGTTTCGTTTATAATTCTGCCTCAACTATATTCTGTGTCAATTTCATCGAAATCGCTCAAAGAACGACGAGGATACCATTTTTTTTAAATCCAACGCCCTATATTTTTATTTTCGCAACTCCACACCCGTTCAGCCTTGCTATATTCCTCTTTTGAAAACCCATCGCCTAGCGCACACATACTACGGTCAACTGTTGCCAATCTAAAAACCAAGCGATAATATAGCATCCTCCTTTTTCGTAGTTGTATCGCGAGTAGTTTTGGTCGTTAGAAGTTCTGTACTGCACAATTGTGTACATTATTAGTTTTGTACTGCGCAGTTTTGTACTGGGAAGTTTAGTCTTTCGTAGTTTTGGTTTTCTCAGTTGTGTCAGTCCCCCGATAATTTTGAATTCGGGACTTGAGATCTTGAGCATTTTTGTATTCATTGTTATGTCCTGCGAGCTAATTTTAATTCCTCATTTGTTGTCCTCATTTAATTACACACTTTATATTTTACTGAGAATTTTTTTTTTTTTGGCCTCAAAGATATTCCAAACTTGAAAATCACAATCACACATTAAACTTACAGTGATTCAGAAATCACAATCACAGTTATACCTGTGATTAGAAAATCACAGTTTAGCTCATCTCTACTAAACAAAGTTTTGTTTGTTGTCAAATAATGTCACGAATTGTTTTCGATACTCGATTTTCAAATTGCAACGACTGCTTCGATTCGTTAAATTTTTTGGATCCGTTCTGGATCCGATTTTGTTTCGGTTCTCGCTGAGTGGTGAATTTGTAAGCTCGCTCTCTCACAATACATACGCAAAATGAGTCCGTGGTGATTCTAATTTCCATACTAATTGGAGCCGCAATACTAAGTTTTGAGGACCTATATTTGGAACCGTTTGCGAAGTCATCCATACGTTGTTGAGTACGTGCGCGGATCCGAAACGGACTTGTTTGCTTGAAGGGTAAAACAAAACAAAAATCTTTTGCTAGTTGAAGGATTAATAAGAAACTTTTCACTTACAAAATATAAATCTTATTAGGAAATGCTTCCAATTACAAAAATTGGATTCCGTAGGATTTAAGTGTCAAAGATAAGGGACAGACAGAGAGAACTATTGAAAATAAAACACGTCCTATTAGTTGGAAAATTATTTTACAGATAAAGTTTTATTCAAAGGGAACTGAAATATATAAATATTAACTAAAGTGTTTTATGTGAACAGTAACAGTATAAAGTATAGTGTTTTATGTGAACAGTAACAGTATAGAGTATACTTAACAACACCCTCACTTGTTGAATATTTTAAATAAATTATTTTTTTAAATTTAAATTAAATTAGATGAGAAAATGAAAATGAAAATAAGATATAAAAATTATGTAACAAACAAAAAATTCAACATAATCCCATATTATTGGAACAATATTTGTTTTTGTCTTTAGAAACTGCCTTCGTTAGACTATCAGCTACCATATTGTCAGTTGATATAAAATCAAGTTTTACAGTACCATCTTCAATGTGTTGCCGGATGAAATGATACCGAATATCAATGTGTTTAGTCCTGGGTCGGAATCCATCTGATTTTGCAAGTTTGATTGCACCTTGGTTATCACAAATTAGGTTGATAGTTGAAAATTTTTTAACATTCAGTTCATCTGATAATTGCTTCAACCAAATCGCTTCTTGTACAGCCGATGACATCGCCATATATTCTGCCTCGGTGCTTGATAGAGCAATAGTTGATTGTCTTTTGCTTGCCCATGATATTGCAGCATTTGACATTTTAAATAAATAACCAGTGCATGAGCGCCTCTTATCTATGTCCGATGCCCAATCTGCATCACTGTACCCATGCAAATTAGATAAATCGTCTATAGAATATTTCAATTTGAGATTCAAGGTCCCTTTTAAGTAACGCATGATGCGTTTTACAGCTTTCCAGTGAGCCAGGCCGAATGTTGTGTTGAATCGACTTACGTCATTTACTGCGAAGGCTATATCTTGTCATTGTGCCAAATATAATAGACTACCAACAGCTGCCTGGTATGGTATTTTTGCCAAAAAATCTTCATCTTTATCTTCATCTGATAACAATCGTTCATCAATAGTCGCTGGTTTGTTGGCATAGACCATAGACTTGACGTAGCCCCACAGGCAATAGTCTAACTGCGTCAAATCGCACCACCAAGGAGGCCAAGCGACTGGAGCATTTCGTGAGATAACACGTTCTCCAAACTCGGTTTCCAATAAATTGATTGTGACATTCGCTGTGTGGCTTGTGGCACCGTCCTGTTGGAACCACATGTCCTCCAAGTCCATATCATCCAATTGGGGCCAAAAATATTCGGTTATCATTGAACGGTAAAGATTCCCATTCACAGTAACGTGCCGGTCTTGATCATCACGGAAGAAGTACGGCCCAATGACGCCGCCGGCCCATAAACCACACCAAACCGTAATTTTTTCGGGATGCAATGATGACTCATGGACTACGTGTGGATTGCTACCTGACCAATACCGCATTTTTTGTTTATTGACGAAGCCATTCAGCCAGAAATGAGCCTCATCGCTGAAGATGATTTTTCCATGAAAATCCGAATCATTTTCAAGTTGTTGCTCAGCCCAATTCACGAACATACGACGCTTCTGGTGGTCAAGTGGCTTCAGTTCTTGCGTCAATTCAATCTTATAAGGATGTAGGCCAAGATCCTTTCGCAAAATTCGCCACAACGACGTCACAGAGATGCCCAACGCTTGAGAACGACGTGTGAGAGACACATTTGGGATTTCTGCAACTGAAGCCTCAGAGGCAGCAATATTCTCGACTCTAGGGGCACTTCTTTGTCTCACTGGCACGGGAACATTTTGTATTGTGCCTGTGGATTCAAATTTTTACACTAGACGCTCAATGGTTGATCTGCTAGGACGATTATGACGACCATAAATTGGACGGAGCGCTCTTAACGTTGAGGCCACTGACTCCGAATTTCGGTAGTAAATTTTAATAATTTCGACTCGACTGAAGAGAAATGTCAAAAGAGCGACAAGAAATATGGCGTCGTTTCCTGTCCCTGTTGCTCTACTTTTGTAGCGTCCCTGTTGAAAAACCCTTTATTTCTAGAAAATTTGAAAAATAAAATTGCATGACAAGTAAGTCCAATTAAAAAAATTAGGTCCTGCTTGCATCCGTTTTACCTGCACATAGAACTTTAACAAGCCTTGTGTACACATATCACTTATTCGGAGGTCTATGACCTATTAAAAAAATGAAAATTTAAAATACTTTAGTGCATAAGTATTTGTTTTTAATTTTTTCAGAGCAAACAGCAAACTCCAATCAGAGTCACCGTATTGATTTGAATGCGAAAATTTAAATTATGTACTTACACACATATTGTTAAAAAGATTTGTTTATTGTTTATTTAGAAAAATTAAATAGGAGTGTACATATAATTTAAATTTTCTAATACATAGATACAGTGACTCTGATTAGCGGTTGCTATGATTTAGGTAATATAAATGTGAAATATTTGAAATGGAAACATTTGTTTTTTGTAGTAGGTTATAGAGTATAGACCTCCGAGCAAGTTAGAATCGACCCCTCCCCCCGCCCCCTCTCATAAAATTTTTTGGCTTGATTTTCGTTTATAATTCTGCCTCAGCTCTATTCTGTGTCAATTTCATCGAAATCGCTCAAAGAATAAGAAAATGACATTTATTGGGGGCACCCTGTGCTGAAAATATTTTTTTTGTTTATAATTCTGCCTCAGCTATATTCTGTGTGAATTTCATCGAAATCGCTCAAAGAATAAGGAAGTGACATTTTTTGGAGGCACCCTGTGCTGAAAATATTTTTGTTGTTCATAATTCTGCTCAGCTATAACCTGTGTCAATTTCATCGAAACCGCTCAAAGAATAAGAAAGTGACATTTTTTGGAGGCGTGCTGCAAATATTTTTTTTGTTCATAATTCTGCCTCAGCTATAACCTGTGTCAATTTCATTGAAATCGCTCAAAGAACGACGAGGATACCATTTTTTTAAATCCAACGCCCTATTTTTATATTCGCAACTCCACACCCGTTCAGCCTTGCTATATTTCTCTTTTTAAAACCCATCGCCTAGCGCACACATACTACGGTCAACTGTTGCCAATTCAAAACCCAAGCGATAATATAGCATCCGCCTTTTTCGTAGTTGTGTCGCGAGTAGTTTTGGTCGTTAGAAGTTCTGTACTGCACAGTTGTGTTCATTATTAGTTTTGTACTGCGCAGTTTTGTACTGGGAAGTTTAGTCTTTCGTAGTTTTGGGTTTCTCAGTTGTGTTATAGATTCAAAATTATCGAATAGCAAAATCTCGAATGTCTAAAATATCGAATGCCCAAAATTTCCAATACATACATACGGCAGATCGAAAAACGGAGTATGCCAATCGATTGAGGAGGTGGAAATTACCTTGTCTCGCCCAACTCTCTAGCTCCAGTGGAAACCCGAAAATTTGCAATGTCAAAATTTTAGATTCACTTTTCCTTGTGGAAATTCGAAAATTTGCACTGTCAAAATTTTATCACGGCGGATCGAAAAACGGAGTACGCCAATCGATTTAGGAGGTGGAAATTACCTTAGTGTCTCGCCCAACTCTCTAGCTCCAGTGGAAATCCGAAAATTTGCACTGTCAAAATTTTATTACGGCGGATCGAAAAACGGAGTACGCCAATCGATTTAGGAGGTGGAAATTACCTTAGCGTCTCGCCCAGCTCTCTAGCTCCAGTGGAAACCCGAAAATTTGCAATGTCAAAATTTTAGATTCACTTTTCCTTGTGGCAATTCGAAAATTTGCACTGTCAAAATTTTATCACGGCGGATCGAAAAACGGAGTACGCCAATCGATTTAGGAGGTGGAAATTACCTTAGTGTCTCGCCCAACTCTCTAGCTCCAGTGGAAATCCGAAAATTTGCACTGTCAAAATTTTACTACGGCGGATCGAAAAACGGAGTACGCCAATCGATTTAGGAGGTGGAAATTACCTAAATGTCTCGCCCAGCCATCTAGCTCCAGTGGAAACCCGAAAATTTGCAATGTCAAAATTTTAGATTCACTTTTCCTTGTCCTTGTGTACAAAATCACAACCAGGCTAGGACTTCAGTTCACAATTCAGTTCTACCTTCTAGGTCCTTAACTAAAAATAAATAGAATTAATCTGTTCTTCATATTTTCATCATGAGTCCTGAGATTTTGTTTTTCTGTATTGTGATTTCGTTCAGTTGCTAAAATAATAACTAAATCACGACTACAGTTCTCGTTCTGATTCATTTTACCCATTAGCTGTGTTTTATTATCTTCTATCGGGATCCGGATCTTGATCTGGATTAACTTTTAAAACGTGTTACAAAAACAATTTTGAAAATTTCCCAGTATTTTGTTTGTGTATTACGTGTTAAAAGTAAATCCAGATCCAGATTCGGATCCCGATACAAGATAATAAAACACGGCTATTGTTGACTTTTCTCTCGTCGGGATTTTGTTCCCAGTTCATAAAGTTCATTGTGCGATTGTCGTGATTTGTGAATCGTTTCTTTTTGTTGTGATTTTACTACAGTTGTGATTTTCAATCACATTTAGGGCACTCACAGGTTTATTAAAGAGTCGCTCACAGGTAGTGATTGTGATTTTTGACTCACAGGTCGAAAATCACAGGTCGTGATTTTTTGCTCAATCTCTATGTTTAGTTTGGATTGCAATTTAGTTTTAATTTGGAAAGTTTATTATTTTTACTGTATTAATTCATTAACAAACTTAATTCTAATAAAAATTAAAAAGAGGCTTTTTTTCTGCCTCGAAAAAGAAAATATTTGGAACAAATAAAATATATATATGTAGGACGTAGGTAAGTAAATTGTAATTCATGATGCTTCAGTTGCAGTTGTAGTGTTTTCTTGGACCCGTCGGATCCTATCCTTTGAATAATGGAACCATTTTTTTATGATGCAGGTAATGTCGCTTGCCCTTGAATTTGGGAATTTCTTTCTTGCACTTTCTGTAATTAAAAAAAGTGTTCAAAATAAGATAGAAGCTGTGTTTTATTATCTTATATCGTGATCCGGATCTGGATCTGGATTAACTTTTAGCACGTGTTACAAATACAATTTTAAGAATTTCCCAGTATTTTGTTTGTGTATTACGTGTTAAAAGTAAATCCAGATCCGCAGCTCTTCTACGCTTTTTATCAGTGTAGAAATAAGGTTTTGAGTTGAATTATTTGTAAGTGTCGTTGATGATGCGGGTGTTGTGTTTATTTGTTGTACTTGTTAGATATTGTTAGATATTGTGCTGTCTTGGGGCTATTGCTTTTTCTGCTGTATGTATCTGGCTATTGTTGCATATATTGGTTGATAAACCTGCAATTGATCCAAAGATATGTAATTTTTTTGTGTTGATTTCAAATGTCTTATAAGAGAATAAGGTTTTTAATTTGGAAGGGAATCTAGACATGCCAATTTATAACAACTATTATTATAAAAGTACTGTGTATGCAGCACCACAGGGTGGGCACACGCCCACTTTAAATGGCGAAAAACTGTTATAACTTATTAATTGCAACTTACCTGAAGCTTTTGAAGTGGGTTCTTGAACTATTTTTTTTATATGGTATATTACTTGCTTTGTATCCATAAAGCTTTTGTGAGAAGGGCTTCTGGGTGGTGGTTATTGGTCTCATATAAGATGAGTCTATTTTTAAAAATTCATTATAATTCTCTGATTCATCACATCCGAATTCTGGAGAATTTTCTTTTTCGTCTATGAAAATAAATTAGTTTAGAGTAAAACCAGGTACATACTTAGTAAACAGAAGATAATTTTAGAAAAAAGTAAATCAACTTACGGATTTCAAAGATATTATTCTTTGAAGAAGACATATTTCTGGAGAAAAATAAAAAGAAAACAGATTATTGGGGGTTGAAGAGGTTCATACAAAATAATATATATTTTTCAACAGAAGTTACGGATTTCATAAACGTTGTTGTTTGAACAGAACGTCTTTCTGAAAATAAATATGTTATAGGTATTTATGTCAGGTGTTGGATTGGAACATATAAAATTATATTTTTGATGGGAAGATTCACAATTTTGTTTCTAACTTCTATTAAGTCAAAACTCTTCGCGAATATGGAGATTTTTTCTAAGTCGCTACAACAAATGCCCAAAGCACTAGATTCAATTGGGAACTCAAAAAAATTTTGAAGGTCAAGTAAAACTCTTCCAACGAACTTTTCATTTTCGATGCTCTCAATTTTGATAATGTCCGCACCAATCATACAATAATTTTTTGGATATGTGTTTGACAGAGAAAATAATTTAGTGTGTTGCAATGGCACTGAGTCAATGTTGTATTTTTCTCTTTCCGCCAATCTATTGCAAATTTGTTGAATCGGGAAAGATCCTTTTTTAACCATTTGTTTTAGCTGCTGCATATCGTTTTCGAATTTGAATACGCCATAGCTATTGATCTCACCAAAATTAACCACATCACCCGGTATATGTAGCAAACTATGGACATTGTATGATAAATTGTCTGGCCCGTACAATTTTTCAAAGTCATTAACAAAGTCTTTGATAAGTTCGTTTCCACATTCCCCATTTTCATGGCAATCCTCGGGGTGACTGATATGACTGACTGGATAGCACAAACAAGCAACATAAAATGGTCATAATACGCTGCGATTCCGGTATAACAAAGAAACATTCAAAATTCCGTTGCTTTCCAATGCTCTAACTCATCAAATGATCTTTGCTTTCTTGAAAACTCTTTTGCCATGCACTTGTTGAAACTTTTTAGATTTTCATTGATAGCAAATATTCCAGTTGGCTTGATTGAGAAGGATTTTTTTCGTTTTTTTTAAGTAAACATTGTAGCATTTGACGCATGACTCCTAGAAGAACACAATGCATGTAGTCAATGGGAAACTGTGATACCATTCCAATATTAAGTTTTTCCAACAAAACAGAATTGCGTATGTGATTTTCCTTATGTTCCCTCATTCTAAAATTTTCGTCCGTTCGTAGGATGTTGTCTGCCTTAACAAAACAGACCTTGTGCATTTGATATACGCCTTTTATAGTGTACTTAGTGCAAATACTGTAGCCGGAATGAGACTTTACTCCTATAGGGATAGAAAGAATTATTTAAGTTAATTTAATAACCCGGATATATTTATATAATATAGCTAACTCGCATCGGTGTGTGTGTGCTTGGACACAAAATTTATTTACCAAATACAACATAAACTGGGTCTGTAATGAACTCGTTAATCTTGGCTTAATATCCTTAACCTGTATACCAAATGGGTATTTATCAAGGGTTATGTTTATTCTTGCTCGTTTGCATTAAACGAAACATCACGATTTATTTTGTAATAATCAATTGGATTCATAGTTTACTTTTGGTTTTAAATTGTTTTTCGTTCTTAATTTTTAATAATATGTTGCGCTTGGCACTAACGTTTTCACAATGAAGAGAGATAACTGTTTTTGTTGTCTTCTCTCTCTGTTTTCAATTCATAAAAATACTCACCACTAGGCACAGATTAGCCACATGAAGATGAGAATCCCCGGCAGCCATTTTAATTTGCCTACAAGCTTGAACTGGCAGTTATCAGATAAAAAATGAGAATATGTGTATAAAAATCTCTCACATAGACAGTAGGGATCTTCACACACCTCGTTAAATTGTTGTTGCAATTCACATCTATTCATCGACGCGGGAAAAAATTACAAATACAACAATGTAAACAAATGGGTTTTGGAGGGTGAAACGTACGAAACATTCTCATCTTCATATGGCTAATCTGTGCCACTAGGCCTCCTCCAGCTTTTTCTCAATCCAAACAAAAATGCTCTTGATTCTCATTCTTTTCTTTGTTCTTTGTGCATGCATATACAGAAACTGTATTACGGTGTGTGTGGCACTACGTTTTCCAATGATCCAAGAAAGAACGAAAAAGTTGGGTTAGTGAATTTGCTTGAAGGGTATAACGACTGCTGCACGTCAAAATGAGTCGGATGTGTTCACATTAAATTTTGTGTCTGAACAATGGATCTTTAGCCGCAAACGCGATTCTGGGAGTTAAATAGTAGGTGACATTTCTCGCGAATTTGCACAAATTAGCACAAATTGTCAAAAAAATCCTGTTTGTTAACTCAAAAAAGTTGCAACGAAGAGCACATCCTTAATTGGATCAATTGCGACATTGTGCTACTAGCATAAATTTCTGTGTGCAAGAAGAGTAAAGTCTGTGAAAACATTCAGCTGTTAGCATCTTTTACTTTTAATTTAAAATTGTGTTGTGTGGTATGTGACATTATACTATATAAATAAACGATTACTTGAAAAATACATAATTTAAATATTTTTTATTTAAATTAAACTCAAATTGTCAACAAAACCAGATTTTTTGCATGTGATTGTTTGTGTGAGGAGTGAGATTTTGACGTTCGTACTTTGAATTTCTGCTTCTTTTCATTACTGAATTGTAATTTTTTGTTGTTTGGATAAACGCACAATTTTGTTTTTGTTTTGCATCTCTTCACTAAATTAAATTTGTATTTAATCTTAGCAAAGGGACATGGTAAATTAAATGCACTTTGAAATATTTTTTGTGAATTTGTAGGAGCATTATTTTTTGTCACAAATAAGCCATCTGAAATGGTTGAAAGAAATTCGACACAAGTTTTAATAATCACGCTCATGTGAACGCGCGCCCTGCCACGCGTCCTGACGCGCGTACTGTGTTCAGCCAGTGAACCGAAAATTGTAAGTCAAAAAGTGCGCTTGGCACCAGGACACCTTAAAAATGCCATCTTCAATTGGAGTAAAAAAAAAACTGTTATACATAAACGGAATCCACTATCCAGTGTATTATAGAGATCAGTGGCGTTGATGCGCTTCATATTCCCCTGCATGCATCCTGTTGCAATATATGTATGTCTGTATACAAAGGAAAACGACCGTTTAGTTTCAAGCTTAATATTTATTCTTAACACTTTCACTTGAAACAATGTTTTTTAGTTTAGAATTCATTAGTTCATAATTCAAATAGCAAGAAAGCATTTATCAAAATATTAAAAACAAAATTTAACTTTTGGTAAACAATATTAAATAATTAGCAATTAGGGGGAGCTGATCCCATCATAAATCGAAAACGCTTCCGGCAAAGCCTTCGTGAAAATATCTTCAACTTGATCATTTTTTGACAGCGATAAATTATTCGATTTGTTGTTGCAACATCTGTAATATGAAAATTAAGGGAAGATATACTACACTTTCTGGCAATATGTCCAGTTTTAAAGGAGTTTCGCAAACGTTTTTTCGGTTCATATGTTATGGGCGAGGATGCTGTAATTCGTATCCTAAACGGAGAGCAAGGCGGGGATCTACTTAACAATTACACAGTTAACGCACTTCACTACAGAAAGTGCATCATCGAGGGAGACTTCTTTACCATCTGTATAAATTTAACATAATATGTATTTATTTCATAGACAACATTATACTTTTGTATTTAACACAAAGCCGTCCTGGTAGTCGGCCCCGGGCCAAACCAAAAATAGACTTAGAAACATTTTTTTTAACACTATAAGCAAAGATAATAATGGGTGATTTTTTAAGAGGTTTAGAACTTTTTTAAAATAAAAAACACAAAAAATTCGAAAAAATGAATGAAATATTTATTTGAATCGATAGTTTGAACCTTGCAATTTAATGTTTAAAGATAATTTCATGCAAATGTTGACCGCGGCTGCGTCTCAGGTAGCCCATCCGCTGAGTCCAATTTTGGCATACTCTTTCACACATATCGGCCGGTATCTCACGAATGAATGCATGGATGTTGGCTTCCAGTGCGTCAATCGAAGCGGGCTTGTCCCTATAGACATTAGCCTTGACATACCCCCACAAAAAATAATCTAATGGTGTCAAATCGCACGATCTAGGCGGCCAATTGACCGGCCCGAAACGTGAAATTAACTGTTCACCAAACTCGCCTCGCAATTGCGCCATTGTTTCGCGTGCTGTGTGGCATGTGGCACCGTCTTGTTGAAACCACATATCATGCAAGTCAAGAACTTCCATTTCGGGCAAAAAAAAGTTTGTTATCATCGCTCGGTAGCGTTCACCATTGACAGTAACGCTGCGATTCGCATCATCTTTGAAGAAATAGGCCCAATAATGCCGCCGGCCCATAAACCGCACCAAACAGTGGCTTTTTCGGGATGCATTGGTAGCTGTTGCAATGCTTCTGGCTGATCTTCACTCCAAATGCGGCAATTTTGCTTATTTACGTACCCATTCAACCAAAAATGAGCCTCATCGCTGAACACAAGCAGCGCGCGATGAACATTTCGAACCGAGCACGAATTTTGATAGTAAAATTCAATAATTTGCAAGCGTTGTTCATTTGTAAGACGATCCATGGTTAAATTGCAAACCAAACTGAAGCTGTTTGACAGTGATACAAGGTACTAAACACACGTCAGCTGTCAAAACCAGTGTTGCCAAAACCAAACCAGCTAAAAAATCACCCGTTATAATACAAAGATGTCGCATCCAGTACAAGCAAAGTGAACCCAAAATAAAACCGTCCGTATCTGATATTGGATACGACAACATGTTGCGAAATGTTGCATTGGTCAATTTAAAGAGCGAGAGCGAATAATCTCTCTGGAAACAATTTAAAATTTGAAATCTCTTCAAAATGCATATCTCAAGGACAAAACAATTATTTCATTGTTTTTGTATTTCGCTTTTTAGTTTTTTGCTTATTATTTTTTGTGATCATGATGATGGTGGATATCTGTATAGAAAGACATGCAGTAACATTTTTGTTCTTTCGTCGCAAATCGCGATCTTCGTAAAAGGTACCAAGGATTTTCTTTTGGTGTTATTTATTTGTGTGAGGTTGTTTTGTATTCCTTGAGAAATTAAAAAAAATCATTTTCATTAATTTATTTAGGTACAGGTGAACTTCTTTTTATTCCTGCATATGTAAATATGAAGAACGGTTTCAAGCAATTATTTTTTAAGGATTTCTTTTTTTTCACATTTGGGGCTGGAGAATATATACCTTTATGTATATCCGAACGGCAATCTAAAAGCAGCTTTTAAAGGGTGATTTTTTAGCTGGTTTGGTTTTGGCAACACTGGTTTTGACAGCTGACGTGTGTTTAGTACCTTGTGTCACTGTCAAACAGCTTCAGTTTGGTTTGCAATTTAACCATGGATCGTCTTACAAATGAACAACGCTTGCAAATTATTGAATTTTACTATCAAAATTCGTGCTCGGTTCGAAATGTTCATCGCGCGCTGCTTCCATTTTATGATCGGCATTCTCGACCTTCTGAGCAGTCTATTCGGAAGATTGTGACCAAATTTCGCACCAAATTTACTTTGTTGGACATTAAACCACCAACACGTTTACGTACTGTGCGTAGTGAAGAAAATATTGCGGCCGTATCAGCTAGTGTGACAGAAGACCGCGAAATGTCGATTCGGCGCCGTTCCCAGCAGTTAGGCCTTTGTTACAGCACTACGTGGAAAATTTTGCGGAAGGATTTGGGCGTAAAGCCTTTTAAGATACAGCTGGTGCAAGAACTAAAGCCAGCCGAATTTTTGGTGAATGGGCTCTTGGAAAGCTGGCCGAGGATCCGCTTTTTTATCGAAAAATTGTGTTCAGCGATGAGGCTCATTTTTGGTTGAATGGGTACGTAAATAAGCGAAATTGCCGCATTTGGAGTGAAGATCAGCCAGAAGCATTGCAACAGCTACCAATGCATCCCGAAAAAGCCACTGTTTGGTGCGGTTTATGGGCAGGCGGCATTATTGGGCCTATTTCTTCAAAGATGATGCGAATCGCAGCGTTACTGTCAATGGTGAACGCTACCGAGCGATGATAACAAACTTTTTTTTGCCCGAAATGGAAGTTCTTGACTTGCATGATATGTGGTTTCAACAAGACGGTGCCACATGCCACACAGCACGCGAAACAATGGCGCAATTGCGAGGCGAGTTTGGTGAACAGTTAATTTCACGTTTCGGGCCGGTCAATTGGCCGCCTAGATCGTGCGATTTGACACCATTAGATTATTTTTTGTGGGGGTATGTCAAGGCTAATGTCTATAGGGACAAGCCCGCTTCGATTGACGCACTGGAAGCCAACATCCATGCATTCATTCGTGAGATACCGGCCGATATGTGTGAAAGAGTATGCCAAAATTGGACTCAGCGGATGGGCTACCTGAGACGCAGCCGCGGTCAACATTTGCATGAAATTATCTTTAAACATTAAATTGCAAGGTTCAAACTATCGATTCAAATAAATATTTCATTCATTTTTTCGAATTTTTTGTGTTTTTTTTTAAAAAAAGTTCTAAGCCTCTTAAAAAATCACCCATTGCTATTAAACAAAGGTACCTACCTACATAGGCGCCTTTTCTCAGGGTGGAGGGGGGTAGTGTTTGTGGGCAAACAAAATATTTTGATAAAATTTTTAAGGCGATGTTATATTTCCTTGAATATTTATTTAATTTTTCTTACGGTAGGTACTCACATTTATTCTTTTAAGTTAATAATAAATACTATAGGTAATAACGCTTATTTCAAAAAACGAAACATATTTTTTTGGTCTTTTTAATTGTTTGAAAACTGGAATTGCAATTTTCGTTGTTTTTTACCAAAACGGTATAGGTACCTAGTTATATTTTTATTATAAAAGACTCCGTATCTTCTTTTACTAGATTTTTGTGAATATCGACGAGTAATGAGCCATTCATTATAAACAAGCAGACTAAAAAAGCCGAATTCGAAGACGAGGAATAAAGTTGAAGGGCTTGTTATGTTTTGTAACATGGTATCCCGCCTCCCCCAGTTTCTGTAGTTCTTCCATTACAACGACTATGTTTTCCCTGAATTTTCGTAGACTTTTTTTCACATCTTGTTTCACAGAACAGGGGGATGCTAAGAATTTAATTTCTTCGCAACGAACTGTCTCGGAATAAAGTAATTATCTTTTATCGTCCCAACCGCATTTCTGACCTCGGGCACTTCCTTTACATCATTTATCATACTTAATTCAGTTTGTGTGCCTTTCATACAAATCTTTTATTTTTTTCCTTTCCAAACACAATTTTCCAATATTTGTTCCTATATGACAAAACAATTATGTGAAAAATTTGTCAACATGAAATGAAAAATTAAATCCATTTGTATGATCAGCAAGTGCCCCCCTGCGGGCGCCTAAGGCCAGGCGCGCACATGCAACTAAACAGTTTGGTAATTGGTTTCGATTTTCTAGGCAAATTTGCTCGAAAGTAGCGATATTTTTTCTCTGTATCAATTTTATTTATTTTTGATCAATTTAAAATCAAGACTGTGACGCTTTTATACCTCGTAGGTCGTAGGATAATAACCGTTATTTTATGTAGGTATATGCGAAACTAATAAAAACTAAATGAATCCATTCATGCACTCAAGAGATATTAGTTTATATGTTAAAGCACTCAAATATTGCCGTTCTCTCCGTTCAACAGATTCCCAGGATTCTAATTTGCTGTAGGTAGGTATTCATATTTAAATCAATATTTTCTATCATCTGTCAAAATGGCTCACTCTTAAAAAGATAAAAATCAAATATAGTGTAACTTCCATATAAGTCAAACTCTCAAAATGTGAGAAAAAATATGCACGACTGGGTCGCACGAACTTGCTCATATGTGCGATCACATTGTGGTTCTATAGCTGAAATAAACTAGCTATGGGAGTCTTTATTTTATCCATTTGCCAAAACTTAGTTTAGTTGCAGGTGGTACTATGTGAGTATACAAAAATTAACAATATAACCCAGTGTTGCACATATGCAATATGCATGCAAGGAAATTATATTATTTAAAACTGGAAAATTGTTTTAAATCAACAAAATTAGAAAGAAATTGATTAAAATACTTTGAATCTGTTTTAACCCAACGCGATGTACACCATGTGATTTCTTAAATAAATCTTAATTTATGAGAACCAAATTTTAAAAATCGTAGGAGCGGTTTTGAAAATAATTAATTTCTTATATATAAAATTTCTTTAACATTTTTGAGAAAAAAAAATTGTACGCCAATTTTAAGTATTTATTAATATTGACTTAAAAATTGAACTTTACAAAAAAATCTTTCTTTTTTAAAAATCCAAAAATCATTTTTAAGAAAATTTTGATATGCACTTTTATTTATATTTGTTATAAGCTTCTGTATGAAAAATCTTGTTTTATTTATTTTATATAAAATATAAGATTTAAAAATTTTAAACGGTAGACCAAACTAATTTTAATACACAAACAAAAATATTGTTCCTTGAATATTTATTTTGTCAAAACCGTAGAGTCGTTTTTGAGAAAAAAATACATTTCTTAATGATTTTTAAACATTTGTATGGGAGGTACCGTTATTTTTGAGTATTAGAATAATTTCTGTCAAAAATCTTCTATATAAAGTTAAAAGACTACTTTTTACGAAGTTTATCCTTATCTTTATCTGAGTTAATCTTTTCAGATGAAGCTCATTTTGATCTTGGCGGGTAGTAAACAATCAAATTCGCATTTGGGGCACAGAAAACCCGCACGCATACATTGAAAAGCCGATACACCCAAAACGAGTCACTGTTTGGTGCGGATTTTGGTCCAGAGGCTTAATTGGGCCATTTTTCGAAAATGTGCAAGGAGTGGCCGTTTCAGTCAATGGCGATCGTTATCGGGCCATGTTGAACGAATTTTTGTCCACAAAAATTGAAGAGGAGGATATTGGCAACATTTGGTTTCAACAGGACGGCGCTACGTGTCACACAGCCGAAGCTACACTCGATGTTTTGCGTGATTTTCAAAAAAAAAAGAAGTTATTTGGCGGACCCTTTATAATATCTAAATGTAAGTTTTACTTGATACAATAACTGGGTTGGCCAAACTGTCACTTTTTCGAAATAACTACATTTGTTACGTCTAGTACGTAGTTTATGTAGTAAGTTATAGTTAACGTAGTTAATGAAACAAATTGTAGCAGACGTAGTTTCAAATGCTGTCACTTTGAAGTTTGATGCTTGGAGAAAATCGGATTTATATGTTATTTTGTATTTCATATTTTAAAACTCTTGTATTTCGTTTTTGAAATTATATTATTTTTCTGTATTTACCACGTATGTAGTAGAAGTAATAAATTGTAGTAAATGAGGCTTGAACTTTATTCAATTTACTACGCGTAGCTAATGATCTAATTCGGCCAACCCTGACAGAAACTAACATTAGATTTATATAAATACATACATAAGGTAATACATTGATAAGGTTTCGGTTAAGTTTTAAGAAAACACTAGATAGTGTACAATTTGAATGTTTGGCAAATGTTAACAAATATGATATACTATAAATAAGTTGTGAGAATAAAATTAAATTATTTAAATGAATTGATTGAATGAGAATATATTTAGGTTGATTAGTGCTGAACAAATATTAAAATACATACGTTGATAGGCGTTGGCTTAATAAATGGAGTGGTATTCATCGCATACGACTTTCATAATATGCGTTTCAAATACAATACAATACGAATACTTTTTTAGATACGATACGAAGTTCGAATTTCATAATCGGGGTGATTGATAAAATTAATTTTAAAACTAGGGATATTTTGTGTTTTCCTCCTGTCGTTTCTTATTGAAATTTTAGTTCTTATTCATATGAAGTAGTTAATATTAAGAAAGGATTTCTTTTTTGTGATGTATTTATATTGATACCTTGAAAAAATTTCTGCCAAGATTGAGACTGAGCCTCTCCAAAAAAAACTTGCGTATGCTACTGCTCCCATAGTACTTGGAATGTCACGATTGTTCGTGCGAAACACGTCCAATGTGCGGCCGCCCTATAAAAATGTATGCATGGTAGGTAACTAGGTACATATAGAACACAGTGCACAAATCTAAGGTAATCTATTGCGCAGGTTGTCGAGTCCCCCAAAAACTGCACATGGCAGTACTAGAAACAACAATAAACATTAGCATTTTGACAAGTGAAGAGACACTGGATCCGCCATTTTCACAGATTCGCATAACTGAACAAAAATGAAAACGGTAATGATATTACCTTTTATATGTGTACTGTGCATATACAGGAATGGCAGAGACGAATGGCAGAGGAATTAGAAGTAGAGCTGTCTTTGACATCGGAAGACCGATCTAATTGGAGTATTAGTACAGCCTTTAATGAAAATCTTCGGAAGCCAGACAAGAAGATTCAGCATTAATTTATGGAGAAAGCAGCTGGTTCTTCAAGTAGATTGATTAATAGTCAACTGAACCACAGTTTAAATGAGCTGAACTACTTCAATGAGAGCTATAGTATTCATCAAATATACACGATATTCAAGGCGAGAGGTGAATTGTTGCCTCTGAATTTCAGGCCGTACAGGGAAGATCTTCCATCAAACTGCAAATTGTGTTACTTAAGAGAAAAAGAGGAAATCTACCACTATTTGGGAAACATGCTCAATTCTCCAGGAAATAAGAAGATATCACTTCAACCAATCCATCCTTTCATGGGAGGAAGTAATCGAAATACTTAACGGATCGAACTGGACCCTACTGTGCGCTAACGTGTCTCAAGTTTTAACTTATATAAACCCATTTATCGAAGAATAAAAACAGTATTTTTGTATACCTAATAAACAATCAATAGTGCTGAACCTATGTATTCAAAAAACGTTTGCCTTTATTTAATTTTTGTGTTTCAAATCAAGTCAAAATTGTTAATATGAATAAAAAATCACATCTTAACTAACGTTTACAAACCGTAAAATTTGCATATATTTAAAAGTAACAAAATTATAAATTTTATTAACTTAATCAATAAAATTGTCAATCTGGCTAACGGCTTTTACCATTGCTAAATAGAATTTGTAAAAAATGTAATAATCATGAAAATTTAATGATGAAATAAATTCAATTCAATTCAAATATACAGGATGACGCCCTTTAAAGTCCTTCCCCGCTATCCCATTAAGTAATAAGTGGGAAGAAAATCATGTATAAAAGTGTGGAAACAAAATATGACAGTCCCACAAGATTTGGCATGTGTTGTGTATAAACATGAATATGTTAGGATTGGTTCTTAAACCATCACACAGGCATTTTATTGCATAAACCCAATAGGGCCCATATACACAACACTTGTGTGCACTTCGGTGTCAAGACACAGCCCCATACACATCATACCAATGGAGACACCGACACAAAAAAATCAAAAATGTTTGATTTTTGGTGTTGGTTGCTCGATTGGTGTGCACACAAGTGTTGTGTGTATGCGCGCTGCTTAATGCTACAACTCCAGAATCAATTAATGAAGTTGATCTCACCTGTTCCATTTGCGTTCTTCCGGATAGTTCCATTTCGACTAGCGATGATATTTTCTGCAAGCAAAATAATGATTCTCAAATAAAAGAATAATATTTGTGGAAATAAGTTACTTTTCAGTTTATTTTTAAAATTGAAATCTTAAACATTAATGAAAACACATTAATTGTATTAATTTTAATTAAACAGTTAGTCATTGAACTTTAATTTAAAAATTTTAGAAGAATTGTTACTACAGATTTCAATTGTTTGCGATAAATCGAATTGTTTTACATTTTTGTTTTTATTATTTGAAATTGATTTGATGCAACTTTTTTGAAAATTCTTAAAATAAAAGAAAAGCAAAACATTGATTCCAGTTTTTAAGTGTTTAACCATAACGTTTTGTTAAGAACTAGAAATAAAAATTATGTCGATGAACGACAGATAAATATATGAGTTTATATGTTTTTGATTGCTTTTATTATAATTTTAATTGATTTTTATTCGATTTTATTTACTATTTTAATAACGTCTTAAATTTTTTCAGTGACTGCAAAAATATCACAGTTTTTGCAATAAAGCAGTCTTTTCTTTTGTTAACATCAATAAAAGGAGTTGAAATAAAATGCAACATATTTTTGTGTACAACATTTCCAAGATATACATTTTATTATACAATTTTAAAAATGTTGTCTGTTTTTCACAGGATTTTCATTAATTAATTAATGATACTTTAAAATTTGTATATTTTTTTACTGATATTAAGATTAAGCGTAATACTTTATTACTTGGTCTTTCAAAACAGTTAATCCATTAACAGTCTTAGATTTTATTTTTTTTTTGCGTACCTCATAGGTATTCTATTTTACATAATTTCTTGCTGTAAACTTAAGTTTTTATTTATTTCTTCCTAGGCCTAGGATTACATTGTTTTTTTTTTATGTATTTTGAGGAGTCCTTTAGATTTAGTTAAGATTAAACTTTGGTTTTTAATTGCCATAGATAAATAGAACATGATGGTTTAAAAAACATATTGGGCTGTATGAATAAAACTAACCACCTTCTCAAAATATCACTTTTCGAGGATGTTCTCGATTTGGTTTGTATAAAATTCTTGAATACATAGCACCTGCTCAGCTTTTTATACTGAGAACCTGCTCTGAACTCGTACTATCTTTTATTCACATCACCCATCATTATATTAATTTATATACCTATTTATTATACATAATATGTACCTATGTAAACTCACATTTTCATAAATTTTCGACAGAAAACATTGATGAAAAAGTTATTTCTAATTTTTTTATAATTTCCGAAAAAAGTTTAATATCTGTAATATAAACACCCCGGAAATAAAGGTTACCTTAAGCGGCCCATACAATCAACACATGTGTGTGCAGCGGTGTCAGACACGGTGTCATAAAAATCAATATATCTGGATTTCTTGTGCACACACCAGCCCATAGTCCATACATAGCACACATTTTAATCCACCGATACAAGTTTGTGCACAAGTTGTATGGGCCGCGCTTAAGAGACATGATAAAAGTTGAAAAATTAATTTTACTGCATATTCCATTCCCGACTTTTATGATGCATGCACTGGTTATTGCTAGGCGCTTATGTCAGCATAATAATCGTTGTATAGTACACGTACAGTCGAAGAAAGTGTGCTATACACGCACTCCAGGCACACACAAATGGTCTCCATTGTGTGGAATATGAAATAAAATTTATTTTTATTTATGTCCCTTTGTGTTTTACCGGTCATTCCTAAAGGTAGAACTAGAATAGTCGGAAGGCCACGCAAGTGGTCGTACGAAACAGAGCGAATACAAAGAATTCATATCTTGTGCCCATAATTGCGGTTTGGTACTGTTCGTCTAATTTTCGTTAACTTTTGCCGTCGTACGTGAAGAGCGCTCATCGACCGCTCATTCGTAAGTGGATGGATGCAAAAATCAAAATGGTGAAAGCAAACTAAAAAGAATTTGGCGTTTGGTGCTTAGATTTCGACTTTTTTTCTGATTTATGAATGAGAGAAGTAAAATTTTAAGTTTTCTTTTAATTAATTTATCGAATTTTAGTGGTTTCGCAAAGTTAATAATTAAAACCCTTTCTACTATGAAAATTGACAGTGAACAAAAAATTATTTAATTTGTTTTCTCTTTCAACCATTTAGGTGCATTATGGGTTACTTGTGAAATTGACGTTTCGGAAAGCTACTTTTCGGTCGGTTTTGACATACGCTTCTTACAGCTCCCGCCTATTCTAGTTCTACCTTAAGATTCCGACCTATTTGTGGGTTTAAAGTAACATACTCATGACATGCACTCATATTTAAACATTTGGGGTATAATAACACTTTTACATTTCCCCTTATCCCATTGCAACTGAAAAATACAATGGCGTCAAATGTGCTCTCGTGTATTTGATACAACGTCAAACGTTAGTCTTAATGTCAGTTGAATTTGCTGTAGTATTACACAGAATACAAAGAGTGCGTTCACGATCGACTAACAAATAATTAAATTTCGCAATCTAACTAGAGCTATTGCACCAGATCGTGAATACCCCTAAATTGTATCGAAACGTGTTTTTAATCCCACCTAAAGGCCACTTTACACGTTAATAGAAGTCATTTGAACTGTCATTATATTTTGTCATTCTATTTGTGAAATCATATAGTTTTGTTTCTCCAAAATAACTCCATATTGTCACTTTGTTGGTACTTTCCATTTTTGTTTACTAATATTTTTAAAAAAATTTAATATTGATCACAAGGATTCAAAATGTCCACTCTGAATTTAACACATCCCCATACAATAATAGCATATGACTCCTCATCCTCAAATGGAATTAGCTTCAGTCCTATCCTAATGTCAATAAAGTCATATGCTTCTTCTTTTGAGAAGTTGAGTTTAATGAGTGGCTTCAGACGATTTGATAACTGATCTTTTTGACAGGTCATATGAGAAGTTTTATGACTTCTGTTATCGTGTAAAGGGGCTTTAAGCATTTAAGGATTTTGCGTCGTGGCCGGAATTAGTAGCAACATATTTCATCTTGATTATAGTTAAAACTTTTATACATTTACATTTGTATTCATATGGAAAACCAAAAAGCGGAATTATGTCTTTTCGGAGGAACTTAAACGGCTAGGTAAATTTTATTGCAACTTGCCATCCAGATTTTTTCGGACATTCCCAAGACAATATTTTGAATTTTATTTTTGGCACTTAAAATAATGTTATTTTCAATTATTTCCAAACAGGAAGACATTATTTAAGCATCTATGTATTTCTTAGTGTCTGAATACAAACTGATAAGAGTATTGAATATTGAAAACAAAAATAATATCTAGTCGTACTGAATATCGTTAAATTTAAAAAAAAAGTTTGAAAACTTTATTTTGTAAAACTTTTAAATTTGAAAATTAAGACAAGGCACAAGGGTTTGTATACAAAAAGTAGGTACAGGGTCAGTTATTTTGTCGTTTCAAGTTGGTAGCGCTGGCATTTGACACCTGTCAAACACAGCATCATTTTAATGCACGCTTAGTCGAAAATATTGCTGCTGCAAGTGCATGATCCGAATTAATCGATTTACCAGCGTTCGCAGTAATTGAACGTGTCGTACACCTCACTGGGGCGTATTTTGCATTCGGATTTGCATCTCCTTCCTTATAAAGTTCAAAATACCTAACAATTGAAGCCTGGGGTGGGGAAACAACAGACAAAAAACATCGATTTTTCGAAAAATGTTTTCTTCAGCGATGAGGTACATTTCTCACTCGATGGGTGTGTTAACAAACAAAATTGGCCACAAGTAATCGCAGAGGTGTCGTTTCATAGGTACAGACAAAGTGACTGTTTGATGTGCTCTGTGCTCTATGGTGGAAAGGTGCCATTGGTCCGTATTTCTTCGAAGATGCCAATGGGCAGACGGTTACAGTCAATTCGGAGCGATTTGGCCGGCTATTGAAGATCATGACTTGGACTATATGCGATTCCAACAGGGGTGAAGTGATAGAATGTGAATTGAAAAAAAAATACGAAAGAACCATAAAATGTACGTAGTATGTAATAGACAGAAAGAATATAATAGAGGTATGTCAGCTTTTACAAATTCAATGGAAGTCTATGATAGGTAGTTAATTACTGGTTGAGCATTTAGAAATTTGTTCTCAAGTTTATTCTTTAGAAAGAGTTTATTAATAGAAGGACTCACTCATCAATTTTTGTTAAAACAGTTTGACTATCCTTCTTATAATCTTCTAAAAACCATTTTAAAAAATATAATTTTACACGCAAAAAATTTTTAGGGCCCATAGCCACAGTGCGGCGGCGTAGCGGAAGGCCCACCATACACGGCGGTTTCCGACGCGTGAACGTAGCGAAACGCTGACGCGACGGTGACTTCGTCGTTTGTAACAGAGTGCCAATAAATGTTATGGGGTGAGTATTAGATCTTTGTGTTAAATTTGTATTAAGTCCAAATACTTTGTTTTGTGTCTTGGATTATAATTTTGTTTCTCAACTTATCGACGTTCGTTTTATTCGAGACTCCTCAAAATATTATAATTTATTTATTTGGATACATAGTGATGGTTTGATTTAATCATTACTTTATCACTTTATATCATCTTTAATAACTACTTATTTTCTTTTTGAAATTTAAAATTAAAAAAATTGCATTGCTCAAACGATATTTTTAATATCTAATTTTAATGATTGTTCTTCAGTATCGCATTTGATATTTTTGAATACTTCTTTAATAGATAATTTGTAATAAAGGTACTTTGTCGGTATTTATATAATTAAATAAATATGCAAGACAAATTTTTAATCTACAATTACTAAGATGTACATTATAACATTTTAAGTTTTGAAACGTAAATTGATTGATATCTTTGATTAAGTTACAATTGCTATTTCACGTATATAAACCTGAAAAAAGAGATAGTACCTATAGTGTTATCCCTCACTAACGCGTAGGACAAAGGTAAACATAAGGTACAACATCATTATCAGAAAGTTATTTTTTAATTTAATTCAAACGGATTTTAAGAATATTCGGCAGCATGACGTCATTTCAGTTGTATAGCAGGGCGACGCTGACGGAATAAATGTTCAATTCGGGACAGGGAATGAACTTTCAAGGTCATGATGGGTAGGTACATAATGAACCTATTTTAGATGTTTGGGAATTTTTAAATACATTGTTCTCATTTGTAAAATAAGTTCAAGATTTAGTATTGTAGGAAAGATGATTTAAATAAATATTATTAAAAGTACTTTCTAATTTATTTATTTAATTTCTTTTTCTACTTCGAACGAAGATGAGTCGCCGCGCCGTTTCGTCCCAATCACCAGAGAGCAGTACTCGATGAAATGTTTTGTGTATAGTTTGCGGTTCATTTAGATCTAACCAAGCAAAACACATCCTCATAAACACAGATACAAATTGAATTCATAAAGTCTGCGTTGAGTGATCGGATGCTTCACTCTGCAAATATGAAAATGATCACTCAAATTCTCACAGATAATGGGTTTTCAATTAACATCATACGGAGCTTATTAAAAATAAATAAATAAATTTTGTGGCGCGACAGCTCATCGAAAATATAAAGCTCTTCTTCATAAATACGTGGAAAAAGAGAGATTTCTCTAAGAGACCAGTGTATGTTCCTAAAGTGCTTAGAGGATACATAATAGCCGTACTCCATTGGGCCTTGCAAAGTACTTTTTAGTACTTCCCATATAATACATTGTTAAAAAAATTGTGTGAGTGCCGGGACTCACGGTTTATATGTGTAAACATCAACGTGCGCGGATCCAAAACGGACTTGTTTTTGCTTGAAGGGGATCTTAAGATTTTTTTCACTGAACGCACCCATCCTAGTATGCAGATCGTAACGTTGCACACCGTAACGTTGCACACGAACGTTTACGTTTTTTTCACTCTACCGCCAGCATAGATGTTTTCACATAAAAAATGACAAGCTTTAGTAACTGGTTCATTTATTCGGTAATTTGTCAAATGTTGTGCGATGAAGAAAAATTGTTAAGCCCTTGGCCTAAGACAACGAGATGGTGTCTTATGAACAATTCTAATAACGGAACACAGTTAATATGACCGGTTGTTACATCTCTTGCAAGTGAAATAAGGAAGTAAATTCTTCTAGTTTCTAGAGGTTTTATATCATTTAACGCGCACCGTTCATTGTATGTTGGTAAAGGCAAGGTCCATTCAAGTTTATGAAGCTAATATTTTTTTAATCTTCTCTGAATTCTTTCAATTCTATTAGATGCATTCTTGTAATAAGGAGACCAAACTACACAGCGGTATTCCAAAATTGGACGAACAAAACTGACAAAAAGAGATTTAATTGTATAATGATACTTAAATTCATTAGAATTTCTAAGCAAAAATCCAAGCATAGAATTGCCTCTAGGCACGAAATAATCAATATGCATTCTAAAATCAAGTTTGGAATCAAATAAAACTCCCAAATCCCTGACTAAAGACTCTTTGAAGAACGTTCTCGTTAGTCAAAGTTAATTGGACTATAAGATCTTGTCAATGTCATGACACAACATTTTTTGACATTCAAGTCAAGGTCATTAAACTGACACTATTAAGATAAGCAATCTAAATCTTTTTGAAGTTGCATACAATCAGAAAGCGAATTGACCGTTCGATATATCTTACAATCATCCGCAAATGATAGACATCGTGAATTTAAAACAAAACTGGGTAAATCACTAACGAAAAGTAAAAATAAGAGAGGGCCCAGATGACTTCCTTGGGGAACGCCCGAGTAATTAAATATTATTACCGATTTCATCCGACCAATTTTTACTAATTGCACTCTATTTTCTAGATAGCTCTTAATCCAATTTAGCATTTGAAAGTGAAAACCTAAAGATTTAAGTTTTAACAATAATAGCTTATGGTTCGCATAGAAAGCTTTTGAAAAGTCAGTATAAATAACGTCTACTTGACATCTTTTCTCAATCCCATTGATACAGTAGTTAGTGCATAACGTGGGGTTAGTTGCTGTGGATTTCCCATTGACAAAAGCATGTTGATAGGGTGAGATATATGGTTTAACAGTGTCTACTTTTTAGTCTTTTTTTAGTTTTAACCAAGGATTCCAAAATTTTGGGAATCCATTGAAGTTTTGCAATTGGTCTATAGTTTTCAATTAATTGCTTAGAACCTGATTTCAAAATTGGGATAATTTATGAACTTTTACTTGTTTGGAAACATTCTGTTACTAGATTAATGAACTACTTTGAACTACTTCGCCAACAGCACAGAGTAGAAGTAGTTGACTGCAGCCAGAAGTACTTGGCATTGGCAGTAGATACTGGAGTCCAAAGGAACACACCTAATATGGAGTGCTTGTTTTTATTCGAATGCGAAGCTTTCATAGGGGTCGCTTCGGTAAGTTAAAGGCACTCAGTTTTCTGCACATTGGAGAAAAAAACTAAAAAAGAACATCTTTAAAAAATACACATACACTTATTAATTTCAGGAATTACTTCAAAGTAGAACAATTTAGAGAGAAAATAAGAAAATTATGACTTACAATTGATAGCAGCTGTAGGATATCCTCGAAGCCTTTATCTTATTGAAAGTGAAACAGTGCCCCCTATCATGGATTCAGGCACTACAATGCATTAGGGATAGAAACGAACACTCCATATTATAAATCCTCTTATCTAAACTGTCAGATAATTTCAGAGAAACAATGAAAAAGAACGCTAATGACGTCAAACTAGCGTAAAAAGACGAGACAAGCGAAAAGCGAATGTATTTATAACAGTTTGTCACCACTAAAAGTGGGCTTCGCCCGACTTTGTTCTATAAACTTGTTGTTTCAAAAGATTTTTAAATAAAAACTACTATTAGAACAAAAACTATTATTAAATTAATTATTTTAATAAAAGAATGAAGTTATTTTTAACATTCGCGTTTAAAAAATAGCTATTATATTATTATGGATGCATAAATAGTTTCAAATATTTATCACTTTTTATATTTTTATTATTTGTTTGTCATCATATATTGTTTAAGTTTCAGCTCAATCAAATGGGTATAGTTTATTTAAGATAGATTTATTATATCCGCGAAGGAATCATTATAAAAAAGACTTGGTCTAGCTTACTAATTTTTGTGACTTGCACAATAGTCGTGAAAAAAACGTAAAAAGCTAGATGTTGGTATCTAAGTCTCCATTTTAAGGAAGCGAACGATAATAATTGAGGGTCGTACCAATTACTTACGTGCCACTAGTTCATTTTTTAAGGACTTTGATTTATTTATGGTTCTATTTACTTATATATAATTTAGTTGGCATGAAATTAGATTTATATGATAAGAAAAGAACGTAACAATCATTTCTAGTTTTCACAACAATTAGCATTTAAACTTAAAATGTTATTAATATTTCTTAAGGTTTTTTCTTGGAGACAAAACTAAAAATAATATTTTTAAGCTAATCTTTGTCGTTTTAGAATAGGTACCTATGGATACCTAAAAACATTCTTCTTTAATTATTATTAATATTCAAAATACATATAGAAAAAAATTGCTTCCCAAGTGGATTAACTATTAAACTCTACAATCAATTTAATTATTTTTATTGAATTAAATTGCTTTTTTAATATAAATTCATTGAGTTTATTAATCAAATCTTTTTTTTTTGTACAATTTTCCATTATTCCACACTAGCAGTTATAGCAAACTTATGTAGAATTCCTTTCAACAAAAGAATCGATTTTTTTCTAAAATAAATCGATTCTTATCTGTTAAAACAAATCTTTCCTTTTGAGCAAGATTTCACACCGATTTGCACACACACTAAAAAGGATTGCACGTTTCTAATACGTCAAATTGAAAGTCGTGGAATTTTGGGAACGCAAATTGTTTTTTTTTGTTGCAAAGGATTCTATATTCAATAATATTTGCAGTAAATATAACTACAAAAATAACTAATTACGGCTGTCTAGTAGGTAACACACACAATCACAAGAAAAATAATTCGATTCGTTAACCAATTCCTTTCAATTGACAGAAGCAAATCGATTCGGTTTAGAAAAAAATCTATTTCTTTGTAGAAATGTTAAATTTTTTAAATGATTGTTTTAGTTCTCGATTTTACCAATTTAATTGGTTCTTTGTAGTGCATTCATTGTATGTTCACACTTAGCTTGAAATTTCTAAATTTTGAACCCTCGATTAAATTAAGTGCTCATATAAGTAAGTATTGTTATAAAGTTAAACAATTTTGCTATACAAAATAATGGAATGGAATTCAGATTAGTTCTCAAAAAAAAGTAAGCTAAAATTTAGTCAATATTTATAGAATCAAGGATTTAGGTTATGTGCAACGAATTTACACTAGAAGGAAAAGTTTTGATTTTTTTTTTCGACAATAATCCAGTCAGTGCAAGTTCGTGAAATTATCGCGATAAATTAATGCCTCTAGATGGCTTGATAATCCATGAAGACTTAAAGGTTAACTTAATAGGAGCGTCCAATCCTCCAGGGTACATAAGGGGTCTACATTAATTTAAGTGATGATGATAATAAAAGGCTTCTGATTAGGCTTTTCCAGAAACTATCTTTGTCTTTTCTCTTTCTAATTTTGACATAAAAATATGTAGGGGAAACAAACAATCGACCAATCACAATCACATGTTTTTGTTTTCCCTACATATTTTTCTGTCAAACTATTGATTTTTTTTTTACTTGTTTGGCACTGAAGTCTGGTGGATGTTCCAAATTAATGATAGCTTGAACTGCTAATATTTTGTCGTGGCAGTATCGGTATCAGCATAATATGTAATTTGAATCTGACCTAAATTTTTTTCTTGTGTTTATCTTCTTTATTGATTGGACCAAATTCATAACCATTTAAACAATAAGTCAAATTGAATTCAGTAAATGTTCAAAATTGTGTAATTTCGTCTAGTGAGAACAAAGTGAAATATTTTGTAAAACAAAATATGTATGAAAATATGTATATTTTTGAAATTTAAAAAAATTAGGCTTTATAATTGATGCTTTTTGCTTAATTTTCACAGAGGTCTTTAATAGCTTGTAAGATACGTTTGACATGGCCTACTTTAACAACACCCAAATCTTTGAGATCGCGACGCCCTAAACTTAGAAGTTCTTTGCCGCGAATATCATTCTTAACAAAGGTATCTACATACTCTGACATTTGCATTGCTTCGAGCCACGTTACAACCTCATTAACACTCCAATTGCAAACTGCATCTCTTGTATTAGCAGTTGGTTTAAATATTTGAGTTCCTGTTGTAGATCCACTTCGAAGCCGAACCCAAAATGGTTTTGATTTCTTACGAGCATCAAGCTTTAAGTAAACAAGTAATGTAAAGTACAAATGTTTGTGATGATTAATTGACAATACTTACATCTTCGTGTGGAGCAGCAGCGTTGAAATAGGCTCTAATTTTTCCATCGATGCATTTGAGAACAGAACATTTCTTCAATTCCATTTCCATGTTAGCTAAAGCTGCACTAAGTTTGGACTCTAAGTCCTCTCTTAATATCAAACTGTGACCCCGATCTCGAAGAAGGCTACATGCGTCATCATATAATTGTCGCGAAGAATCAATAACTTCTACTAATTTCGTTCTAAGAGTTGGTCCTTCTAATAGTTTACCATTTGGATGAATAGATTCCAAAGCATCTGCAGTTCTACATGCAACATCATACAGATTTCGTTGCAGCGATGGATGTGAAATAATAAGAAATTTTACCCATTTCACAAGCGAACTAATAGCTTCAATAAAATTTAACAGTACATAACACTCCCGTTCTGAAAGATTATCTTCAGAACCTGGAGAGGCTTGCTCCGAAGTTAACGATGACTGATCTCTTTGTATTGAAATGCTATGCTGACGTTGTTTTTCTTGCCATTGCTTTAACGACACCTCGAGGTGACGATTTCTGCCAAGCATTTGTACTCTATTTTTGTGAAGAATACGTATCATCCCGGGTGGTTGTAGCCACGCTTCTCCATCAACTTGAATTGGAACTTCTTCGTCCCCAAGAATATTTATTTGAACACTCTGACATTGAGCAATTCGATGATGTTGCAAATTAATCAGCCTTGATGCTGCCATTTGAACAGATCCAAAAACCGCAACAACTTCTAGTATGCGATCATCGAAACTGGGAGCAAGGAATATGTCATCTTTCTTGGTACCTCCCCAAAAGTTTGTGCCACCCATAAAACTGAAATAAAAATATTCTTCAAATACCTAGTATCTACAAACTAAACTTAAAAATTGTGGCTTTTGTTTACCTGGGAATATTAAGAATAACTATTCCCTGCAGCGAGGGCAATGGAATTCGCTGTCCATCGCATTCCAGCTGCACACGCTGTTCAAGGTTCTTATATGTTTTTTGTAGCAATTGCTTTGAACCCAAGACACCATACCACATGTAATTTCTTGCTCTTGATCGACACTTCTCTGGATGCTCTTCTCTCTTGTTATGAAAGTCAAGTGAAATCTTGGCATCAATTCCTATGCCAAAATAATTATTCATTACGCATTTTTCATGATAACCTTCCAGAAGAGTTTCATCTGGATCCATTAGAGGACTAACAGCTGCACACAAAGTATCCGCATTAGCAAGAAGACACTTTGATATAAAACCTGTACCATTTGTAATGTCTGAAACCACAATTTATCAAACTTAACAATACAAAAACAATGGTTAGTGATTTAATTGTATACTTGGCCATGTGGGGAGCCGAACTAAAGGATTAATAATAGGAAGCTTTTTATTTGTGTCATTGATTGGTTCTTTTTCTTTTGCACTTTGATCTTCCTTGTCTTTTCCGTCACCATGATCAAAGCTAAACAAAGATGATCCCATTAATAAGTTTGATTTCGATCCTTTAAGTGTTGGCATAGAGAGACCTTCATTTGGCTGAAAACAAAAAATGTTGAGAATAAAGTGATTTATCAAAAAGTTTTGTTTTTGCATTGAATGATTAAAAGGAAGAACCTGACATCAATTCAACTACTATTTGCACACACTAGCCTATAGGCGAAAAACCGAACTTTCTGATTCTCTGGCATTGCAACATTTAAATTTATGGTCACAACTCACAAGTCATAACAAATTTTGAGAATAAACGCTCTTACTGTCTTATGTCAGCAAATTATTTGATCGCACATCGCTTAATGTAAAAAGTCGCATACACTTACTTCAAAGTAATCCCAATTATCAGTCACACATTTGTGCATTCATTTCACATACATCATACATGGTTAAAGCAGAAGTGCTCACTCGCACGGGAGAGTGGTCCCACTGGTCGCATTTCAATATTTTTGATATAACTCGATAAAGCAGTACATTTTTTCTTGAGTGCTAATAATTACTTGCATAACTTTTTTAAAACAAATGAACCAAGGAAATATTAACTAAACCTAATAAAAAAAAATCTGATATAAGCAGCCCTATCTATTAGATTTTCTTAAAACTCCTCTCACGAGTAAAGGTTAATTAGTTAAGTTAGCTTTAAATTTGAATAACGTTACTTTAATTTGTATCTATAATCGATTTTTCATTAGTACTTAACAAAACTATCGTTAGGTAACTAATGTAAAGTAACTAACAAAACTTCTTTGAATTAATTGAATCGCTATTACATTTTTTTACATCTCGACTGTTTTTTTGACAGCTTCCAAAAAATGTAGTTTATTCTTAAAAATAACCATTGTGCTAGTTAACTTATAATCCCGAAAGAGAAACAACTTGACGTATAGTCCAAAGCAACAAAAATGAAACCACTCTATTTTCATGGAATAATTTTTTTTGTGTTCGTAAATTTTGTATCAATGAATGTTAAATTTTCATATTTTTTTTGAAAACGACTTAGAATTCAAAGAGCAAGGAGACAGCTTTAAGTTTCGTATTGGTATCAAACATTAGATCAGAAATTCTTTTAAAAAATAGGAATATTTGAAAAAATTAAGCTGGTTTTTCAAGATGGCAATGCCTACGGTGGTGCGGGTATTTGAATTTTTAACACTATCCCAGAAAACGTATTCGGAATCGCATTGAACAAGCGCGAGCGTTAGATTTAAATAATTGCCTACAATTCAAATTATAAGTGTGAGCAAAAAAAGTAGCAAAAATCAATAGAATATGTGAATTTGAAACCTAAAAAAATAAAGAACGTCAATCAGTGTTACCTCTGAAAATGTTCATTAAGTGTCAAAAAAGGTGTCCGAGATGAAAAAAGGTGTCCATTAGAAATTTCAATTAAAACACAAGATTAAATTGAAAATTAAACAAACTAGTATTTCAGATATTGCGTAAAAAAATTTAAAAAAGCCTTAAATTTCATCACATTATTTCTTTAATATAGTTTCTTAAGTTTCTTTTTTTGAACTTAAATTGTTCTATATTTTTAATTTTGATACAATTTTGAAAATCAACATCATTGGCTTTTAACGAGGCTTTTGTCTCGAGATTATAAGTTCATTTTTTTAAATTCAGAAACCAAATCAATCAATCAATTTTATAATTGCTGGGTCCAAGAAACGTTACACAGATAAGTTCTTATCATTAATATTAATCCTAGCTGTGCCTCGATTACATATTTTTAAAAGTACTTCATGGCCTTTATTTTGAAATTTAGAGTATGAAAAATAGAACATTATAAATAGATGGAACATTAAGATAGTATTTTATTTTTTGATTGATTGACAACGGGTTCCATCCAATTTTTCGAACAAATTGTTTGTTTTTTTTTCAAATAGTTTCCAAAGGGTTGCTAGATTTCTAAAAAGTGTCAAAAATCGATGTATTTTTAAAAGAGGTGTCCGGGTGCTGAAAAGGTGTCAAAATGACACTAAAGTGCCCCCGAAGGTAACCCTGCCGCCTATACTAAAGTATATTTCAAATGATGAACTAAAATATTTTATTGCTCAGGAAGAAAACCACATAATAGAATTTTTGCGTCTACCATGTCACACCCAGGCCGTCGAAAGAGCAGTTAAAACCGTAACAGAAGCCTCAGCAACTTTATGCACAAAACCAGCACGCGCAGGATTTATAAAATCTAAACATCTTTCCCGTAATGAAAAAAGTAGATGAAATTAAAACTTTGAATTCTTGTAATAACGATTCAAAAAATTATACATATTTCTAAGTTAAGTAGTGATTTAAATATTTCCAAAATTATTTCTAACAGTCATATTATTCACTCCAGGTGTAAATAAGGTTTAAGTGAATTTTGAACCTGTCCTATTAATCCGCATTTTTTAAACTTTTCAAATTTAACTTTTGTGCAAAATATTCACGCAAAACGCGCATTAAACACGGTGGATTAAAAACACATAGCAACCGCATACAAAATTGTTTAAGCTTGACTATAGACATACGGAATGTCAATAATTTGATATTTTCCAGCATGTATTTAATTTTTTTTTTTGTTTCGTGTTGTTGTATTTCAAATTTCATCGTTCGAAATTAAAAAAACAAATCAAGTTACCCTAGCTTTTTCCGTTTGAACACAATTTTTGTTGTTTGTTTGTGTAATTGAAAGCAAAACTGTGTATGTATGTTCACGGGAGTAAATACTTTAAATGTCACTTCGCTTGGCTAAAATGAGTGAATGTACTGAAAATTTAGTTTACACCTGGGTTGAACTACTTTAACAGCTCCTTGAAGGGCAGTTAAAATTGAATCGGATTAAACGCGACAAGTTTTAATAAACAGGGTTTTTTAACGGGTTTATCGAGTGAATATTATGCGCATGAGTTGAACTTTTGAGACTTAATACACCTTTAATCAAGGTATTAATTTAAAACCGGATTAATTGAGTGAATAATATGGCTGTAAATTTAGTGATGTTGTTTCAAGGTCTTGGTTTTTTAAAAAATGAGTGTCATCTGCAAATAAGTTCCGATGCAATTCCAGTGATTGACTGTCCGCGAAAAATTCCTTTTAGTTTGTTAGATTCGCTCAAAGAAAAACTTTCACGAATGGAAAATTTGAATGTCATTATCAGGGTCCATGAACCAACAAATTGGGTTAATTCAATCTTTTTAGGTAAGAAACCTAATGGAAAATTGAGGTTATGCCTTGATCCCAGAAATCTTAACAAGGCGATTCTGCGATCGCATTTTCATTTCCCCTGTTTAGATGATTTTAAAGCTAAACTAAGTGGAGCAACATATTTTACGTCACTCGACGCCAATTCAGGTTTTTGGATCAAAGGCATGTACTTTTATAACTCCATTCGGGTTGTATAGATTTTTAAGAATGCCTTACGGTGTCATGTCGGCACCTGAAATTTTGCATGCCCAAATGGACAATAACTTTTCAGACATTGACGCCATGATGATTTTTATTGACGATTTCTTAATATTTGCCGATACTTTGGAAAAACATAATGAAATTTTATACAAAGTATTAGATCGACCGCGTTCAATAGGTCTTAAATTCAACCAGTCTAAGTCAAAACTTTGTGTCAGTGAATTAAAATGTATAGGTCATATTTTTAATAAAAATGGAGTCACGCCAGATGATGCTCAAATTAAAGCAATTTGCAGTATGGCTAGATCAACATCTGTCTCAGATTTGCAACGATTCCTTGGAATGGTTAATTATCTCGGTTCATTCGTCAAAAATTTATCTTTTGACAATTTTAATCTTCGACAGCTTTTAAAAAAAGAAATTCAGTGGCATTGGAACGACGCACACGAAAAAGAATTTCTTATGTCATTTTCGTTTGGATTTCGGAACTGTTTCGTTCCTTTATAAAATGGGAAATTTGGAGTAAAAGGAGTGAAAAGGAGTAGCTCCGAACGTCCACTCGAAAACGACATTAAATTAAATAAACCATTTTTTTTACGACCCTAATAAACCTCTTACACCGTCAGTTGATGCGTCTAAAGGTGCAGTAGGTGCTGTCATATGCCATGGAAACCGTCCGATAGCTTTTGCTCCTGCCACTGTGACCATCAGTCAGCAAAACTACGCCCAAATTGAAAAGGAGCTCTTTGCAATATTGATTGGGTGAATCAAGTATCACCAATATGTTTTCGGAAGACATGTGATTGTTGAAACAGATCACAAGCCTCTGGATTCACTATTTGATAAGCCTTTACATAAGGTTCCTGCAAGACTCCAACGATTTATGCTAAGGCTTCAAGCATATTATGATCTGTCAGTTATTTTCAAACCTGGCCTCAAAAATCAAAATATTTTTGTTATTAATACGACAGGTGACAGGTGTCAAATTGTTAATTTACAACTCAACAATTGTCAAGATCTGTTCCATAAATAATTTGACAATTTTGTGGAATTGTCGGACAATACCCGACAATTGTCAACTTTTCGGTTCATAAAATAATTGTCATAAGAATGAATTGTCAAGTATTTTTCTACAACTGTCAGGAATTTTCTGAAAAATTTATACTGAGAATTCTTTTATGAAATGAAAAAAAAATATACAATTCACATATTTGTATTTTTTATATTGACAATTGTGACAGGAAAATCAGTTACGGTCAAGTGTTGACAATGAAAATAAGACAGAAGTTGAGCTAAAACGCTAAATAATATTTTCTCAAGTGAAAGTGATGACGATTCTTTGTTGGAACTCCGAGTAATACGCCGACGCCCTCGACATTTTAAACAGAGAATAAATAATGAATTTGACGCTTTAAATGGCTATTTTAAACACTTCGCTTTTTAATATAACAATACAACTTCGACAACTGTGACATTTAAATTTGAAAGAGTGCCTGCGTTCTATAACTTCTAACATCGAGAAAATCATTCTCGAGCGAGAATTGAAACAAAATGCATAGGTTTTTTTCCATTTTCATGGTTTTTCGACGTGTGCACTAAATAAAGTTATTTAGGCCATGAAGGTCATATGGGCATTCAGCGCTGCAAAAGTCTATCTGAAATTCTTATTTCTAGAAAATTAAGAACGAAAATTCCAGCATTATCAGAAAATTTAAAACCAACGTTAGTTGATGTGAACAAGTATCAAGATTTAATTCAATAAAAAAACCCAAGAGACGAAAAGATATTAGCCGTTTTTTATTATCAGAGATGATCCATATAGATCATCAAAATACATGAATTACAACAACAACACGAGATCCTGCAATCTTTCGGGATCACGTTTCATGAACCAAAAGTTTAGTTTTTGCTATTGCTTCTCAGCTTTGCAAATGGTTAGGAATTGTGAACTGTATGGTGTAAAGAAAAAAGACAACCAATAAATGAAAAATAAATCAACGTAAGGAAAAAAGAGATAGGTATACAACACAGTTGTCACTGAGATCCGTATTGTTTTTTTTCATGAGATGAACTTTATGGATCATCGGCGATAATAAAATACGGCTACTATGACAAACCAATTGAACCTGGGGAACAAATTTATTACAAAAAAAATCCTATATCTGTTTGGATTCCAGGAGGGGTAGTAAAATTATGTCAACAACCTCTTTCATCTATAGTTAAGGGTGAAGACGAAGCGTTAAGTACCCGTAATCGACAATATATTTTGAACAAAGATTCGAATAATAAACCCAGTGTCGCAAAAATCAATCCAACAGAAAATGATATTCAATTAAATTCGGAAAATGAGTAGTAGTAAAAATTTTTCAAATGATAAACTTACGCACTATCATACATAAAAAAATATATGTAAATGCCTAATGATACTCATTTCATTTTAATTTTGTATTATACCTACCTATTATTTACTTTTGAATTTTGTTTAAGAATTTTTATTTTATTTAACCTTCTATATATATTTTGCTAAACAACAATGTAATATTATAATAGAATATACGATTATTATCAATTTTTCAGTCGTTGAATAAAGACTTCTTCTCATTCTCATATAAGTTAAACATACATATCTTTCATTTACCATTTATACAATACTAAGTTTAATTTTTTAATTGAAATTATTTAATTGACTTTATTTTCTTCTATGGTCGAATATAACGGAACTATTTTTTTAGGCATGAGGAACTCTAAAAAGGTGTTCCTTAAGTCTGAAAAAATATTTTCGTTTGACATTTTAACAATTGATATGCTACGAGAAGTTAGCATCTTTGTTTTGGAGTATTATTTCTGCTTCCACAATGTTGACACGCAGCTCTTTTTGGTGGGAGTGCACTGGCGCTGAAGAGGTCTGGTCTCGTAACAGTTCCAGCAACGAGCATGTCCGTCTCGCTGGCTTCTTTGGAATGCGATTCACTGACAAGAGCATTCCTCAACTTCAACTTCTCTTACTCGATGAACTCCTTGAGAAGCCTGTTCTGCTGCTTCCATAGTCAGAGCGAATGCTAATGCTTGAACTTACTTGAGTTTCGCGTCTACTGTTAGAAATTGTTTTTCGACATACTCATTCTCGAAAGCGTCTAGCTTACGTTCACGGAGATTTTTCTGTTCTTCGAATCGATTGAGGATGTTCTTTTCTTATTTTTCCCAGACAATTCTTCGCTGCAGAATTAGGAAAACCTCGTTTGTTTAGTTCTGTTTTAAGTTCAACACAATTTAATTCATTCACTATTTACCTATCGTTCATTCTATTTTTATTATTTCTGTACAGAACACTTTTCGTAATCAACAAAAAGTCACCGTTTATATTATTATTTTTCAATCACCTTCCACCGGCAAATATCTGCATGCACAGATGAAATAAGTTTTATTTAATTTAATTTAATGTTTCGCAAAGGTTCGGTCATAAAATTAATTTCCTTTAATTAATAACTTCTACTTATTTTCTTTACAAAATAAGTACAATTTATGTCCCTTCAAATTGTTTTTATTTTTCATCAATCTCAATAGTGGTAATTTAAAAACCGGGTACCTCTTTACCTCGTACTTTATGCTATCACTTTCAAAATTTAATTCTGTTTCCATTCGCTCGAAAACATCCCCTTTTATATTAAATGGTTCTCGATTCCACTTGAATATTCTGGTATGTCCTTCTACAATATTTAATTCCATTCTGGTATCTCCTGCTAGAACATTCCATTCCACTTGTTGACTGGAATTGTTGTTTAGCTATATCACACAAAAATGGTACTGAAAAAAGTCTATACTCAAGATTTTTACCAAAGCACTTTAATTTGTATGATCTACTTATAGGGGTCGTCACATTACTCACTGATTAGTAAACGCATGGATTTAGGATTTCCTTTTGTTTCAAAAGTAGTTAGGTAATAATTAAATACTTACAATACAATTTCTGTTTTTGACACCTTTGGTACATACATACATTTTTTTTATCGCCTGTGGTATAGTTATCATGATTTCATCCGTATAGGTACACTGTCTACTAAAGAAAATTTTATATTGTGTAACTCACAAACCTTAAATAAACTCCCACAACTAATGCGTCGAGTTGCTGCTGGAGAACTGTTCAAAAACTTGACGTGTTCAGGATCCAAGCTAAGATAATTTGGATTGAAGCCAGAGTGGCGCCTATCCTTTTCTTTTTCGAATTCCTGTACAGTCAAGCTTGGCGAATGACTAGAGTGCCTCCGTAAATCAAGGGGCACATTTGCTGATAGCTTAACATTGTCTCCTCGCAATGGTGTTGGTGGTCGAACTACCACACTTATCTGTGGATATTTGGGAATATCATCATCAAAGGATTCTTTTTTACAGGACTCATCAAATGTTATTCGTTTTACATCTTGGTTATTGCTAGCAGGTAATTTTAATAGTTTCTTGGGTGAAGATGTTTGTTTGATTGTTCCCGTGTCCGATATATCTGAATGCGATCTTTGAACTTCAATTTTATTCAAACACGGTGAGGTTTCATCTTCGTTAGTCCCAGTTATGCTTGATGATGAAGGCTTTGGAGTAACTGGTTGTGATTTGCGGCGCTAAAATGTATGATATAAATAACTTTATTAACTTACATTTTAACTTTATTTTATGTAACAAAAAGACAAACCTTAAAACTTTTGCGAGCAATGTCGTTTCCCTCTACAAATTGCGCCAGGCTGCAGTACCGAGGTGGTTCGCGTATTTTCTGATCATCACAACGATTGTCTATTTCAAAAACTATGTTTTCAAAACCGAATTGCTGTGGATTGTCCTCATAACAATCAATACATGCCGTTCTAGGAGGTGACGATGATCTACGAAAAGACAAAATCTTCCGATTCGATGGCTGGCCTACATCTGTGCATAACGTCGTCGTGTCTTCTGTTATTGTACTATCCTGAAGTGCTGCCATGATATCATTTCCTAAAACGGAACTTATGTCATCCATAATGCTTTCACCAGGCATTCCGTCGGTTTCATCACTTGTTTCAGGAGAGTCGATGTGGGTAAAATTTTCCAATTCTAAATTCTTGAAGAAAAGAAATGATTGTATTTATATTATATTTCGTCAGTAGGTAACAGTTTTCATAGGATGAGGGTCATAATTCTCTGTGTACAAAATTCAGTTTCCAATACTCCATATTCCTAGAGTAAAAAGATAAAAAAAAAGTTTGACAGGACATATATTTGTGTCGCCAAACCTGGAATGCATTGAACTATGCTGTTTTTTTTTTGTAAGTAACATACAAAATATAGACGGCTAGTGGCCGATTTCATAAAGGACTTTTAAATATTTAAAAGCCCATTTAGAGTTAAAATGGGAGTTTTTGGTTTCACCAAGTGCTTTTAAATTTAAAATGCTTTTAAATGCCCTTATAAACTAAAAGCCCATTTTCGTCTCAATAAATTTTAAAAGTGTGATTTGTGAAGTCTAATATGTCAGATGTCAGCCGACGAGTAAGAAAATTATAGATGATATTTTGCAGTCACTTTTTTATTTAATTTCTTGCAAATATAAATTGTGAATAGGTCGAAACAAAAATATAGTTTGTGTGTAAATAATACTCTTTTAAGGCTCTCCCAAGCCAACGCGCGAATACTTTCGAACGACGACAAGACTTTTGCCTTTCTTAATTTATTTACATGGAGATAAATGAGAGCACCCACATTGGCCGATTTGAATCTACAAACATTGTTCACTCATCGCATATTCGTTCCGAATGTTTCGCGTTGGTTTCGGAAAGCCTTCATAATTTGCTTGTTTTTAGAATAATTGATTGTTCATCTGAGGATGATGAGCAACATATAGTAAGACGTCCAAGAATATTCCGAGTTCATATTGGAATTTGAATCCGTTCTTCAAATATACTTTTTTTCGTAGCACTTTTTTCTACATATATTGCTTTTTTATGTACATTTCGATTGTGAGAGGGAAACAACCTATTTCCATATCCAGGGATGTGAGGCAAACCCAATTTTAACTAAAATTTCCCTAAAATTTCCCTTTTTTGATGGTGAAACTGGAAATATTTAAAGGTCTGATAAAATTTAAGAGGACTTTAGATAAAAAGGATTTTAGTGTAATTTTATGAAATCGGGCATAGGTCACACGAACTTGCTCTTGCGGTTAGCAACTGTAACGTACTCACATTGAATATCTATGTTAATGGTGCCATAACGTAATAATATCTTCAACTTTAAAGTACTGAAAAACTAATTTTTGTGTAATTTTTGTTTGTGGGGAGAGTACGATCACTTTTGCGCCAAAAATTGATAATGGTTTTTTGTAGAAGGGTCAAAAATAAGCATTTTTTACTATGGGTGGGGGGGGTCTACCTCACCCCGTTTAGGAGGTAGGGGAAATTTTAGAAAAAATTACTTAAAATTAAAAAATAATTATTAAAAAACAACGGCAACACTTACAGTAATTAAATACACCGTTTTTGAAAGCTAGGAATCTTAACTTTAATCCTGCATTTAAATTAAATTATTTTAGCCGATAGTTTTTTAAAAAATTCGCAGGCAAACTCAAAATTTTGATAAAAAAAATGGAAAAAAAAGTTTAGACCAATTTTTCTCAATATTTTGAAATGATGAGCTACATTAGCTAATAAAAGTTTATGAAAATATTAATTCTGAATCGAACACAAAAAACCGAAACGATTTATGTCTTCCAGTTTTTGAGAAAATTGAAAATTACTAAAACTACTTTGTTATGAGATTTTTGTTTTTTTGGTATTTACGTTGATTAGGTTCATCTTTGTAAGTTAAGTACAGCAATTCATTTAGCGTAACCGAGAATGCACCACGAGGAGGTAGAATTGCATTGCATTCCGCGTCCCAGTCGGTCAGTTATTGAGTAAGTCAGGAGTTAGTTGAAAATAGTAAAGTCAATGTTCATTTATTAAAGAGGTATGTAAGTCTCGTCAATGAAGTCATCGTCCGTACTGGTGTTACTGTCGAGTTCGTCGTTGATGGTGAAAAGCCGAGGTTGTTTTGGCGGTAAAACACCCTCTAAGTGGGAGGGTCGAAGTCCTTTAGTTGCAAGCCCATACTTTCTTCACCATCGATAAAACCTGGGTACACTTTTTTAACGTCAAGTAAAAATTCCATAATTTGGGAGCCCAAGTCGTCTTTATATTTTTGTTCAAGGCAGTATTTTCTATAAAATAAAAGTGCCATTTATTGGTGAAGGTGGTGCGTTGTTTTCCGGCATAAAATAGCAGGACACCTTTCCCAAAAATACATATAAACGGTCCGGAAGTGGATATTTGTTGAAAATAAATTAATCGCTAATTAGTTACGCAAAAAAAAATTTATCGCACTTTCGGATTCCGAAAAATTGGGTGTCCTGCTAAGTTGTCGTCAAGTTAGCAGGACACCCAATTTCTCGAAATCCAACAGAGCGATTAATTTTTTTTTTGCGTAACTAATCAGCAACTAAATAGCAGCTAATTACTACATACTCTTTATTCTGAAAATTTAAAAGTGTCCTGCTAACTTGATCCACCTGCTCACTTTTATTGTCGTGATGGTGCTTTTTGAACATTACAATTGCATTATATAGGTATGTAAGATACAAACATACATTATTAAGAAAATTATATATTTGCTGCAGTCGTACAGTAAGTTTCATGTCTGAAAATTTTAAATGTGCAACTTTGGGCCACGTATATGTATATTTAGAAATCAGCTGTTGACTTGGATATATATAAGACAAATTGAAAGTTTAAATCCAGATTCTTTAAATGCAAAAGAAACTTTGCATACACCCAACCTCGCACATACCCCAAATCCTATAGTGTGCCAAGCAGGGGGGTTGCAGGGGGGCAGCATGCCCCCCCTTAGATATCTCACTATTTATTCGCCGTAGTGCTGGGTGCTAGCATTGTATATATGTAAGCAACAAAAAAAACTAAAATCTCATACAAAAGTAGTTTTAGTAATTATCAATTTTCTCAAAAACTAGAAGACATAAATCAATTCGGTTTTTTGTGGTCAATTCAAAATTGATATTTGCATTGACCACAAAAAGCCAATTCAGCGCATCGTTTCACAATTTTGAGAAAATTTAGTCTAAGCTTTTTTTCCATTTTTTTATCAAAATTTTGAGTTTGCATGCGAATTTTTTAAAAACTATCAGCTAAAATAATTTAATTTAAATGCAGGATTAAATTATAGATTCCAAGCTTTCAAAAACGGTATATTAATTTACTGTAACTGTTGCCGTTGTTTTTTAATAATTATTTTTTCATTTTAAGTCATTTTTTTCTAAAATTGCCCCTACCTCCTAAACGGGGCGAGATGGACAACCCCCCCCCCCCCCCCCCCCCCAAAGTAAAAAGTGCTTGTTTTCGACCCCTCTAAAAACAACCGTTATCAATTTTTGGCGCCAAAGTTATCGTACTCGTGCCTTGTTTGTTTACAACAAAATTGTTTCCAATTTTTCAATGCAAAATATCGTTTAACTAAAATTTTTTACTTGAAATTAATTTCATCAGTCTAGATAAAAAGTTTAATTAAGATCGTTAGTCCTTTTCGAGAAAATTAAAAACCTACCCTTTCTAAATAGCGATCACTGTAATGCTAGTTTTTGATTACAAACACGAAACCAATACTTGCACTTTAGAGCAAGTAAAAATTAAGAACCAGTTTTATATATTTCAGTTCAATAAATTAATTATTATTATAATATTGACGATTTTGACTTGACCCTCAGCAATTTTAAATCACATGCATGAACTTAATTTATATTTTTATACCTGCAGTATGTCACCTAGCTGAAAAGGTTGATATGAATCTATATTTTTGTCCAAAATTTCTGAAGCCACGCTGCATTCCTCGTTACTGATTACCGACAAAACATCACTAGGTTCTCCTGGCAGTTCTTCCGATGATGATTGGTCCTAAATAGTAGAATTTTTTGAAGAAAATTCAAAACAAACATAGTTGATATATTGGTTAAAAACAGTAGATGCAAAAAAAAAAACATACTTGGACATCGGTATCAATGATTGTCATGCTTTCACCTATATAAACATTGGAATCTATTTTAGGGGCAACTACTTGTGGAACCTTAAGATTTAAGTTGTTCTTAAGGCTATCAGCACTATTAACATATTTATCCTCATTATCTGTTTTCTTAATCTCACATTCTGCTCCAGCGAAAGTATTCAAATCATCATGTCCTCCGCTTGGTAACTGGTTTCCGATTTGCTCCCGAGTTCTATACAAATTTCTCTCAAACACTTCTATGGGCCGATAATCTGATAGTGGATCAATAAGTTTTTCAGCTGAAATGCTTGGTAAGTTCAAGAAATCAGTCTTCCGAACATCTATTGTCGAAGTGGAATTCAGAAGATATGATCTGCAACTGTCACCATCGTCTGGCGCTGATATTTCTGGAGTGTGACAGTTTATATTTTCATCAGCTTCCTGTATACTTTCAGGTACACCTGAACTTCGACGACTATCTGCAAATTCTCTGGGAACCGGTAAACTCATGGCATTCAAGAAGCTATCATCCAGTGAATCCCTTCGGTTATCTGGCAGTGGAGATAAACATATTAATTGAGTCGTTGAAAGAGATGGGGAAATTATATTAATTGGTGGAATTGGAAGTGGCGATGATGAAGGAGAGGTGTCGTTTGAAGATGTCCTCAATTTCATTGCCTCGAAGGGGGTGATTGACAATTTTCTTTGGTAACGCTTTGGCCTTCCTGGTTCAGAATGCTCAACTACGTTGTAAATTGCGCGCTTTACACTATTAGCACGGCATTGAAGGGCTTCTTTTTCTGTGGAACGCAGACTCCGAGAGTTTCTGCGTTCTTTTGAATTCATTTGATCCTTTTCAGTCTTTTCCATGGATATGCTAAAATTCCTATTGCAAAATATAAAAATTAAAATTAAAAACAAACCAGCGCAGGGTTTCGTAAATTTACCTATATGAATTGAATTTACAATTAGCAAAATATATACTTAAGCCCTTCATTAGTGTACAATAATTGGTACGCAAAGCGAGCTTTTCAAGAATTTTAAAATTACGTAAAGCTCATATTAAAGTGGGAATAGGGAGTATGATGAAGCTGAAGATCGCTGCATCCAAAGTTTTATTTTCTTTTAGGAGAGGATACCTCGATAAGTAGCAATGATATTGGAAAAGTTTAAACACCAAAATATTGGCAACAATAAATGACTTAAGAACATGAAAAAAAAATAAAAAACATCGCTTTTAGGCTTTGGAAAATCTAGTTTTGCCATGTACTTATTTTTTGCCTACCATTCGTTAATCCGAAGTTATAAGAGTCCAAACTTTTTGGTATGTTTTTTAAAGTTTCATGGTTAAAAAAGCTAAATTAAAAAAAAAAAAAAAACGAAGGAACATCGCCCCTAGAGAAAGGTATGTTCTACCTAGTGTAATTTTTATTTTGTCTATACCACATTTATTGTGGCCTATATCCTCTCCTAAAAAAAATATTAATTTTCAAAATTTATAAAGTCATTTTTAAAAATATAAGGAGATACAGTTTTAAAAAAGTAATGGATATTGCCCCCAGTAAAAATTGCGACCAACGTGTTAAAACTTTTCCAATATCATTGATACTTATCGAGGTATCCTCTCGTAAAAGAAAATAGAACTTTGGATGCAGCGATCTTCAGCTTCGTGAAGTATGTATATGTTTCAAAAGTTACAGACGCTTTTTGAATAATTCTGTTCTTAAAATCCTTAAAATTTCTCATTTTCTAATGCATTATTTATATCTTGTTGCGATACCACATTACTTAAAATAAAAAAAATATGTAATTAAAATATTAACTAATTGTTGAAAAATATCATATTTCATAAGATTCTTTTTCGTTTTCCTATTGATACACATTTCTAGTTCATCTAATTCCCACAAGATGTCAACAAAATTGATTTCAAATAAAAAAAAAATATGCACGACTTGATCGCTCGAACTTGCTCTTGTGGTTAAATGTTGTGTGTAACCCCACATTGAAGATGCATGATGTATATATTTAACGAGAAAATATTAAAATAAGTCAAAAGTACTAAACAATTGATTTTTTGTTTGATTTTTTTTTTTTTATACAAAATGATTTTTAAAAAGAGCAAGTAAAAATAATTAAGTTATAACGACAACACTTATACTAAGGGCCATATGCTAAAACGAAACTTAAATTTTTAAGTTCAACATAAGCGCTATGTTTTATTTTTTCCTCAGCGTAAACTGTCACATAAGCTCTTATGTTGAACATAAATTCTTAAGTTTCGTTTCAGAAAATGGCCCTAAATTACCGTTTTTTCTAACACAATTGAAAAGGCTGACCAATAACTGTAACTTGTTGACCTTCTGAATGGTATCCTTTTTTTAATCTCCATAAATGCGGTGCTAAAAATCTATTCGCTGACCAAACAACTGAAACTAATTGATCTGTTTTAAGCAATTGCAAGATGACTAGATTAACGAAATAAATTTGTATGGAAAATCTTCGTGATTTAAAGATAAAGGGTATATCTAATAAAATCTCGGTTTAGTGGCCGGGGAAACGTAATATAGCGCTAAATCACATTAAATACATTCTGATTAAAAAAGTTGTTTAGAGATCCGTTTTCTCAATTATATATTTATAGAACATATTATTAAGTAAAAATAAATACTAAGTGCTTAAACTTTTACTTACATATATTCTGCGGAGCTCCTAGATATGATGCTTTTGATCGAAGCAAGCAAATCATCACCAGAGTGTTCGCCAGTTTCTTCAATTTTCAAAGCATCCAAAAGCATATTAAATTTTTGCCGAAGTATATCGCATTTTATTATCAATTGGTCGTCATCCTTCCGATTTTCGCAAATTTTATTCAAGAGTTCGTCAATTGTTTCGCATAAAATTTTTGTACATGAAACCAAAACGGACACGTCATCTGTTTCGACAATCGAGCGCAGATTCTCGTTTGCTGAAGTTACCAACCCAGTCAATAGAGCTTCTTGTGCGCTTGATAGTGACATTTTTGGCGGCTTCACAGAAATTGCCTTTTCAAAAACCATAATACTCCAACGATCCAACATTTTTGTGCTAGCTGACTCATAGCGCTCTAAAATCTGTGGTAAATGGGCATCATCATCACACGATGAACCCCAGCCAAGAACTCGCGCTAAATCGTTACCAGTTCCTAGTGGAAGAACCGCTACCTGGCATTGTTTCTATATAAAAAAATAAAGCGCGTAATTATTAGAGAACCAAAACTTATAAAATTGAACTTACGTGCATGTTAAACCGATCAATCTCACTTAAAACCCATCCTACTGACCCATCTCCTGAACAAACAAGAATTCGGAAAATGTCAAAATGTCTAAACAGTCTGAGCCCCAAACTTGGTCCAGTTGAAATGAGATCGAAAACTTGAGCAGGATTCAGCAATTGCTTAAATCTTCTCAAAAACTTTACGCCTTGGTTATCTCCAGATTTAGAGTTAACAAAAACCAATAAAGGTGAGAAATTTCCCTTGGGACTTACAACATCCCATGGTTCATCGATACCAATTGAGTGTACGCTTGTGGGTGGCACTACCGATACTTTAGCTGGTCCAATTGGGCATGATACTAACATCTGCGGTCTACATGCCGTGTGTACTGTAGCACGACACCACAAACAGCGCCAATCCTGTAGACGCAAAACAGACCCGCAAGTCTTTTTGCATTCAGAACATGTCGATGCTACTGGTAAATTGCCCTCCATCCATTGATGGGGCATAACAATGCTCCCATCACTCTCCTCAATAATATCCTTACCAACAGTTGCTAGTGTGGTCCATTTGCAGTTGGTAATTGACTTAGCTGCACATCGTTTGTGCACTTTACATTTGCATACTTCACAGGAGAGTCCATGTGAAGTGACTCCTGATAAGGCTTCACGACAAACATTGCAGTATGTTGGTCTTGCATGCGATGTTGAATACCATTGATGATGATTGGAGAGTATATCATGTTGGTCAAGGCCAGAATCAAAATATTCCCGACTTGATGCGGATTTCAAGGATGACAACCAGTCTTCCATTTCTGGACGTGATTCCACACTTAAAATCAAAGCTTAAGCAGTTTCAAAGACCTATGAAATACAAAATATATGTATACAGAAATTCTTGATTCAATTGATTTTTGTTGGTTATTTTGTATTTGAATGTGAAGTACTTGTTTTTATATATCTATTGTGTATCCAATTTACTAGAGATATCTATCTCTCTTTTCTGATATTACCTATATATATATCCAATTAAGTTTATGAAATGTATCTACATAACTATATATATTTTTAAATGAATGTACTCGTTGTCTGAGCATTCCTTAATAAATTATAAAAGTATATTAACTTAAAATACTTTCAAGATAAATGCATACACATAAGTGGATTTTAGATAAACAAAAATCTTATTGACGGAAGAAACCTTGCAATCGCTGGCAACAGTTTTCTTTGAAGCAATCAAAAAAGAAGTTTTGGGTGCCACACAGGTGGCAATATACACTGCCACTGGAAACGGCACATCCTCACAGCAATCTTCTACAAAAATACCAACATTTTCGATTGGTGAGTACAAATCATCCGATTCGGATTCCGATACTTGCTAGCCAAGAGACCTAGAAGTCCTTTCATATGAAGAATAAAACCAACCCTTGTGAATCAATTTGACACGGTAAAAACAAATACGCTGAATGCATAAAGCCAACTTTACTTTACTGAGGCAGGGCGCTGTGAATTGTGATTACGCCAATTTTTGGATAGGAAGTTGATCAGTGTTACCACTGGGACTCTATAGTGTCCCCGCACGGACTTCTTTTTTTTAGAGGACTTGGGGCACATTTTTTTAAAAAGAACATATAATTTCACGATTATTTAACCTTAGAAACTTACAATTTATTTGAAAACAAAGAACGAAGATGAAATAAGTAATAAATAAGGTTATTTATAAACTTTGTTTTTTTTTTATGAAATGTAAGACTGACTATTACATACATTGAGTAATATTATGCTTTAAAATGTTTTAACTTTATTCCAATGTGTGTATGTATAATCTATAGTACTATCACGACGAATATTGACCGACACGTAACCATACGGCCACACATAAAGCAAATCAAATGTTGCTAACAGTTGTTGCAATGGGAAAGTGGAGACTTTGAGTTCTCCAACAAAGGAGAATAGTTTTATAACACAAAAATTAGAGCACACTAAATGTATGAAAGTTAGAGTGAGGCAAGGAAGTAACAATTTTGTGCTATTTTTATTTTATTTATGGGATATGGTTTTGTGGCAGAGGAAGGGTGCAGGTGTGGTTACTAAGGAATTATGTATTTTTTTCTGAGGGTGATGACTGACGGTTAGCGAAGACGAAAAAATATACAGTTATAACCACGGTGACCACTCCTAAAAATATAATTTTATGCCAAAATGCTATCCTGAACAGAAAAATAAAGGGTTTTCCAATAAGAGGTGTTATTTTGATATTCAAAGAAAAATGGCATTTTTTGAGATAAATGATCAGATGTTTATTTCATTATAAAGAGGAAGGTATGCCGTTAATAATGGAACACAACATCAGCCAAATGGCCGCCACGACCACGCTTACAGGACCATATCCTTTTCATGAAATTTTCCATAACCAAATCGCAAAGTGGCTGCCCTATGTCCTCGATAGCCTCACGAATTCCATCTTTGAGGTCTTGAATCGACGCTGGGCTGTTGGCGTAGACCTTATCTTTCACGTGGCCCCGTGGCGACTTCTTCGCAAGGTGTTAAATCACAAGATCTCGGTGGCCAATTGTGATCACCTCTTCGAGAGATAACACGGTCCGGAAGCTTTTCCCGTAAAAGATCGATGGTTTCATTGCTTGTGTGGCACGTAGCGCCGTCTTGTTGAAAGTAAACGTGTTCCAGATCAATACCATCCAATTCCGGCCATAAAAAATCATTAATCATCTCTCGATAGCGCAATCCATTGACCGTAACTGTTGCTCCAGCCTCATTTTCGAAAAAGTAAGGTCCAATGACCCCGCCGGACCATAAACCGCACCAAACAGTCACGCCTTGAGGATGGAGAGGCTTTTCAACAATAACTCTTGGGTTTTCCGAGCCCCAGATGCGACAGTTTTGCTTGTTGACGTAGCCTCCGAGGTGGAAATGGGCCTCATCAGTCAAGATGATTTTTCGATGAAATTCCGGATCATTTTCATGCATTTCAAGGACCCAATCAGCAAAGACACGACGTTGTTGAGTTCTTGTGTTAACTGAACTTTATAAGCCTTAAGACCCAAGTCTTTATGCAAAATACGGTGTAATTACGTTTGTGGAATGCCTAATTCCAAAGAACGACGAGGAATGGACAAACCTGGGTTTTCTTCAACACTTTGGGCTACAACAGCAATATTCTTTTATGGACCATTTTCTATTTGCATTTAAAGTTTAAAAAGTGCATTTCCGGTCAGTTCAAATAAAACGGAAGTTGGTGTATAAATTCTAAAAACATGAGATTTTCAAATTTGTTTTTTTGCAACAAATTGTAGCTTTTTAAATGCGTATGTTTCGCGCTCACTGAAAATTTGTAGCTCTAACGGTTTTTTAGATATTCAAGCTTAAAGTTAGCTCAAAAGTGACCTTCCAAAATCTAAAAAAACGACAAAATTCAAAATTTTTTCTTGCACGAATTTGAAGCTACCTTAAAAAAAATATCGCACAAGCCCTGATTTTGTAGCTCGCATAGTTTTTTGCTATAAAAGATTCCGCTAAAATAAGACGGTAACCCATATGTAACGGTCAAAATTAAAAAAAAATTTTAATTTTAGAATTTTTTTCCCAGAAATTGTAGCTTTTTAAATGCTTATGTTTTGCGCAAGAATTAATTTTATATCTCCTATAGATATTTTTTTATTTCAATTTCAAGTTTGAAAAATGCACTTCCGTTTCGCTGAAACAAGTCTGAAGTTAGCGGACAAAATCGTTAAAAATGAGATTTTCAATTTTTTTTTTTGTAAGAAATTGTAGCTTTTTAAATGCTTTTGTTTTGCACTCACTGAAAATTTGTAGCTCTAACGGTTGTTTAGATATTCAAGCTTAAAGTTAGCTCAAAAGTGACCTTCCAAAATCTAAAAAAAAGACAAAATCCAAAAGTTTTTCTTGCACGAATTTGAAGCTACCCTAAACAAAAAATATCGCGCAAGCCCCGATTTTGTAGCTCGCATAGTTTTTTTGCTATAAAAGATTCCGCTAAAATAAGACGGTTACCCATATACGGTCAAAATTTAAAAAAAATTTGAATTTTAGAATTTTTTTTTTCCCCAGAAATTGTAGCTTTTTAAATGCTTATGTTTTGCGCAAGAATTAATTTTATATCTCCTATAGATATTTTTTTATTTCAATTTCAAGTTTGAAAAATGCACTTCCGTTTCGCTGAAACAAGTCTGAAGTTAGCGGACAAAATCGTTAAAAATGAGATTTTCAAATTTTTGTTTGTTGTTGTAGCTTTTTAAATGCGAACGCTTGTCTATTGTGTCGAGCCAGTTCACTATAGAAACCATTATTTTGAAGCGGGACTAACTACTAGCCACTACCTTTTTCTTTATATTGTAATGTTCAACCTAGGTTCGATAATAAAACTTATTTCCTTTAAATTAATAATAACTTCCACGTATTTACTTTTCAAAATAAACACACTTTATTTCACTTCAAATCGTTTTTATTATTCTTCAATCTCAATAGTATGCAATCTAAAATTCACTTCCGGATACACTTTTACTTCTTACTTTACGCTATCACATTCAAAATTAAACTGTGTTCACTCGCTTGAAAACATCCCTTATATAGGTGTCTAGCTTTTCAAACAGATGGCGCTGGGAACAGTTAGAGGATTTCCCTTTTGTTTCAAATTCAAAGTAGTTGGGTAATTATTAAATCGTTACAATATAATAAATAGTCAGTACAAAAACCGTAGTTTATAAAATACTTTATTTAATCCGGAAGATAAATTCCTTCTTAATTACTTATAAAAATAACATTCAACTTTTTGCTCTAAAAAAACAAGTCTAGACGTGACGCTGGAAATCGATTGAATCACAAACTTGTGTTTGGTCGTTAAAAAATCAAATCGCCCTTATTGTCGCCGTGAACCCTCGTGTCGTCAAATCTGGAACTAATATTTTCTCTCTATCTCAGCTGATTTTCGGTTGTGTTCACTCTTGACTGTGTTCACCAAAATTTAAAAACAAAAGAGCCATCTACCAATTAGAGCAGAAACAAATTTTTGTATGGAAGTTCTAGGGGTGTGTGCAAAAAAAAACAAGCATTACCGAGAAAAATGCTTTGTACGAAAATGTTTCCTAAGTAGAGTCAGATTCACAAGATCAAATTTAATAAAATAACTTTAATTTTGAAGTGTTAACATGTATTTAACATTCGGAGTAGAACTTTGATCTTTTAATTATTATAAGCAATAGTTTAAACATAAAACTTTTCTTTTACGATAATATTTTGAGCCAATTCAGAATGCACAAAGCATTGAACCGCAATTTGATAGACGGACACTTCACCACCGACGGCCGCGATTGCGAGTGCTTGATTTTTAAGTGAAACCATTTAAGTGCTCAATATTTTAGTGGCACTGTTTTAGTGTCAGATTTTTTGTGTCTGTGACTGTCATAATTATCAGCAAGTCATCAATCCTACGTTAAAGTTTATTACTTGAAAGATATGGAACTAACTATATTTTGACATATACAGAATATTTAATTGAAAATGTCAACGGGATAATTTAAAATCAGTTTTTTCTCGATTAAAATAAGTTTCGGATTTTTATTCGGACATGTCTATAACTTGTGAAGACGCGGCTCGGTATTTTTAAATAACAAATATCGTGGAACACATCCCTTTTTACGTTAAAAATAATCTATGTTGCCGACATTAAAGGTTGAAGTCTTTAATATTTTTGAACTGCACAACACAAAGAAATTGGCCGCGTTCAACGCACATCTGAATATTCAGAATTCTGAATTTTTAAAGCTCTTGATTGGCCAGCTGTCATAAAAAGTTCTGAAAATTCAGATGACTTTTGACAGCTGGCCAATCAGAAGCTTCAAAAATTCAAAATTCTGAATATTCAGATGTACGTTGAACTCGCACATTGTCAGGCCTTTTTTCATCAAAAATCAGGGGCTGAATTACCCCATCAGTTATCGAGTAATACATGACTGAATTATGTGAGTTTGGCATTACCGCTCACGTAATGGAGTCATCATCCCCATAGGTTTTTCTCGTTCAATCGATCACTCATGGCACTCACTCGACCAGTCACTGATGCGTTAATTTGGCCCAGGCTTTTCTCTCCTAACCGTCCGGCCACTTGCGCATGTATTGTGAGAAAGAGAGCTCGCCATACTCAGCGATAACTGAAACAAAAATTTCTCCATTCGAGTACTTCCTCTCCGTCTTCACTTACAAGATACAAAGTTTTTTTTTTCAAAATAATTTTATTTATTATTAAAAAAAATCCCTTATACTTCGACCCCACAGGGCATACAGATGTCCAACATCACAACCATCAAATTATTTCATGACGTTTCATAAACTCCACTAATGAAAGTCAGTTTAAAGAAACATTCCTTTCAACACTATATACATACTTACTTGTAACTTTTTCCTAATCATTTACCACCACATGCCGAGTTGTGTTCAAAAAGTAGTTTTCATCGACATGTTGGCTACCCGGCAAGGATTTTCGTGCCGCCGTTGGTTTTTTCTAGACATGTTCATAATCCGAGCATCGTTCATGGCAAGTGGAGGCGGCATGTAAAGTTGCCTAGTGAGCGGCAGGCCTTAAGGCTTAACTACACTCGAAACTTTTCACAAAAAGTACAAAAATGGCCGCGTTCAGATTTGTATCCAAAGCGATCTGGATGGCTTTGTGTTGTTGTAAACCCTCGTTAAAACACATCTGATGAAGAAACAGCTGTTGCCAAAAAATAAATCTCAAGCTATCCTAAAACTTCTGCTATACTCATCTATCTGATGTGAATTGTCAAGAACAGCTGACTACGGAACTGATCTGAGCGGCAAATTTAACCTATCTGGTTTTGGTCGTTCAGAAATATACATGGATACTCGAGTATCTAACATGCCGCCTCCACTGGGCATGAACGATGCTCGAATTATGAACATGTCTATAAAAAATCCAACGGAGGCACAAAAATCCATGTCCGTGCAGCCAGCATATCGACGAAAAAGTACTTTTTGGACACGACATATGACTGCTGTTCAAAGCTTGGGCATGAGATTTGACGTTCAGCCCTGTGGAGTCGGGTGTAAGATAAGGCTAACCTAGTGAATCCTGGGCACGTATCGCGTAAGACTAAAGCGATCGCTCTATTAAGTGATTGTCGGTTTTTGAATTGCTCCCTATAGATAGGAAAGAGACAGCTATCGTCAAAGCGACAATCAAAAAATTGATAATCAACTATCACCTTAGTCGATTCCCCACCTGAACAGGGCTAGTGACCAAAAAACAGGCACACGCTAGCGACATCTTCTTGTGAAAACTGTACGAACATTGTGTTTGATACTTTAGTGTACAAATAAAAAATATAATTAATCAATTCTGATTTCTCAAACCTATCTCGTTTTCGGTTTTTCACACCACTTACCACTCTCATATTTACCCATCGCAGCGATCTGGGCAAAAATACTCGACGAGCGAGTTGGGTAAATACATAATTTGTCAAATTCTGATTTGCTTCACTCGCTGCTCTTTTAGCTTCTGAAATCTCAACTGGCTACGAAAAAGGTAATTCAGGAGGAGCGAGTTGCTTAAGTTTCTGAATATTTTTTAAAAAAAAAAAGTTTGGAGTGTATTTTTCAAAAATATTAAAGACTTCAACCTTTAATGTCGGCAACATAGATTATTTTTAACGTAAAAAGGGATGTGTTCCAAGATATTTGTTATTTAAAAATACCGAGCCGCGTCTTCACAAGTTATAGACATGTCCGAATAAAAATCCGAAACTTATTTTAATCGAGAAAAAACTGATTTTAAATTATCCCGTTGACATTTTCAATTAAATATTCTGTATATGTCAAAATATAGTTAGTTCCATATCTTTCAAGTAATAAACTTTATAGTAGGATTGCTGAAACCCCATAGCAACGACGAATTTGATGACTTGCTGATAATTATGACAGTCACAGACACGAAAAATCTGACACTAAAACAGTGCGACTAAAATATTGACCACTTAAATGGTTTCACTTAAAAATCAAGCACTCGCAATCGCGGCCGTCGGTGGTGAAGTGTCCGTCTATCAAATTGCGGTTCAATGCTTTGTGCATTCTGAATTGGCTCAAAATATTATCGTAAAAGAAAAGTTTTATGTTTAAACTATTGCTTATAATAATTAAAAGATCAAAGTTCTACTCCGAATGTTAAATACATGTTAACACTTCAAAATTAAAGTTATTTTATTAAATTTGATCTTGTGAATCTGACTCTACTTAGGAAACATTTTCGTACAAAGCATTTTTCTCGGTAATGCTTGTTTTTTTTTGCACACACCCCTAGAACTTCCATACAAAAATTTGTTTCTGCTCTAATTGGTAGATGGCTCTTTTGTTTTTAAATTTTGGTGAACACAGTCAAGAGTGAACACAACCGAAAATCAGCTGAGATAGAGAGAAAATATTAGTTCCAGATTTGACGACACGAGGGTTCACGGCGACAATAAGGGCGATTTGATTTTTTAACGACCAAACACAAGTTTGTGATTCAATCGATTTCCAGCGTCACGTCTAGACTTGTTTTTTTAGAGCAAAAAGTTGAATGTTATTTTTATAAGTAATTAAGAAGGAATTTATCTTCCGGATTAAATAAAGTATTTTATAAACTACGGTTTTTGTACTGACTATTTATTATATTGTAACGATTTAATAATTACCCAACTACTTTGAATTTGAAACAAAAGGGAAATCCTCTAACTGTTCCCAGCGCCATCTGTTTGAAAAGCTAGACACCTATATAAGGGATGTTTTCAAGCGAGTGAACACAGTTTAATTTTGAATGTGATAGCGTAAAGTAAGAAGTTAAAGTGTATCCGGAAGTGAATTTTAGATTGTATACTATTGAGATTGAAGAATAATAAAAACGATTTGAAGTGAAATAAAGTGTGTTTATTTTGAAAAGCAAATACGTGGAAGTTATTATTAATTTAAAGGAAATAAGTTTTATTATCGAACCTAGGTTGAACATTACAATATAAAGAAAAAGGTAGTGGCTAGTAGTTAGTCCCGCTTCAAAATAATGGTTTCTATAGTGAACTGGCTCGACACAATAGACAAGCGTTCGCATTTAAAAAGCTACAACAACAAACAAAAATTTGAAAGTCTCATTTTTAACGATTTTGTCCGCTAACTTCAGACTTGTTTCAGCGAAACGGAAGTGCATTTTTCAAACTTGAAATTGAAATAAGAAAATATCTATAGGAGATATAAAATTAATTCTTGCGTAAAACATAAGCATTTAAAAAGCTACAATTTCTGCGGAAAAAAAAAATTCTAAAATTCAAATTTTTTTTAAATTTTGACCGTTACATATGGGTAACCGTCTTATTTTAGCGGAATCTTTTATAGCAAAAAAACTATGCGAGCTACAAAATCGGGGCTTGCGCGATATTTTTTGTTTAGGGTAGCTTCAAATTCGTGCAAGTAAAAATTTTGGATTTTATCGTTTTTTTAGATTTTGGAAGGTCACTTTTGAGCTAACTTTAAGCTTGAATATCTAAAAAACCGTTAGAGCTACAAATTTTCAGTGAGTGCAAAACAAAAGCATTTAAAAAGCTACAATTTCTTGCAAAAAAAAAATTTGAAAATCGCATTTTTAACGATTTTGTCCGCTAACTTCAGACTTGTTTCAGCGAAACGGAAGTGCATTTTTCAAACTTGAAATTGAAACGAAAAAATATCTATAGGAGATATAAAATTAATTCTTGCGCAAAACATAAGCGTTTAAAAAGCTTCAATTTCTGGGGAAAAAAAAAATTCTAAAATTCAAATTTTTTTTAAATTTTAACCGTTACATATGGGTTACCGTCTTATTTAAGCGGAATCTTTTATAGCAAAAAAACTATGCGAGCTACAAAATCGGGGCTTGCGCGATATTTTTTGTTTATGGTAGCTTCAAATTCGTGCAAGAAAAAATTTTGAATTTTGTCGTTTTTTTAGATTTCGGAAGGTCACTTTTGAGCTAACTTTAAGCTTGAATATCTAAAAAACCGTTAGAGCTACAAATTTTCAGTGAGCGCGAAACATACGCATTTAAAAAGCTACAATTTGTTGCAAAAAAAAAAAATTGAAAATCTCATGTTTTTAGAATTTATACACCAACTTCCGTTTTATTTGAACTGACCGGAAATGCACTTTTTAAACTTTAAATGCAAATAGAAAATGATCCATAAAAGCTTTTTGCGCAATAAATTAGCATTTAAAAAGCTACAATTTTGGGCATCAAGAGAATTTTTATTTTCGTATTTTCGTCCGCTAACTTCAGACTTATTTTAGCGGAAACTTGCATATTTAAAAAATTATGCAAGCTACAAAATCGGGATTTGCGCAACTCAAGAGCATTTAAAAAGCTAAAAATTTGGATGCCAATCATTCTTCAAAATTCTTATTATTTTAGATTTCGTCCGCTAACTTCAAACTTATTTTAGCGGAAACTTCAATAACTAAGAAACTAAGCGAGCTAAAAATTTTTGGTTTGCGCAACAAATTAGCATTTAATTAGCTACAAATTCAGATATAAAAATTTTTCCATTCCGCCACAAAGTGTCCGCCAAAGTAAGGGACGTTATTAAATGATAAATTGACAGTAAAAACAAACACTTTATAGAAAGCAGCAATTAAACACCAACAAAATAATAGATAAAAAGAAGACAACACTCGTATATCACCACACAAAAAAAAAAAAAAAAAAAAAAAGGCTCCAAACATATTCAAGTAAATCAAAACAGCAACAACAACACAAGATGACAACTAAAAGCATAAGTTTGACTATACCAGCAGCAAGAATCAAAAGTAGTTCGCCTGATGATGGAGCTATAACACTCCGAAACGCGTAGCTTATATATTAAAATATAAATAAAGTTGTGTTAGTAATTTGATTAAAATTAAAATTAAATAAAATAAAACAAAATCAGTTTTTCTTTTAATTTTATTTATTTAATATTTTTAAAAATTCTTTAAGTACCCACAACTTGGAGACAAAAACCATAAAAAATGGCTTACTCTTACTGAATTAGGCAGCTCTACTGATGGTGATGAACGTGATGGTGAACTTAAAAGCTCCCAACAAATTTACATTAATGAAAGCCTTACAGCAGCGAATAGTTCCATATTGCGACATGGTAATCAACTACGTTAAGAAGGTTTATTGTCATCAGTAAGAACGAGGTATGGTTTCGCATACGTAAAAAAAAAAGATAAAGATTCTGAAATAAGAATTACAATAACAACAACAATTCCCTAAAAGCTTTATGCCAGCCGGTGTCTGCTAGTGAAGTTCATAGCTCCATGAAAGTTCGTAATAAGCTGTACTCAAAATGGAAAAAACGGCCAATAAGTCAAAATTGGGAACGTTTTTTTCGTGCTCGTAACTACTGTACGTTTATTACACTTAGGGCTAAAAAAGATATTTTATATCGAAACTTAACACTGACCTGCCTTCTAAAAACTCATGGAGCAACTAACGTTTAATTGCTGTCAATAGTATTCCTGATGTAACTGATCTTAATAATGCCTTTATAAACAGTGCTAATAACAACTCAAATTTTACTCCCGAAGATCGCCTGCTTTATGATGCGGATTTAGACTTCGACGTTGCTACAGAGGTTGACATCATAAATGTTATTCATTCGTTAAAATCGAATGCTGTTGGTGAAGATGGTGTGCCTCTGCAGTTCATTAAGATGATCTTACCACAAATTTTAAGCTGTGTTACACATATCATTAACTTTAGCATAACATCATCAAATTTTCCCGATATTTGGAAGTTAGGCAAAATAATTCCTGTACACAAAAAACCGCAGCCATCTTTGGCAACAGACTACCGCCCCATCAGTATATTACCATGTCTGTCAAAAGTCTTAGAGAAGTTCCTTGCTAATCAAATATCAAATTATTTGGATCAACATAATTTGTTATCTCCAGTCCAGTCTGGTTTTCGAGCACGTCACAGTTGCTCTACTGCTATTGTTGAAATTTTTGATGACATAAGAATAAATTATGATATGGATCATTTAACAGTACTGTGCTTGCTTGATTTCTCTAAGGCTTTTGATAGAGTTGATCATAAAGTATTGTGTCAGAAGCTCAGATTTAGTGAGAGATCTGTGTGCTTAATACGCAGTTACCTATTTAATCGTTACCAAAGAGTTGTACATGATGGAAGATCCTCTGATTATGAAGCTTTGTTAATTGGAGTATCACAAGGATCGATATTAGGACCAATTTTATTTTGCTTGTTCATTAATGATCTTCTTAGAGTTTGTTCTAATGTTTCTTTCCACCTTTACGCAGACGATGCTCAGATATACCTGTCACGACCAATTGGATAGATTGAAGATCTTACTGTCAGAATAAATGAGGATCTGTCGGAAATCTATAACTGGTCGATTTCCAATGGCCTGAATCTCAATTCAGGAAAATCTCAAGTGATATCAAAAAAGCACTATGATACCAGTGAACTACCACCAGTAATTTTAAATAATATACAAATCAAATTTTTTGATGTTGTTAAGAATCTTGGGTTCAAGAAAAATCGATCACTCTCCGCAGTTGACCATACAAACTATGTGATAAGTCGAATTTATGCGGGCTTACGGAAGCTTAGGATATCTTCAAGCTTCACGCCAGTTAATACAAAGCTAAGACTTGTAAAAACCCTATTTCTTCCTATTCTAGACTATTCTACTACGGTGTACTGCAAACTTGACTCCCACTCACAACACAAACTACTTGTAGCGTTTAACGATGCAATTAGGTAGGTATGTTTATAGTTTACGTCGATATGAACATATATCACACTACCACGTTCTCGTACTTGGTTGCACCTTTCAACAGTTTTTGAATGTCAGATGTTGTTAATTCATGCACAGCCTTGTAAATAGTAGATGCCCAGCTTACCTCTACAAAAAAATTCAATTTGCCCAATCCGTCAGAACAAATAATTTAATTGTGCCCTCTTTTAATTACCTTAACTCATCGCGTCTCTTTTTCATCCATGCTTCCAGACTTTGGAACTGGCTTCCTACCACTATAAGACAAATAATTAACTCCAAAAAATTCAAAAAGTCAGCATTACAGTATTTGTAAATTTTCAAGTATTCAACAACAACTATTCTATTCTTTTTTTTTTTCTATTGCGTCAATACTTTCTTCTTCTTTTCTTTAATCCTATTAATGATATATTTATCTTTTTTTTCTCGTTTTATATTTATTTTATTTATATTAATATTTATTTTATTTATATTTATTAATCAATGTTTATCTTTTTGGTTTATATAACTTGTATTTACAGTTATCGTCATGTATATTGTATAATCTACTAATCTCATGTAGGTACTATACAAGACTACGTCTTACTTGTACTCTCTTTTACCAACTGGACTCAACAAAAGAATATCGGATATTCTAACCGAAAAAGCCAAAAGCATGACAGCTATGGACAAAAAGTGCGTACTGATCTTTGATGAAATGGCAATAAATAAAGAGCTGGAATAAAACATCAAAGACGACATTATATATGGATTTACCGACTTTGCGGAGTATGGACGTACGAATAAGATTGCCTCTAAAGCAATGGAGTTCACGGTTGGAGGTTTCAATAGAAATTGGAAGCAAAAAATTGTGTACTACATCGGAAATCCAAATGGAGAAATTTTATCAAAAATGAGTTTCAATTATTACTGGAGTAATAATATGTGGATTAACCGTTGTCGGAACAAGCTGCGACCAAGGGTCGAACAACTACTCAGCCTTAACCGAACTTACCGGGTCAATGTCTATTGAAGAGAAACCTTATATCGAAATCCAAAATAAGCGAATTTACTTGCTCTTTGATTATCCAGATCTCTCTAAGAGTGTGCGAAACATAATGCTCAAACACAAAATTCATATTGGAGAGGATGTTGTTGACTGGCGCGTCCTCGAGAGACTTTTTGAACAAGACTCCAAAGGAAGTATATAAGTTTTTTTTAAACTTACTCAATCCCATATAAAACCTAATAGTTTTGAGAAATTGTCAGTTGAATTGGCCACACAAGTTTATTGATCTAATGTATGTTCGGGAATAATGTATATGCACTGAGCACAAACTTTTTTCAAAGTGAACAAGAAAAGAAAGATGCTGCAGCAATTGGAAAATTTATTAAGAGGATGAATGATCTGTTTGATAACCTTAACACAGGCAAACTGTATTCGAGAAATACCAATAAACAGGTAGTATCCGAGTTCACAGACACACTTAATTAATTGATTAGCGCGAGAAATTGGATATCCACGTGGAAATCAAGTGGTTCACATAGAATCCCATATTGCTTTAAGGGATTAAAGCAGACTTTATTGGGAATATATGAAGTGTTTATAATACAAATTCTATATGCTACTGAAATACATCAGCCAAGTAGAAGACTAAGCACTATTTAATTGGACTTGTTGAATTATTGATTCAAAATAGCTTTTAACGGCCTTTAGTCCATAAAAATTGGCGTTTCGTCCCGGCGATCTCACTTGGACTCATCAGTTGACTAGTGAGGGCCTTGTCAATACGCAATTTTTATTATGTTCAGTTAAACTTACATGAACTTTTTGACAAAAATCCAATGTGAACTATATCCAACAAGAATCTAAGAAACCCTTAGATCTATTCGTGCAAGAATCAGCAGCATACAAAGCCTTGCGACTAAGCCAGACTAACTGCTGGGAGCAAAGCACTACGGGCCATACTCAGATTCTTCAGAGATATGTGGGAATTAATGTTTGCACAGACTACACAACACCCCATTTAAACTTCGACAGACCATTCACTACCTCTTTTCCTAATAGAGAGGAGTGGAAAAACAACCAACCTCTCAGTAACAAATCTACGATAACTGTCTTCACTGATGGTTCTAAGATGGACACTGGAGTTGGTGCAGGAATTTTCTCTAGCTAGCTCCTTCAGACTTCCAGACTTTTGCAGCGTCTTCCAAGCTGAGGTTTTGGCAGTGACCAAAGGAGCTACGCAAATATCAATGATGGCGATAACACGAGCTGACATCACCCTCTTTATTGATAGCCAAGCAGCAATTAAAGCAATTTCCGCCACCGAAATACATTCGAAGCTTGTAAATTGCTGTCGCGAAGAGCTTAGGGTTCTTGGTCACAGCAATGTACAGGGAAACGAAAGAGCTGATGAGCTGGCGAGAACAGGATCGTCACTTGATTCAATTCAAGCCGAACGACATATTAAAGTACCAAACTGTAACATCAAACAGGCTATTGGTAACAAAATATCAGAAAAAAACAATGAAAGATGGAACCTGCTTGAAACATGCGCCACAACTAGAAAATTGTGGCCCAATTTCAATAAGCAGAGCTGCAGAGGACAGACAAAATTATGCAAATGAACAAAAAACATTTTCGTTCCCTTGTCAGCATAATCACCGGACACAACCTACTGGGATACCACAGAAAGAAAATGAGGCTCAGTACTGACGATCTTTGCAGAGGCTGCAGCGATGAAGAAGCACATGAGGACACCTTACACTTCCTTTGTCACTGCCCAGCACTCTGTCACTTAAGAAAGAAACACTTATGTAATCATTTCTTTGATGACTTAGATGATCTTTCTAGAACTTTGGCGAACAGTCTTCTGAACTTCGTCAATGCCTCTAAATGGCTTGATTGCTAACAGAACAAGACAGACGGTAACAAGATCAACTGTCAGCTCTTCTACCTAACCTAACCATATCCAACAAATTCTTAATCATTAAGCTGGAAATTTTTGCCCAAGGCCAGGCTTTGTTTTTCTATGAAGGGTTTATAATACAAATTCTATATACTACTGAAATACATCAGCCAAGTAGAAGACTTAGCACTATTTAATTGGACTTGTTGTATTGGGTATAGTCCAGAAGTGGGAATACCTGAAATCGGAAGAACTGAGTTTTGTCCTGCTTGCGTGCTTAAATACAGACGTGGCGGAAAATGTATTTTCTATGTTGCGCTGTTGGAATTGCGGCATGGAAGCTAAAGAAAAAACTCTACTGCGAAGTTTGCTCTCAATACTAGATCGAGCTAGCAGACGGGACAGGAGAACAAACATTACAACTTAGAGCTTATGAGAGTATCGCCACACCATCAGTGTTCGAAGAAACTTTTAGCAGAGTACAACAGAAAATTTTTGAAAGACCAATCCCGGAACGACAAAAAAAGGAGAATCTAGTACGAGCGTGGTTGTGCGAAATCATGAAAGAAAAAGACAAGAGTTTGATAATGAGCTGCAATATAGAGCACAAGGAAAAAATTGTAAAATTTTTATTGATCGGACTGGTCAAGTTTGCGATAAGGAAAATCAACACGGATCTGAAGTCGAAGACAGCAAAACAAATTCTTTAAAATAAATATTTTCAGTAACTTTGTTAGTTTTGATATGTTTTATTTATTTTTAAATATATTAAAAATACTAATAAATTACTGTTATTTTGTACATATTAAATAATAATGTATAAATAAATATATTTATTCTTCCGCTTTTTTGTAAGTTATTCTTTTACTTATTAAAGTCTAGTACGCTGCTGATGCCAAACGAAAAATTACATACAAAAATGACAACGAAATCATAAACGAAAAATTTCGTCCTCCTTTTCGTTTGTCAGTACGCTGTTCGACCATTAATTGTGTGCGGAAAAATTTGTTGTTTCTTTCAATACAACATGGCTTTCTGTGATGTTTTTGCGCTTGTTTGTTTTTTTTTTGCAAATGGTGACGCTTTCAACTGTCAATTTTTCGCTGTAGTTTTCGTAAGCGTTTCGCTGTCGTGTTGGAGACCACCGAAAAATTTCGTTTCGCATCAGCAGCGTACTAGGTTTAACTTGTAAGAATAAGTAGAATGAACAAAATTCAATAAATACAAAAAAATTACTGATTACAATTAAATTATAAACTTTCAACCTTATAGTATAGTCACCTATTTTTTAATGCATGAGTTTAATTATTTATATAATTATATAGTAGGCCTATCAGAGAATCCTAAAAAAAAAACGAAACTAGTATCTTACCCTCGGGTGATGTGGAAAAAAATACAGGCAAAGCACAATTTTTATACAGCAAGAGGTAAGTATATCAAGGTAAAATTCCCACTTACAAATTTTCGGTAAACGATTTTTTTTAACCCAAAAATAAAATACAGAATTCCGTTTTTTTGATCCTATTACTTTTGACGTGGACGTTCTTTAAAAACATTTACCTGAGGCCAGCCACTAAAAATAACCTTTCAAACACAAAAAGAATTTTGGAAATCGAATACTACTTTTCGTTTCTACCCGCCCCATTTCACCCGCCTAATTAAAAAAAAAAATATTCCTAAAGCTAAAATATACTTTCAAACACAAAGAATTTCTTAAATCGGACATTTTTTTATTTTTAGCGCATTTCACTCCACAAATATTAAAATTTTGAAAAATATCCCTTAAGCCATTTAATAAGAAAAACCTATCAAACAAAAGAATTACATATTTCTTAAATCGGACATTTTTTTTATTTTAACCCCATTTAACCCTACAAAGTGAATTTTTCTAATACGAATTCAACAAATCAAAGAACAGTAAAATCGGTCCACCCGTTCTTTTGCATGGGAGAAACCGTTATTTTTAGTTATAAGAATATTTGGTACGTATCTAGTTTTTGGTGTTTGACTTTTAATTAATAAGAGCATTGAATATTAAAAACAACAAAAGTACTTAATAACGTACAATTTTAAACAAAATTAGTTTGCACAAAATTTAAAACAAAATTTCAAAATTTGGAGTTTAAAAATAATTTTTCAAAAAATTTTCTCTAAAACAACATTATTTCAAAAGAAAATAAAAGAACGATTTCTGGATTAGCAAAACGGTAGTTTTGTCATTCTTTTAGAATATTGTCCCTCCCGGCTACCTCCCTCCTCAAATACCTACCTACTCGATAGTATTGCTTGTAAAAAATAATAAACAGAATACCTATATATAAAGGAAGTGACCACAGATTAGCCATATGAAGATGAGAATGTTTCGTACGTTTCACCCTCCAAAACCCATTTGTTTACATTGTTGTATTTGTAATTTTTTCCCGCGTCGATGAATAGATGTGAATTGCAACAACAATTTAACCAGGTCTGTGAAGATCCCTACTGCCTATGTGTGACATTTGTATACACCCATTCTCATTTTTTATCTGATAACTGCCAGTTCAAGCTTGTAGGCAAATTAAAATGGCTGTCGGGGATTCTCATCTTCATGTGGCTAATCTGTGGAAGTGACTCTATACATGCCAATTATAACAGTCTAGTTTATAAAAGGCCAGGGCCCTCCGCCAGTGGGCATACTTCAGGGACCCAGATTTTTTTTCAAGTCGCGCGAAGCGCGTTAACGCACGCGCACTTTTAATGGCGAAAAACTATTATAACTGTTATAAATTGGTATGTCTCTAGTCACGTCCATATATAAATGTAAACATATACCGATATTTCTCCTATTATTCTGGTCGTTGTCATGGCAAAATCGTCTGATTTAGTTATCTCCATTACTCCGCTTATTGTTGTCAGAACCGTGAAATATAACCCTCTCCTTCTATTTTTTTCTTTTACTTCTTCTGCCTCAGTCTCCACTGTCAAATAGTTGGTGAAGCAAGCGCCGCGTAACAGCCACACACAAAGAAGAAAAAATCGATTGTATATATTTATATTTTTATAGTACTATCATGAAGAGGAACGAACGCGACGCCATCTGGGCAACCGCGGCCTAACTAAGATTTGTGCAGACTTAGGTGTCCAGTTTTAAGAGTAGGCAGAGTAGGAAATAATTTAATTGAAAGTAGGAGATAAATAAGAGAATTATTATGAAATCTAAGGGAAAATTGACAATAGAGAAGAACCTATACAAAATGTATGGGAGTTCAAGGGGGCAGGAAAAAAGCTTATTTGTTCTTTTTGCTTTTATCAATTTTTATAGAAAGGGGAAATTTTGTTTTTGTTTTTTGGGTATAGAAAGAACGAAAATAATATATTGTTCAAAAGAAGGCTGAATTTTTGTCCTTGCTGTGACGTATGTTTGGGAATAGAGCAAATGTATAATATGCATATAGGTATATGCATGCTGTGACGCAGTGGCGTGGCGTGAATAATCTCAGAAGGTAAGTCGAGGTAAAATTAGCTACCAGAAAAGTAAATTGCAAATATATTTTTGAAATTATTTCGCGCGATTCCTATCTGCTTATCAAACCTTAAAAGTTGAACAATTCAAGCCAATTTTATTATACCTTGTGTCATTAAAATAGGAAGTAACAATGAGCTCAACGCATAACAAAAGTGGCTTCGAAAGAAACCTTTTTTGCAGATGCAATGTATTAAATAAATTGTTGGTATTTAAAAAGAAAAAAAAAGTTAGGAACTCACAAATATTTGTTCATTAATAAATTAAAAAATAAATTAAATACTTCAAATGATATATACAAGAAACATTAAAAGAAAAACATTTTTCAAAATAATACAAGATAAAATTAAAAATGTGAAAAGTTTGACTAAATTATTATTTTCCTATTTGTATTCTAAAGCTATCCTACGATCTTTTTTATTGAATTTTGCAAGAACTCTATTGTAAAATTCAGTTTTACTTTTATTTTTTTTCTATGGATAGAAGTGCTAAATCAGAAAGCCTATTTTCACCTTGGGAATTTCTTAAATATGTATGGATTCGCTTTAGAGCTGAAAAAGATCTCTCCACAGAAGCAACAGTTATCGGTAGTGTTATAATTAAACTACTCAAGTTAAAAATTTGCGGAGATGTATCATGCAGTATTTCATTTTTAAAATGCTTATGAAGTGCTTGAATGTCAAGGTGTCGAAGAGAAGGTGTTGTATATAAAACTTTAAGTTCGTTCTTTAAAGCTGTAAAATCGAAAATTCCGGGGAAAAATTTTATTAGACAAGATATTTTTCCGTCTGGATTTGCAAGTGCAAAACTGTCATATTTGGATTTATTAAGTAAATCTAAAAAAGTTAAATTTGTAAAAGATTTATATCTTGAATTAATTTGGGATATAATATTGTCCTTTATTCCACAAAAAGACGTTTGTAATATGTTTTTGTGTCGATTTCAAGCATTCTTCATTTTCGTGGCGGTTCGGATAAATCCGTTAAACTTTCAAAAATATGTTCAAATTTATTTAAAAACTCAGAGCAAAGCCAAGACTCAAAACTTTCAATTTCTCTTTTAGCAAACTCAACATCCGTTTGCTTATTTTGAACTATATTAAAAAGACTATCAGTCCTAGCAAAAATTTCGGAGAGAGTGTTGAGAAAAAAGCAAAAATCTTTGCTTTCTAATTTAACTAACAAGCTCTCGTCTATAGAAAGCGAGTCATTGTCCCATTCGTTAGGGTTATCTAAAATTCTGTTGAAAGTTTCAGTTATATCTAATCTGCAATTTAAAATGACGTTTATTATTCGCGAATGATAATTCCAGCGAGTCTCTGAAACTCCAGGCATGCGTCGGTTGGCTATTTGTTTCAAAAGATTCGAACGTTTAGTTGACTTATTGAAAAAACGAACTATGGTATTAATATTACCAAAAAAAAACTTTTAATTCTGATATATTTTCAAGTGAACGCGATAAAACTAAATTTAAAACGTGAGCGTAGCAAGGAATAAAGTTAGCCATTGGACAAGCATCAAGAACTTTCTTTCTCACACCACCCACTTCCCCTGACATAACGGCCGCACCATCGTAAGATTGCCCAATTAACTTTTCCTAGCAAGGGAATTTATCTAGAATATTAAAAATATGCTTTGACAGCTCATCTGCGTTGCGGCACTCGCTCACATCAAAATAACCTAGAAACCTTTCCTCTATCCCATCCTCCGATAAGTACCGTAAAACTGCACTAAGTTGTTCCCTATGGCTCAGGTGTTTCGTCTATCGTCTATCGTCTATCATTATTGACACAAATTGCGTTTTGCTTATTTCAGTTTTAATTTCCGCTTTTAAAACTGCAGCGATACTATGTATCAAATCGTTTTGAATGTCATTTGAAAGACCCGAAAAGATTGGGTTTTGAACGCATGCACACTGTTCTAAATGAGTGTCCATTAACGTGTCATATTTAGACAATAATAATATTGTTTCAATATAATTTCCACGATTACTGGAATCTGGCTTTTCATCGTGGCCTCGGAATGCCTGATCTTGTTTGCCTAGAAGAACTACCGTATCAATGAAACGCTCCATCAACTTACGATTCCTTTCAACATTGTGGGCCGTAATGCTATTGCCTAGTGAGGTTTCTATTCTATTTGTACCAAACTCATGCAGAGATAAACAACTGCGAATATGCTTTTCCGTTTTGACATGTTTTTTTGAAGAATCAAAATTATTTATGTCTGCGTAGCCTGTTCTACTCCAAATACTGGGAGAATTGGAAAAAAGAAGGCAAGGAAAACAAAACATTTTATTTAATTTACAACTTCCTGTCAACCAAGTATACTTTTGGTACAAAGATGCATTAAAATGCGAAACAAAACCATCTTTTCTTTTATATTCTAGTCATGGAAGGGGTAGAGCGTCCTAAATCTATAATTTTTTTTTTCAACATGAAACTAAGCATGAAAACTATTTGACTCCTCTAAGAGGAAATCTGTTACACAACAGTCTACACTTAATAAAGCCATAATTAAATAACTGAATAATCCTACCAAAAACTTTTCACACTGTTAACACTTTTTAATCGAATTATTTAGCCTTTAATTTCCAATATTATTAAAAAATTCACAAGTAACACAAAATAAATTTAACTTTCGCACTGCGTTCTGCTTGTTAACTGATTTTTTTCAAATAAGACAAAACTTCACTCATTTGAATTCATTTGGGCCAGTTGTACCACTTTATGGAAAATGTTGTAAATTTTTCAACTTTCGGCCAAAAATGTGTCTTATGCCAATAAATCTTATACAAAGTGCATATTTTTTTGAAGTGGCAACCTTTGACACACCAGCTCGGAGCATATACATTATTCAAGTTCACCAAAAAAGACGGAAGGAGACCGGGTTATTTCCTATACATTTTCCTCTGAGTAAACTTTTTTTTCTTATAAAGGGAAACCTACCATTCCTGACTCTGCGCAATACATTTGCTTCACCACCATAAGCCACACGAGTGAGAGATACACAGAAACTTAGCAAACAAATTGTTTTTGTTTTTTTTTTTTCAAACAGAAACCTACCTCAACCTCGCTAAATTTGGTTCATCAAGTTCACCATCACGAAATAAGACGATGCATCACGGGTTATTTTCTCCATAAGACAGCGTGTATTAAACAGAAAGGTGTCACTAGAAGCGAATAGTATATGCATAAAGAGGAAAGACAACAAATTTGTTCTATCCCGCAACAAATTTTATAACCCGACTTACTTCGATGACTTTTTTGTTGCTTCAATGTTGTGTTTGCTTATGGAGTGAGGTAAAACAGCAGAAGTGTGTGTAATACTACGTTTTCACCAAGAGATAATCCGGGATTTAAGGTATGAGATTTAAAATTAATCTTGAAGTGTTTTCACCACAAAAAAGGAGATTAAATTGACGTTTTCAGTCTGAATTGCGATTCAATTGTCAACCCAATTTGACAAGAGTAAAACAAATATAATCGGCAAACGTATAGCGAACGGAAAAAACAATTTTTGAGCAATAAAACAATTAATTTTGAATAAACTATTTATTAAAAATGAGTCTAGTAACCTAAATCTATTGTTATCACACTATTTTATTCTTCAAAATAACATTAGAGTATAGGAGAATCCATAATTACAGAAAAAAAAAAAACACAATTTTTCGGCCCACTCTTCAATGAGAAGCTCCCCATCCTCCAGTGTCTACGTTGTCCGTTGTTTTTTGTGTGTTTTGTTTGTTGCATTATCTGGAATTTGTATTGTTTACCAGAATATTATTATAAATATATGAAATACATTGTAAATACTTGCATTTTTATTCCTACAGCCAACGCGCAAAAATATTTTATAATTTTTTTTTTATTTCAATGGAAAACTGACGTTAAAAAGGGTGCGTTCTACAAAATTAGGATTGTTTGATTTGACAATCTCCTTCTTGCAAGAAGATTTCAATGAGATTTATTTTAAATCTTCATTTGAGGAGATTTAAATTTGTATGGTAAATCTTCGAGATTTGAAGAGGATTTATGCTAAATCCTCTTAAATCGCGATTTAGTGCTCAGTGAAAACGTAGTATAAAATAGAAGGTAGAGAGATTCAAATAATGTTGATAGCGTGCAGGTGTATGATTACATAAGATTCATGTGGCTAGGAGTTTGAAAGTATAACTGAAAGTGGAAATTTTGAAAGGTAAGTCGGTAGGAATCGAGTTATATGGACGCCACGCCGCTGCTGTGACGTATGACTGAGAATGACCACAAATGTATAATTTGCATACAAATTCTTCAAACTCGGTTACCACTGAGAAAAATAATTTTGTTTTGAAAAAATACTTTTTGACTGAATTGTATAGCGAAGGATGTTATACGCTTTTGTAGGTAGGGTTTTCGTTGAAAGTAAAGTTAAGTAAATACATCCAATATTAGAATGGCTATATTTAAGTTTTTTTGTGAAATCAAGTTAAATTCCATACATTAGTTTTGATTATGTAGGTATTTATTTATATCTATATACCTATGTAGGTATTGACAGATGATTGCTCGTTATGTTGTAAAATTCAAAAACTAACCATCAGATTGAGCTGAAACTTAGACAATGCATTTGTCGATGAATCAGAAGTTCACGTAAGAAATTTTTTTAAACTTTTCTATAAATTGAGCTAAACATCAAAATACAAAAAATTAGCTAATAACTCAAGAAATAATAATCCGATGGAGCTGAGACTTGAAAAGTTTTAAATTTACCACCTGCCTATCTTCTGATGAATTTATTAAGTGCAGTTTTTCATCTAATTTTCAAATTCATATGGCCTTAGTTTTTTTTTCAGCGAAACTTATAGTTTAGAATTTAAGAAACAAAAATATGCTAATTAAATTAAAATTAGTGTGGTTTGTTCTTGAAAATAAATTATCAATGTTCTGGAATGTTAAAACAAGACATTTATATTTACTGCATTTGTCTTTAATTTCATAAAAACATGCTGTTAACCAAGTTAGCAATACCAAAATAAGTTAAATTTTGTAAGAAATCAGTATAAAATGCTTGACAATTAACAAATGTGGTAACCATGTCTTACTTTTTCTTATAAGTTTGACCTTTTTTAAAGTAAAATTGGGGATATAGTTTGGTTTGTTTCTTATAGTAACGACTAAGTTTGTGTTTGAGTGGGATTATATGCTTGCGAATAAGTTTACGATGTAATTTTGAAATATTTAATTTTTTCCGAAAAATATACTTAATTATGTTTAAAAAATAGTTATTAGTATTATTTTAATGGTTTTTTTTTAAATAAATACCAAATTTTTGTTTTTTTTAATTTTTTTCAAAATTATCTATTTTTTCGAAATAATTTCCTAAATTTTTTTGAAAAAATAGTTTTTAGGATTATTGCATTTTTTTTTTAAATAAACACCAAATTTTTAGCTATTTTACATTTTTTCAAAATTATCTGATTTTTTTTGAAAAATAGTTTTTTTAAGAGTATTGCAATTGTTTTTCAAACTAAAACAACAAATCTTTGATTTTTCACATTTTTCAAAATTGTCTTTACATATAAAAACTAATTTTTTTAAAATATTTTCTTAATTTTTTTTTGAAAAATAGTTTTTAAGGAGTATTTGAATTGGTTTTTAAAACTGGAACACCAAATTTTTGTATTTTTTTTAATTTTTAAAAATTGACAACTCATAAAAACAATTTTTGTCGGAAAATATGTAGGTAGGTACTTAATTTATTTTGAAAATAGTTGATAGGCCAAATTTAATTGTTTTTTAATTTTTGAAAAATTGTATGCTGATTAAATCAAATTTTGTCCATAAAAATCATTTGATTTTTTTCAAAATTTGCTAAATTGCCTATATTCCTACATATTAATACATATATGCAGATACTTAAAAAAAAAACATTTAATTTAATTTTTTTCTAAATTGTATAATTCGTCAGATACAAAATATTTTTTTTTCTACAGAAAGATAGATAAAAGAAAAAAACTAGGTAGGTTGTAGGTATTTGATTTGCTTTGAAAAATAATTCTTAATAGGTGGGTGGTTGGTTAACATTTAAAATTTACGTACATACCTACCTACCAAATACATTAATACACTATGCAGGTTAGGTACCTATCTATATTTCTTGTATTGTTAACAAATTCAATGTCTTAATAGGTACCACCCTGTGCATACACAAACACCCACCCACCTACATCCCTACATTGATACTCACATATATGTACCTACCTTCATACCTACATAAATGTTATAAAAAGAAATTTTACCTACCTACCGAATACCTACATTACATAATAATTATTATTTTTGTTATTCAAAATTCCAATTACCTACCTTCTTTTTGAATGACAAAAATAACAAAATACCTACGGTGAAAAAAGCCTACCAAAAATCTATTAAATATAGCTACACCTATGTACCTACTATACTTGAAAATTGGGTATACCTACCTATGCACCATAATTTAAAATGAAGCAACGTTGTATTCCACTAAGCTATAGTGAAATTTAACAACGTTGCTTTAAAAATCGTCGAAAATCATCAAAACTGAAAATTTAAAACCAAATTCAAATTGTGCTGAAAAATAAAATCCTAAAGTAATTATATATAAACATATGCCTATAGCCATTGACTTATTATATATGGACTGCTAGTTGGTTGTCAATTCCATACATAACCTCCGGAGATGATGGTTCCAGTTCTCAAAGCGAAATCAGCGACAAGTTCGGGCCTACCGACAATAATAAATACTATTTTTAGCGCCATCTGTTACATACTTCGCCTTAGAATGAAATTTCATTCATAGAAGGTAAGGCCATCTATGGTTATAGGAAGTCACCAATCGGCGTAGTGTTGGGGGAGCACTGAAAAAAATCCTTTTTTGATTTATTTTATAAAACCTTTGATTTTAGAGTCATATTCGAAATAAAAGATTTTTCAATGAAATTTATTTTCTCCATTTCAAGAGATGTAGTGAAGGAAGAGATTTTTAAAACATTATTTCAAGGAAAAATTCGTACAATCGTATTTATAAACGCCGTCTTACTTTAGACGGCCGTCCAAGTTATAAAAAACATTTTTAATGTCTGAAGTTTTCTAACTTTTTACCTACCTTAAGACAATGGAATCTATTGTCTAAACCTGCAATATTGCAGTATTTTTTGTATATATCAAATAAAGTATTTTCCAACTATTTCGACATAATTATAAACTGTCTAACTAGTCAAAAATCTAATAAATACGACTCGCCCACTAGGCAACTTCCGAGCAGCTTTTTAGATATCTTATTTTTCTTGAAAACGTTCGTATTTTTTTAATTATAACTTATTCATAGGTTCATTCCTTTATTTTAAAATTCTGATTTTTGTGCATTTCAGTCCAAAGTTCTGTCAAAGTTCATAAAAAAACAATAAAATTGTACAAAAATGCCCAAAAATTTGGAGTAAAGGAACGAACCTTACTTTTAATTTATCAGTAAAATTTATCTTAACCGAAATTGTAGAGGATTAGAATTCACTATAAAAACGCGCTTAAACTGTGTACTTAAAACTACTAGGCGTTTTTTTTTTGCAAGTCCATGTGGATTTGTCGAAAAAAACAACATCGGAACTAATTGTTTTACACGTAAATACAACAACAACCTAAATCTATATGGACTTAGCTAAGTCCAGATAATTATCGGGACTTACGTACTGTAATGTCACTTTCGATTGGATTTTCGGTCTATTCTGCTCCTTTTTAATTCCAATAATTATCGGGACTTACGTACTGTAATGTCACTTTCGATTGGATTTTCGGTCTATTCTGCTCCTTTTTAATTCCAATCGAATAAGAAAACACCGACTTTTGTAAATTTACACACACACTTCCTAAAGCCGCCATTTACCAAAATGGCTTCTTCAAGTATTTATCATTTTTGACAATTAATCCAACGAAAAACTTTACATGTATGTGTGTGTTCCTCGTCTACTCCAATGTGAAGTTAGGAACAGAAGAACACTCCGAAAACATTACTCGGAACAGCCAATCGAAGACTTTTGGATTAGCAGGAGTGAAAAAGGAGTGCAAAAGGAGTACTCCGAACATCCAAACGAAAACGACATAAGTAAGAAGTCCCGATGTCGTTTTTTGGACAAATCCATATGGACTTGTAAAAAACACGCCTACTAAATATATTCAATATTCTTAGCAAAAAGTGTAAAGCAAAATACTACCTCTACTCATTTACTTTTCAAATCTGCCAGTTTCTAATAATTTTATTTTATTTTATGAACTTCGACATGAGTAAAATGTGTATGAATTAACAGTTTTGAAAATTAAGCGAGAAGTTGTTTGTAAAAAAAAGGAAATTTTCGGATTTGGTTAAGGGATTTTTTTTTCAAATAACCCTTAGCACTGGTTTGACATTTATTGTTTGTTTTTATTTTGCAATTCAGTTTCAGAATTCTTCTCGATGATGTTTGTTTATTAGTTTGTTGTTATTAATTAAAAAAAGTATGAAAACAAAGTTGAATCATTACGAAACTAATTAACAATAGCAACCAATGAAATCAACAAACAGCGGTAATGGTTATCGATTTAAGTGAAAGAAAATTGTATTTGCTCCTAGACAAGAAGTTAAAAATCTCAGTCACATTCAGCGTCACACAACGTGAAGGATGTCGGAAAGACAGAATGCATGTATTGAAGAAATTATAATATACAATTCGTAATTCATTTGTGTGAGGTGTTTTTCAGATAAAAATATTATTATAAATACTATCTGCACTATTGACGGAAGGTAAAGATTGGAAGTAAAGTTTCAATTTTGGTATTAATGACATCTCAAAAAATAACTAGTTTCCTTTGTAAAATTTGCGTTCAATGAAAGCACTTGACTACATAAATGTAAATGTAGTCCCTTGTGTCTGCTGAACGTACCCAATGAAAAATGAAATCAGATGGAAAAAAATCCTTCAAAAAAATCCTCGATACAAATGTCAAACAGTAGTATCTGTATTTTCCGATAGGACTGAACTCGGCGCTTGTAACGCATAGCTTAAAGTGGCGTCAACGTGAAGTTGGCTCCTGGCAGTCCATATATAATAAGTCAATGCCTATAGCCTATAGAAAACAAAAAATCTATTCTTCAAAGAGAAACGTCAAGATCGTTGAATAAGTCTAGACAAAAAAAAATTTATTTGCTCCTCCTAATTGTTGTCGTTGTCATGACGCGGACAGCTGATTCAATTATCTCCCTTACTCCTTTTATTAATATAGGAATTGAAAATAATACAACCTTCCCTTTCTACTTTGCTCTCTTAACTGTGCTCACAGTATTTTTGTTGAAAATACTGAATTACTTTTCTGAATTACTCTTACTTGGCAATACTGGCTCCCACTAAATACTGTACTAAAATCTATTGAATTCTTTTAACATACATAATAAAGTTGGTCGCTCTTTATACTTCATAGACGTCGTCGTTAGTTTCTGATACAAGATAACAGGTTATGGGCCTAGAACATGCTAGACATTAAGTTCGATAAGGTTAAATGTAAAGGCCACCTTAGTTAATCAATTTTTTTTGGTACGCGTTTTTCTTGGGAAACCTCAAAACGATCGTTAGTTCATTTAATGTAAGAAAAGAGAATATGGAGAGTGAGCTCTTTAAACTGGAAAAACTGCAAAATTCTGAGCTATACGCAGTATGGAAATTCCAAGTTACGATATTGTTAAACGCATCAGGTCTTTTTGAACATGTGAATAGATTTAGCACATTTCCTGTTAAGGCACAAAAAGAAGAAGAGGTAGCATTTAACAATCGTGCAAGTGCGTGGATGCAAGGCTCAAAGAGCATTGGTTCAACACCACTTAGGCATATTGTAAATTTCACAAATGCAAGGGAAATGAGGACAAAGCTGGGGGCGGTGTATGAACAAACATCGAAAGCTAATGTCCACATGTTACTTCAAAGGTTCTATAGTTTTGCAAAAGATCAGAGTGATGACGTTGCTACACATATTTCGAAGTTGGAGAATATCGTTCGGCAACTAAGAGATGTTGGAGAGAAAGTTTCAGGGAGTATGGTAATAACCAAAATTTTAATGACTCTTCCAGACAATTTCAAACATTTTTTTTGTGCGTGGAAGGCGTCAGCTAAAGAAGAGCAAACTCTAGAAAATTTGACGTCACGACTAGTAATGGAAGAAGCGCGAATGTCATCTCAATCTCTTGATACAACCAATACAAGCGCATTAATCGCCAAGAAAAAGGGGCAAAGGTATAGAGAAAAAAACTCTAAGACAGGTAAGTGTTTTGCTTGCAATGAGAATGGACATTGGAAAAGAGACTGTCCAAAAAGGATTGCAGAGCAGAGAAGGGGCAGTAGTCGTGGAAGTAGTGGGTTAAGGGGGAACGCATTGGTTTCAAACTCTTCGAGTATCGCTGATAAAGTTATGACTGGAAGTGGAAGTGAGGAACAGGGACAAAGTATTTATAATAATTTGTGGACTGGAAGTAGAAGTGAAGTGCTAAGGGGTGATGCACTCATTAGCAATTGTTCAGAGATCGTGGGTATAGTGAAGACTGGAACTGGCGGTGAGCTGCAAAGGGTAGATGCTTATGACAGACAAACATGGACTGGAACTAGAAGTGAGGAACAGAGGGCAGGAAAATCAAACTCAAACGCACTGATGGTCAACTATGGGAAAATTAATAATCGATGGTATCTTGACTCAGGGGCGAGTGATCACATGATATATGAAAAGAAGTGGTTGGTGAAGTATCGAAGTTTTTCTGATCCAATTGGGATAAGAATAGGAAGTGGAGATCAAGTATCTGCGATAGGAATTGGGGATATTAATATTCTGGCTTCAGATGGTAAAACTTGGAACGAAAAACATCTTTCGAATGTGCTTTATGTGCCAAAGATATCTTTCAATTTGTTTTCACAAAGCCGTGCATTAAACAAAGGTTTGATGTGAATTTGTGGCTAAATATGGCACTGTTGCAGCAGTGAGAGAACGAAGGAATCAATTATTCGAAATGTGTTTTAGGGTGCAAGGTGAAGCTCAAAAAAAGGCTTATGTTGCAGCTAATCAAAGTTTGTCTCTTAAACTGTGGCATGATAAGACGTAGCCAGTTAAAAAGGGAAGGGATTGCTTTTGAGGACGATGCAAACTTCTCCTGTGATTCCTGCATTTTCGGTAAACAACATAGGTTGCCTTTTCCAAAGAGTGATTTTGTAGCAAATCAACCAGGACAGCTTGTCCATATTGATGTGTGTGGTCCTATGGAGGAAACTTCTTTAGGTGTAGCTAAATACTAAATTCTATTCAAGGACCATTTTTCACATTATAAAATGGTATTCTTCTTAAAGTATAAGTCGGAAGTTTGCAACTCCATTGAGCAGTTTATTGGTCGCGCAAGATGTGAAACTCAGTGTTCAAAAAAGAAAATTCGAACGGACAATGGCTGTGAGTTTGTTAATGAAGGTGTAAAGTCTCTTTTAGCAAGACACAGTATTGTTCACGAGACTACTGTTCCTTATACCCCAGAACAAAATGTTTCTGCCGAAAGGGAAAACAGAACTGTGGTCGAAGCAGCAAGGACGATGTTGCATGGGAAGAATTTAGAAAAGAAATTCTGCGTGGAAGCAGTTAATACCGCCGTGTTTGTGCTAAATCGGACAGGCACTAGAAAGGTAAAAATCCCTTTGAATTATGGTGGGGAAGAAAGCCTAGAGTTGAAGATTTTAAAGTGTTTGGCATCGAAGCGTTTGTACATGTACCCAAACAAAAACGCAGAAAGTGATATAAGAAAGCGGAAAAGGGTATATTTATTGGTTATGCTGAGAATAGCAAAGGATTCAGAGTTTGGCGTCTAGGAAAGTAGAAATAGTTAGGGATGTGACATTCAGAGAAAAGGAAGAGAATGAACCACAGGTCATGTTGAGACAAAATGACACACATCCACCACAACTAGCTGCGGTTTTACCAATCCCGGATGTCGATTCGAAAAACGACGAAACCCATAGCCGTGGATCTGTTCCAGATTTTGAAGATGAAGGTGCATGTGGAAGTGATGATGCTTTTCGATCTGCAGGTGAAGATGATGATGATTCAAACGAGAATGTTGGTGGTCGTACCCTTCCGTTGAAAGAACGTTTGCGTACCTTGGATGTTATAGACTATTCAGGTATGTGTAACATCTTACAAATACATGCTTTTCTTGTGCAGGGGGAACTTAGTAGCTATCGTCATCCAATTGCTTGTGATGATGCAGCTCAATAGAAGGAAGCAATGGCAGAAGAGATAGCCTCTACAAAAATAGCACATGGGATTTGGTAAAGTGTCCAGAAAAAAAGGAAACCCATTGACAATAAGTGGGTATATAAGCTTAAAACCTTAGGCTTGAATCGAGCACAGAAATATAAAGCCAGACTGGTTATATGGGGCTTTAGTCAAGAAGAGGGTATTGACTACGGGGAGACATTCAGTCCCGTGGCCAAATTTACGTCAATTCGCATAATTTTTGCTATTGCAGCAAACGAAGGATTAAGCCTTACGCAATTTGATGTGAAGATAGCCTTTAAGTGAGGAGATTTATATGGAGCAGCCTCAAGGCTTCAATGACGGATCTGGGATGGTTTATAGGCTTCAAAAGAGTCTATATGGCTTAAAACAAGCATCTCGGTGCTGGAACAAGAAGTTCACTGACGTTCTGAAAAACTTCAATCTTAAGCCTAGTGAAATGGATCCGTGCGTTTTCATCTCAGGGGATGTAAGCAAGAGCATAATACTTGCGATATACATTGACGATGGATTGATTGCGGCGAGGGAAAAACAAGATGCTATGAAGTTAGTGAAATTTTTAAAGAAGCAGTTTGAAATAACGTTGTTGGATGGAGAGGTGTTCTTAGGTATGGAATTGGCAAGAACATCTGATGGTGTTATTTCTGTCAGTCAAAAAAAATATGCGGAAAGTGTTCTCAAAAGATTCAGTATGGATCTTAGCAAGCCGGTATCAACTCCAGCTGAAACTTGTTCGCATGCAGAACCTTTATCTTTGGGAGGCGTCAAATTTCCTTACAGAGAGGCTGTGGGGTGCCTCATGTATCTAGCAATCGCTACTCGTCCGGACATTGCATACGCAGTGGGAGTTGTGTCTCGGTGCTTGGATTCGCCAAGTCAGGTGCATATTAATGCAGTGATGCGAATCTTAAAATACATAAGCGGAACCAGGACTTTGGGTATAACTTTTAAAAAATGTAACAATTTTGGTTTAGTCTGTTTCAGTGATGCTGATTATGCGGGCGATCCTGTAACTCGACGTTCGACAACTGGCTACATTTTCATCATCGCCAATGGTCCTGTGGCTTGGTCATCACAAAGACAAAAGTGTGTTTCTCTGTCTACTACGGAGTCTGAGTATGTGGCGGCTTCACAGGCAGTGAAAGAAATGGTATGGCTTCAACAACTTATTTTGGAATTGGTTCCAATTGGTGTGGGCGAAACAAGTTTGAACATGGATAATCAGGGAGCTTTCAGACTTGTTTAAAACCCTGAATTTCATAAACGGACCAAAGGGGAGATGAAAAGGGAGATTATAAAATTAATTACTTTCCTTCTGAATTTCAAAAAGCAGACATGTGTATTTATTAAATCACTAACAGCCATATTATTGACTTGTTTCGAAACTAGTTTCATAGCAAAACTAGTTTTATAGAAGTTTGGAGTCCCAAGTTTTGCACGGTTTTATGAATTTAAAGTTTTATTCAAAGCTATTTTTCATTTTTCGAGTTTAAGGTGTCAAAATATTTTTGAATAATACTGCTTTGAGCACCTCCAAACATCTATAAAACTAGTTCAGCTATGAAACTAGTTTTGAAAAAAGTCAATAATATCGCTGTAAGTAAAGATAAATTTGAAAATTTTCGTTCTCTGATTGGAGTTTCAAGTATTCGGTAGGTAGATATAATTTGTTTTTTAACGTTTAGTTAGGTATGAAGGTAGGTACATATGTAAATATCAATGTAGGGATGTAGGTGGGTGGGTTGGTGTGTATGCACAGGGTGGTACCTATTAAGACATTGAATTTTTAAACATTAAAAAAAAATATGCACGACTGGGTCGCACGAACTTGCTCTTATGCGCGATCACATTGTGGTTCTATGGTCTGAAATAAATTAGCTATAGGAGTATATATTTTATCCATTTGCCAAATCTTAGTTTAGTTTCAGGTGGTATTATGTGAGTATACAAAAATTAACAATATAGCCTAGTGTTGCACATATGCAATATGCATGAAAGGAAATTATATTATTTAAACTGGTAAATTGTTTTAAATCAACAAAATTAGAAAGAAATTGATTAAAATACGTTGAATCCGTTTTAACCCAACGCGATGTACACCATCTGATTTCTTATATAAATCTTTATTTATGAGAACAAAAAATTGAAAATCGTAGGAGCGGTTTTAAAAATAATTAATTTTTTATATATAAAATTTCGTTAACATTTTTGAGAAAAATAATTTGTACGCCAATTTAAAGCATTTATTAATGTTGCGTTAAAAATTGAACTTCACAAAAAAATCTGTTACCAGTTTTCGAAATATCGAATTTTCAAAAAATTATTTTGATTTTTTTTTTAAAAATCCAAAAATTATTTTTTAGAAAATTTTGATACGCACTTTTATTTATATTTGTTACAAGCTTCTGCATAAAAAATCTAATTTTATTCGGTTGATCAGATGTTGAGATAGTCGAAAATCAAAGAAACCGTTCTATGAGAGGTACTGTTAATAAACGTAAAATATAAACTTTAAAAATTTTAAATGGTAGATCGTTTTTGAGAAACAAAATATTTTTCTTAACGGTTTTTTAACATTTGTATGGGAGGCACCGTTATTTTTGGGTAAAATTTTTTTGAAAATTTTGGTACACAATATTATTTAGAATGTGTCAATACTTCTTCATAAAAAAAATGATTAGAATCAGTTTAACCGTTTTCGAGAAAAGCGAAAATCAAAAAAATGGTTCTTTGGGAGGTACCATTAATAACCATTTTTCGGAACCATTTTTTTATTAAACGGCAACTTATAACTATTTAAATTTATTGAGTTCTCAAAAACAAATTCGGTAGCGCTGGATTTGAGAAAAATAAGTTTTTCCTTTTTGGCCAAGAAATTTTGTATGACAGCTACTGTTAGTTTTGGTCCTAAAAAAAAAGAGAAAAAAACGGGTGGGGGGAATGTCCAAAAAACGCTGGGTACCAAGTTTAAAGAAAATCGACCCATCCGTTTAGGCTGTAGTCGAACCGACAGACAGAGAGACGGACGTTTTTGCGAGACCCACTTTTTTGACTTCTCTATCATCGTAATGTAAAGTTTGATCAAAATCTCGAGTTCGATTTTTTGTACGAATCCATAACTTCCCATATAGTACCTATGTATATCGCAAGTAAAAATATAGATAGCCTTACCTGCATAGTGTATGAATGTATTTGGTAGGTTGTTATGTAAGTAAATTTTAAAAATTAACCAACGACCTACCCATTTAAAATTATTTTTCAAAGCAAATCAAATAGGTACCTACAACCTACCTGGCTTTTTTTCGAAAAAAAAATACAACTTAGGTATCTACCTATTTCTGTGTAAAAAGGTACCTTTCTGTCCAAAAAAAAATATTTTGTAGGTAGGTACCTGACTAATTATACAATTTAGAAAAAAATTAAATTTTGTTTTAAGTAGGTATGTATTTAAATTGGAAAAAAAATTGAAATTGAAATAGGATAACATATAGGCAATTTATCAAAATTTGAAAAAAAACAAATGTTTTTTTTTTTGGAAAAATGTGCTTTCATCAGCAGACAATTTTTCAAAAACTAAAAAAAAATTAAATTTCGCTAATCAATTTTAAAAATCCATTGAAATACACCTAAAAACTATTTTAAAAAAAATTAAGTAGCTACATTTTTTCCGAAAAAAATATTTTATATGAGTAGGAAATTTTTAGAAATTAAAAAAAAAAAAAAAAAATTTGGTGTTTTAATTAAAAAAAAAAACAATTTTTTCACAGAAATTAAGGAAAATATTTCGAAAAAATTATTTTTTTTGAATACAAATAATATTGAAAAATTTAAAAGAGACAAAACTTTGGTGTTTATTAAAACAAAAACAATTGCAATACTCCTAAAAACTATTTTTTTAAATAAAATTAAGTTAAAAGAGAGTTTTTGTGAGCATAAAATAAAAATGTATTATTTCAAAATGACCTATTAAACTTATTCGCAAGCAAATAATCCCACTCCCACTCAAACACCCACTTACTCGTTACTATAAGAAACAAACCAACCTATATCCCCAATTTTACTAAGAAAAAAACGGTCAAACTTATATGAAAAAGGAAAACTTGCTTACCACATTTGTTAATTCCAGAACATTGATAATTAATTTTCAAGAAAAAACACACTAATTTTAATTTAATTAGGATACTTTTCTCTTCTTAAATTCTTAACTATAAATTTGGCGTAGTAAAAACCTAAGGCCACATGAATTTAAAAATTATAATTGTGAAGATGAAATCCCGTGAAACTGCTTTGAATGTACTTCGAAAATCTAGTTCTCTGAAAGGGAAGAATATCAGCATCCATAAAGATCTGCCTCCAAATGTGCGGCAAAGAAGATCTAAACTCATTCGCATAAGGAAAACACTCCATGAAATAGATCCGCAGAAGAGAGTCGTTGTACGGGACGACAAAATGCTTGTCGATGGTAAAGTTTTCACCTGGGATCCCGATCTTGGGCTGAAGTGTGGCGAAAACGACGGTATAAATGCTATAACTTCTTCTTTTGGAGACATTTCTTTTTTAAAACAATTTATGAATGAACTTCTAAATAAAAATAATGTGTACAATGTGTCAACGTCAAATGTGTCATCGAATGGAAGTGCTGCCAATTCAGCTGTCAACATAGAGCACAGGGTGCCAACGCCAAATTTGGCTGCAAGTACAAGTGGGATACGTTTACACGAAGCATGAGAAGCGGCAGTCTACCAGATCGATACAACTTTTCTTAAAAATATTAAAATATTAAGTTATAATGTAGCAGGAATGAAGAATAAATTAATGTTTGTACATTTTTTTAATTATATTCAAGATTTTGATATATTTTTTTTTGGAAAATGAAGTAGATAGTTTTAAGAAAATATTTTTTAGCTATGAATTAAGTTGGAACTATGCTGTAAAAACAGCTAACTTTGGTCGCGGCAGCGGAGGAGAACTTTTTGGGTATCGCAAAAATATTTTTGAAGTTAACCTAAATTTTAGAAGAATAGGTGAAACTTGCGTGCTAGATGTACGAATCGGCAACGTCAGAATGTGCGTAGTGCCTATAAATATAAATTGCAGTCATTGGTAGTCCGATTTTGATAAGCTATGCGACTCTTTGCAAGATATTGCCCCAACAAATATAATGCTCATTGGAGATTTTAATGGCAGAATTGGTCTTTCCCAAAACAACTTCATAAGCGAACATCTCCCCATATTCAATCTCAATCGCAATTCTAAAGATACAGTCTGTGATGGCAAAGGATCAAAAATCATTGAACTCGCTGATGCCTACAACTGTCATGTTAACGGAAGCTGCTTTGGAGACTCGGAGGGACAATACACATTCATAAGAGGAGCCACATGTTCTGTAATCGACTACTGTTTTGCATCTGGGCTCTGGAAAAAAATTATTAATAACTTTATAGTAGGAGTCAAGATATACTCGGATCATATGCCTCTTGAAGTTTCTTTTTCACTTGCGACAACAGATACTCCCAATAACATTAAGCAGCTAAACCTGATCCCAAAACTTGTTTGGAACGACAAAAATCGGAATGCCTACCAGATAAACTTAAGGAAGCAACTCGAAGAACTTGGGGATGCAGATACTTCTGTTGATATGAGCGCACTTACGGAAATAATCAAAAAAGCAGCCATGAAAAATCGACCGCCGAGAGTTCGTCAAATATGTAAGCAAAAATGGTATGATATCGAGTGCTTGAAGGCTAGAGACAAATGTTTTAAATTCCTAAAGCTTCTAAGATCACACAATTTTCCAATTTTCAAGAACCTTTATGCCGAAGCAAATAAGAATTATAAACGGGTTTGTCAATCTAAGAAAAAAGCATTTGAGCAGTTAAACATAACAATAATAAACAACACCCGCTGTGCTGCAGATTTCTGGAAAGCCGTTAAACTCATAAACTAAAAAGAAAATGTTATCGCCCTAGGCTTACATGCATCAAATCTTAGAAACCATTTCATGAGTCTGCTTAACCCAACATCAAGCGCGCCTTTAGTGCAATATGCTGAGCCCCTTATTCTAGACGAGTTTCTAGACGCTCCGTTCTCAATACAGGAGGTTAAGGAAGTAATAGAAAAGGTGAAAACTAATAAGGCGCCTGGAGACGACCGCATCCCTTCCGAATTTTACAAGCACGCCACAGACGACTTCATAGCCTTACTCGCGAATGAGTTTAATCGTATTTTTGAATATACGTTAATTCCGGAAGCGTTCAAAAAATCGGTAATCTTTCCACTCCATAAAAAAGGAAGTTACGAGGATCCAACAAACTATAGAGGCATCTCCTTCCTTAACTCTTGTGCTAAATTGTTTGCAGGGCTTGTTCATGGCAGACTTACGCGGGGGGTAGAGGAAAGAAACATTTTATCCGAGTTCCAGGCAGGCTTTAGGAAAAAATACTCGACAATTGACCATATATTCGCACTTTCAAATATTGCTGACTACTACAAGAGAAAGCAAACGAAATTATATGCGTTTTTTTGTTGATTTTCGTTCAGCTTTTGATTCAATTGATCGCGAAGCGCTTTACTACAAGCTATATGAAATAGGTATGTCCCGCAAAACTGTAACAGTTATAAGAGCGATGTATGATAACAATATAGCGTTTGTTTGGGACAGAGAAACTGTTTCAGAGGAGTTCGAAACAACAATGGGTCTCAAACAAGGCTGTATCTTGAGCGCATTGCTTTTTACCATTTTTATTAATGACATAACAGATGAAGTAAGAGGTGGAATAGTTATGGGAGGAGTTACAATACCTGCTTTAATGTATGCAGATGATATTGTCTTTTTTGCGGATACTGTGGATAAAATGCAGATGATGATAAACAGGCTTAGCGGATATTGCAAACGGTGGAACTTAGAAGTCAACATGGAAAAATCGAAAATGATGGTGTTCAGAGGTGGAGGAGGCAGGCATGCACGGAACGAAAAATGGCTATATAACGGGGAATCGATTGAAATTGTGAGGCAATACAAATACCTGGGAGTCCTGATAACCGCGAATTTAAATATGAAGAAACATTTAGAAGGAAAGCTAGCGGAAGCAAAGAGGGCAATCTCCTCGGTATGGGAACCGTGCATAAAGAGCAAGTTTATTGAGCACAGTGCAAAGCAGAAATTATTTCGTGCCACTGCCGCGTCAATCCTTCTATATGGAGCTCAGGTATGGGGGCACAGTTCTTACGAAGCAGTAGAAAAATTTCTTCGTTATTTTATTAAAAGGATCTTTCGCAACACACCAAACTATATCCTATACTTGGAAATAGGGACACCGCCTTTGATGATGGATACTCTTAACATGCATTTTAATTACATCGCAAAAGTTATGGATATGGAGGGTAAAACAATTCCAAAAATCATTCTTAATTTGGTAATCCAATCAAGAGGATCGATGATTGCAGAGTGGGAGAGTCTTGCCGCAGCTTTTGATATTGATCTGGAAATAGCGCCAAACGAAGAATCGTCGCAGTTAAGAAGTAAGTTCAATGCGTTACTAGAGAAGTTTGGAAATTTCATGCATGAAAGATATGCAACAGAAGCTAGTTCCTCGCTCTTCAGGAGTTACTATAGTCGTTTGAACTTCAACATGCAAAATAAATCATATCTGGTGAACAACAACACAGTAAACAAGATAAGCATTATTTTTAAAACGAGGGGAGAACTGTTAAACTTAAATTTTATGCCGCACAGAGCCGATCTGCCTTTAATATGTAGTCTATGCAACATGAGAGTACATGAGGATACTTATCACTTTCTTGCCATTTGTCCAATTTTAAGAGAATTTAGAGTGAGTTTCTTCAGTAAAACCAGCCTAGATGAAAATGAATTACTTAGGATACTTAACGGGGAGCAAGGATGGGACGCACTTTACAATTATGTGGTTGCTGCACAGCGATACAGAAAATGTATAATAGAAGATTTTTAAATTTTAAATTAAAATAGAATTATCTTTGTTATTATCTTTTGCAATTAATTATGTAATTAGTTATATTTAATATGTCAGTCTGGTAGACGGCCATAGACCATACCAATTAGACTTAAGTTTATATACCAAAATGCATTACATTATGAAATAATAAAGAGTCATTAAAACTAACTAACTAACTAAATTTAAAAATTAAATGAAAAACTGCACGTAATAAATTCATCAGATGATAGGCAGGTATGATGGTAAATTTAAAACTTTTCAAGTTTCAGCTCAAATGGATTATTTTTTCTTCAGTCTTAAACTAATTTTTTTATTTTGATGCTCAGCTCAATTTATGGAAATGTTTTAAAAAAAATATTTACGTGCACTTCTGATTCAACAAATACCTACATTGTCTAAGTCTCAGCTCAATCTGATGGTTAGTTTTTGAATTTAACAACATAAACCAACAATCATCTGTGTGTGTTGAGTTCATAAATAAAATCATAAATAGAGCCATTCTAATACCTTCATAATAGTATTTACATAACTTGAATCTCAACGGAAAATCTCTACCTACAAAAGTGTATAACATCCTTCGCTATAAAATTCAGTCGAAAAGTAACAAAATTATTTTTCTCAATGCATTTTTCATTCAGAGGGACATATAAATAATTTTGCCTGCAGTAAACCTGATGTTAATAGAACAATTTCTTTACGGACTTGCCTGTCGTGATATGTGCAACGCCATAATAATAATACAAAAAACGATACATTTGCCAGTGCACAATCAATTGAAGCAAGTCACAACACAGCAGTGGAGGTTAAATCAGAAACTACACCGGCAGGCGAAGCCACAAACAAACTGGGATATGCCGCCCCGCCCACGATTCAAGCGAGGCCAAAAAGAAGCATTACTACCATCAAAACAAGGGAAACGCCCAAATCAAACAAAAGAGTTCTCTACGTGTTATAGATGCGGAGCTAGACATTTTAGGAATCAAGCCTGATTCACAATGCGGCGAGGAAACGATACGTGAGCATGACGAGAACTCGTTGTAGTTGTCAAACCAATTTCAAACAATGAAAGCATACCTGGATGTACACAATGCTGCGTTTCTCGTCGTCACGTCACGTCAAGAATTCGAAAAATTGAAAAAAAGACGCGACTACGACGATTTTCATTGTTCCTAAATAATTTACATATTTTTTACAAAAGATGTTATCAAATTGTGTCTAACAAATAAAGTTATTGATAAATCTATTGTTTCGTAAGTTATTTTGTTTATATTTTATTGATTTTTTTTTACAAAAATGGGGTTTTGTCGTTAAAACGCTCGCTGCATTGTGAATTGGGCGACGATTTTGTAACTAGAAAAAAATGACAGCGGTTCTCGACACGCTCACGTCCCGTTTCCTCGTCGCATTGTAAGTCAGGCATCAGTGTAAATTTCGTTAAGCAGAGTGCCATGCTTGTGAAAGACACACAGAAAGGGACACATTTGAAAAGTGTGCAGATCAAACACTGCACAAATCATTAAGTGTTCCAAATTAAATCGTACAATATCTGATGCCTTATTCACAATGCGACGAGGAAACGAGACGTGAGCGTGACGAGAAACGCTGTCGTCTTTTTTTAGTTACAAAATCGTCGTCCAATTCACATTGCAGCGAGCGTTTTTACGACAAAAACTCATTTTTGTAAAAAAAAAAATCAATAAAAAAGAAACAAAATAACATACAAAACAATAGATTTATCAATAACTTTATTTGTTAATACACATTTGATCATTTCTTCTTTGAAAAATCTGTAAATTACTTAGCAAAAATGAAAACCGTCGTCACGTCGCGTCTTTTTTTCAATTTTTCGAATCCTTGGCGTGACGTGATGACGAGAAACGCCGTATTGTGAATAGCCAGGTATGCTTTCATTGTTTGAAATTGGTTTGACAACTACAACGAGTTCTCGTCACGCTCACGTCTCGTTTTCTCGCGGCATTGTGAATCAGGCTTGAGAAATATAATCTTGGTCAACTTCATCAAGTCTACATCCACAGATCCCATTAGAATTAAGTTGAAAATCGATGGTCATGATCTTGAGATAGAGCTAGACACGGGTTCACCGTGTGCCATCATAAGTGTACAAATTCTTCGCACAATTAAACCTAAATTCTCATTGATGAAGTCAGACAGACTATTCGCAAGTTATACCCAGCGCCAACTTGATTGCATAGGTCGTATTCCAGTTTCTGTCACTGTTGACAAAACTGTTTGTTGGTTAAATCTCTATTTGGTAGATGGACACTCTCTTTGGAAGGGAATTGATCGCTCAATTTCACCAGTTTTTATGAAAGCCAGGGAAATTCCTCTAGCGTCGCGGGATGCCTATGCAAAAGAAATCTACTTGAAGATTACATCAGGTTTCTATCAAAGAGTCGAATACTCTGAATGGACATCAACAACGCATATAGTATCCAAGAAAAATGGACAACTACGCATCACTGGGAATTACAAGCCAACAATCAACCCACGTATAATTATTGATGAACATCCTATTCCAAAAGTAGAAGATATCTTTAATCAAATGCAAGATGTAACTGTATTTCGTCACTGTTTACGAAACTGCAAACATTCCGGCTATTTGGCAGCGACGAATCGAAACTGTGTTCCAAGGCATTCGAAATGTAGGAGTCTTCTCTAGCGACATCCTTATTCACGCAAAACTTTTTGATGAAATGTTGGAAATTCTCAATCTGGTCTTGGAAAGAGTAAGAGAACATGGAGTACATCTGAATCGGGATAAATGCGTGTTTGCGACATCATGCGCAGAATTTTTGGGACACAAAATAGATGCTGATGGTATTTAAAAGTCAGACAAACACACAGAATCAGAATCAGAATCACCTATACCCTCTACATTCGAAGAACTACAACTGTTCTTGCATAAGGCAACTTACTATCGTTCTTTTATTCCATGCTGCGGTCTAAATCGTTCAAGTGGACGTCAGAAGCACAAAAGGTATATGTGGATATCAAGGACATTTTAATATCTCCGAGGGTCATGATGGCTTGGGCCGTTCTATCACATGTCTTAAGTAATGGTCAGGAAAGGCCAATAGCCTATGCAATCCGAACCATGAGCGGAACAGAACATGATAAAGAAGCATTAGCCATTGTTTGGGCTCTGCAAAAGTTTTTCATGTATCTATACGCCCGTTATTTGACTCTCATCACCGATCACAAACCGCTGTCTCAAATCCTGCATCCAGAAAAATCTTTGCCTGTTCTCTCTATCAGCAGAATGGCAAACTACGCTGAATTTTTGACAAACTTCAACTATGACGTTAAACTCAAAACAACTAAGGAAAACGCAAATACTGATTACTTTTCACGAGCTTCTTTGTCAACAGATGTCAATGAAATTTATAACCTGCAACCCCAACAAGTTACAAATCCAGAAGCAGAATATGAGTCATTTGATAATTGTTTAGTTCGGCAAATCCTTCAACTGCGACTCAATGCAAAAAGAATCGCTCAAGAAACCAGGAAAGATCTACATTTGGGCAGAATCTGTTCCATACTCGAATCAGGTAAGTGTCTAATCCGATCGGGTTTCAAAGCTCTTGAGTCCAGCTATAGGTTAACTGCTAACTGCCTTGTTTTTGAACACAGGGTAGTGATTCCAACAGCCTTATAACGGGTGATTTTTAAGCTGGTTTGGTTTTGGCAACACTGGTTTTGACAGCTGACGTGTGTTTAGTACCTTGTGTCACTGTCAAACAGCTTCAGTTTGGTTTGCAATTTAACCATGGATCGTCTTACAAATGAACAACGCTTGCAAATTATTGAATTTTACTATCAAAATTCGTGCTCGGTTCGAAATGTTCATCGCGCGCTGCTTGTGTTCAGCGATGAGGCTCATTTTTGGTTGAATGGGTACGTAAATAAGCAAAATTGCCGCATTTGGAGTGAAGATCAGCCAGAAGCATTGCAACAGCTACCAATGCATCCCGAAAAAGCCACTGTTTGGTGCGGTTTATGGGCCGGCGGCATTATTGGGCCATATTTCTTCAAAGATGATGCGAATCGCAGCGTTACTGTCAATGGTGAACGCTACCGAGCGATGATAACAAAAATTTTTTTTTGCCCGAAATGGAAGTTCTTGACTTGCATGATATGTGGTTTCAACAAGACGGTGCCACATGCCACACAGCACGCGAAACAATGGCGCAATTGCGAGGCGAGTTTGGTGAACAGTTAATTTCACGTTTCGGGCCGGTCAATTGGCCGCCTAGATCGTGCGATTTGACACCATTAGATTATTTTTTGTGGGGGTATGTCAAGGCTAATGTCTATAGGGACAAGCCCGCTTCGATTGACGCGCTGGAAGCCAACATCCATGCATTCATTCGTGAGATACCGGCCGATATGTGTGAAAGAGTATGCCAAAATTGGACTCAGCGGATGGGCTACCTGAGACGCAGCCGCGGTCAACATTTGCATGAAATTATCTTTAAACATTAAATTGCAAGGTTCAAACTATCGATTCAAATAAATATTTCATTCATTTTTTCGAATTTTTTGTGTTTTTTTTTTAAAAAAAGTTCTAAACCTCTTAAAAAATCACCCGTTATAAGACAGTTCTTGCAGACCTACACTTAGCGCATTTGGGAATGGTGAAGATGAAAGGTTTGGCGCTATCATTTGTTGTTTGGCCAAGAATCGACGCAGATATAGAAAATGTGGCAAGGACTGTATCAACTGTACCAAAAATGCTCACGTACCCTCCAAGTTTCGAGAACACCATTGGGAGTACCCAAAATGACCATGGGAACGAATCCATATAAACTACGCGGGACCTTTTCCTGGAATGATGTTGCTCATAGTCTCTGACGCATATAGTAAGTGGTTTGAAGTTAAAATAACTAGTTCGATGACGGCTGGTGCTACCATATCTATTCTTGATGAGATGTTTGCTGCCTATGGTGTTCCAGGGATGGTCGTATCAGATAATAGCACAAATTTTACAGATAGTTGGTATTAAATACTCTTTTAATATTGTTTCGCATTTGTTTGAGTTGTAATTAGTTATCACCCAGATTATTTACTACAAGTTGTTGTGTTTTTTATTGTCAAATTGTTTTTAACTAATTAACTATTTTGAACAGTGTAATACCATTCTTAATTTAATAAAATTAGTGACAAACTTATATCTATACAAATATCAATAATATACAGTAAAAGAGAATACTTTTGCTGCTCTACATTTATTTGACTTTTCGCTCCCGTTTCGGCTGACTTTTCGATCGTTGTGTTCTTCTCCCCCCGATGAGTGAAATTTTTGTATAGGTTCTGCCTATAAAGCATTGAGATACTGCATTGTATCTCAACAATTTTGTCTACCATTTTATGCCACTATCATCTTACTGAGGGACTGAGCTTTATTGCTGCTAGCTACTATATTTCCTGCCTTCGTATTACATCGAAAAAAGAATACACTTGTTTTTCTGCTTCCCCCTCCAACGGTGAGTGATTTGCTAAGTAGTTTCAAATTTCCTACTACACTAAGAACCAACATTTTGTATTTAACCAAAAAAAATGCAATAAAATTATTGTAATGATGACTAAGTGTGCATCTTGTGACGATATATCTGACTACATAATCGATTCTATTATATGTCACGGAAACTGCCGAAAGAGTTTTCATGTTAGATGCATAGATGCTCCGTTCAGTACCATCAAACTTTTTGAAAAGAAAAAGTCATTCTACTTTTTCTGCGACGATTGCGACCCGTTTGCCTATACCAATGTAGTTCGAGATATACTGCAAAACACAAAACAACTGGACAATTAAAATATCCAATTAACTCAGCTGTCCGCAATAGTTGACAACTTAAGCACCAAGCCACAAAACAATAATAGGCAAACGCGAAGCAGAGCAAAAAATAAAGATACTCGTCTAAATGAAAAATTGATGAACTTGGCAGTCCAAGTGAAATTCAATTAACTAAGAAACCAGCCAGATCAATATTTGAATCGTTTATACCACCAGGTTCCATATCTGATTTCACTTTCAACAATGTTGTGTCAAAGCCTTCTTCCGCCATTACCACATTCATCTACACAAGATAAATCCGAAGAATCGTCATCATCATCATTATCATCGTCATCATCATCGTCGTCATCATTATCATCCATCTTATCTAAAATACCGCCAGCCAGCTCATCAGTAGCCGTTTTGAAACCGATATGTAGCCATACTTATTCGACAACAACATCAACATCATCTACTGCTTCTACCTCTTTGGTTAATGTTATATCTTCTTCACAATTACCATCAACTTTAATTTCAAATACCGTGCCTCCTTCCCAAAGAAATGAAGAAATATCACCCATCCCATTGGACTTGAGAGTTGTAGAAGGGCAAAAAACATTATTTATATCTAAGCTTGATCCATCAACGAACGCTCTAGATAATAAAAACTATGTATCATGTAAAAAGGGACCTTCTCAAATATTAAATGTAGAGAAAATGTTGCATCGTATCGTAATCACTCCAAATATTCTTCATTCAAAATACGTGTCCCTGATTCAATATTTCATCTTCTTAATTCAGCAACATTTTGGCCGGATTGTGTTATAATACACGAATTTGAAAATAAATTGAGCAAAGGTATCAACACACACAAGAACCCTTTTCAACAAACCAGGACAATGCGGAATCATCGACAAAGCAGCTTAACAGGTACTAATATATTACCAAAACGTAAATGGCCTTCGGACTAAGACCAACAAGGTCTTTAAAAATTGCATTAACCTTCACCACGATGTCATTATACTGACTGAAACTTGGCTAAATAGTTCTTTTTTGGATATTGAGTTTTTTGATGTGACATATCAAATAAAGGGTCCGCCAAATAACTTTTTTTTTTTTTGAAAATGGCGCAAAACATCGAGTGTAGCTTCGGCTGTGTGGCACGTAGCGCCGTCCTGTTGAAACCAAATGTTGCCAATATCCTCCTCTTCAATTTTTGTGAACAAAAATTCGTTCAACATGGCCCGATAACGATCGCCATTGACTGTAACGGCCACTCCTTGCTCATTTTCGAAAAATGGCCCAATTATGCCTCTGGACCAAAATCCGCGCCAAACAGTGACTCGTTTTGGGTGTATCGGCTTTTCAATGTATGCGTGCGGGTTTTCTGTGCCCCAAATGCCACAATTTTGCTTGTTTGCTACCCGCTAAGATCAAAATGAGCTTCATCTGAAAAGATGATTTTTTTGACAAAATCGGCATCTTCTCTAAGTCGATCGCAGGCCCACTTAGCGAAGCATATACACAACCATATTCGTTCAGCGGAAGGATAAAACTAATTATCTGTCAAGTCAGACATGAGCTAAGTGTTGACATTCACGAAATAAGCACTAGTTGAAAAAAAAAGTTAGATGGCAGACCCTTTATATAGACGTGATCGCCACCAATTGGACGAAATTGACGTTGTTGGAGGAGAAATTCTAATGGCTGTTAAAAACTCCCTTATTTGTCAATTGGTTGATAGTTTTATGCTTTGCGACGATGTACAAAAATTAAAATGGAGTACGGATATCTCTTCGTTATCTGAACTTATATCCCTCCAAAGTCTAATAACAACCTATGCGAAAAATGTATTGAATGCGTAGAAAACATCTATCTTCAAATGGAGGCGCAGATCTAGGATTTCATTTTGGAGGGGGTCACGTTGCCCGAGGACAAATCACCGACAAAATGATATAAAATGCATGCAATTCCTGGAGATGAGAAAAGTATCGGGCTTACATTTAGATACCTATCGATAGTATCGTTGACCAAGGTGATGTTGACAGAAAAGATTCAAAATTAAAACATTGCAATTTTTAATTATAAAATTGATTTTTTCAATGAATATATACATACTAAGCAGTTTCTAGATTAAAACTCTGTGCCTACGTTCTGTAACTCTCGCATCGATAAAATCAGTCGAGAAATGATGAAAATGGAAACAAATGGTATGAGTTTTGCTCCATTTTTAATCGTTTCTCGACTAATTTTAACCATGCGAGAGTTACAGAATGTAGGCACTGGTTCGATATTCCATCTACAAAAATACAAAAAATGCCCCAAGTCCAAGACGATACCGAGACGAGAATAAGTTAACGAGACCTGAATGAAATAACTACTTTTTTGGTAAAAGTCAGTTCATTTTTAGTTTCATCAAAATTTCTTAGATTAGTAAAAATATTTTTTAATCAAGGTAGTTTAAGAGGACATAGCTAACAGAAGAAAGAAGATATCACACCAGTGGGACTCATACAAAAAAATGGTTCTTTTTGTACCCGAAAAGCCGCTGTGACTCAAAAAAACTACCCCACTAGAGATAAGGGGTCTCTTATTAAATTGTCACACGACTTTTATTTACGAGACTCGTCCGTGATTCTAGCAGTTTCAGCAGTTTATCACAGCTTACTCAAACCGCCGCCGTTTACCTACCGGGAGTATATCCGATGTACGGATTCATATTGTAATAACGAGAGTTTTAAGAACGCACAAGACCCGTTCCTGATCCAGAGATACCAGATAATATCAAAATCTACTTAAGATAATAAAATTTTAAATTACAAAAGATTTTGATTAACATAAACTTCGTTGCATCAAGACCAGCGAGCAAAGTTGCAGACTTTGATACAAATTACATCAAGTTCCCATACATCTACAAATTAAGATACTTTGCGTTTGCATCCATCTGCACTTTTTTTCTGAATATCTCGGACTACAGCTAATAAACCTATTTTTAAGTATCTATAATTTAAGGCAGCTGCCCAACTTCAAAACCTTATTTATAAATATTTTATATTGCGTTTATAAATAAGGAGATGTCCAACTATTGACTAGTTGTTCAAAAGTTTTCTAAGGAAATCTAATAAATACGACTGTTTATCTTTTGCTCTGAGCTTCTGGGGGGGGGGGAGTCATGACCCCTATGACCCCCCTCTGGATCCGCCACTGATCATGGTAATAGGTGATTTTAACCTTCCTAACTTGGTTTGGACTAATCCTAATGATTATAAAAACTATTATGCTTCGGCTAATGCATCGAGTCCCAATGAGCTATCGATAATAGAGGCATGTCTTCTTGTGGATTGAATCAATTTAACGGAGTTTCCAACCGATTTTGAAAAGTCTTGGATCTAGTATTTTTCTCTGACACATTAAACGCCGATGCTGCAGTTATGCCCACCACTGTAACATTAATTGATGAGGATCGTCATCATCCAGCCTTAGATGTATCATTGAGTCTGAATATGTGTTATCCTAATAACTTAACAAACAAACTAGAATTTAACTTTCGTAATTGTAAATTGACTGTTTTTATAAGACTGTACCAATGAAAAAATCATTTAGTAATTCAAATGTACCACCATGGTTTGATCTGCAAATGAAAAATTTAAAAAACAGAAGAAACAAAGCTTGGGTGAAATACAACAAAACTAGAACTGATGTGGACTTTAGAACTTTTATGAACCTTAAACAACTATTTTCAGACTATTCAAACTCTTTATATGAAAATAATATTCAGAAAACAGAAAACGAACTCAAATCTAACCCAAAAAACTTTTGAAATTTTGTAAAATATAAAAAAAATGTAGACGGCTACCCTATCTCTATGTCATATTTGCATACAACTAGTCATGACCATGAGCCCGTGGTTTTAGCTAACATGTTTGCAAATTATTTCAAAGATGCTTTCGACGACTCAAATTTGAATGAACCTGCCTCCTGTTCCACCGTACTTAATTTCCCCCACCTTAATTAAATTAATTTTGCAATTAGTGAAGATTCTATAACTCTAAACATTCAGAAACTTGATGATTGTTATAGCCTGGGACCTGATGGCGTGCCATCCTTTATTTTGAAGAAATATGTTTCTTATCTCTCATATCCGTTATATATTCTTTTTAATGAATCTTTAAAAAGCTCAATTTTCCCCAAATTTTGGAAGAGTGCATTTATAACGCCCATCCATAAGAAAGGATCAAAAAGCGAAATAACTAATTACCGACCTGTCGCTAAACTGTCTGTGATTCCAAAATTATTTGAGTCAATCATATGTAAGGTTCTCTCTTTCAACTGCTGCTCAATTATTTGCGATAATCAGCATGGTTTTGTTAAACAAAAATCAACTACTACAAATTTGTTCCATTTCACGTCCTTTTGTCTTGATGCTTTTGAAGATAGGGAGCAAGTTGTGTTGAGTGTGTTTTCACTGACTTAAGCAAAGCGTTTGACAAGTTATGTCATAAAACACCAGGGATTTAATGATAATTTTTTTAAAATGGATCTCGTCTTATTTAGAAAATAGCTGCTATAGTGTTTCTTTTAGAAATGAGCGGTCGGCTCAGTTTTTCGTTAACTCAGGAGTTGCTCAGGGTAGCCACCTGGGCCCAGTTTTATTTATTTTATTTATAAATGACATAATCTCGATCATTAGAAATTCTTCTGTCCTTATTTATGCTGATGATATTAAACTTTACAAAAGAAATAAATCATCCACTGACTGTATATTTTTACAAGATGACCTTGACAGATTTAGGGAATGGTGCAATTTAAATTGTCTTTTTTAAAATATTAACAAATGCAAAACTATGTGTTTTTCACGTAAAAAAGACATAATTACACATAGTTACTTGTTTGATTTGTCTCCCTTGAATAAATTATCCGTATTTTCTGATCTTGGCATAATTCTGGATTCAAAACTGGCATTTAATGATCACTTAAATTTTATAGTAAAAAAGACTAATAGGGTCTTAGGATTTGTAAAACGTTTTTCGCGTAAATTTCGCAATCCATACGTTTTAAAGCTTCTTTATGTATCTCTTGTGAGACCAATTCTCGAGTACGGATGTGTCATATGGGCCATTTACTACTCTGTCCATATAACTAGATTGGAAGCGGTGCAGAGAAGATTTTAACGTTTCTGCCTTCGACTTCTCCCATGGTCACAAAGACTTATTCTCATAAATTAAAGTTAATAGACCTCCCATTACTCTCTATACATAGGCAATATCTTCAATTTTGTTTCATGGCTAGAATTTTAAGTGGTTCAATAACATCTCCTTCAGTTCTGTGCAAGATGTATTTTAGTTTTAGTCAGTCAAGTTTAAGAAGACAACAGCCTTTGGTCCCATTATGTAGTAGATCTAACTATGGTGCATATAGCCCTCTTAATCAATTAATTGCAATTTTTAATAAATTTTACTTCCTAATCTTTTCCGTAAATGACAATTTTAAATGTATAAAGTTAAGAATTTAATTATTTTATAAGAATTTTTTTGTACATATTATATCATGATAAAAAAATATTGTAACGTTAGTTTTGAACGATTTGTCAATAAAGGTCGACTTAGTTATTACAGGTACGAAGTTTAATCAAAATCGTTGAAGCCTTTTTCGTGAAAATTTGAAAAAAAAACAAAATATTTGTATGGCACCTACCCGTTCTAGATGTTCTAAAACAAAAATTCTTATTCAAACTCTAGGGAATCACACACAAATGCTCTGTACCAAATTCGAAGCAAATCGGTCCATCCGTTTAGGCTCTAGCTCAAACAACAGTGCACGCACAGACCGACCGACGCCGACGGACGGCATGACGAAACCCACATAACTATTTTTTTATAATCTGTTTTATTTTCCATATAAAATGTTAAAAAATGCACTGTATTAAATATAATTCGAATGCAAACTAAGGGTGGAAAATAATAAATAAACACGAAATACGAGTATAAGTGACGTTTCGATTTGAATATTTTTTTTTTAATTTGACATCATCTCTTATTATTCTATAGAATAATTAAGTGAGTGTTTATTTTTGATTGAAAAATTCAATGCTGTTATCTGAGTCCAACAACTTTATTCCTCTGACAGTTACTTGACTCTTTAACTGATGATTGAAAAATCGGCTCTTAGTTTAAGTAACATTGGTTGGTAGATATTTCAGTTAAAGCTTTATTTTAATTAACTAGGAATAATTTTATCTTAATATGTGCACTTTAAGGAAATTGAATACAAACTGAAATTGAGATGGTTCCTTTGTGGAAACTTAAGTTGAAAATACTTTCAAAAAACAAAAACCCTCACCCTACACAAAAAATGTTTTTTTCAATAATATAACTATTTTAATTACATTTAAAGTGCCTATGTTTTGCCTTTGCATTAAATTGCTCAGACAAAGACAATGACATATAATGTCCTCTCCTTACTTATTTTCTCATACAAAAAAAAAAAAAACAAATCAATATTTACTTAATTTCATCTTCGGAAATATGAAAAAATTGCGTAGTGGATAGATTTAAGTACGAAGAAGCTGAAGAAAACAAAATGGAAAATATTGAATTCTTCGAAGAATATCCCATTAACCTTAGTAAAAAAAAAAAAAAAGACCAATGTATATACGTCAACCAAACGCATAACATTTATCATCAATATGTATGACCTTCATGTATCAAAGCTTCGTTGCTTTAATATTTTACTTAGGTTAAGTTACTTTATTTCTTACCTGTGGAGATTTTCCTGCTCATAATGCTTCGTCCTTTCATATTATATTCTATATATATGTATGTAATATCAATATTTATATAATAAGTACAATCATATAACTCCAATTTAAATTAAATAAAATTATAACCCAAAATAATTATATTGTACACTTTGGGTGAGCACACCTTTACAAACGCCCTTAATTAGGTATTGAAAATATATTTACTCGATTATTTGAGGGGAACTACGTAAATTGTTATCAAATTAATTTGCTTGCACACTCCTTATTAGTTTTACCTCAACGTATTATTTTGCTTTAAAAAAACAATATCTAGCACTACTTTAGTAATTTTTTTTTTCTTATTATATGTAGGTATACAAATCATTTAAGGAGATACATAAGTTTCACTTAAAAAAAATCTAAAAAAAAATCAATGACTGGTCGATTGTCGGATTGCTTCGTTGTTAAGTGTACGCGACACATTGGTTCTATATAAACTGAGAAAATCTTGCAGGACATGTAAGATGTAAATATTATATCTTAAACTTACCACATTGCGGTCCTGGACTTCACCATATAACAAAAAAGCTTTCACATGGAGAAAAAGTTGCATGGTAAAAGCTTATGCTTTTTTCATTGGCCTTACCAAGGAATCCGCTCTTTCTGAAACGCAATGGATTACCAACATTGCATCTGCTCAATTCTGGCATTTTATTTCTGTAGCTATTGGTAAGCCGTGAAATAGTATGCGAAAGAATAGTGTATCTGCTACTGCTACCAATATTATAGCTAAGTAGTTTTAAAAAAACACCCGATTAGTGGAACGAAGTAGGAATGGGTTTTTCATATTTAAAAGAGGACTGTTAGAAAAGATTAATTCGATGTTTCGGGACGCCATGCACCAGGCAAAACCAGAAAATTGAAAAACTACAATCGGTCCAAAGTTGTAGATTATCTTTTAATTGTTCATATATATCGTATATGAAACGAAATACAATGGATATAATAAAAAAAACGACAAAACCCTGAAAACATTTCAGAAGCAAAATAAATAAAATATGATTTCAATACCTACAAATTTGGTCTTAACAGGTTTCTCACTGCAGACAATATTTGCGGACACAAGGATTAATTCGCGTTTGGCAATAGGACAAGACAAGAGAAGTACTCTTCCTTTTCAATATTGCGGATCAAGCCAGAGTCATGGCATACTGTGTTCGGATATACAAATCTAGCTGGACAATATTAAAAATCAAAATCAAACACCTGTGTTTACGACAGTTAAGAATACCAGATTCTCTAAATGAATACTTTTTAAAGCCTTAATTCAGTTTCAAAATCACTTTGTTTAAAATCTACTTATTCATTTCATATAAATTTATTACTTTGTTTTTCGTTATTATGTATAGTTTTCTTGTTACTATAACTACATGTATGTTTTTAATTATTATTTTTCTGAAAAATATATTATTCATTTTCAAACATTCAAATAAGAAACAACTTTTATTATTAATTGTCGAATTATTTCAAAACAACTAGCGTTAAACAAAAAATTCGCACACGCACATTTTTTGGACCCTCGAGCCAGATAATAAGAAAAAAAATGCGTTTAATTCTCTTCTCTTTTCTTTGGAGTCTCCATTATTATCAAGTTTTCTTCACGAATCTACATTCGTGTTGTGTGATATCTCTACGAGTACCCACAACATCAAGAAGAATTCAGTTCAATAAACATCCATTACCATTATATTGACTAAATATTGCAATCCTTGCAAAAATTCAACAAATCCGTATACCTATGCATTTTGTTCAAGGTGCATTAAAAACCAAGATTTCATCAATCAATAATAATTGATCTATCATCAGTCAATTTGTTCATCTTAAAGTCTTATGAAGTATCCAAATTGGGATTAACAAAACCTATGCAGAAGAAAACGTTCCGAAGCCTCAAGATTCAAGCCTATTTAAAACAGAAGATATCAAGAAGAAATCATTATCTAGCAATTAGAGTATACAATATTATCAGGTGCGTACATATTATAGAATTTAAAATAAGTGCAAGTGAGTTTTCACTTACGTTTAAAAACAAAAAACTGCATTTCATTTTCGGAAAAAATCCGATGTACCAGAAATTCATTTGTGAAAACGTTTGCGATGATATTTAATACAGAGAGATTTTAATTTGTTTGCTATTAAACTATTAAAAGTACCTTCATAAATTCCCCCCCCCCCCTTGTTTAAATATCAATTTAAGATTCGTCGAACATAAAAAGGAATAGTTAAGTGCCTTTCCAACCGCCTGATCATTTTTCTTGTAATGGTGGTTTCTTCTTTTTTTGTCATTTTCTCTTATTGAAACATAATCCATTCAAATTGACAGCATTGAATGACTTCATTATTGCAACCGATGAGTTAGTACTATTTTAAACAAATTATCAAGACATAATACTAAGCGATAAGATTGAACTAAACAATATTTGGTCGAATATAAAACGATGTTATACATTATGTCTTCAACCTAATGCATTAGAGGATGACGTAGATGATGCTGTTAATCTAGAATGTGTAAAAGGTAAATATGAATCTTCATCTACATCTTATATTCACTGCTTAGCGGAGATAATCGAAAATCATAAAAACTCAAGGTTATCAATAATGATAATATAAATTCTGCATCTATGACTTTTAATTTACCTTCTGCTCCTTGCATCAAGGTTCCAGCATGTGATACAGAAACATTTACTGGTGAATATTTGACATAGCCATCCTTTAGGGACATGTTCACTGCCGTCTACATTAACCACCCGAAACTATGTTCTGTGCAAAAGCTTTTCCACCTACGTGAAAAGACAAGCGGCGATGCCCTGAATATAGTAACAAAATTTCCCCTTACATCTGACAATTTTCAACTAGCTTGGGCTGCTCTCGCAGATCAGTACGAAAACAAACGTATATTGGTAAACAACCAACTTAAAACATTGTTTAATTTACCCACAATCACCTGCGAATCCAGTAAGCAAATTAAAGACATTCAAAGAAACATAAATGACGCTATTTCAAACCTTGAAAATCATAAAGTCTCAACCCATTCTTGGGACCCAATTTTAGTTTATTTGTGTTCAAGTCGGTAACAAGAAAATACACTTTCTTTGTGGGAACAATCAGTTAAAAAACCATGCGATATTCCCACATGGATAAAAATGGATTCGTTCTTAACAAATCGTTGCCGGGTCCTGGAAACCGTTTTGGACATCAAATACTCTGGAAAACCTAGCTCTAAGCCTACCAAGTTCTTAACACCAAAAAAGTAAGAACACAAAGCTTTTCAAGCTTAAACTAATAACAACTTTAAATGTAAACTTTGTCAAAGCTATCATCATTTGCGATTTTGTCCAAAGTTTATGAAGATGTCAATAAATGAGAGATATTCAACAGTTAGATCTTTAAAGATTTGTGAGAATTGTTTGTCTCCAACTCACTTATCTGCCGACTGTCGAAGTAAATACTCTTGTACGCAGTGTTTACAACGACATCATACAATATTACATAGAAATATGCCTTCAGTTTCAAATATTGTCGCTGACCCATATTCAATACAAGAATTTAAACCATCAACAAACTTACAAAATAGTACAAACCCGTCAATACAGTCCACTGCTAATTCCCTCAAAATTCAAGCGTATGTTTCACGACACAATAACAAAATATTATTGGCAACTGCACTTGTAGAAATATATCATCAAGGCAATCAATTTACTCTTCGAGCATTAATTGATCCGGCATCAGAAGTAACTTTCATTACTGAACAAATGCAGAAAATATTGAATCTTCCAATCAAAACTATTCAAGCTTCAATTTCTGGCGTGAGTGACGTCGTTACAGCAACCTCATCGGAGCTGTGTTCATTTTTGTTGGGATCCAAAGACGAAAAAAGGACTATTTCAGCAACAGCTTTTGTTTTGAAACAGCTAACAGCAAATCTCCCGTCATGCGAAATATATCCAACAGATTTTGATCTTGCAGATCCTTTCTATTATGAAAGCTCTTCAATTGATATGGTTATTGGTGCTGACCTGTATCCATCGATCGTCAAAGAAGGAGTCAAAAATAACATTTTTGGTTCTCTACTAGGAAAAAAAACACTTTTTTCGGTTGGATCCTTTCAATCAAATAACATTAAAAGTTTTTCGACTTGTTTGTCTGATTGCAATGAGGTTTCTCTAAACCAACAAATTTCAGACTTTTGGAAAATAGAAGAAGTACCTGAATCCAATCAGCTTACCAGTTGTGAGCAATACTGCGAAGATTACTATTCTGCTACTACTAGCAGAGATGTCAATGGTCGTTATGATGTTAAACTTCCGTTTAAACAACCAACTCCAATACTTGGGCGATCCAGAGACATCGCTCTAAATCAATATAAACGCAACGAAATACGCTTATCGAAAAAATCTGACCTTCATTTGCAATACAACGATGTGCTGCAAGAGTATGTTGATCTTCGTCACATGCACAGGGTTCCACCCTGCTGTAATTAAACCTGAAAGCGTTAGCACAAAATTACGTGTAGTATTCAATGCTTCCAACTCTACAAGTAATGGTACAAGTCTTAACGATATTTTGCACCCTGGTCCTGTACTGCAATCAGATTTAATGACGCTCATTCTTCGATGGCGGTTTTTTAAATACGTTTTTTATGCAGATATCGAGAAAATGTACCGTCAAATCAAAGTACATCCTGAACATACTTCATATCAAAGGATTTTATTCCTTGAATCCGTCAAAAATGAAATTTTCGACTATGAGCTCAATACTGTTACATATCTTGCTCTAAGAACACTGAAGAGGCTAGCTGAAGACGTCAAAAATGCCTTCCCGCTTGCTTCTAAAGTCTTAAAAAAAAAGATTTTTACGTTGACGACGTATTGTCAGGAGCACATGACCTTGAAACAGCTTTATGCATTCAAAATGAGCTCATAAAAGCATTAAGCTCTGCTGGATTTTCACTTCGAAAGTGGGCAGCGAACTGTAATAAGATGATTTCCAACTTTCCATTGTCTGATCTTTGCAATCAAGATCTTTTAAAGTTTGAAGACAAAAGTATTAGGAAAACTCTTGGTCTTCAATGGAATGCTAAAACAGATTCGTTTCAGTTCTCTCGATTATTTGACCCAGCAGGATGGTTATCACCGGTAATCGTCACTGCTAAAATTATAATGCAGCAAATCTGGAAGGATGGGACGTCTTGGGACAGAAGTCTTATGCCCTTAACGTGTCATCGCTGGAAGGAATTTTTTGATCACTTTCATGAAATTTAATCTATCAAAATACCAAGGTGGATTCAGTATATCCCAAATTCAAATTCCATTCAAGTCCACGGGTTCTGTGATTCGTCTGAAAGTGCTTATGCTGCAACTCTTTACTTACGAATACAGAACGAAAATAACGATTGTTCAACTCACCTTTTTTGAGCTAAAAGTAAAGTTGCACCAGTGAAACAAATTTCATTGGAATTATGTGGGGCTTCAAATCAAATCTTATTAAAAGAGTTCTCCCAGAACTCAACTGCGAAAAATATGAACTTGTTCTTTGGACAGATAGCTCTATTGTTCTTTGTTGGTTGGAAAAACCTTCATATATGTACCTGGGCTACATTTGTTGCGAATAGAGTATGGATGCATGTTCGTTCTGCTGACTTCCCAGCCGACCTGGCTACTCGAGGATAGACTCCCAATCAGCTCAAAGAAAGTAGTCTCTGGTGGAAAGGTCCACCATGACTTAGTCTGTCTGAACAATTTTGGCCTAGATCAATATTTCCGAAAGAAGAAGATTTGGAAAGAAAACCAGTTAAAGCAAACCACATAGGTCAGTTTAGGTTAAGGTGGCTGCCAAGCAGAAAGCTTGACACACTTAGACTATAGTTTTCCCATTGTGAACCACTTAGAGCTCCTTACGAAGCGTGCGAGATTAATTATGTCAGTATTTACCAGATCACTAGGATCGTTGTAGTAGTACTCTCCAAGATGGAGTTTGCGTCGTTGGGATAGAGCAGGACAAGTTCAGAGGAGATGAGGAATCGATTCTTCCTCTTCTTCATCCATACAGCCGATATCAATTCTTCCCTTCCTTTCAAAAGTTTGCGAAAGAGTAATGCAAAAACAAATAAACGATTATATTATGCGGAATAAATTGTTAGTAGACATTCAGTCGGGATTTCGACCCAAACACAGTTGCACTACTGCGCTAATGAAAGTGGTTGAGGATATCAGGAAGAATCTTGACAACGATGATGTTACCTTTTTGGTCCTTCTAGACTTTTCAAAAGCCTTCGACATGGTAAACCATTCTCTTCTTCTTAAGAAACTACAGTTGTCCTTTAATCTTTCGTCTGATGCAATCAAACTAATTGCATCTTATTTAAGTGGCAGAATGCAGGCTGTGTGTCTAGATAATAATTACTCAGGGTTCCTTCCTGTTCGCCGGGGTGTTCCCCAAGGATCCATTTTAGCACCACTCCTCTTCTCATTGTATATAAATGAAATTGCGTCCATTATTTCACAATCATCTAGGCACTTTTACGCCGATGACATTCAAATTTATAAAAGTTGTTCACTCGGCCTAATAGAGGATTGTGTCTCAACAATTAATGAGGAGCTTGGTTTGATTTCTTACTGGTCAATCAGCAACGGTTTAAGTCTCAATGCCAATAAATGCAAATGTTTAGTAATCTCCAAAAAAACCTTGGATTTAACATACTTCCCACCAATTTTATTAAACAATATTGCACTAGAATTCGTAAACACAGCTAAGAACCTAGGAATGACCTTTAACAGAACGCTGACCTGGAACAATCATATTTATTCTATTGTCGGGAAAACTTATGGAGTTCTCCGCACTCTATGGACTTGCCACCAATTCACCCCAATAAATACACGATTTATGCTTGCAAAAACCTTAATCATACCCGTACTTACTCAGGGCTGTGAAATTTTCCTAAACTGTGATTCGTCTTGCAAACAAAAACTAAAGGTCGCTTTCAACAGCACCATTCGGTATATCTACGGACTTAGAAAATATGATCATGTTTCACACTTGAGTATGAGACTTCTCGACATGTCATTTGAAAATTTCCTACAATTTCGAACCCTTAAAATGCTATTTAATATAATCCAATCACGCGAGCCAAAGTATCTATTCGAAAATCTTCGCTTCGCAGAATCAAACCGTGCACTCTATTTAATACTCCCTAGATTTAATAGCCTGATATCTGAAAGGCAGTTCTTCATCGCCGCGATCCGTCTCTGGAACTCACTCCCACCTTCTTTGAGAAAAATAAATAGCACTAAACAGTTTCACAAAGAACTAATATTATTTCTAAACAACCAAAGCAACTAACTTCATCTTTCAGTCTAGAATCATCTTTTTTTCATATCACTTTCTTCCTAATTTCTAACTTCTTTATCTATTGCCTGCCTTCTAGGCAAGCCTCTATTTTTCTGTCCCTGCTAATTGTTTATAACTAAAGTATGTACAATATTATTAACTAAAGTATGTACAATATTATTCAAAATTCTACTTATAATATTAATCACAAACTTGCACTATTTTATAAGATTTATCTTACTGTGTTAGTTTATATAAATACGTAATAAATGAAATGAAATGAAATATATTGACTTTAGACAAATTTAAATAGTTATGTCAGCTTGTCTAACAAACAATGAAATAATATCATCAACTATCAACAAACTATAAACTATACAGCTTCTGCAGAAATCGTTTGAGAATATTCCAAGCCTCGTTGCGTGCTTGCCTATCAAGTAGTGCCCGGTAATGACACCTATAACGGAGCCGATATGCAGTCTGCTTAGAGATATTAAACTCTTTGAGCGCTTCAGTTCCAGCAAGCAAACCACATAAATTTAAACAAATCCAACATCGAAAATATTATAACACAATGTTCGTCTTTACCTGAGGCAACGCATGTAATAGCTTACATGCTTCGTTTCATTCATAGTACTCATCCAATCCATAAAATTGAAGTGAATAATAATTCGGAAGATTTAACTCATGAAGAAATTCTTGAGGTAAAAAATCTTATCATAAGATTATCGCAATCTATTTATTACCCAAACGAATATTCTCTACTATTAAAAGGCGAACAGATACCATTAAAAAGCCCTTTAGCAAGTCTTAATGGCCGAGTTCAACGCACATCTGAATATTCAGAATTCTGAATTTTTGAAGCTCTTGATTGGCCAGCTGTCAGAAAAAGTTCTGAAAATTCAGATGACTTCTGATAGCTGGCCAATCAAGAGCTTCGAAAAATCAGAACTCTGAATATTCAGATGTGCGTTGAACTCGGCCAATCCTATGATCGATTCCAACAAAATCCTACGGATTAACGGAAGGTTGGCTAACTCATCTCTTTCTTATAATGAAAGGCACCCAATAATTCTACCATATCATGCACATATCACTTCACTCATCATTGAATTCAATCACGAAACATCATTGCATGGTGAAAATCAATTGCTCTTACGTTTGACACGATGTGAATATTGGGTTCCGAGATTGAAAAACTTAGTCAAAAAAGTTATCCGAAACTGTAAGACTTGCACGATTCAAAAGAAAGAGATGCGCCAACAAATAATTTGCCTTGCCTTTTACAAACCATTTTCTCCGACAATGGTACTAATTAAGTTGTCGCTAGCAAGATCATTGCAAATGATTTCCAATCTTTCAAAAATTCTCTTCCTTCTATCATTACCGTAAAATATAATGACCATAAATTGGAATAGACGTTCATTCCTCCTGGTGCGCCCTACATGGGTGATCTATGGGAAGTGGGAATAAAAAGCTTTAAAAAGGATTTCAGAAAGATTGCAACCGATCATAAATACACATTCGAGGAATTTACTACGGTTTTAGCTAAGATTGAAGCTTGTCTAAATTCTCGACCAATTTCTTCAGTGTCTGATAACTCTGAAGACCTTTTACCTTTAACGCCAGGACCTTTCTCCGAGGTGGGCCTCTTTTAGCTCCACCCGAAACAGACGTGGCCGACTCTTCTCTTAAAAATATAAAGGAGAACATTGAAGATACTTCACCAACAATTCTGTGTTAGATGGAAAAATGAGTTTCTGATGGAGCTTCGAAAGCGAAATAAGTGGAAACAGCCTCAACAGGATGTCAAGTAAAATGATTTGGTGGTGGTCAGAAATGAAAATCTACCACCAAATTAATGGCTAATGGGTCGGGTTGTAAAGATTTATCCTGTACCCATGTTCTGTAACTCAGGCGATAACTTATCACATCGTTAAAAAATGAAACGATTTGTTCCGCACTTATCGCATCTGGAAAGAAATAGGTTTCTGTAAGTCGAAGCGATAAGTTCAATTTCTGATTTATTTTGACTGGAATTTCCATTGGAAGGCGATAAGTTAAACTGTCAAACTTCTGTCAAATAACGAAATAAAGACAATTGCAAATGAAAATTTTGTAGTTAATCGGAAACTTCTGTGAATACAAATTAATTCTTTAAAGTGTAAAAAAATAAGTCAACCATGTTTACAATGGTTTTATTATCCGAGGCAAACGAACGTCGCAATCGTATGCGAATTCAACGCCGAAGGCTGCGTGATACCACCAACCCCTTCGAAATGCCTGAAGAGCGATTTCGGGAAATCTACCGACTAAGCCGGGATGCAGCTCTGGATTTAGTAGAAGAAATGCGTCCTTATATGAGGCAGGGACAGAGGACAACCTTTATCCCCATCCCTGTCCGTATTTGTGCAGCATTGCATTTTTTTGCGTCCGGGTCCTACCAAAGAGATATTGGACAGGACTTTTCGGCAGCGATGAGCCGAACAATGATCTCGAGGATAGTCGCTGAAGTTTCAAAAATACTCCAGGATAAGTTGACCCCTCACTGGATAAAATTCCCCAAAGAAGAGGACTATAGCGCCATTAAGGAAAGGTAAAGTTGAAAGATAAATAATTTTTTTTAATTCATAAAATGTGTTTTAAAAAATAGATTTTTTAATGAGACTGGATTTCCGGGAGTGATTGGGGCGGTTGACTGTACCCATGTGAGAATCCAAAAGCCACGCTTGGAAATTGAAGCCTGTTATTTAAACAGAAAAGGTTACCATTCTAAGAATGTCCAACTGGTAAATATTTTCTTTATATACATTCACATAATTATAGATTTATATATTTGATAAATATAATCTCAGTATTAATTAACTATGACTTTTAGATAAGTGACTTCAACCTGCGGATTTTTGGGGTAATTTCAAGGTTTGGCGGAGCTTCACACGACTCCTATATATGGGAAGGTTCTCATGTTAAGACCATACTCGAACGACGCTATGAAGCGTGTGAAGCTGGAGAACACACCTCTTGGCTCTTAGGTAAGTAATGCTGTTTTGCAATGTGGTTTCACGAAAACTATACATTTTCCTTCAAAATAATCTAGGTGACTCTGGGTACCCACTACGCCCATGGCTAATGACTCCGTATCGCGCTTCAGCAGCTGTCGACGAGCGAGCGTATAACACCATTCACTCACAGACCCGGAATTGTGTAGAGAGACTCAACGGTGTCCTTAAATCAGTTTTTCGGTGCCTTAAGTTAGGCTTATGGTATTCTCCGCAAGCTGCAGGAAGAATCATAAATGCATGCTGCGTCCTCCATAATTTCCGCTTGAGTCACGGAATATTCGTAGATGAAGTATTGGATGAAGCAAGCAATGACGACGAAAGTGCCTTCACAGAGAGCAATTCGGCTCAACTACGTGCAGCGGTGTTGATACGGGATCGAATAAAGAGAAATTTCACATAGGTAAGAAAACAATTTAAATTAAAGAAAATTAAAAACTCAAATTTTAATTCAAAACAGATTCTAAAAACATAGAAATAAAATAAGATACAAAAAGGAACAAATTGAACAATACGGGGAGGTTTTTACGACAAAAAAAAAAATCAATACAATATAAACAAAATAACATACAAAACAATAGATTTATCAATAACTTTATTACAAATGCAATTGATCACATCTTTCTTGAAAAATCTGTAAAATTACTAAGCAAAAAATTAAATTGTCGTCACACGTTACGTCATTGTGAATCAGGCTTGACTGTCTGAGAATACAACAACAGCAGTCTATCTTCTATCAGTATTTTATGTATATTCTTCTCCAGCTCAACAGTTTCAATATTGGCCAAGTCATAATATAAGTTCTTTTAGGTAATTTAAATGTATTCAAATTGATGTGTTTTATTAAATAAATTTTTTTTTATTTCAGTGGTAACTTTTTTTTTTCATGTCTAATTGATCTGGTCGAAAGAGTATCTGCAATCTTGAATTATCTTTGCCCGAATTATTATATCGAGAAAATTCTTAGTGGGACGGAGAAATTAAATGGCGCAATCTTTGACCGGGGCCGACAAAGATGAAAGTTTCGGTCTAATAATACCCTTTCAAATAACACGTTGAACAACGAGCGATGATACCAACTTGGTAAATATAGATGAGCCTAGCAAACATACATAGATATCTCATCTCATCACTTAATTATTATTGCAAGTGTTGTTCAAAATCCCCATAGCACTGTAGAAGCTTATTGTCGTGGGAAAGTAATCCAGCGCGTTCCTTAACTTGCAGTGAAAATGCAGCTTTAAAAAAAATTCTGCTTTCGATGTCGGCCGCGTTTTCATCGTGAAGAGATTCTACCAATGATTTTGGCCCAAATATCTGACTGTGGACCCGGAATCAAAGTAGTTCCATCGTATGTGGCTCCAGATTTGGCCGCCGATATACCTACGTCGTCATCGTCACTTTCCAAACACTACGATTGCTGGTGAGCAGAGATCATCCACATTTAATACTTTGCTGGTAAGTCTAAGAATGTTAAGTGACGCTGGTCACTATAGCTGCATATGATATCTATTTTACGAATAAATATCACTCGTTGGTTTTTATCTCTGGTAGGTTGTTTTTGTATTAATTTTAAAAAAAAACCTTCTCTAAGATTTTTATTTTTGTACAGTTGCAGGAGGAGCTGGTGACTACATAAATGTCGTAGAAGTTTTCATACAGTCGCTTTCAAAAGGCAATTGGGTACATGCAGTTGAATATAGGCAGACTAATCGATTTGGACGATTTCATTAAGGACATAAAAAAAAACGAAATGTTCCCGAACAGATGCTAGAAAATTAATCACTGATAAGATATACAGGGTGAATTAGAGGTAAACTGCAATATTTTGATTTAAATGAAACAAAAATTATATACCTACTTATACAAATTTTTTTACTTATTTCATTTACAGCCCCAGTAGACGCCATCTCGTCTCCTTAATCAATTCAGCACTTATTTTTAATCGATGTATGATGATTTAGGCTTTGATCCATTCATTGAGACACAGAAAGCTTTAGCTGAACTAATGGATAACGAAATGGTTCACCAACGGAATGCTGGCCACCAGAAACGCCTGTTGGAGAATGTAGAGCGAACACGGGTTTTAATCACATGAATGCGTTTGGATTCGGTGTGCCCCGTACACAGAGTAGTAAAATTCTACCATTTATGAATCTGAATGGTGGTGGACAACAAAAACAGCAGCAGCAGCAACCATCAATGCAGACTCAGCAGCAACCAAACAATTGGAATTCACATTTCTTGACTTTTCAACAACAACAACATCCCCATGATCCCCTAATGCATATGGTCGAGCAAAACCAGAATTGTGGCAAAAACAAAAGGTTTACAGCAATGTCTGAATGGACAGCTGTGGATCCAGAAATACCATCATTCCGTCAATTATCTTCATTTCCACTTCAACAACAGCAGAAGCAACAGCAACAACCCCGCAACATCATCCCCGACAACAACAGCAAGAACATACATACAAGACATGCGATTTATTTTTTGAAAAACCTCATCGCACATGAAACGGAACAAAACGCCCCTAGGTGTCTTATCTTGTCCTTCATAAACACACGCAAACCAATCCAAAAAATAAAACAAATCAACTATATTATTAGGACGTAAATGAGCCCAAAAAATGTAAATGAAACACTGAGGGTTTCGTTCGACCAAATGAGGCCAAAAAGACAGCTGACGAGGCAGAAATGCGTTTCGTCGATATCAATGGAGATCATCTGACATTATTGAATGTTTACCATGATTTTAAACAGAGTAAGCGAAAGAAATATTTATAAACCAAAGAAAAAACTTTATTAAAATTATGTTTTTGTTTTTAAAAATAAAGGTAAAGAAGATCTAAGCTGGTGTTATGAGAACTTCATAATTCATTGAAAGCCGCTGACAATGTACGTAGCTGGCTAGAATCATTGACCGTTTTCGTTTAAAACGCACCAGCAAAGAGTTCAAATCGAAAGATTTCTACATAAACATTTGAAAGGCACCCGTGCAGGGATGCACAAACTCATTTTAAATAAACCCGTTTGGTTTATTTAAAATGAGTTTGTGTTGCCTACGATGATACATTCGAACTGTCACCGATATTAAACGGTAAGTTTTCTTATCTCGGCATTTTTGTATCAAGCTTATGTATGTCTCATACAAAATTTATTTTCCAGCTAAATGGTTATTGATACACGCACCCCAATATTTAGTCAGAATAATTTGCCACAATGTGAGGCGAAAAGACAACTAGAATTGTTGCAAACCCGATTGGATTCTAAACAATATCAAAAGTTTTAGTTTATTATCAATAAAAAATAAAATAATGAACCCAGGCACTTTCTAATTCTAAAAATGAGTTACTATTTTTGCTAATGCACGTTTTTTTGTTAGGTTTTTTTTTGATTCAATCATTAATAAATTGAAAAAATAATTAATTAAAAAAAAACAAAATAGAATACAAATAAAACAAGCAATTAAGCTAGAATTTTTTTATGATACAATAAAATAAGTAAAACCACAAAACCATGCACATTATAATAATACTTTCTCATAAAAGGATACAAAAGTTAAGAAATATTTGTATTTGATCATCAAAAGAAATGTATGTAGCTACATTATATACTTTAATTTTCTCCAAATTAGAATTGATTCTTAAAGTTTAAAAATGGATAATCTCGTCTTGGATTCCAAGCACAGATGAATACCTCATTCTCGAGGCCACGCTTTAAGTTTCACTTTCACTGCTAATGACAATGCTTAAATAAGAGTTCAGCTCATAAAGAAAATAAAAGCAAAGAAGTTATGTTTAATAGTTTTACTTCATTTCTTTTAACTTTATTTGAATATCTATGTATGCACATCCATAATTGATTTTTATGAAAGGTAATAAGAGCAAATTATAGAGTGCGAGAAAGACAACCGATGTGATGATCGTTTTCGAAATACCAGTCCTATAAGCACTTTGCCATCTTTTGTCGTCGAAAAACCTGAAAGAAAATTTTATGCAACTCCTTTATTATCCATTGCTCATGAATATTGAATAGTCCAAAGACTTCGTGCAATGTAGCCCGGGTAGGTATCTAGAAAAGTATTGAGTAAATATTAAAAGGGGAAAAATAAATAATGAAATGTATAAAGTGTTAGCCCCACTAGCAAAGAATACATGCTGTATCTTAAAACGAAAAGCAAAATATGCATGGTTAATGATAAAATGCACTTAATTAATTTCAATTAGTAACTTATAAAGAATTTATTTTCAAAACAAAACGAAAATAACATAAAGGAACTTCATTCAAAAAATAATGCACATATTAATAGTGATAGGAACACAGATAGGATGTATATACATATATATACATATTAATTAAACAAATAAATATGAAGTTATTAATTTGAATAATAACATTAATGTTAACAAAAATAATGATGGAAAGCAAAAACTACAGAAATTAAAAAAGCATTTCAAACAAATTATTAACGCTAATGGAAAACAAAAATAAAAGAAAAAACAAACACTTCAAACAAATAAATAAATACAAAAGTAACAATTAAATCAATAAAAGTATATACAAGGAAAACATAAATCAATAATTTAGCAATAGACTTAATAAATTGATAAAAAATTATTCACGTTTTAATAATTTTAAAATCTCCTTATTTTGGGCGATTATGATGTCCAGCTTATCATCCACATTCGTATGCATCGTTCTTGCTTCTTCTAAAGCACTGTATGAACGCTCTGTTTTTTTCTTTTTTGAAGTGCTTGGCTCAAGGAATTCTTCATTATCGCTATCAAGAATTTCTATGTCTAGGTTCTTAAAAAAAATTATTAAAAAATAATTTCCATTTATTAAGAAATTAAACTATCGTGCTTACTTCATGTAATGACCTGCTTCCTAGTCCTAGCTCAGGGGTGGAACCATCGCCATCGACTGCGTCCATAGTGATGATAGCTAGGACTTTTTCGTCAAAATCGGTCAATGGCCGAGGTCCATCGGTGATGCTCCCACCACCAGTTCTATTTAAAAATGCCCTGTGATCACTGGCCTGCTTTTTTGTGGCAGATTTTATGTCTGTCCAACACTTAAATAAAAAAATATATGTTATTCATAATATAATTGTTATATATTAACCAAACGTACCTTTTTCCACTGCTCCACTGTCTTAATAATTGGGCCTTGGGAGTTTAATGTAGACCGTAGAGACTCCCAGGTATCTACTAAATTCTGCCGGCAATTTATGTCATGTACGGGCGGAATGTTTACGACAGTTTAGAATACTTTTTTAAGTCTTAATTCAGTTTCAAAATCACTTTGTTTAAAATCTACTTATTCATTTCATATAAATTTATTACTTTGTTTTTCGTTACTATGTATAGTTTTCTTGTTACTATAACTACATGTATGTTTTTAAATATTATTTTTCTGAAAAATTTATTATTCGTTTTCAAACATTCAAATAAGAAACAACGTTTATTATTTATTGTCGAAGGATTTCAAAACAACCAGCGTTAAACAAGAAATTCGCACACGCACAAACATTGATGCTTCAAAATGATATGTGTAAATAAAATTTCAATACAATGGTTGTTTCAATCTTCATTTCTCTTTTGGTTTCCTTCTAACTGCAAGTCCTTTTAAACGCCCTCGAACTCCTTTCAACAAAAGAATCGATTCTGTTCCGATTTTTTTCTAAACAAAATCGATTTTTTTTGGTCAAAACAAATCTTGCATTTTAAGTAAGATTTCACACCGATTTGCACGCACATCACTTTAAATATTTCACATTTCTAATACGTCAAATTGAAAATCAGAAAATTTTAGGAGTGCAAATTGTTTTTTTTTTGTTGCAACGGATTCTACATAATTAAACAAAATATTCAACAATTTTTGAATCAATATAGCTACAAAAATAATAAATTACATGTGTCTAGTTACACACACGAAAAAAATCGATTCTTTTACGAATTCCTTTCAATTGACAAACAATTCGATTCGGTCTAGAAAAAATTCGATTTCTTTGTTGAAAGGAATTCGGCATTAGTTACCCAACACGCATTTTGTGCAAGTATTGTACATATACAGTGTGATTCGCATAAAGTGTGACAAAAAGTGTGTAAGTTGAGTCGAGACATGAAACAAATCGTACAAGAGGGGGGGTCTATTCCCTCCGTTTAAAAATTTTGAAAAAAAAAAATTGAAAAAATGTTGTCAAACTAATTTTGTTCAACATTTTAAGTAATAAGTAGTATTTTGTTTTTTATATTCAATGCTCTTATTAATTTTTAATCAAACAACAAAAACCGGATGCTAAAATCTCTTATAGTTCTTTAGAAAATTGAAAATAACAGAAATAAAATTCCCTTAATTTGACTCCAATCCGTTGCATAGATTTAGTTATTTTCAATTTTCTCAAGAAATAGAATATATTTATCTAAGCATCCAGTTTTCTGAATTTTGAAAATAAAATTTGTACTTTATTACGTAAAATTTTGAAAAAAATTAGTTTGAAATTTTGTATTAATTTTTTTTTTCAAAATTTTGAGTTTGAAATTTAATTTTTCTATAACTATATTTAAAAACATAATAAAAGAAGAAATTTCTGGCTTTATAAAAAGGTATATCGTGGCATTGTAAGTCTAAACGTTGTTTTTCAATTTTTTTTTTTCTGATTTAAGCAATTTTTTTAGAAATTTGCCCCTCCTGACTAAACGGGGGAGAATAGACCCCCACTCCAATAAGATTTTTTTCTTGTCTCGACCCAACCTACACGCTCTAGCTTTTTGTCACACCTTATGCGAATCACCCTATATATTCATTGTTTATATAGATAGAAAATAATTCATAATGAACATTTACTTCAAATAATGAAAAGGTTCAATATAATAATAATGTCTACCTCGTCTGCGCTAAGTACTGACCAAAAACTCAAACACGTCCAAAACATCGTCAAAAAAGCACCTCCTCAAAATACGACGACACAGACAAGTAAACGTAGAAGCTTGTAGTGCAGAATGTAGGGGACATAGAAAAACCTGTTTTGCATTTTTAAATCTTTCAGAGTTGCAAATTCGGATATTTTTAAGGCTCAGTACCTGAAGGAGAATGATAGCTTTAAGAAACTGTGCAAAAAGAAGAAAACTAAATTTTACAACTCCCTTGTCCCTTGCTCTCAAACTCGAGTTCTCACAAAAATCCAAGGGAATTCTGGAAAATCGTCAGGGAAGTAGGAGAGGAGAGTAGAATTCTATAAGTTTTCAACTCATGCGATTCAGTGTCAATTAACGCAACTATACAATCAAATGAACGATAGCTGATTGATAGGATTTTAAGAAGGCTTTGATTTTCCCTATATTCAAAAAAGGAAAAAAGTCAATGTTCATTGAGATGCTGCGTTTTTGCATCATTGATAACACGGGGTCTCCACCTGAAATATTTCATAGATTACCATCTGTCACTTTTGATAGAAAGAAAGAGCGATAGTATGCCATAAAATGTTGGTTGGGCATTTTCATAGCTTACTATTTCATTTGCGAGAATAGAACAACATCACACAAAACATGTTAAACGAAATAAATTATTATTATGCTACGGCAACACTTACACTTATTTAACTATGCCATCTACACTTAAATTAATAATGTATTTTCTATTTTAAAATCACCAATTTACTTCTTACCACACTTCCTGTGAGTTTGACACTTTATACTTTTATAACCTTACTTGAATAAATTACTTACTTGTTAATAGTCATATAGTCATCTTGTTTTTCTGAATCTCTAAATCCGCTGCCATCGTTCTTTATTAGAATATAAATTCTACAGGTTATGGGCCCAGCTGGTGAAAAACAAAATTTTAATTTCAATTAAATTTAAATTTTTTTTCGAATATAATATTTTACATAATGTCGCTTTCAAATACAGTGCAAGGTCGTATTGCAGTTTTCAATGGCGAAAACTACTCAACTTGGAGGGCTCAAATGGAAGGCGTGTTGCATAAGTTTCGCCTTCTTAAAATAGTTCAAGGCAAGGAAGAACGACCACTAGAAAAAAAGGATGAGCAGGAAAAATGGGATGACAAGGACCTAGATGCTCGAGGTGAACTCTTACTCGCCATGGAAGCACACGTGGTAGCTCTTGTAAAAAACTTTAAAAGTTCAAAAGAAATCTGGGATTTCTTGGCTTCCAGCTATGATAGGAAGAGTGTGCGACAAAAGGCCGAAGAGTTTAAAAAATTATTGAATATTCGTATGGACAGTTCTCAAACCATGGATGAGTACCTGCGAGAATTTTGTGCCATAATCAGTCGTTTGACGGAGCTAGAAGCAAAGCTCGACGATGACCTCCTTGTCGTCATACTTCTAGATAGTCTCGACGAAAATTATAAAGATGTGCAAGCAGCATTCGCAGCGCAAAAAGACTTTCCTACATTGGAAACTGTCCGTATTAGGTTGATGGAAGTTGGCGATACAAAGCCAAAGTTATCAAATGATAATGCCTTGAGAGTTAAAGGTAAATTTAATAATTTTTCATCACATTCTAACAAACCCAAGAGGTTTAGTCAGTCAACGCAACAAACAAATTCATTGGGCTCAAGGTATTGCAACTACAATTGCCGACGGTGCGGACGCAGAGGGCATAAGGCAAGTAATTGCCGATCAAATGGAGAAGTAGCAAAAAAAGTTGATGACTCGTATAACGAAACCGGTTTTATGATGCAAGAGTCTTTGGAGCTCTCTCCTACGAGAGCACTCGAGGTATCAGATAACTTAAAAAATAAAAGTTCTCGTTGGTGCTTGGATAGTGGAGCTACATCCCACATGTGTCACAGCGAACAAATTTTTTCTTCTCTATCTAAACGTCATATTGGTTTTGTGAAACTAGCAAATGATAAACAAATAAAGATCATGGGTATTGGGACTGTTAACATTGTCAGCGAAGTTAATAAAAAACCTCTTTTTTGCACGCTTTTTAATACACTTTTTGTTCCAGATCTTAAAGAAAACTTAATTTCAATCAACAAGGCCACTATGAATGGTGTGAAAGTGCATTTTGAGGCTGACAATGCAAGAATTGTGAGCAAGAGTGGACGACAACTCTTAAGTGCAAGAAAATCCGAGGGACTTTATTTTGTCTATCCATCCAAAGAAGAAGCCTGTTTAAACACAAGGTCTGGAAACATCAACAATGTAAAGGTAGAAGGAGATTTCAAAACCTGGCACAATAGGATGGGACATTTAAATGCAGCATCTCTGAGACACCTGCAACGTGAAAAAATTGTGCGAGGACTTCCAGAGTTTAAAAACTATGAACTGGACTGTGACGCATGTATCAGAGGGAAACAAACACGTGTGCCATTTGATAAAAAACATGAAAAATCGACATCATCTTGTTTGGAGCTTATACATTCTGACATATGTGGACCTATGAAAACAGAATCTCTGAGTAAGTCACTATATTTCGTTACTTTCATAGATGATTTTTCTAGAAAAATATTCATTCATGTACTTCGAAAAAAGGCGGAAATGATAGACAAATTTATTTTATTTAAGAATTTTGTCGAAAATCAATTAAATAAAAAAATTAAAAGAATAAGATCTGATAATGGGTCAGAATATACAAGTCGTGCTTTTAGACATTTGTGTGAATCCAATGGCATCAAACAAGAATTTAGTTCACCCTATACACCACAGCAAAATGGTGTTGCTGAACGTGCCAATCGCACACTTGTCGAGATGGCTAGGTGTTTGAAAATCAAAGCTGATTTACCAGACTTCTTGTGGGCAGAACTCGTTCTTACCTCAGCTCACATTCGCAATCGTTGTCCAACGTCAGCAAATTACAACAGAACACCGGAAGAGTTATGGTCATCGAAGATTCCTGATGTTTCCTACTTCAAAGAGATAGGTTCACGTGCATTTGCATTAAATAAGTCTGGAACCCAAAGCAAGTTCGATGCCAGAAGCGATGAATTTGTCTTAATAGGATATTGTGACGATGCAAAAGCGTATAGGCTTTGGAAAAGGGGTACAAGATCCATAATTAAAAGTCGAGATGTGTTATTTATAGAAAATAATGAAAATAAAAAGCAGCCAAAATTTATTGAGTTTGAGCGGGTAAGCGATGAATCACGATCGAGTGTAAAGTATGAGCAAGGGTTGGATAGGGCTAGTAATGAAGAAACTCATGAAGAAGGATGTTTTGATAAAGAAACCAGTGAGGCGGCTGAAGATGATACTGGAAAAACGACAGAGGAACCAATAAAAAATTATAACCTGGACAAAACCGCAGACAGTGAAGATTTTCAGGAAGCTCTAGATAACCAAGATGTAAACTGCATCGATGTTGAAGCAAAATATTTGCGAAAAGGTACACCGAACCGGAATTTAAAAAAGGGGAAAGCCATTAAACCAACTACATCAAGCCCGAGACCCAAACGAAACGTTCCTATTCCCAACTATAAGGAGACATCATATATGTCGGAACAATCGGAAGAGGATGATCCTAAATCCTTGAAGGATGTTAAAGCTTCTTTAAATGTTGACGAATGGAACGAGGCCATGAATACTGAAATTGATTTTTTAAACAAGAATAAAACCTGGAAAATTGTAGATCGTCCCAAGAACAAAAATGTTATTGGATGTCGATGGGTATTCAAAACTAAGCGAAAGCCAGACGGAACTATTGAAAGAAGGAAAGCTAGGCTAGTAGCTAAGGGTTATTCCCAACTTTACGGTGTTGATTATTTCGACACATTTGCTCCAGTCGCTGAGATTAGCTCTATCCGGATGCTCTATGCTATCGCTACGGAATACGATCTAGATCTTCACCACATCGACATTTCAACTGCGTTCTTGTATGGAGACTTGGACGAGGAAATCTTCATGGTACAGCCAATAGGCTATGTGAGCGACAAATCGAAGGTCTGTAAACTTCAAAAATCAATTTATGGTCTAAAACAATCAGGACATCAATGGAACAAAAAACTTGACAGCAAACTTCAAGAAATCGGTTATAAGAATTCGAGCTACGATAAATGTATTTATTTCAAAAAACAAAATAATATCAACACTTTAATTACTGCATATGTTGATGACCTAATTGTGGCAACGAACAGTCAAACCGATTTTGTAAACTTCAAATTTCATCTTGAAAAATATTTCGAAATTAGGGACATGGGTGAACCCGCGCTAACCATAGGATTGGAGATTTCAAGAGATCGAAAGCAAGGAACTTTATCGATCAGCCAGCCAAATTATATAAAGAGTTTAATTTCAAAATATAATCTTTCCAACTGTAAGCCGCGAACGTTACCATTGCAGCCCAAAACAAAACTCGAAAAAGAACCTCAAATTGAGGGTGAAACTAAACCTGTAAACCAAAAGTCATATCAAGAGCTCATAGGGAGCTTACTTCACTTGTCTACATTCAGTAGGCCAGATATAGCGTATTCTGTGAATACTCTATCACAATTCAACCAAGACCCAAGAGTTCAACATTGGAATTCAGCTATTTCAGTTCTAAGGTATTTAAAAGGTACTCTAAATACAAAATTATTTTATTGCAGATCTGGAAAGCCGATCATAGCCTATGCTGACTCAAGCTATGCTGAAGACGTAAATGATCGAAAGTCGCAATCTGGTGTTGTGTTTGTACTTGCTGGTGCACCAATTGATTGGGAATCTCGTAAACAGCCCATTGTCACGTTGTCCAGCGCAGAAGCCGAGTATGTCACTTTAACAATAGCTGCAAAACGAGCCAAGTACTTCAAACTTCTACTTGTCGAGCTGAATCTACATTGTGCAAATGAACCAATTACATTATTCACCGATAGTCAAAGTGCACAATATATAGCCAACTTTAAAGGAAGACGCTCGCGAACAAAACACCTTCACATAAGATACCATTACATTCGTGACGCTATAACTGATGGCACAGTGAATCTGAAATACTTGCCAACAGAAAATATGTTAGCTGATCCATTAACTAAAAATTTGTCTTTTGCTAAACATTATGAACATTTTAACAATCTTGGAATTATATTAATTTGAATTAAAAAAAAAAAAAAAAAAAATTTGCATTTAGATTTAGAATTTGTATTATGCATAACGTTTTTATAAGTGTTAAGCGTTGAGGAGGTATGTTAAACGAAATAAATTATTATTATGCTACGGCAACACTTACACTTATTTAACTATGCCATCTACACTTAAATTAATAATGTATTTTCTATTTTAAAATCACCAATTTACTTCTTACCACACTTCCTGTGAGTTTGACACTTTATACTTTTATAACCTTACTTGAATAAATTACTTACTTGTTAATAGTCATATAGTCATCTTGTTTTTCTGAATCTCTAAATCCGCTGCCATCGTTCTTTATTAGAATATAAATTCTACAAAACAAACAAAATTCAAACAAACCAACCCAAAATTTCTTGCTCATAGCATACTATCCATAGCTTCCTATGAGCCCAGCAATATGTGGGAAGAAATTTTTTATAGAATACTATAAGTAGCCTCCATGAGCAATATTCATAGCATGCAATATAGTATTCTATGAAATATTTCTTGTGGAGTCACCATGTAACAATTATTTGCAATTCGACGGTTCAATTTATCAACAAAAACAAGGTGTTCGAATGGGCAGCCCAGCATCACCTATTCTCGCTGATATAGTTATGGAGGCGCTATTGTATGAGGTTCTGGGTAAGCTAAGTGTCAAACCAAAAATTGTTACAAAATATGGAGATGACCTGTTTGCAGTGATAAAATCTTCAAAAGTTGACGAAACGCTAAATGCAATAAATTCCTTCAACAATAAACTAAAGTTCACGGTGGAAGTGGAAGAACAGGGAGAACTACCCTATTTGGATGTGAAAGTGATAACAAAACCAAATAATTTTCGATTGGTATAAGAAACCCACGTCATCGAGTAGACTCATCAATTTCATGTCCAAACAACCTAGAGGAGTTATTTGTAACACAGCCCAAAATTTTATTAACCGTGTACTTGATACAAGTTATATTATTTTTCAAAAGAAAAATAAATATAAACACTATCCGAAACACCGTATGTTCCAACTCATTCCCACTTCCCCTTGTGAATAAGTTAATATTGAATCATGGTAAAGAGAACAAACCTACAGAGAAAGTGCAACAACCTGCAATGTACAAAACTGCTTTGTTCATCCCCCTTGTTGCCAACCGTTGCTATCTTCACAAATAAGAGACAAAGAAAAAACAAAAATAGCATTCAAAACAGTGAATCCTCTTCGTACTCATTTATTCACCAATACAAAAAGAAGAATAGATAACATGGAAAGATCAAATGTTGTATACCAAATAAATTGTCTAGGTGGGAATGGGAGTACATGTAAGTCTGTATACATTGGTACATCGGAACAAAAATTAAAAAAGCTACTCTCTGGCCACAAGTCAGATATAAACAGCGCTTGCACTACACTGCTTGAAAAAGACGCATAAACCAGACTTGGAGAGAGTAAAAGTTTTGCAAACAGAGAAGCACCACGCGAAGAGATACCTTCTTAAGATGTTGCACATCATCAACACTGATCTTGCGGCTAACCGAAAGTCCGATTGCGAAAACTTAAGCAGTGCATACAGTTAGAATATAAAGAGACCAAAAACTTTGTTTAATCAAAGAAGATCTGATTGTGTGTGATGAGGGTGGTGACGACATCGTGCTTGTTCTTCTTCATTTTAATGGCGAATTCCTTACAACAAAGAAATCGAATTTTTTCTAAACAGAATCGATTTTTTTCTAAACAAAATCGATTCTTTTCTGTCAAAACAAATCTTGCGTTTTTAGCAAGATTTCACACTGATTTGCACACACACTATGAAGACTTGACATTTCTAATACGTCAAATTGAAAGTCTCGGAATTTTTGGAAGACGAGTTGTTTATTTTTTGGTTGCAACGAATTCTACATAATTTAACAAAATATTCAACAATATATTCAGTCCATACAGCTATAAAAATAATTTATTGTGCGTTGTTCATTATCAACACAAATTTGACAAAAAAAAATAGCTTTCGCGAGGGAAAGACGTGTTAAAAACTTTCAATGCAAGTGAAAACTTTTCAATAACAATTTTCTTTAAAAATATATGTGCAAATAGAAGTTCAAACAAATAAAATGCACCAACAAATTGGCACCGTATAAGCTGGCTAATATCTTTTATTTATTAATTTAATTCTATTGGTAAAACATTTTTCTCACAACAAAAACAAACAACCTTAATAGTTTTGTGAATAATTTCTTGACGTTTTGCGTCAATTGCAGCTATAAAGGAACACAAACACAATCATACCAAAAAAAAATCGATTCTTTTACGAAATACGAATTCCTTTCAATTAACAGAAAAAATTCGATTCTGTTTAGAAAAAAAATCGATTTCTTTTTTGAAAGAAATTCGCCATAAGTCTCTTCGGTTTTTTTGATTGGAAAAAGTTAATTAATACTGAATTTAAATTTGAATTTGAATTCAATTTAACGTATTTTGTTAAAATTTTGTTTTTTCAGTTTATACATTTTATAAATTAATGTGTGTTTTCGTGATATCTAATGTATTGAAAAATACCCAAATAATTTTTGTAAGTTAATTAATTTGTTTGACGTTTCACTGTTTCTAGTGAACTAGTTAAAATGTATTATTTTTATATTTGTATAATAAAATAAGGCCTGATGAAGGACGTAAACACGTTCGAAACGTTGCACTAAACAAACATCTTTTATTGACCTACAGCCCGCTTTAACAATTAACAAAATTAAAGAAATAAAGGTCACAAAATAATTAAGAACTTTGATTATGAAAACTGCTACTTTCTTAAAAAAATTCTTTCTGTTCAGTAAATTCAATAGAAAATTCAAACCGTGAATTTTCTAACGAAAGAAAAATAAAAGCAAAAAATCATGTAGTCTGGGTAACTGTTCAAAACGATAGGGGTGATCCCCACGTACAACATACGTAAATTCCCCAGCCCATGCCCACGAGATTAAGTCAAGAGGGGGGGGGGGGGGGGCAAAGTTCCCCTTTTGTAGTATTTCGCTAAAATTTTGAAAACCAAGCGTATTACCGGAAAGTTTGTATAACAAATGAAATTAAATTTAATTTTCTACAGAAAACGTCTTATGCTCTTGATTCAATCTTCGAATCAGCTGAGTCATCTGATGTAGTGTTAGTTCTTGGTGATTTTAATCTTCCGAATCTCCAATGGAACCTCTCTGATGATGAATCTCACTATATGACTGCAAATGCCACTACCGATAAGGAAATCCTGTTCACAGATTGCCTCTCCGACTTAAATCTTTTCCAAGTGAGTGGAATCAAAAATAATTTAGGCCGTCAACTTGACCTTGTCTTCTCTTCTGATGTCTATAATTGCATTGTCTCAGCGAGCGACCACCTTCTTTCGACTCTAGACTCTTACCACCCCCCTCTCTTTCTTACCTTTTCCCATAACTCCTCCCATACCATCACCCCATCGGAATTCGTAACTGTTTTTAATTTTCGTAAAGCAAACTTTCTCAAACTCAATAACTTGTTACGCACTGCCGATTTCAGTAGTATCCTTGAAAGTTGCGATATAAATTCTTCTCTCCTTCATTTCTATTATAATGGGTGATTTTTTAAGAGGTTTAGAACTTTTTAAAAAAAAAAACACAAAAAATTCGAAAAAGTGAATGAAATATTTATTTGAATCGATAGTTTGAACCTTGCAATTTAATGTTTAAAGATAATTTCATGCAAATGTTGACCGCGGCTGCGTCTCAGGTAGCCCATCCGCTGAGTCCAATTTTGGCATACTCTTTCACACATATCGGCCGGTATCTCACGAATGAATGCATGGATGTTGGCTTCCAGTGCGTCAATCGAAGCGGGCTTGTCCCTATAGACATTAGCCTTGACATACCCCCACAAAAAATAATCTAATGGTGTCAAATCGCACGATCTAGGCGGCCAATTGACCGGCCCGAAACGTGAAATTAACTGTTCACCAAACTCGCCTCGCAATTGCGCCATTGTTTCGCGTGCTATGTGGCATGTGGCACCGTCTTGTTGAAACCACATATCATGCAAGTCAAGAACTTCCATTTCGGGCAAAAAAAAGTTTGTTATCATCGCTCGGTAGCGTTCACCATTGACAGTAACGCTGCGATTCGCATCATCTTTGAAGAAATAGGCCCAATAATGCCGCCGGCCCATAAACCGCACCAAACAGTGGCTTTTTCGGGATGCATTGGTAGCTGTTGCAATGCTTCTGGCTAATCTTCACTCCAAATGCGGCAATTTTGCTTATTTACGTACCCATTCAACCAAAAATGAGCCTCATCGCTGAACACAAGCAGCGCGCGATGAACATTTCGAACCGAGCACGAATTTTGATAGTAAAATTCAATAATTTGCAAGCGTTGTTCATTTGTAAGACGATCCATGGTTAAATTGCAAACCAAACTGAAGCTGTTTGACAGTGACACAAGGTACTAAACACACGTCAGCTGTCAAAACCAGTGTTGCCAAAACCAAACCAGCTTAAAAATCACCCGTTATAGTGTTCAGCTATATAAGACAATGCGTTCCAACTTTTCCTCAAAAAAATACTTCCTCAAGTCCTCCGTGGTATAATAGTGAACTTAAGTCCCTTAGAAACAGAAGAAATAAACTCTGGCGTCGGTACCTGCAATCTCGTTCCGGACATGATTTCTCAAATTTCCAGTCCACGAATACTTTATTTTCTGAAGTCTGTAATTCCCTTTTCCATAAATACCTGAATAGAATGCAATCCAACATAATATCTGACCCTAAGACTTTCTTCAATTTCATTAATGCTAAAAGAAAATCCGATAGCTACCCTTCTACCCTAACGTACTTGAACGCAAGTTCAGATGATCCCAAAATTATAACTAATTTATTTGCCCAATTTTTCAGCAAATCTTTCTCTGTTAATACCTCTCAACCGGACTCAGATTATTTTCCTTACTTATGTGGTTTTCCAGTCAACCATTTCAGATTTGGGGGTCAGATTTCAGATCAATCGTGGTAACTAGAACGAATCGCGATTGATCCTTTTTTTGTAAAGGTGTAGGTGATTTGGCTGTGTTTACTGACGTAAATAGTGATAGTATATGTAGGGAAAAATTCCTACAAGTATTTTTTTCCTAGGGAACAGTTTTGTCTTAAATACAAAAATGTAATATAGCCAAATTTATTTTCTTGATGAAACTGGTGAAAAAATGCGTGAGAAAATTCTTACAAAATATTTTTTTTTTCCAAATTATGAAAGAACATTTTTGTGTTTAAATTATAATTAATTTCAACTACGCGAATACTTTCGTCTGTCTTAATTTATTGAAATGGAGATCAATGAGAGTACCCACACTGGCGCGATGCAAATCTTTGAACATTCTTCAGTCGTCACATATTCGCGCGAAGGATTAGTGCCGGTTTGGGAGTCTTTATTGATTTGTTTCATAAGAAAATAACTCAAAAGTGGAAGTGACTTTTAATCTTAAAATTATTAATATGCTGATTCCATTTTGCAAATTATGACAAAATATAAGAAAGAAACGATTTACTCATTCTTTTTTTCATTTAAATGAATGTGATATTCTACATTATTTTATTCAATCAAATTGAAATCAAAAAATAGAATACAAATTAGGGAATTGTTTGTTCCCTAGCAGGAATTTTATTTTGTTGGTATACTATCACTACACTATAACATGATTTGGCCATCGGTCGGATCCATATATCCACAGGAATCCCGTCCATCCAAAATCAAAGGAGAAGCTGTCGGTGGATGACGAGGAAAACGACAATGAATATGAAACAAGTTCACTACAAAAGGATTATTTTGGAATTTTAATAAAAATAATTTTATTTTCACAAAAAATAATGGACTAACTAACATGTTTCCACAATGCCTTTCATTCCATATGAAACATTTGTCCAATTTAATCACTGGTTGACTCCGAACTCAAGAAGTCAATGGTTGACGGTAATGAGGACAATAAAGACAAAAATTTAACTCATTAAACTTCATTATTTGTATTAATTTTATTAAACAAATGCCTTTGCAAAAATAAATAATGCTAGCGAAAGGCGAAAACGAATTTAAACTGACGAGGAGAGGACGACGTTTAGAAATGTCAATTTGGTTTGTGGGCAAGTGTGTGTGAAAGTATGTGTAAATCTGCCAATAAATCGAGATTTGAAAGATCGAGAAAAAAAACAGACCACGAAAAAAATCAATTTTTTTGGTTGTTAGGAACGTAAAATCTGAAAAAGATCAAGTTGACCCCCAAAAAAATCAATTTTTTTGGTTGTTTGGAAAACCACATTAGAAACTTGCACCCAAACTTCTTTATCTTCCATTGTCATTCCCTAGTCTATTGTTGATGAAAAGATCAATAAACTTAAAGATAAATACACTGGTGGCCCTGATGGTTTACCTTCAATAATTTTAAAAAAATGCTCTTCTTCCCTACTGAAGCCCTTGACTGCTCTCTTCCAACTCTCAATTTCTCAAGGGATTTTTCCTTCCCATTGGAAACACTCTTATATTATCCCGATCAATAAAAAAGGCCCCAAGAAAGATATCTCTAATTACCGCCCTATCGCTAAACTCTCGTGCATAGATACACCATATAAAGATGATAATCTCGGCTGTCATCCGAGTTTGCCTACAAGCTAATCCAGGGGAAATTCAGGAGAAACACGCACACATATGCATAATTCGTCCATTCACCACCAATTATTTGCACACATAGACAGAATTCCTCCATTCACCACCAAAATGTCGGTTATTTTAAAAATATCATGAGTATGTTAAAAAAGTATTTTAAATTCAGCAACGAGTTATCAAGTGCTAACGCGACCTTATATGGATAAGTTCATGGAAACAAAGTGAAAAATGAAAATTTATAATCGATTTAAGTATATTCAATTGTCTTTTGTTTTTTAATCTCAATTTATTGAAACAAACAGTGAATATAATGAAAAAAAAAAACAATAATATAAGAATGAGAAATCAGGGAATCAACGCTGCTGTCGTAAGACAATTTTAGGTGTGTTTTTTTGCAAGCCCGGAGGAAATTGGTCGAAAAAAAAACAACGTCGGGGCTAAAGGTAGAACTAGAGTAGTCGGAAGACCACGCAAGTGGTCGTACGAAACCGAGTGAATGCAAAGAATTCATATGTTGTGCCTATAATTGCGATTTGGTACTGTGAAAAGCGCTCATCGACCGCTCATTCGTAAGAGCTTGGATGCAAAAAACAATTTGGCGCATGGTGCTTATTTTTTGACTTTTTTTCTGATTGATGAATGAGTGAAGTGAAATGTTAAGTTTTCTTTTAATTAATTTATATCACATCGAATTTAAGTAGTTTCGCAAAGTAAATAATTAAAAGCTTATCACTCTGTGCTGTGAAAATTGACATTAGCCGTGTTTTTTTGCCAGCCCGGGGAGATTTGGTTGAAAAAAACGACATCGGGGATCAGCGACGCCATTACAGAAACAAAATGGAGTTTCCATACAAACTATCGATAATAAGTATGCAATTCACGCCGGTAACACAGTTTTTCTCCGTGCTTAAGTTAAGCCCCGAGAATTCTCCGCGCTTAGTTAAGCCCGAAGGGGATTAGTTGTTGCATTAAACATGTAAATTTCAGGACAAGACGTCGTTTTTTTCGATCGATTTCCTCGGGGCTTGCAAAAAAACACGGCTATTGAAGAAACTATTTGTATTCTCACTTTCAACCACTTAAGTGCATTATGGATGACTTGTGAAATTGACGTTTCGGACAGAAAAACACAGTTCAGCAAAATGTCATTATGAGAGTAAAAGAATGAAGGCCAAACATGGTTTCATTCACGGAAATACGAAATACTGCTATTATACACGACTAGTTTTTAGGTCATGTGGTTCGTAGGCCAAATTTTGGCCACTGATTTCTGAAATTTCTTATTGTATTCCTTGTTTATTTAACAAGTCGCTTAATTTATTTCTGTTGTTTGTAGAGCGCACATGTATACCTGTATGGTTGTTAATTTAAAATTATATATGTGTGGTTTTTAAAAGACGTTTTTCCAAATAACTTGACACTAGTTTGGCTTAAAATAGATTTAATTTTCAATTAGGGTTTCTTTTTCTTCATTTACAATTTTAATCTAAGTGCAATTCGTTTAATTCAAATTTTTGGATTCAACAAGCAAATTATACCACTGTACGGGTTTTTGCTGATTGCCGCTTCTTCTCTGATGATCGTCGTGAATCTGATTATGATCATAATGTTTTTTCCCGTTTCGTTGTTGGTCGTGTTATCTTGAGTGATTTCATGGATTAACCGCATGAGTGATTTGATGAATTAACTGCATGTGAGATTGAGTAGGCGTTGGGGAGGTTTACTTCTCAACCAAACTTGGATCCCATATATAGAGAACATTGAAAATTTAAATAACCAATTAAACTAAAGGGAAATTCCAAATTTGAGTCAAGATTAAAAAATCAATGTGTAGCAGCGCACGACTCAGAAGATGAATTTTCAAAAAAAGTTTAAAGAAGTTTCATTACTCCAAAGTCGTCGTGTAATATAGCGGACTAAGCATCATTAAACTTGTGTTTCTTTCAACACAACCCGATATTCCACCTAACATCCCCCATTTTCATGGTGAAAAGCTGACGAGTTGGAATTTTTTTAAAGATGGCTGCGTTATTTGCACATAAATACAAAATGGTCGATCTAGCAAAACAGAACAAACCCACCCCATTAAATTGTTATTGCAATTCACATGTATTCATCGACACGGGATGAAATTGCAAATACAACAATGTAAACAAATGGGTTTTGGAGGGTGAAACGTACGAAAGATTGTCATCTTTATGTGGTGTATCTATGCTCTCGTGCATCCCCAAGCTCTTTGAAAGCATAGTTTATGACACAATGCTTTTTCACTGTAAGCTAATTTTTTCCCCCAGTCAACATGGGTTCCTCAGTGGTAGATCAACTACAACTAACTTAGTTGAATTTGTCTCTGGAGCAATTTGTGCAATTTAAAGTGGCAAAGAAATTGATGTTATTGCAACTGACCTTAGTTAAGCCTTCGATAAAATATCCCACAATTTAATTCTATTCAAACTAAAAGCACTTGGTTTTCAACCTTCTCTTATTGCAGGGATTCAATCTTATTTATATGAACGTCAGTACAAGGTCCTTTTTAGAAATTCAGAATCTGACCCAATCTTAGCATCCTCGGGTTCTCCACAAGGAAGCCATCTCGGCCCTCTGATTTTTATCTTAACAATCAATCATTTCTGTAAAAGAAAATCAATCAATCATTTCTGTAAAGAAAATATACAAATGTATATCCTCCCCTATTGATTCCGACCTAGACAGATTTTCTACCTGGTGCCGGAAAAACTTTCCCGAGCTAAATGTTACCAAGTGTCAAGCAATAAAGTACTCCCGGAAACGCTCCCCACTCCCTCCTCGTACCTATTTTATTAATAATGAGACGGTTTTGGATATCAATGAAATTGTTTATTCCTGTAAAAGTACGTTCGATGCCATTACGTATGAAACTCGATTTCTTTTGCATGGCCACCACGGGCACGCTTGCAGAAGTCCAAACGCTGAACCCAATTTTCGACGGTTTTCAAGCATAAATCGGCCGATACTGCTGCAATTTCACGTTCGATATTCGTACGAAGTTCATCAATCGTCGCTGGCTTGTTGGCATAGACCATAGACTTGACGTAACCCCACGGGAAATAGTCTAACGGTGTCAAATCGCACGACCGAGGCGGCCAAGCGACTGGACCATTTCGTGAGATAACACGTTCTCCAAACTTGGTTTCCAATAAATTGATTGTGACATTCGCTGTGTGGCTTGTGGCGCGCGCCGTCCTGTTGGATCCACATGTCCTCCAAGTCCATATCATCCAATTGGGGCCAAAAATATTCAGTTATCATTGAACGGTAGCGATCCCCATTCACAGTAACGTGCCGGTCTTGATCATCACGGAAGAAGTACGGCCCAATGACGCCGCCGGCCCATAAACCACACCAAAACGTAATTTTTTTCGGGATGCAATGATGACTCATGGAGTACGTGTGGATTGCTGCCTGACAAATACCGCATATTTTGTTTATTGACGAAGCCATTCAGCCAGAAATGAGCCTCATTGCTGAAGATGATTTTTCGATGACGTAGCGCTCTTAACGTTGAGGCCACTGACTCCGAATTTCGGTAGTAAATTTTAATAATTTCGACTCGTTGTTGGCTCGTATATCTTTTCATCATGAAATGGCAAATCTTACTGAAGAGAAATGTCAAAAGAGCGGCAAGAAATATGGCGTCGTTTGCTGTCCCTGTGGCTCTACTTTTGTAGCGTCCCTGTTGAAAAACCCTTTATTATGGACAACATTTTTCTTCAATCAAATTGCAATATAAAATTGAGAGTTGCGTTCTGTTACTGTAGAGCAATTTGCAAAAATGTGACAGTTTTTTGTTCAGGGCTTTGTAGAAAATAGGATGTTTTGGAAATTGAAAGCTAGAGAATGTTGAGTGAATACATATTCTAAATTGTAGAAATAATTTTTAATTCAAAGATTATTTGCCACTGAAGTGTATAATGTTTTAAAATCACATTGAATTACAGGAGCAAGAAATTGTGTGACACATTCGTGGATTTGCTGTTTTTTGTTCAGGGCTTTGTAGAAAATAGGATGTTTTGGAAATTGAAAGCTAGAGAATGTTGAGTGAATACATATTCTAAATTGTAGAAATAATTTTTAATTCAAAGATTATTTGCCACTGAAGTGTATAATGTTTTAAAAGCACATTGAATTACAGGAGCAAGAAATTGTGTGACACATTCGTGGATTTATATTATTCAATTGGAAGTTTTTTTGCTACCTTTAGTCCAAAATGCGTTTTGCCCAGGTACGACTAATCACAGTCCACTAAAACAAAAACAAAAACCATATAATTTTTTTTTCTATTGTTTTCGTTCTTCTTCTTTCTTGATTTATATTATTGCAAACCTAATTTATCTTAACAAACAAAATTGTGGATTCCGTGTCTTATTCGAGTCTTAAGGTTTTCCCTAGAAAGTGAAAGCAATTAATTTATTTTCAACTGGTTTAAGTTTTCAGTTGAAATAATTTTTACTTGCGATATATAGGTACTATATGGCTAGTTATGCATTCGCACAAAAAAACAAACTCGAGATTTTGATCAAACTCGACATTACGATGATAGGGAAGACGAAAAAAGTGGGTCTCGCAAAAAAGTCCGTCTGTCTATCTGTCTGTCTGTCCGTTCGACTACAGCCTAAACGGATGGGTCGATTTTCCTTAAACTTGGTACGTAGCGTTTTTTGCACATTCCCCCACCCGTTTTTTTTCTCTTTTTTTGAGGACCAAAACTGACAGCAGCTGTCATACAAAATTTCTTGGCCAAAAAGGAAAAACATATTTTTCTCAAATTCAGCGCTACGTTGCCGTTTAAAAAAAAAATGGTTCCGAAAAATGGTTATTAATGGTACCTCCCAAAGAACCATTTTTTTTATTTTCGCTTTTCTCGAAAACTGTTCAACAGATTTTGATGAATTTTTTTTATGAAGAAGAACTAATGCATTTGAAATAAAATTGTGTATCGAAATTCGAAAGCAAATATTTTTTGGATTTTTTAAAAAAGTTTTAAAAGTTTTTTTTTAAAAACTTAATATTTTGAAAACAACTTAGTCGATTTTTACTAAACTTGGTAAAAAGAAGTTCTTTAACTTTATATAGAAGATTTTTGACAAAAATTATTCTAATACTCAAAAATAACGGTACCTCCCATAGAAATGTTTAAAAATCATTAAGAAAGGTATTTTTTTCTCAAAAACGACCCCTATGATTTTGACAAAATTTTGTTTGTGTACTAAAATTAGTACGGTCTACCGTTTAAAATTTTAAAAAATTTTATTTTACGTTTATTAGCAGTGCCACTCATAGAACGGTTTCTTTGATTTTCGATTATCTCAATATCTGATTAATTGAATAAAACTAGATTTTTCATACAGAAGCTTATAACAAATATAAATAAAAGTGCATATCAAAATTTTCTAAAAAATGATTTTTGGATTTTTTGAAAAGAATTAAAAATTATTTTTTGAAAATTCGATATTTCGAAAACGGGTAGCAGGTTTTTTTTATAAAGTTCAATTTTTCAGTTAACATTAATAAATACTTAAAAATGGCGTACCAATTTTTTTTCTCAAAAATATTAACGAAATTTTATATATAAAAAATTAATTATATTTAAAACCGCTCCTACGATTTTTAAAAAATCAACTCTATAGCCGCTTTCAGTGTAGCTCTGTAAATGCTATTTTTTGACATTTAGAAAGATCATGCATTAGTATTTTCCGCATATGTTGTTAGCAGCTCTACAATGTCCCTATGTATGCTGATATTAAAAGTTTGCTCGTTGCAAGATCGCATGAACTGTATTAAGGAGCATATTTTTAAATATGGAAACGTTATAAAGTTAATAAAGCTAAAAGTGATCTAAAACTTCGATTTTACGGGTGTCCGCCGGGAAGGTATACTACTTCTTTTGTTTATAATTTTTGATTGAATGAAAGAGAATGGATCTTATATTGATAAATGTTTTATTTAATGTCGGCCTCTGTTCGTCTCACAAATGCGAGCTCTTTTGAGCTCATTTTTCAATACATTCTCACACATTTCACGCGGTATTTCCTTAATTTCATCACGAATATTTTGTTTGAGTTGCCCAAGCGTTTCTGGTTTGTTTGCATAAACCTTGCTTTTCAGATATCCCCACAAAAAGAAGTCCGGATCAGTCAAATCAGGCGACCGTGGAGGCCAGTCAACATCACCATTTCTTGAAATAACTTGTTGTGGAAAGCGGTCTCGCAGTAATTCTATTGTAATCCTGGCTGTATGCGATGTGGCACCGTCTTGTTGATACCACATGTTAATCAAGCCCAAAGCATGCAGTTGTGGCGTTAAAAAGTTTTCAATCATATCACGATATCGCTCCCCATTCACAGTTACCGTTACGCCGTTTTCATTTTCAAAGAAGTAAGGTCCAATGATACCTCCCGACCAAATTGCACACCACACTGTAACTTTTAATGCATGCAAAGGTGACTGAAGAATAATTTGAGGGTTTTCCATTGCCCAGAACCAACTTTTCTGTTTATTCACATATACATTCAAATGAAAATGTCCCTCGTCACTCATTATGATTTTTCATGAAAATCGGGGTTGTCATGGGATGGCGTAAATGGTCTTGTGGAAGAAGCTCTTGTGTCAACTGAATCTTAAATGGAAACAAATGCAAATCCTTGTGCAAAATTGTGGCCAAAGTTGTTCTTTGAAGACCAAGCTCCAGAGAACGGCGTCAAATTGAGGTTGATGGATTGTTTTGAACACTTCCTTGAGCAGCATAATGTTTTCAGCCGATCTTGCAGTACGTTGTGCTTGTGGTCCATGCTTGGGCCTATCACCTACAGACCCTCTTTCTTCGAAATCATTCACTACACGATAAATAGTGCGTTTTGTTGGCACGTTGTTTCTCCCAAAAATTTCACGTAACTTTCTCATCGTCACAGTAATCGATGATTGATTTTGATAAAATGTTTTAACGATTAAAACACGTTGGTTTATCGAATATTTTTCCATAATAAATTTGGCACGTGTCTACTTCACGACTGCCAAACATGAACTGTCAAGACAAGACCACAGATTAGCCATGTGAAGATGAGAATGTTTCGTACGTTTCACCCTCCAAAACCCATTTGTTTACATTGTTGTATTTGTAATTTCATCCCGCGTCGATGAATAGATGTGAATTGCAACAACAATTTAACCAGGTGTGTGAAGATCCCTACTGTCTATGCGTGAGGTTTTTTTACACACATTCTCATTTTTTATCTGATAACTGCCAGTTCAAGCTTGTAGGCAAATTAAAATGGCTGCCGGGGATTCTCATCTTCATTTGGCTAATCTGTGGTCAAGACTAATGTTTACCAAAATGGCGGCAAAACAAAGTAGTATACCTTCCCGGCGGACACATTATTTTCAAATTAAATCATTGTATATAAACTCTATAGTACTACATTGTATATAAACTCTATAGTACTCTCATGGAACAAATTTTTTTACATGGGCCTCGGTTGTGCTGGTGGCGTTGTAGTCGAGAAAATTGACGTTGCAGACTGAGAGGATTATAACGAGTGATTTTTTAGCTGGTTTGGTTTTGGCAACACTGGTTTTGACAGCTGACGTGTGTTTAGTACCTTGTGTCACTGTCAAACAGCTTCAGTTTGGTTTGCAATTTAACCATGGATCGTCTTACAAATGAACAACGCTTGCAAATTATTGAATTTTACTATCAAAATTCGTGCTCGGTTTGAAATGTTCATCGCGCGCTGCTTGTGTTCAGCGATGAGGCTCATTTTTGGTTGAATGGGTACGTAAATAAGCAAAATTGCCGCATTTGGAGTGAAGATCAGCCAGAAGCATTGCAACAGCTACCAATGCATCCCGAAAAAGCCACTGTTTGGTGCGGTTTATGGGCCGGCGGCATTATTGGGCCTATTTCTTCAAAGATGATGCGAATCGCAGCGTTACTGTCAATGGTGAACGCTACCGAGCGATGATAACAAACTTTTTTTTGCCCGAAATGGAAGTTCTTGACTTGCATGATATGTGGTTTCAACAAGACGGTGCCACATGCCACACAGCACGCGAAACAATGCCGCAATTGCGAGGCGAGTTTGGTGAACAGTTAATTTCACGTTTCGGGCCGGTCAATTGGCCGCCTAGATCGTGCGATTTGACACCATTCGATTATTTTTTGTGGGGGTATGTCAAGGCTAATGTCTATACGGACAAGCCCGCTTCGATTGACGCACTGGAAGCCAACATCCATGCATTCATTCGTGAGATACCGGCCGATATGTGTGAAAGAGTATGCCAAAATTGGACTCAGCGGATGGGCTACCTGAGACGCAGCCGCGGTCAACATTTGCATGAAATTATCTTTAAACATTAAATTGCAAGGTTCAAACTATCGATTCAAATAAATATTTCATTCATTTTTTCGAATTTTTTGTGTTTTTTTTTTAAAAAAAGTTCTAAGCCTCTTAAAAAATCACCCATTATATATATTTTAAATAAAATAGGTACTGTGAGCACAGTTAAGAGAGCAAACGAGAAAGGGAAGTTTGTATTATTTTCAATTCCTATACTAATAAAGGGAGTAAGGGAGATAATTGAATCAGCTGTTCGCGTCATGACAACGACAACTATTAAGGCCCAACTATAGGTGTGTTCCTTTGGGCTCCAGTATCTACTGCCAAGTACTTCTGGCTGCAGTCAACTACTTCTACTCTGTGGTCGAAGTAGTTCAAAGTAGTTCATTAATCTAGTTGCAGAATGTTTCCAAACAAGAAAAAGACATCACCAATCAAAAGAAATTACGTAGTAGATTGTTGCTGTTGACATTTTTCTAGGTAACAGTAAAATACAAAAACAAACAACCGAAATTAAATTGATATTGAGGTTAGATTTTACTTTTGGCAAAATGAAAGCATTCCATTCATCATCTACTGGGAAGTACTAAAATGTACTTTGGAAGGCCCAATGGAACACGGCTTATAATAGGCATAAGCAAACATAAGCTAATGTCAAAAGCAATCGCAAAATTAGCTTATGTTTACAAAATTTCCCAGTCTATCCATAATTGACTTATGCGCGAATGAGTAAAACACCTCTTCCCTTACGCCTCACACTCGATTTTCGAGGGTATGTCTTGTTCCGCATTTCTAGATACATGTGAATGTGAAACAAAAATAAACGGCAAAACACAAAGAATACACATACATGTTAAAATGATTCATATATAGGTTCGAAAGAGCTATTCAAATTATGAAATGCATGGTCTCCTTTGTTTTTTCTTCTTTATTTTTCAATTTTCAATTTCAGGTTTTTTTGTGTTTGTATTTGTTGTATCTTTCATTGCAGCATGGCTTTCTGTGATTTTTTTGCGTTTGTATTTGTTTTTTTTTTTGTTATTGGTGTGACGCTCTCAGTTGTCATTTTTTCGTTATGGTTTCCGCAAGCATTTCGTTATCGTGTTGGAAACCACCGAAAAATTTCGTTTTGCATCAGCAGCGTACTAGGCTTTATGCTTGCTAAAGTGAGCAAAACTAAGCGAACCGGAGCTGAACTCCATTATAGTTATTGAATAGGGGTTGTATGCATTCGGTCGTCTACTTATGCGCGCATAAGCTAGTTTATGCGCATTATAGTTGGGCCTTTAGGAGGAGCAAATTTTTGTCTAGACTTATTCAACAATTTTGACGTTTCTCTTTGAAGAATAGATTTTTTTATTTTCTATAGGGTATATGTTTATATATAATTACCTTATTATTTTATTTTGCAGCACAATTTGAATTTGGTTTTAAATTTTCAGTTTTGACGATTTTCGTTGATTTTCAAAGCATCGTTGTTAAATTTCACTATAGCTTAGTGGAATACAACGTTGCTACATTTTGTAATATGGTGCATAGGCAGGTTTACCCAATTTTCAAGTATAATAGGTAGGTACATAGGTATAGCTACATATTATATTTAATAGATTTTTGGTAGGTTTTTTTCACAGTAGGTTTTTATTATGGTTGTTATTCAAAAAGAAGATAGTTAATTGGAATTTTGAATAACAAAAATAATAATAATTATGTAGGTAGGTATAATTTGTTTTTTTTTTTTTTTTAACGTTCAGGTAGGTATGAAGGTATATACATAGGTATACACGTGTAAATATCAATGTAGGGATGTAGGTGGGTGGGTGGGTGTGTATGCCCAGGGTGGTACCTATTAAGACATTGAATTTTTAAACATTTAAAAAAAATATAGATAGGTACCTAACCTACATAGATATGAATGTATTTGGTAAGTAGGTATGTACGTAAATTTTAAATATTAACCAACCACCCACCTATTAAAAATTATTTTTCAAAGCAAATCAAATACCTTATAGGTACCTATAACCTACCTAGCTTTCTTATTCGAAAAAAAAATACAACCTAGGTATCTACCAATTTATGGGTAAAAAAGGTAGGTACCTTTCTGTGGAAAAAAAATATTTTGTAGGTACCTGACTAATTATACAATTTAGAAAAAAAATAATAAATTAAATTTTTTTTAAGTAGATATTTATGTATTTAAATTGAAAAAAAAAATGGAACTTGAAATTAGTAAAGTCAACGAAGACTCAAAATCATAAAATAAATGGAAAAAATGATGTAGTCTGGATTATTATTTTAACGGGTAGGGGTGACCCCCCGGTACAACATACCAAAAGTCCCCAGCCCAGGGCCGCGAGCTTTAGACAGGAGGGGGAAGCTCCCCTTTTCTAGTATTTCACGAATATTTTGAAAACCAAGGGTATTAGCGGAAAAGTATGCACTACAAAATCAAAGTATATTAAATAAGCTACAAAAAAAGTTTTATTCATATTTTCGCTAGGAGCAATACTTAGTGAAATGCAGGGGTAGAAATATCAATAAATCTGAAAAATAATGTTATTGCGTTACAAATTTAGTCTTTATTGATCAATCGACCTTGAAATATTAGAAAAAAGTAAATGCATGTTCATTCATGATAACTCCATTAACGTTATGAGAGAGATGGTATGTAGTAAAAGAATGTGGTGGGGGTTAAAATATCCTTATTTAATTTATTTGATACAGTGTTTGTTGTCAAATGAAAAGCACTCTATTTTCATAGGTAAAAACCTTACAGCTTATTTCCAAGTTATTGACCAGTACTATAAGAAATGATTTTGGGGGTTATTCTAAGAAAAAAATCACTTAGAAGAGGGGGGCCTATTTGCCCATGTTTATAAGGGAGAGATCATTTTTGAATTAAAATTTTTGAAAAAAAAAATATAAAAAATTTAATTTATATTGCTTTTTTTCAAATTTTTTTTGTTATACGGTACTAAATTTGTATTAAGTATTTGATGCTGCCATTAATTTTAAGTCAAACGCTTAAAACCAGAGGGTGGCAGGTCTTTTAGTTTCTGAGAAAAATTAAGATTATGAAAACTTCTACTTTCAAAAAAAAAAAAAGTCAAAACTTTGTTGTTTATTTAAAAAAAAACAGTTGCAATACTTCTAAAAACTATTTTTTAAAATAAAATAAAGTTAAAAAAGAGTTTTTGTGAGCATAAAATAAAAATGTATTATTTCAAAACTCTTAAACTTATTCGCAAGCAAATAATCCCACTAAAACACCCACTTAGTCTATAGTAACGACTAAGTGGGTGTTTGAGTGGGATTATTATTATTATAGAGTTAAACCAGCCTATGTATATCCCCAATTTCACTAAAAAAACGGTCAAACTTATAAGAAAAAGTAAAACATGCCTACCCATTTGTTAATTGTTTAGCATTTTAAACCGATTTCTTACAAAATTTAACTTAATTAAGTATTTCTAACTTGGTTTATCAGTATGTTTTTATTGAATTAAAATCCAGTGCAGAAAAATAAGTGTCTTGTTTTAGCTTTCCAGAACATTGATAATTAATTTTCAAGAAAAAACAAACTAATTTTAATTTAATTAGGATACTTTTCTCTTCTTAAAGTCTAAACTATAAATTTTTCTGAATAAAAACCTAAGGCCACATGAATTTAAAAATTAAATGAAAATCTGCACATAATAAATACATCAGATGATAGGCAGGTATGATGGTTAATTTAAAACTTTTCAAGTAACAGCTCAAAACGGATTATTTTTTCTTCATTTTTTAACTATATTTTATACTTTGATGTTCAGCTCAATTTATGGGCAATTTTAGAAAAAAATTACTTAAAATGAAAACATAATGATCAAAAATCAACGGAAACACTTGCAGTAAATTAATATACCGTTTTTGAAAGCTAGGAATCTATACTTTAATCCTGCATTTAAATTAAATTTTTTTAGCTAATAGTTTTTAACAAATTCGCAGGCAAACTCAAAATTTTGATAAAAAAAATGGAAAAAAAAAGTTTAGGCCAATTTTTCTCAAAATTGTGAAATGATGCGCTAAATTAAATAATAAAAGTTAATGAAAATATTAATTCTGAATCGAAACCGAAACGATTTATGTCTTCCAGTTTTTGAGAAAATTGAAAATTACTAAAACTAATTTTTTATGAGATTTTTGTTTTTTGGTATTTACTTTGATTAGGTTCATCTTTGTAAGTTAAGTACAGCAATTCATTTAGCGTTACCCTGAATGCACCAAGAGGAAGTAGAAATTCATTGCATTCCGCGTCCCAGTCGGTCAGATTGTGAGGTTACACGACCTCTGTGGTATTTCCTTTTTGTAAGAAAAGTCTCGTCGATTCAACATCAACGTGAGACGCTATTATTTCGGCTATTTCACGACAATAGTTAAAGTAATCTATTATAGTAGAAATACTAAGCTCACTTTTACTGTCGTGATGGCGCCAAGCCAATCGCCACATCCAACCGAACTTAATATTTTAAAATTTTTCCACTTTCATTGGTAAGTTCCAACAAAGTGGGGGAGTTGACGTTTTAGTGGGATGTAGACCAATTTCTTCCAAAAAAGCAATATTTTTTCGTTTGTCGACACCAAATCCCCGAACGAACAAAATATTGAAAAGTTATTTAGTTTATCATATACTTTGAACATTACAATTGCATTATATAGGTATGTAAGACACTAACATACATATTAAGAAATTTATATATATGCTGCAGTCGTACAGTATTACCTAATGTGATTTTTTTATAATGCAATACATTTTCATGTCTGAAAATTTTAAATGTGCAACTTTGGGCCACGTATATGTATATTTAGAAATCAGGGGCCAAATTACCGCATCAGTGAACGAGTGAGTAAGGGCCATCAGTGATCGAATGAACGAGTAACCACTTTGGGATGATGGCATTCGTAGTGTGACGTATCGTTTACCTTATTAAAATTGTAATAGTTTATATTCTACTACATCGAGTCTCTGTTTATTTTCATAGAGTCTCTATTGTTTGACAGATGAAATTCTGCGACGGCAAAAATTTAAAGAAGAATTATTTATTTGCAGAATGGATTATTTATTTTTATCAAGTGATTCAGAAGGTGAGAATTTTATAAATTATTTTTGTATGTAGTTATGTTAGACTTAATTCACATAAATAGAAGATCAAATGTACGAAGCTATGGAGCGCAGACTCTTAAGGGACAAAAGCAATCCACTGTCATTGCCGAATTCTGCGTAAGTATCTAAAAAATTACCATGTACATTCATGAAAATACAAAATATTTCTCTTTCAAGTTTCATTAAAAGGTTTAGGCTGAATAAAGACGCCTTTATATTTTTAATGTCGAGCTTGGATTTGAAAGGACATATGACAACAGCAGTTCCAGCTCCGTTGCAGTTAGCTGCCACCTTATCTCTTTTGGCAAGTGGAGGGTATCAGTACTCCGTAGGCAAGTACCTTTATATGTGCAATTTTATTTTCACTTACATCTTATTAATATTTTGAATATTTATATATAAACAGCCAATGATTACCTTCTTGGGATGAGTCAATCCACAGTGTCCAAAATCATGACACATGTTGTGAATGAAATGGAAACAAAACTGTGTCCAAGTCACATAAAATTTTGTGAAGAAAGTTGGACTAGCTGCAAGCAGTGGTTTTTTCAAAAATATAAAATCCCAGGAGGTAAGTTTATTTATGTGTTTTCAAAGTTAAATCTAAAATATAATACATTTTTTTGTGTGCAGTTATAGGTTGTGTTGACGGAACGCACATCGGCTTACAAAAACCTAGCCAAAACGAACACATGTTCTTCAATAGGAAGGGATTTCATAGTCTAAACTCAATGATAGTAAGTTGAATTGTACTTGGAATAGACAAAGTATGCAAAAACGTGATCATCTTTTCAGATTTGCGATCATGAGTACAGAATCCTGGCCGTGGATTCCAGCTATGGTGGAGCTGCCCATGACTCCTTTGTTTGGAAGCATTCAGAAGAAAGAAGGTTTTTGGAACAAAAGTTTGACCCTACCAAAAATGAAAACTTTTGGCTTCTTGGTAAAATATCTTAATATTTAGCCCCCATCACAAATTCCATCGTAATCAAAATCGTTCTGAGTCCCGAAAAAAACTAACACAATCCTTCGGCAATGGCAATTTGTATGAGATTTTTCGATACGATAGATTCTGTGATACTTTTTTTCGGGATTCGTAACAAGTTTCCAAGTGATAGGGCTGAATATATTTAAAGTTCTTTGTTGCGTATTACTTTATATTACTTTTCTCAATTTTGTAGGTGATTCTGGATACCCTTTGGAGCCTTGGTGCATCACCCCATATAGGTCTCCACAGGATGGCTCAAACGAGGCAAATTTTAATGACGTGCACTCCAAAGCAAGAAGCACTGTCGAAAGGGCAATAGGAGTTTTAAAGGGCCGGTGGAGAATCCTGAACTACAATAAAAGAGGAAGATATAGCCCTGAAAAACACGCCAGCTTTGGAAACGTAAGCTGTGCACTGCACAACATATGCATCGATTTCAAAGTTCCGTTTGGTGATGTCTATGCCGAGCAAGAAATTGCTTCTGATGAAGCTATTGAAACTGGCAATGGCAACGCTATCAGAATAGCAGAAAGAATAAGGAATTATATTAAAAATTCCCTCATATAAAGTAGGTGAGTAAAAGTTTATTTTTTAGATATATTTCTTGTTAACCTACATATGTATAGGTGGAGAATGCATGTGGAACGACTAAACAAACTCGATGGATAAAACATCAAAGTATCTGTTCATTTAATCCTGACTTAACGCACCACCAAATTTGACTAGTTAACTCAGTATTAACTTTAATCTCGCACTGAAAAACTGGACGTTAGTGACTGAGCTAAGTTGTAGTTTTAAATGTCGAACGTTTGACTAGCTAGGTAGCCAAGTAAATTCTGAATTATATAGTTTAATTTTTAATTAATTATTCTATTTACAGGATTAATAAACAAACCAATCACTAAAATGCCAAGAGAAGACCAAATGTACCTGCCCCTCAGAGGAAAATAGATTTCGCAAAGCTACCTGTAAGTAAAACAAAAATTTAAATTTCACTGTACATATTCAGATTCTGCACGGAGTATGTAGATTTTTTATGCTGTAATCAAAATATCAATTGCTTTTTATTTGTTATTTTATACATACATACATATGTATGTTTTCCTTTATTTTTAGTTCAACACGCATGCATTCCTCAAGCTGTTTTAGGTATGGATGTTTTATGTCAAGCGAAATCATTGGAAAGACTGCTGTATTCGTTTTGGCTAACAATTAGAACGTGTCACACGAGAGAACTTGCATTTCAAATCAGCAAAGAATATGGACGTTTCTCCAAGTACATGCCATCTGTTAAGGTAAGGCTCAATAAAGAAACAATTTCAGATTTTGTTAATGAAATGACGTACATATGTATGTGTTTAGGTTGACGTTTTCTTCGGCGGCTTATCCATTCAAAAAGACAAAGACAACTTAAAGAATGTTACACCACACGTTGGCGTAGGCACACTAGGAAGAATTCTTGCTCTCATTCGCAGCAAAAAGCACAACTTAAAACATCTTAAGCATTTCATCCTCGATGAGTGTGATAAAATGGAACAGCTTGGTAAGGAGAACATATCTTGGAACCTCCTTTTCAAATTTTAATTCATTTTTATTTTGGTAATTTCTAATTTAGATATGCATCGCGACGTGCAGGAAATCTTCAGCAGCACTCCACACGGAAAACAAGTCATGATGTTTTCTGCAACAGTTAGCAAAGACATTCGTCCAGTCTGCAAGAAATTCATGCAAGATGTAAATAATACCGTGCTAATTATTCTACTACTACTACTAAGATTATCTTAATTCCTGCTCCTACCACTTCAACTACTACTCGCGCGTTGAACAACATATCGTATTTGAAAATCCATAGTTCATCTGACTGTGTTTGCAAAACCTTAAATATTCTAAACTTAAATCAAATAATTTATGAGGTCGCGGGTTAATTTTTTAAACAATCAAATGATATTGCATTTGAAAACCGAGTTCGCCAACGGAAGAAATTCTTCAATTGCTGCCATGCGCCTTGACAAGCTATAAAAAAAATAATATACATCAACAAGCTGTGTGTTCGATGGACCTACAAATTGTCGCAATCTATCGTAACAATATCTTCCCACAAATCCTTTCGTTGATGTGCAGAATATTGCTTCAGAAAACTCCCAATACTCTGTAATAATGTGTGTGTGTGTATGAGCAGATTGCTCGGTAAGGGTTGCTGAGTTTACCTCTCCGCACACACCATAACTGTGCCAAGCGGTGGCGATATGGAGGATTGAAGGGTCACAAACGCCGTCTGCTTCTTGGTGGATGTTGCAGGTCCCTTTGTAGCCGTATGTATTGTAAAAAAAAAAAAATTAACCAAACAAAATAATGAAAGTTAAAAAGTTAGCTTTTAAGATAGAAAAAGTCACATGACCACAGTTACATTTTGATTCAACTTTAAGGCCGGGGAAATAATAGTTGTACGTTGTTGTGGATACAGCAGAGATTATGAATTATAAAGATTGGAAACCTCGGCTGTCATTCGGGTTTGCCTACAAGCTAAACAATATGGCTGCCCGTGGTGAAGTAAGTAAGTTGCATTAGTATGCGTGTTTTAACTTTGAAAACTTGATGAATTTCAATGGGCACGTTCAAAAACTAATAAAAATGGCGAAACGAACTATCAAGTGTTCACGACACCTAAAATCATTTGGTTTTAAAAATGCATGGAGGATTTTGAACAATTATATTTAAAGGGTAGTAAAATAATAATCAAAAATGCAAATTGACAATAAATCAATACATAATTAACGCACTAGATAAATTTAATCAGTTAGTGAGAGAACAGAATATTGCAAAAAGTCTTCTTTCCATTTGCTGTTGAAAGTGATGCTTTAAGATTGTTCTTCGCTTTTCTATTTCATTTAGAAATGCTGAACACTGATTTAACAAAAATGTACATAAATATAAAGCCTTTCATCGGAAAACTCCTCAAAGTGATTTTAGCCATGGAACATACAATATTTTTGTATATTATTACTATTTCCTTCTCTTACTTCCTTTGCATCATCCGATCCGATCTGTCCTAACATTTGTTTCTCTTATTGAATTGTATGTGTATTCTGTATCTACCACTCTTTCTTTGACATTTCGCCAAACATCATCTACTACTTTTTAACTCTGTTTACCCTTACCCCTTTCAACGCACAGATGGCACTTTAGTTTTGCATCAGAACTTCATACCCGGTTGACACCGAAAGCGTGGTTTGGGCTTTTACTGTTGTATATGAAGGGTTTATAATACAAATTCTATATACTACTGAAATACATCAGCCAAGTAGAAGAGTTAGCACTATTTGTAGCAAAAAAAGCGTTTCTAGCATTTTTAAAATAAACTCAAAATATTCTAATTCAGCTCATCACAATCTTAGCCACAACATATAATAGCCGTGTTTTTTTGCAAGTCCATATGGATTTGTCGAAAAAAACGACATCGGGACTAATAGTTTTACACGTAAATACAACAACAACTTACATCCATATAGACTTAGCTAAGTCCAGATAATTATCGGGACTTACGTACTGTAAGTAAGAAGTTCCTAAGTCCCGATGTCGTTTTTTTCGACAAATCCATATGGACTTGCAAAAAAAACACGCCTAATGTAATGGGTGATTTTTTAAGAGGTTTAGAACTTTTTTAAAAAAAAAAACACAAAAAATTCGAAAAAATGAATGAAATATTTATTTGAATCGATAGTTTGAAACTTGCAATTTAATGTTTAAAGATAATTTCATGCAAATGTTGAACGCGGCTGCGTCTCAGGTAGCCCATCCGCTGAGTCCAATTTTGGCATACTCTTTCACACATATCGGCCGGTATCTCACGAATGAATGCATGGATGTTGGCTTCCAGTGCGTCAATCGAAGCGGGCTTGTCCCTATAGACATTAGCCTTGACATACCCCCACAAAAAATAATCTAATGGTGTCAAATCGCACGATCTAGGCGGCCAATTGACCGGCCCGAAACGTGAAATTAACTGTTCACCAAACTCGCCTCGCAATTGCGGCATTGTTTCGCGTGCTGTGTGGCATGTGGCACCGTCTTGTTGAAACCACATACCATGCAAGTCAAGAACTTCCATTTCGGGCAAAAAAAAGTTTGTTATCATCGCTCGGTAGCGTTCACCATTGACAGTAACGCTGCGATTCGCATCATCTTTGAAGAAATATGGCCCAATAATGCCGCCGGCCCATAAACCGCACCAAACAGTGGCTTTTTCGGGATGCATTGGTAGCTGTTGAAATGCTTCTGGCTGATCTTCACTCCAAATGCGGCAATTTTGCTTATTTACGTACCCATTCAACCAAAAATGAGCCTCATCGCTGAACACAATTTTTCGATAGAAAAGCATTTCGAACATTTCGAACCGAGCACGAATTTTGATAGTAAAATTCAATAATTTGCAAGCGTTGTTCATTTGTAAGACGATCCATGGTTAAATTGCAAACCAAACTGAAGCTGTTTGACAGTGACACAAGGTACTTAACACACGTCAGCTGTCAAAACCAGTGTTGCCAAAACCAAACCCGCTAAAAAATCACCCTTTATATTTAGTAAGATCTGTGTCGTTATTTAATCATCTGTATTACGATGCTTTGCATCATATTTTTATCTTTTTCGATAATAACTAATTATTTCTGTTTGATGAAATTACCCTAAGGAAGCTGCAAGTGTCAATTTCTTTAAAAAATATTAACTTAAAGCTCACTTGTGAATGGCCAGCTATAGATTTATGAACAATATGGGTGCACCCTTAATTATTCTGTTTGCACCATTGAATCTGTATTTTCCGAACACATCCCGATATCCCACCTATAGTCCGTCATTTTCGTGGTGAAAAGCTGATGAGTTGAAATTTTTTTAAAGATGGCTGCGTTTTTTACACATAAAAAATGGTCGAACTGTCAAAACAGAACAAACCCACCCTATTTAATTGTTGTTGCAATTCACATCTATTCATCGACACAAAACGAAATTACAAAAACAACAATGTAAACAAATGGGTTTTGGAGGGTGAAACGTACGAAGGTTTCCAATCTTTATAATTCATAATCTCTGGGATACAGTTGCAGAACGAGAAAAAAAAAAAAAAACGAGACTACATAGCTGATTAGATGAAGCTTCGATTTTTAAACTACATACATACATTTTGATGTTCTCTCTTAATTAAAAGTGTACTATTAAGGTTTTGTATTTATTAAATTTATTTTCTTGTCCCCTCTTAATCTAGCTCATGGAAGTTTATGTGGATGATGAAGCCAAACTAACTTTACATGATTTCCAACAGCATTATGTTTAATTGAAGGAAAAGGAGAAAAACAAAAAACTCTTTGAGTTGCTCGATGTTCTTTTGTTCAATCAGGTATTTTTTTTGATTTAACAAAATATTTGTGCAGATTTAACTTATTACAAACAAAAAAAACTATTTAGGTGGTAATATTCTTAAAATCAGTTCAACGATGCATGGCATTGGCACAACGGCTGACTGAACAAAATTTCCCAGCAATTGGAATCCATCGAGGTATGAACCAAGAAGAACGTTTGTCGCGTTATCAGCAATTTAAGGACTTGCAGAAGGTACGTTTAAACACATTTGTTGTTCTTCTTATTTTAACATGAGCGTTAAAATTAATTATGTCAGTCCGAATTATTAAGCTTGATCACTAGTTTTAGGTTTTTCGAATTTCGAATCAATTTATTGAACGGTCATCGTTTCGACGACACTGCTCTCTCTTATCTTTCCCTATAAGTTTGATAGAGACAGTTATCGTCAAAAAGATGATCCAATAGACCGATTGTTTTATTCCTATGTCAATAAAACAAAACACAATGGGCCTTACTAATAATCAAATTTAGTGTTGAGGTTAAAAGAAAATCTCCAGATTTTAGAAAATCCGCATACCAATAACGACTTTAATCTCCAGTTTAGTCGTTAGCAATATGTCAAAATTTAATACACGGAAATCCATGTTTAAAGTCGAGCACTAAATGAAAAGTGCTGCCCTAGTGCTGTTTTATGGTACTGAAATTTGTATTTAATACTTAATTCTACTCCCATGTTATCAGGTCGATTTCAATAGGTATAGGTATATTCATGGGTTGGTTTCAATCTTCAGATTTTTCTTAAAAGCGAAAAAGAAGTGTTTCATTTAGAAGTACTTTATTTATTGTTTGTATTTTTAGGTAGTTATGTACAACATAAATTGATTGTTTTATTTGTTCATACAGTGTGCACTTGTGGAAATCAGAATTTCGATAATAATCTAAATTTAAAAAATACAAAGGCATAAAAGTCATCGTAAACGTTCGTAAACTGTCTTAAGCTTTGTAAATCTTTCAGGTTTTCCATCAAATTTTGATAGACTTACGCATTTGACGACTTTTACGAATTTTACGACGGCTTATCGACATTGCGTGAATACTTTTAGAGCCAGTTGTTCACAATAGGTCAAGTTTTTGATACAATTTTCAAAATCCTGGTTAAATGGTGTAAATCAACCGAAATCAGCTGATTGGCTTAATCCATGATTGGCAACTCAAGCTATGGATTTTTTGATACAAGTGGAAATAATCATGGATAACAGATAACACACTGTGAAAAAACTGGCCCTTACTGTTTAACAATAGAAAACCTAAAAAAAAAACAATTAAATACTCAGACAAAATATGCCAGTTTACTTATTTTTATTTGAAAATATTTTAAGTTTAAGATTTTCCTCGAATGAAAAATATTAAAATAAAGTATAAGAAATATATTTCCTTGTTAAAAAATATGGCGTTATTAATTTAAAAAAAATTGCTCCAACACTTAAATCAATTGACGTACTATTAGTACTTTAATACATTCTGTAAAAAAATAATACGGCAATACTTAACTTTGAAGGAATAGAGCAAATTATGACAGTTCCTGCTTTGTTGTTTTTTTTTATTTATGTGACAGTGTTGCAGAAAATAAAGTTATCCAAAAAAAACTTAACAAACAAAACATCAATCAACAATTTCATCATCGCTTCTACAAATGCAATCGTCCCGGCCATTATGCACGTGACTGTAATTCCGGGCTCCGGGATTCACGGAAGTGACGAGATGGCGGTGGCGGAGGAATGGAGGCAACCCGGAGAAATGCCACAAATGCAACCAAACCAGGCATAACACTCATGCATGCCCCGAGGAGTCGTCGCAATGGAATTGGTCACATTTCCAAATCCTGCACCCAAATGGATAACCCAACATGCTACAAATGCAACAAACTCGATCACTGGGCCCGCAACTGTCCCTAACAGATGTACGATAGCCGCAGCTCGTCCAACTTCATTTTATCGTGTTACAAATGCAACAGAGCCAGTCACATTTCCAAGTAACCAAGACTTGCTACAGCTGTGGCAAGAGCGGGCATCTGAGGTGTGAATGTGGCGCGACAAGGGAGGACGCAACTAAGCAGAGCGATGGACTTACGATGTTTTTTTCGGTAGCTGGCAAGAGCGTCCCCGAGAAGTAAAACTTCGCCTTCTTTATAAAATACTGTACCTACAACCTACCTACTTGTTTTACCTACCCCCCAAAAGAAAAAATAAGAAAATCTGACTACAATATTAAAATATCGCTGTGATTGTTTTTTAAATTTAATTTAAAATTACTGGACCTGCTGATAGAAATAATATAAAACCAACTTGGGTTTTAATTGTTCCCTCAGCAAACGACTTAATTAGTTGGTTGCCTCCGGTTGGAACTTTGACAGACTTTCGTGGAAATTCTGACAGTTAATTCAATTTATTTCCTCATTTGTAGTAGATTTTGTAATAGATTCAAGGAAAGTCTGGAGACTAGTTAGTGAAAGGGTTAAATTGTTTATTGGTAGCATTTTGTTAAAGCTTAGCACTTTGTTTTAACCTTCCGGTTAACTAATAGTCGACATTAGCTTTTGATTATTAGTAAGGCCCAATATGCATAGGTAACATTTTAATTAGTTTGTTTCTTAGCAGTTGGTAGCCACGGATAGAACACACTGAAGTAGTGTACTTTTTCAGAGAAGGCACATGAATACAGTAATGCAGGATCTTTAATAAATATATCCTATTGGTTTAAGTGTTCAGGAGGAAAAATTAGTATTGTGTAAAACTTATTTTGTCGATAGAATGGCGGTTAATCAACGAACTTTTAAATTCATTAAAAAATTAATTTTGTTTTATTGTTTTATTTATGCAGAGAATTTTGGTAGCAACAAATCTATTCGGGCGAGGTATGGATATTGAACGTGTGAATATTTCAACTATGACATGCTATAAGATTCCGATACTTACTTGCATCGTGTGGCACGTGCTGGACGTTTCGGTACAAAAGGTTTAGCCATCACTTTTGTCTCTGATGAAGCTGATGCTAAAATCTTAAACGAAGTTCAAGATCGTTTCGACGTGAATATAACAGAATTGTCTGACGAAATTGATCTATCATCTTACAGTGAGTTTATTTGTTGTACACCTATTTATGTAATTCAATGTATAAAAATGTGTTTATTTCTTTTTATTTTTCAGTCGAGGGAAGATAAACATATATCCTAAAAAACAACAGATAACATTTAACTTTTTGTAGTCTAACCTGGAATTTTCTCAAAAAATACATAGATAATTTATTTTTCGAAGTGTAATGTTTTTATTTGTAGTACATCAAAGTTTTGTGGTTTTGCATTGATGCGGTACACACGATTGCATCTCAGCATCGGTTTCATTCGTGGCTGGTATCATTTCTTCTTCCCACGTTAGGTTTACTGCCTTGTAGTTTTGTTCTCCGGAACAGAAAACATTTCTGAAAATAAGAACAGAGTGCACTCATGCGTTAACGGAAGTCCTTCCCACGGTATATAGATATAATATAGAGATACCACACATCAAAGAGAACTTTTAAAAGAAATTTTATTTAAGCTATTAGGTACATATCACATAAAATATATATTAATTCAATCAAAGAAAAAAAAAAACACTAAACATGGATTACACAAACTAAAATATACATTAATTCAGAAAAAAAAAGTAAATAAATAATTAAGAACAAAAAACAACATAAAACAGTCAACGTATGATCACAAAAGTAAAATATGTATATACATAGACCAATTATTGGCCAGCAGCCTTTTTGTTTTACATGTTATCTTGCAAACTTTCTAGCTGTAAACTCTGTATTTGCAAATCAATTGCATTTAGGTTGAGAAATGCTTTATGCTTTTCTTCTTTGATTTGTGAAAGTCTTTCTTGAATCTTCAGCTTTCGTTCTTCAATCTCCAAGAGCTTGTCTAACTTATTGGAGATGGACTCATTATATGAAGTTTCTGTTTTTATTTTATCTTTCAATAAAGACAGCTTTAGATCAACTTTTTTTGAATAGGTTTTTTTGAGGTTTTCTATTGGAGTTAGTGGAAAACATTCTGTCTCCGAAAGCTCTAAAGGTTCTAAGAAACTTGTTGACGGTGATGGACCAACGTTGGCAGCAGATGAAACTGCAGAAGTTGGAGTGGAAGGCAATTGTGTATTTGTAGCCTGAATCGCGGCTGAATTGGAGGGCTCTGGAGTGAATGCTCCGAAATGTTTTACTCTAATGCCTTCCACAGCAACATCAATTCCAGCTGCTGACAAAATAAGCTCATCAGCCGCTGTCAACACCTTTTCCTCATAACGACCCCCACCAGTCTTCATCTTAGAATGTTTGTTGAAAGATAATTTACTTTTAACCTGAAATTTTTGGTCTGCAAATGTCTAAACCAAAGAAAACATAAGATTAAGTGCGGATGTATGTATATGTATGTACCTTTCTCCAGCCTTTGACGTCCTTTATTGGTGGCCCTATCGAATTCAAATTTTCTGTGAGCTGCTCCCAAAGCCGTATAGAAGTTGCCTTTCCCTGTTGGCAATTCGGCAAATTATTTTTGGCTAAATCTTTATGCCTCGACATAAATTCCGCCATTTGAATTTTTTGTTGGCTATTTATTTTGTTCAAGTTTGACCTAAAAAAGATAAATTTTGTAAAAATAAAATGAAAAAATTATAAATACAATTGTTCTTACATTTTTCCTTCACAATTCCCGCGTTCGTCGGCTGTTCATCTATCGAATGAAATTTTGTTCGATAACTGATGAGGAAATGCCAAATTATGGTACTAGATTGCTCGATAACGTGAGCGATAATGCCAAAGTCACATAATTCAGTCACGTATTACTCGATAACTGATGCGGTAATTCGGCCCCAGCTGTTGACTTGGATATATATAAGACAAATTGAAAGTTTAAATCCAGATTCTTTAAATGCAAAAGAAACTTTTCATACACCCATCCTCGCACATACCCCAAATCCTATAGTGTGCCAAGTAGGGGTTGCATATCACACTATTTATACGCCGTAGTGCTGGGTGCTAGCATTGTATGTATGTAAGCAACAAAAAAAACTAAAATCTCATACAAAAGTTTTAGTAATTATCAATTTTCTCAAAAACAAGAAGACATAAATCAATTCGGTTTTTTGTGGTCGATTCAAAATTGATATTTGCATTGACCACAAAAAGCCAATTCAGCGCATCATTGCACAATTTTGAGAAAAATTAGTCTAAGCTTTTTTTTTCATTTTTTGTATCAAAATTTTGAGTTTGAATGCGAATTTTTTAAAAACTATCGGCTAAAATAATTTAATTTGAATGCAGGGTAGTATAGATTCCTAACTTTCAAAAACGGTATATTAATTTACTGTAAGTGTTGCCGTTGTTTTTTAATAATTATTTTTTTCATTTTAAGTAATTTTTTTCTAAATTTGCCAATACCTCCTAAACAAGGCGAGATGGACCCCCCCCCTTCCATAGTAAAAATGCTTGTTTTTGACCCCTCTAAAAAACCGTTATAAATTTTTGGCGCCAAAGTTATCGTACTCGTGCCGTATTTTCATAACTTAAATCTCAACGGTGTATAATATCCTTCGCTATAAAATTCAATCAAAAAGTATTTATTCAAAACAAAATTATTTTTCTCAATGGTAACCGAGTCTAAATAATTTACATGCATATTATACGAATATTCATTCTCAGTCATACGTCACAGCATGCATATACCTATATGCATATTATACATTTGCTCTATTCCCAAACACACGTCACAGCAAGGACAAAAATGAACCCTTCTTTTGAACAATATTTTGAGGGTATTCATCCAACGGTGGAAACCCCGGATAAACCTCAGAAACCAGGGGCCAAATTACCGCATCAGTGACTGATCGAGTGAGTGCCGTCAGTGATCAAATGAACGAGTAAAACCTATGGGGATGATGACTCAATAACGTGAGCGGTAATGCCAAACTCACATAATTCAGTCACGTATTACTCGATAACTGATGCGGTAATTCGGCCCTGATAATTTTATCTCCGCAGAAACGATCTGTCAGAATTTGTATGGGAATATTTTTCTGCAGAACTGATAAATTTATCTCATCAATTTGACGCGGAAAGCATAAAGATAAACCTGATAAATTTATAAATGACATTTGTGGTGTGTTTGGTGTGAAATTTCACAAGTATTTCTAAGGGGTGTTCATGCAAACGTCCTGCGGAAAGTTATATTTTTCTGCAAAGCGTTGCATGAATACCCTTTTTATTTTCGTTCTTTCTATACACAAAAAAAAAAAAAAACAAACAAAAAAAAACATTTTCCTCTTTCTATAAAAATGTACCCGATTTGCCATTCTAGCATAGTTGATGTACATTAGACATGAAAAAAGCATTAATGTATTTTAAAACTTTGAATAAAGCTAATTGTATTGTTTTGGTAATATAGTAAATATAAATATTTCCAATCTGTATCAATAATTTATTTTCTTTTAATTTTTGCTTTTGGTTCATCTTCATCTTCTGAATCAGAATCGGCATCATACATATTTAATATAATCGAATCTGTTTTGTCGGGACGTTACATTTTTTGCAATTGTTCAAAGGGGAGTTCTCCAATTGCATGTCCAGAGAAAAACCGCTGTTGGTTATCTTGAATCCCTCGAACAGTATAATGAGAACACCATGCACATATTGTGCTGGGAGCAAAGCATCCCATTTCCCTTGTTTAAGACCTTTTGGTTCCACCTGGCCGAGATCTGCAGTAAAACGGCCCATTGCGCGCCGGTTATATGGAGTTAAATCTTAGAGGATATATAGTATGCAGTGCTTGTTTTTATTCGAATTCGAAGCTTTAAAAGGGTTCCTATTCAAGTTTCAGTAAGTTCAAAGGTAACTACTCAGTTTTCTGCACATTGGAGAAAAAAACTAAAAATGAACATTTCAATATCATTAAAATAATAAATTCCAAGAATTACTTCAAAGTGAACAATTTAGAGAGAAAATAAGCAAATTATGACTTACAATTGATAGCAGCTGTAGGATTTACCTTTACCTTTACTGAAAGTGAAACAGTGCCCCCTATCAAGGCTTCAGGCACTACAATGCATTAGGGATAGAAACCACAGATTAGCCACATGAAGATGAGAATCCCCGGCAGCCATTTTAATTTGCCTACAAGCTTGAACTGGCAGTTATCAGATAAAAAATGAGAATGTGTGTAAAAAAACCTCACACATAGACAGTACGGATCTTCACATTACTGGTTAAATTGTTGTTGCAATTCACATCTATTCATCGACGCGGGAAAAAATTACAAATACAACAATGTAAACAAATGGGTTTTGGAGGGTGAAACGTACGAAACATTCTCATCTTCATATGGCTAATCTGTGATAGAAACGAGCACTCCATATTATATATCCTTATTATCCTTTTGTTTGGTGTGACAGGGTTAGAACTCAGTAGTAAAATTTCGGAGCAGATTAGTAAAAAAAGTGGAGTAAATAGGAAATTTCTGGAGTAGATTTGAAAACGAAAGAAAAAACCTTCAAAAATTGTATTTTTAACAAAAACAAAATAAATCACATACACAAATTCACTTTCAGAACTGAATAGAATTTTAAATTTAAACGTTCAGAGCCAGAGTTGGTTAGAAAACTGAACAACACAGCCCTTTCATATAGTTTTGGTAAAGAATTTGTGATTTTTTTAGTGTGGGAAAAAGGAGTAGATCTAAAACAAAACGAAGTGGTGGAGTATAATTATTTTCTTTCTCAAAATTGGAGTAAATTTACTCCGATTGGAGTAAGGTTCTAACGCTGCACGTGACGCATGTTTATCAAAATAATAACCATGCGCCAACGCTAACAGGAACAGACTGAACACTGAAGAAAAGACAAGAACACAGATTAGCCACATGAAGATGAGAATCTCCGGCAGCCATTTTAATTTGCCTACAAGCTTGAACTGGCAGTTATCAGATAAAAAATGAGAATGTGTGTATAAAAATCTCACACATAGACAGTAGGGATCTTCACAGACCTGGTTAAATTGTTGTTGCAATTCACATCTATTCATCGACGCGGGAAAAAATTACAAATACAACAATGTAAACAAATGGGTTTTGGAGGGTGAAACGTACGAAACATTCTCATCTTCATATGGCTAATCTGTGGACAAGAACAAGACAGACAATCACAGATTAGCCACATGAAGATGAAAATCCCCGAAAGCCATTTTAATTTGCCTACAAGCTTGAACTGGCAGATATCAGATAAAAAATGAGAATATGTGTATAAAATTCTCATACATAGACAGTAGGGATCACAGATTAGCCATATGAAGATGAGAATGTTTCGTACGTTTCACCCTCCAAAACCCTTTTGTTTACATTGTTGTATTTGTAATTTTTTCCCGCGTCGATGAATAGATGTGAATTGCAACAACAATTTAACCCGGTGTGTGAAGATCCCTACTGGCTATGTGTGAGATTTTTATGCACACATTCTCATTTTTTATCTGATAACTGCCAGTTCAAGCTTGTAGGCAAATTAAAATGGCTGCCGTGGATTCTCATCTTCATGTGGCTAATCTGTGGTAGGGATCTTCACACACCAGGTTAAATTGTTGTTGCAATTCACATCTATTCATCGACGCGGGAAAAAAATTACAATGGCCACGTTCGGGTGCCAATCCGATAGGCTATCCAAGATACCTTAGTATCCGATATGTTTTCGAACGACCAAAACCAGATAGGTTATATTTGCTGTCAAAAGACAAGGCAGCTAATTAAAGGGAAAACTATTGAGTTTTTAACGTGACGATTTGATTTTAATTTTTATTGCAAATACCTTCTGAATCATCAATTAAGTATTCAGTACCATTTAATATCACACTGGTACCTATACATTTTACCCCTTATTTGTTATTTTATTCTTTAAACAAACAAAATCAGACGCGACACCAAAAAGCAAAATAAGTAGTCGGCTGTAGGTATAATCAGCTGTGATCAGCTGTTCCCCAAATTTCCATCGGATAGTTGAGTATCGCGAAAATTTTAGGATAGCTTGGGATTTGTTTCTGACAACAGCTGATTGGTTTATCAGCTGCATTTTTCTATGCGATTACAACAACACAAACCTATCCGGATAGCTTTGGATAGTTGCCCGAACGCGCCCAATGTAAACATTCATTGGCTATATGGCTAATCTGTGCAGCCAACAATAAATAATAAAGCAATAAGCAAAGCAATTACGAAAATCAAACCAAATAGCCGAATAGCCGAAGGCATACGAGCACTTCTCGTTTTTTTGGTGTCCGTTTTATCATTTTGTTTGTATTCATTAAAAAATTATTATGTCTTTAGTTTTGAAGACGTTTGTTTGTTTTGATTGATTTATTTAGCTTTAAAATAGGAACTGTTCAAAGAGTTCAAGTGTTCAAGTTTAAATTTGTTTACATCACTTTAAAAACCTACACTAGGCTTCATTCACACGAGGATGGAAATTGAATTGCGGAATTGCTTACTTGGTTTTCCCATTTAATTGATATTAAAAAACTGCAGATAAAAAACTTAAAACATTTAAATGTTACGGCTACTTGACCGAAAAATCAGACAAAACGGCCAGTGCAATTAAGCGGGAAATACTATATTTATAATATATTCAATTTTATGTATGCTATAATAGACTTGTGTTAACAATGAGACTGAATTGTTTTTTTGTTTTTAATAATTTTATTCTTTGATCGTACCTATATTCCTAAGATTTTTTGTTACCGACTTTAAAAAATAAATAGGTTGGTCAAAAAGAAAATTTTTTAGTTTTTTTTTTTCTGGCGACTTCTAGCGACTTTCTGTTTTCGAATTTCCAGCCAATCTAGCGACTTTTGGAGGTTGGTCTAGCGACTTTTATTTCGGGTTGCGGCAACACTGCACCTCAGTCTGCACAAATCATGTGATTGTAGTTAGGCCGCGGTTGCCCAGGTGGCGTCGCATTCGTTCCTCTTCATGATAGTACTATAGTCCCTGATTATAAGGGTCGTTTAATTTAAGGGCGCATCGCGTGAGACAGGTAGATTTTATGTGCGTAAAAAAGAGAAGGTGGAATCTACCTTCCCTTTTTTACGCACATAAAATCTACCTGTCTCACGCGATGCGCTCTTCACTAAAACGACCCATGTAATTAGGCACATAGAGTTTACATACAATGGTATATGTGAATATTTATATTAGTTTTATTGTTACAAAAAACCAAGTCAATTTGTGCTTTTACAGAAAGAAAAGAATACAAAATAACACATGGTTAGTTTGACACTAACGTATATTATATGGTTTACCTCTCTCACACGTCCTTACACCGCGAAAGCCTTAAAATTTATGTTTTTGTTGAAAAGCTGTATTTCTTTAAAAAATGGTTTAGTCTGTTCAAAACAAAAAGCATTCTTTTATTTTAAGTTTTGAGATTTTTAGAAAAAACGATGTACCTAAAGTTATTTCTCAATCATAGAAAATATCGCACGAACGATTTTTTTTGAAAGAGTTATACTATTCTTCTTCTTTTCAATGATATTTAAGGTTTGTTTCACAATGTCTTAGTAAAGTTTTTTTTAAAGTCGATCGACTGTGCAGTTTACTTTTTTTGATAATTTGCCATGTCGGACGATCGCTGTTATAAATGTGAACTCCAGTCTAACGACCAGATTTCAATTTTACATCTTATTTTCTATTTTTTATGTAAGATTTTAAGAAAATGATTTGTAGTCGAAGTAAATATCAAAAAGAGAGCGGAAAAAAATTAAATTTATGAGCTGGAATTGGTGCAAATAGTGAAATTTGCACAATGTTCTCTCTTTGAAAATTTTCTTGAAAATGACGTCGGTAGGACAGTCGCAGAATGTGAACGCTAGCAAAACGACTCGGATCGGGCGACACGTCGTTGAATGTGAACCCCCCTGTTCCAGTTTTCCAGGCTAAATAGTATTGACTGATGAAATATTCAAAAAAAAGATTAATATTTTAATTGCCAAGTAAATTTCAGACTTGGGTATTGAAAAAAGTTTTTATTGCTAAATGTATTAATATTAATCTTTAAGTTTATTACATTGGTCTCCTTTGAAGTTGACAGCTGGAACAAGTAAAAAATTATTTCAATTTCAACTTCTTTTTTTTTTAAATTACATTTTATAAGCTATTTATTTTTTAGTTGTGTAAACATTTCTTCATGGGGCTAAACGCTCGAAAACCCAACCGTTCTCTCCACCGTGAACTAACGTCTGATCAACATCCTGTAAAAAAATACAAAAATAAATAAAAATTAATCAGTCTTAATTTTACTTGTGGTACAAGTATAATACGGTAGGAAATTTATTCTAAAAAATTGAACTTGAGGTTTAAATAAAATAATCGCTTCAAACTAAACTATGTAGTAGTTTCTTATTTTGTTGCAACCCTGTGGAGGATTTGACGAAAAAAAGGGCTTAGCAACGTCATTACAAAAAAAAATATCATCAATATTACTTCCTCTATTTGGAAATCGTTTTCCTATAACTTTATACATTTTTAAAAATGAATTTATAATTCGACTTAAATAAAATAGAACTTACAATAAGAAACTATAACTTCCGGCCAAATAAATTCTATATTTAGACAAAAGTATAAAGTTTAAGGCACATAAACAGTGAGATATGTATGGGGGGCATGTGTCCACCATGATTTATTAAAATTAATTCGAGTTGTATTTTATTATTTGATTGTTTGAATAAATAGCTAACAAAAATCAGAAGTGGGATCCAAATCCGACCCAATAATAATCCCTGAATAAAAACCAAATCTAAAAAAAAAACTGTTTCAACAAAAGATCTTAACCGTCCTGATGAACGCAATTTGTGCGTAGTTAAAACAAATAAGCCAAAAACGAAAAAACACCTGCCGACAACCAGGATTTTTGAAAAAAGACGCATCTGACAATTCAATTGCAAATATTTTGTCCAGAGTTGGTTCAAAAATTGGTGAGATCAACGACGAAATATTGTGTAAATTGCAAAATTCGCTTTTTTTAAATAACCAATGGTTCACGTTAGTTTATAGTCAATAAAATTATACATGTTGGAGCGATTCGCAGCAAGACTGTGCTTTGTGGAAGCAAGTTTTGGACACATTCTCTGACGGTGAGAAACAGCATTTTGGAAATTTGTTAAAAATTGCTAATGCGAATATTGAAGACATACAAAGTGAACTAATCGAATTCATTAGCACCATCCCAAACCAGAAGAGTTTAAGTCAGCGCAAAAGAAAACAAGCACTCAATCCGCAAGGAAATATTAAAGCTGGAACTAAAGAGGAAATTACTCGAGCTGGAGCTAAGCGATTCGGAAGAAAGTATGAGTGAAGTGCCTGATAAAAAAAAATTGTGTGAGTGCTGGGACTCACGGTTAAAATGTGTAAACATCAACGTGCGCGGATCCAAAACGGACTTGTTTTTGCTTGAAGGAGATCTTAAGATTTTTTCACTGAACGCACCCATCGTAGTATGCAGATCGTAACGTTGCACACCGTAACGTTGGACGACGTAACGTTGCACACGAACGTTCACGTTTTTTTTTTCACTCTACCGCCAGCATAGATGTTTACACATCAAAAAGACGATATATCTGAATGGGTTGCAGGTGGGTCAACAAAGTCCCGAGATGTTCCAGACTTACAAATAACGATGCCACAGCTATTGCCACGACAATCAGCGAGCACCGAACTAACACGATTTGGTAGTAACACTTTGGATTGGCTTACTTTCATAGGGGATTTTAGGCAGTCAACTTTAGTGTGCGGTTTCTCACCTGAAGAGAACATTGGAAGGCTACGAAAAGTTCCCTTCAGCCCAGCTTTTGAATCAGTGCGCATCATATTAATGACAAGTGAGGACTTTGAAGATATTATTGAGTTGCTGAAGGATAACTTTGATCCACCTGAAATGTTGGCTTGATGTTTCCGATATAAAGCTTTAAGACTAAAACAAGTAGTAGTGTAGTGCATAAAGTATGCAAACGCGGTTCGAGATATATACCAGGGACTGTTTTAAGTGGTAATTGTTATGTTTTCTGGTAATTACTATTTGAAATTGGTAATTCTAAATCATGTTTCTGGTAATTTCTATTTTGCACTACACCCTACAGTTAGCTCTTATTTATCATTTTTTGCATTACATTACTATCTAAATTAATACTACATTAATGGAATAATAATATTGGCAAGCCATTGCATTGTAAAGCATGTTTTTTTTAGGAGTGTGGTTATAAAGATAAGGGTTTGCCATTATGTTTTAAAAATGATTTCAGGCAAGTGGCCGCCAGCCGCGGCGGTTCGAATTAATTCCAGCCGAGAGGCCCAATTTTCGACCACTTTTTGCAGCGATTGGGGCCGTATGTCAGCAATAACGTGCCGAATATTCTCTTCCAACGCGTCAATCGTCTCGGGATTATCTGCGTAGACAAGCAACTTTACATAACCCCACAAAAAATAGTCCAGCGGTGTTAATAGGGCCCATACACCACACATGCCTGCATGCGCAATACAGTGATTGCGCATGCAAACTGCGAGTGTATGGTGTTGAATGTGTGGTTGTGCATGCGGCATGAGTGCTTTCAAAAAAATTTGATATTTTCTTGTTTGTGCATGCAAGCATGTGTGGTGTGTGTGCTACATTTGCTCAGTCAAGCTTGAAATATTAAGAAGTTGTCAACTCAGCGATGAACACACGACTAAATATTGTACAGTTTGCGTGAGTAGTGTATGTTGAAGCTTGATTGTGCATTCTTTTATTTGGCCATGCAGGCATGTGTGGTGTATGGGCCCTATTAATCGCACGATCTTGTAGGCCACGCCATATGCCCACTACGCGAGATTTGAAGAAATATGGACCAATGATTCGCGACCCTTACTTTGGCGGACATTTTTTGGCGGAATCGAAAAATGTTGCTATCTGAATTTAGCTAATTAAATGCTAATTTATTGCGCAAACCAAAAATTTGTAGCTCGCATTGTTTCTTAGTTATTGAAGTTTCCGCTAAAATAAGTCTGAAGTTAGCTGACAAAATCTAACATAATAAGAATTCTAAAGGATGATTGGCATCCAAATTTGTAGCTTTTTAAATGCTCTTGAGTTGTGCAAACCCCGATTTTGTAGCTCAAATAGTTTTTTAAATATGAAGTTAGCGGACGAAAATACGAAAATAATAATAATATGCTCAAAATTGTAGCTTTTTAAATGCTAGTTTGTTGCGCAAAAATTAATTTTGTAGATTTAATGGATCATTTTCTATCTGCATTTAAAGTTTAAAAAATGCATTTCCGGTCAGTTCAAATAAAACGGAAGTTGGTATACAAAATCTAAATACATGAGATTTTCAAAACAATTTTTTTGCAAGAAATTGCAGCTTTTTAAATGCTAATGTTTTGCATCCACCCGAAATTTGTAGCTCTAACGGAGTTTTAGATATTCAAATTTAAAGTTGGCTAAAAAGTGACCTTCCAAAATCTAAAAAAATGACAAAATCCAACTTCCGTTTTATTTGAACTGACCGGAAATGCACTTTTTAAACTTTAAATTCAGATAGAAAATGATCCATTAAAGGTACAAAATTATTTACGTCCACTAACTTCAGACTTATTTTAGCGGAAACTTGCATATTTAAAAAAAACTATTTTGAGCTACAAAATCGGGGTTTGCACAACTCAAGAGCATTTAAAAAGCTACAAATTTGGATGCTAATCATACTTTAAAATTCTTATTATTTTAGATTTTGTCCGCTAACTTCAGACTTATTTAAGCGGAAACTTCAATAACTAAGAAACTATGCGAGCTCCAAATTTTTGGTTTGAGCAACAAATTAGCATTTAATTAGCTACAAATTCATACATCAAAATTTTTCGATTTGGATTATGTAACGGCGCACAGTGGCCCGTTTAGGCAAAAGTGCTTGCGAAATTAATTTTTCGGGTGGTTTTATAACGCAAAACTTTTACATTTTTTGAATTAATAAATGTTTGGAGCTCTAGTATTTCATTTGTATGAATGGTTTAGCTTGTAGAGCGAGTCAAAGTTGACAAATTTTGATGGTGAGAAAAAAAAACAATTATTTAAAATTTTTTTTAATTTTGAGTGTAAAAACTAGGAAAAAGGTGTAAATAAAACTTTTTTTTGTTATTTTTACTTGATAGATGTGTTAATTTCTATAATCAGAAATGAAAAAAAAAATTATAAATTTTTTTAAACTACTAAATTTAATGTTTTTTGAAACATTTTTTTTTGTCAGGTGCAGAAAAAAAATCATGAAAAATATTTTTTCTTTTGTATGAGTGTTGGTTTGAAATAAAATTGTTTTGTAATTTAGAAGGAAAAAACTACCTGAGTTTTTTAAAACGGTTTTATAGCTTATTTCTTGTGACCCCCCCTGATAAAACTTTTAAGTATGAATGTTTTTGATTTCGGGTATGATTAATTATAGTGTCAGATAGTTTGGTGGATAAGAGTTTTTAACTGGATTAGAATTTCTTTTAATATTTAAATCTTATAGGTAAACAGATTACCTTATTAGGATGTCATAAAATTGAATATTTTAAGTGCAGGTATTTAGTTTTATGGTATAAAAAGATGAAACATTGCGATGAAATTATCATTGAAAACTTGAAAGAGCGATCGAGCAGTTGTATAAGGAAAAATTATTTAAAATGGATATACCATACAATATTTTGTTTGAACTTTTTGTCAAAGTTGAGAGTCTTGAAGAGTTCTTTTTTGCCGTAATAAGTGAATACCAACTATCCGGTGAAAATTTACCGGAAAATGAAACAAAATTAAAAAGTTTTTATTACAACATTAATAAAAAATGGGTCGCATCCCATAGATCGAAATTAAATTTCATAAACAAAAATGAGGAATGGCTTTCTTCATCTCTCCATATCAAAACCAGACAAACAGAAGTAATGTGTGATCTTCCATCTACATCAAGACCATCAAGAGGAAGGCCAAGGAAGTCACTCAATGAGTGCGCAACATTCACCAAAAAAAAAAAAGCTAATCAATGCAACAGAGGTAATAAGTACTGAAAATCTCTCTGATGCATTAGTGATAAGATATCATAAAGATCATGAAAAGGCGAAGAGTGATGTGATCAAGGCAATTGCTACTGCAAGTCCACTTCGAGTCAAAAGAGTCAAGGAAAGCATTCCTACTCCACAAAAGGATCCCATAAAATATACTAATGAGAATGCATTAGCTTTGTTTATGGATTTGGGTCTATCAAAAGAAAAGTATAAAATCCTGAGAACTTCGTTGAGGAAACACAATATAGATGTTCTGCCATCCTACAACACAATTACGGTTACCAAAAAAGAAGCAGTTCCAGAAAACAGCGAAATCACGGAAATATCAGCTAAAGTCAAACTACAAGACATGATGGACCATACTGCAAGGCGGCTTTTAGAAAGCAAAACGGAGGAACAAATAAATGCACTCCCAAGAAGTCTGACCTTACAGAGTAAATGGGGCTGCGATGGATCATCTGGCCAAGGTGCATACAAGCAAAAAATTAATACAACAGATGGTGAAACAGACGCAAACATGTTCATGGCATCAGTTGTTCCACTCAGGCTTAATAGTGCAAATTGTGAACATTGGAGGAACCCTCGCCCATCATCAACTCATTTCTGCCGAACCCATAATGTTCCAATATGCTAAGGAAACTAGTGACCTCATAAATACAACAGTCAACGATATAAAAAGGCAAATAGCAGATATTCAACCAACAATATATAAATTTAATGAGGATATAACTATAATTGGGAATCACGAGTTCTTTTTAACTATGATTGACGAAAAAGTTTTAAACGAATTAACTGAAACAAAGTCTACGCGGTCATGTCCGATATGTAAAAGGACCCAAAAAAGCTACAATAACCAGGATAAATTAAATAACGACGAACATAACTACGAATATGGAATCTCTCCATTGCATGCTAGAATCAGGTGCATGGAATTTATTTTGAAACTGGCTTATACACTTCGACAAGAGGGAGAGGAATTTGATGAATCTATTGGGATCAAAGAGGCAGAAAAGAGAAGAAAACAAGATATTCAAAGGCGTTTTCACAATGAGCTTGGACTTGATGTAGATAAACCAAAGCAAGGATTTGGAAATAGCAATGATGGAAACACACAAGAAGTACAGAAGTACAGATATCAAAATACGTGCAAAGTTTCAAGAATTCGGCAGAATGAAGACCTATTTAACATGCTAGCAATCTCATCCGATCCACTTATTTCTTCCTTAAGGCATGTACGAAACCAAAAAGATCTGAAAGCACAATACTCACCGGAAATAATAAGTTTATTACGCATTACCCTGTACTTAGATGATAGTTTCCAAGAAATTTAATTTTTGTGTGTACATTTTTGTTCCTTTTATCTTGTTTCTCTACTTTTTGAATTGTAATCTATCAATAAATACTTTATAAAAGTACTCTCTTATAAAAAAAAAATTAAAAAATAATTATTAAAAAAAAAAAAAACTGATTTTTACCCCACTGTTTCACTCAAATTGGTTTGTTTTCTTTTTTCCCCACTGTTTCACTTAAGTTACACTCAAATTACTTCATAAATTGACTTTCGACTTTTTTAGAATCAAATACCAATTATGTTAACCACCTTAACTAAAACTTCTTATTTCAGCAGCAGATTCTGAAACACCCTGTAAATATTTTTTCTTAAAATTCCGAAATTTTATAGCCTTGGAAATTTCCTTCAAGATAAAAAAAAAATTGGCGATATCTTTATTCGTTTAAGAGATATGATTTTTGCAACCAAAAAAGTCAATACGGGCTACTGTGCGGCGTCTCAACAATGGCTTGTGGACTATGATCACTCCAAATACGACAATTTTGCTTAATAACGTACCCATTCAACCAAAAATGAGCTTCATCGCTTAACAAAATTTTCTTGTGCCAATCGCGCCAACCATTATTTTGGTAATAAATTTCCGCAGTCAAGAAGATATAATTCTTTTCTGACTAATATTGAAAATTAACACAGGTAGTATTACTTGTTTAGGTGATATTTTATTCATTTTTCAAAGATTAAAAAAAAACTTCAGGCAGATTCATTAACCCTAATACATATTATGTCCGTTGATGTGAAAAATGTTATTATATCTCTTGAAAATTGCAAGAGAATGCCAATTCCATCCAGTTTCGTTAGTAAGTTAAAAAGCAAAATTGTGATTACTGACGATAACAAAGTTTGGCATAATATCGAGTTAAATAAAGAAATACGTTCAAGGTCAACTCTCGAAATCGATGGTTGTACAACCGATGAGTTCCGTGATAATGTTAGCGATAAACTAGTCGTGTGTTTACAACAACGATTTCAATGTGAAAGTCAAGAACTTTTGCCTGCTATTGAGGCTTTCTTAAAATTTGCCGATGACCCCTCGGTTGTTGAAAAATTGCATATATTAATTGCAGCAGATGCAGAATTAGCAGCGCTTTATCTCCAGTATAATGTTTTTTGCCAGAACAAAATCGTGGCCAAATTGATTCTCAAAAAAATGGTTCAGTATCTGGCTGAGTCTGAACGATACTGTCATTTTAAAGAGTTGACAATAATATTAGCACGTCTGCTTGCTTCCACGAATGCACGCCTCATTCTGCGGATGTTGAAAGATGCATAAAGTGCTAATAATCACTTGAAAACAAACATAAGACCAAATTTGTGCATCGAGATCGAGACCGAACCTGGAAAATTGAAATCCGAGACAAGCACCACGAAAACAACCGCATTTCAAGGGAATATTCATCAGTAATTGTGAGGACGATGAAGATGAGTACGAGTGTGACATCGAAATAAAATTCGATCTATTCCAATGAATTTTTAAAAAAATGTGTTATGTATTTATAAATTCTTGAAATGAAAATGAAGATTTTAAATAAAGACGAACATTTTCCGTTTCATAACTTTGAACAATGACTTCTTTAATTTGTTGGTAATTCAAATTTTTCCTTAAAACAGTCTCTGGTATATACCCAGTATTGTATGTGCAAATATGGATGTCCATCAGTGTTCTGGATTGTTGCTCACTTTAATTCACAAATTGCCACCGTTTATCGCATTGCAATGGGAAACTAATATTAGTAGTGTTTTGGTGAAAATTATAGGCAGCGCAGTAATGAATTATAGCCGTGTTTTATTGGTAATTTCATACCCAGTAAAATTTCCCTTGGCAAACAAAAACAAGGAGTGTCGATAAATTAGCCAGTAAAAGAGTGGATATAAAAGTGGATATACATAGTTAGAACTTTGAAGATGAAGATGGCGCTCTTGAAAAGTATTCATGACTTGAACCATAATGTTGTTGTTTACTCACAAAATGGATGTGATCTATGATATTTGTAGTTTGGTAGAGACAAAATGGATGTGAAAACACGACTTTTGTTGCACATCAAATTAACAAACCGACAAGCTCCAAGGAATTACTGAATGGATTAAAACGATGAACACCATTCAGCAAACGTGCACATATTCGGCCGTAAAGATCAATGAACGGAAAAAGAAAACGATAGTACTTCGGCCCCAGCTGCAGCTATTGATGGATGACGTAAGTGGATTTCAGTACGAGATGGTGGGTATTCAGCGAGCAACAAAGGTACACCACAAGTCGATAAAGCCAAACTTCCAGCACTAAAAGCCGGACTGGTGCAAAACCAACGTCTTCCAGACCGCAACGAGGTTGGAAAACCTTTAAGCCCAATCCACACTACTCTCGTGTGGTGTGTTGGGGAGTAGTGTGTGGCTTTCGCTCTAATAGATTTCATATTTGTATCGTGTGATGTGTTGTGTCGAAATCTATGAAATACATTGGAATGACAGCGACACAATACTCCACAACACACCACACGAGAGTAGTGTGGTTCGGGCTTTAAGCTTTAAATGTCGCAGAATGATACCTGTTCTTTGCCTGTTCCATCTTACAACTATAGGAAGTTGATCGTTATCGATGGCAGGACCAAAAGTGCCTTGATAGATACGGATACGGGAAGTTGTAAAAACTTAATAGGTCACAAAAATTGATAAGTGACAATTCTACAAATTTGTCACACTTGTCTGACAAATTTGTTTTTCATAAAATATTGATAGGTGACAAATTTGGCAAAAAAATGACAATTTTGTCATATACGGATATATTTGTCGTGACAATTTTGTCATTGTATGATTTTGAAGTCTGTCATGGCCTACATAACTTTATGCAGTGCCCACGTTGAAAAACGATGAAAAATGGAACAAAACCTATGCGGCTGTTTTTCTGACATGAAATTTTTTATTAAATTGAAAGCCATTTAACGCATCAAAATCATTATTTATTCTTCGTTCAAAATGTCGAGAGCGCCATTAATTTCACTTGAAAAAATATTATTTAGCATTTTAGCTCAACTATTGTCTTTTCTTTGTCAACATTTGACCGAAACTGAGAATTGTCAGTACAAATTTGTCAGAAATTAACAATTGTCGAAAAATTGGTATTTTCCGACAATTCTACGAAATTTTCAAATTATTTATGGAACAGATTTTCACAATTGTCAAGTTGTAAATTAACAAAATGCCACCTGTCGCAATTGCCAATGTTTATGAAATAGGGCCTAGATGTCGGCAATATCAACGCGATATTTAGCTAATTGATAGGTCTAAACCAAACAAAGGTGGTATGTGATTCAGTATTCAAAACTAAATTTCAAATTGATGGAAGTTTGTATGAATTGGAATGAATCTACAACCAATTCCACAACTGAGAAAACCAAAACTACGCAAGACTAAACTTCTCAGTACAAAACTGCGCAGTACAAAACTACTAATGAACACAACTGTGCAGTACAGAACTTCTAACGACCAAAACTACTCGCGACACAACTACGAAAAAGGCGGATGCTATATTATCGCTTGGTTTTTGGATTGGCAACCGTTGGCCGTAGTATGTGTGCGCTACGCGATGGGTTTTCAAAAGAGGAATAGCAAGGCTGAACGGAAATGGAGTTGCGCATATAAAAATAGGGCGATGTCGTCGTTCTTTGAGCGATTTCAATGAAATTGATACAGAATATAGCTGAGGCAGAATTATAAACGAAAAAAATATTTTGAGCACAGGGTGACTCCAAAAAATGTCACTTTCTCATTTTATGAGCTAATTCGATGAAATTGACACAGAATATAGCTGAGGCAGAATTATGAACGAAAAAATATTTTCAGCACAGGGTGGTTCCCAAAAATGTCACTTTCTTATTCTTTGAGCGATTTCAATGAAATTGACACAGAATATAGCTGAACGACAAAAAATATTTTCAGCACAGAGTGCCTCCAAAAAATGTCACTTTCTCATTTAATGAGCGATTTCTATGAAATTGACACAGAATATACATAGCTGAGGCAGAGTTATAAACGAAAAAAAATTTCATCACAGCGTGCCTCCAAAAAATGTCACTTTCTTATTTTTTGAGCGATTTCGATGAAATTTAATTAAAATATGGCTAAGGCAAAAATATACATATAAATATGTATTTGAAAGACAAAAAAATTGAAGTATATACAGATAATGTAAATAACTTTTAAACTAAATCAATTAAATACATATTTGCCAAGCCAATATTTGTTTGTGCAGAAAAAAATTCTTTAAGTTATTTAATGGTTTTGTTAGAATACTTTAAACACCTTCAATAAAAAAAAATCAATCCATGGAACAAAATAAAATTTTTCATTGCATTCATATTTATTTTTTTAGAATAATGGAATCAAAATATTCATACAATACATCCCATCCAATACTTTCTTTTTCCGACCAAACAACAACCGCACACAGTTCGAGTGTAAAATCTTAAGAAAAACATTGTATATAAACAATTTATATACAATGGAAATATTTCAAATTGAAAACACCGCCCTACCCTCGATTTGGTGGAGTTTTACTCGGGTGTCACCTTCTATATACAGGGTGTCCGCCGGGAAGGTATACTTTTGAGCACATTTTTCATTACATTCTCACACATTTCACGCGGTATTTCATTAATTTCTTTTGTTTGAGTTGCTCAAGCGTTTCTGGTTTGTTTGCATAAACCTTGTTTTTCAGATATTCCCACAAAAAGAAGTCCGGAGCAGTCAAATCAGGCGACCGTGGATGCCAATCAACATCACCAATGTGATGCCTTGAAATAACTTGTTGTGGAAAGAGGTCTCGCAGTAATTCCATTGTAATCCTGGCTGTATGCTATAAGGCACCGTCTTGTTGATACCACATGTTAATCAAGCCCAAAGCATGCAGTTGTGGCGTTAAAAAGTTTTCAATCATATCACGATATCGCTCCCCATTCACAGTTACCGTTACGCCGTTTTCATTTTCAAAGAAGTAACACTTCTTTGAGCAGCAGTAATGTTTTCAGCCGATCTTGCAGTACGTTGTGCTTGTGGTCCATGCTTGGGCCTATCACCTACAGACCTAATTGAATTGAATTGAATTTTTCTCATCGTCACAGTAATCGATGATTGATTTTGATAAAATGTTTTAACGATTAAAACACGTTGGTTTATCGAATATTTTTCCATATAAATTTGCCAGGTGTCTACTTCAAGACTGCCAAATAAGAACTGTCAAGACTAATGTTTACCAAAATGGCGGCAAAACAAAGTAGTATACCTTCCCGGTGGACAAAGCGAAAGTATTTATCTATCTGAGATCTGTTGCAACACAACACTCTATCTGTAACTCACAAAGAATGTACAGACGACCTGCGCACTGCGCAATTGAGTTAGTAGGTTATTGTGTGTGTATCAAACGAAGCAATACAACAAATTGCGCTATTGAGTTTGTGAGTTAGTGAGTCACGCTGATACAGTAAGGTGCGATTGAGTTAGTGAATCAGCGCAGCAAATTTTGCTGAGTTACCCATGTCTACTTGCCACCGAAGTACATGGAATTGTAGACGTGTGTAAGCAGCATTTGCAGTAGCTGCTTAATGGGAATTATGTAGAGGAAGCCAAGGACTGAAGAGCTTAATAAAGCCATCCACGAGCTTAAGAACAACAAATCCGCCAGCTCGGATGGCCTACCTGTGGAACTCTTCAAGTATGGAGGAGATGTCCTGGTAGGGTGCATGCACCAGCTCATCATCAAGCAAGTGCGGGATGAGGAAAGTTTGCCCGACGACTGGTCAAATAGCTCCATATGCCCAATCTACAAAAAAGGCAATCCTTTGTCCTGCAAAAACTACAGAGGCCTTTCCCTGCTTAATGTTGCCTGCAAGATCCTATACAACATACTATGTGAGCGTCTAAACCTTTCTGCAACACAATGACCGGCACGTACCAGTGTGGCTTCAGGCCAGGCAGATTTACGATAGACCAAATCTTCACATTGAGGCAAATCCTGGAAAAGACCAACGAATTTCATGTCGAAACCCACAATCTTTTCATCGACTTCAAAGCCGCATATGAAAGCATAAGTCGCCAAGAGCTTCTATTGGCGTTGTCGGAACTCGGGATCCCGAAAAAACTGATCCAGCTATGCCGCATGACGTTACAAAATACGCGGTGCAAAGTACAAATGGGTAACAGCTCATCCGAACTCTTTCAGACATGTACAAGGAGAAGCGCAATCATGTGATTTCATCAATCTAGTCCTGCAGCATATAGTGCGAAAGAGTGGCGTTAGCCTGGAAAGCACTATCTTCAACAAGTATTCCCAACTGCTTGGCTATGCGAACGACATCGACATCATCGGCCGCACAAAATGAGCTGTACTAGTAGCATTCACAGATATTGATGAACAGGCGAAAGGCGTTGGTTTTGAAGTGAATGAGGACAAAACAAAGTATATGCTATCAACAAACAAAGCCTCATCTGTCGCTTAGGACAAAACGCCACTGTTGGTAGCAGTAGTTTCGAAATAGTCAAGGAGTTCACCTACCTCGGAACAAACATCAATTCCACGAACGACACCTTATAGTGGAAATCCGACGAATAATTACCCTAGCGAACCGCTGCTACTTCGGTTCGGCAAAACAAATGGGTTCAAAACTCCTTTGCACGATAAACGCTAATTCAACCAGTTCTACTGTACGGCGGCGGCGCCGAGTGCTGGACGATAAGTAAAAAGGGGGAATTGATACTGGGCACTTTCGAGAGAAAAATTCTTCGGCGGATATTTTGTCCTATATACGAAGAGGGCGAATGGAGGAGACGATTCAATCGTGAATTGTACAAGATTTACCAAGATGTGGATGTAGTCCAAAAAGCCAAAACACGTCGACTACACTTGCTCGGCGACATCGAGCGATTGGACAACAACGCTCCAGCCAAGAAAATCTTCGAATCTTAGCCCCCAGGTTCAAGACGACCAGGAAGACTAAACCTCCGCTACAGGGACCAGGCGAAACAAACGCAAGAGCGCTTGGTCTCGACGAGTGGAGGGAGGTTGCGAGGGACCGCAACCGATGGAAGACCGCAATATCTCAGGCAGATACCCTTCATGGATCGGGAGCCGGATAAGTAAGTAAGTAAGTAACGAACGTTTGTAAAACAAAACATTTTACGTACTAACATGTATTGGTATGGTTTGTTTATCAAATCCGTTACTATCTCATTTTCAACACCCTGGCCAGTTCTGAAAATCGTTACTAATCTCAGCTCTGAATATTTCAGAGTACCTCACGTAAGGGATGTTATCCAGACTGTTGACGACACCGTTAATTCTCTCCATTGAATTCTTCCGCCGTCCTCCATCCTTTTGATTGACTTTGACTCGTCTAAAATTTCGCACTTTTCTTTCAGCCTGTCTCATTAGTTTAACAATTCAAGTCCAGATGGACCAGATAGCAGACCTGTGGTGTGTAGTTACTGTTGTGCCACTTGTGCATCGCCATATTGACGCCAATCAGTGCATTCCCTGTTCCTACAACACCCGACCACCTAATTTTACTAGGATACAATCTGCTTAGGTATATAATCATATAATCTATTAATATAAAAAAGACTTTTGTTTTTACTTACTTCCTCCTTCTTAGACCCCCTACGAAATCGAATTCTATCATGCAAGCGATCTGTTTGCCCCTGCCAAAACTCAACCAAACGTGGCCTTATGAGATAACCACCCCAATTGGGCATTGGAACTTCATTTTCTCCTAATTCAGCTTTGATTTTCGATTCAGCTTCATCCAGTTGTTTCCGGCTTTCAATAATTGTACTCTGAGCACTAGCTAATGCACCAATTTGACTAGCGCGTGGTCGTTGGTGAAAATATTTTAACGAATCAGCCAGTGGAATTTTATCAGCTTCTCCCTCTATTCGAACTGATCTTCGCAGTGGGCACCAGTAAAATGTCAGTGCTACATTAGGGTTATTGAGAATATCTTGTGCTTTCCGACTTCCATAGTTCGTGAAAAATATAAATCCACCTTGAGTGACTTCCTTCACTAAAACAAATCGATTTGATGGAAATCCTTCCCTAAACAATTAAGAAGAAATAAAAGTTAAATTCATATATTAATGTTGTTTTTTGGGATTTAAGTCGGGAAGGGGACATATTCCCGAATCTCAAAATCCCGAATGCAAGAAAATGAGAATCACGAATCCCACTATCCCGAATGCTCGAAATCCCGAATGTCAAAATCCCGAATGAACAAGATCCCGAATGGACAAAATCCCAGATGAATTAAAAAGGAAAGCAAAAGCAGAAAAAAAAAACTCATTTCAAACTATTTACATATGTATACACAACACTTTATAGTTATCGCACAAAATTAAAAATTAAATATACTTTGCTATACCTTTTTTTAGGGAAGAGCTATATTTGTAGCTATATTTTTTCAAAAAAAATTAACTTTTCATTTTGTATCTTAAAACATCTTGAATCCGGAGTATCTACCAATAAGCACAAAAGAAAACATAAACAATAAAAAAAAAGTACAAAAATCGCGCGCGCGGTTTTTAATACCAAAAATGACTACTAAGCCATTCGGGATTTTGGCATTCGGGATTTTTTCTTTCGGGATTATGGCATTCGGGGATCTTAGCCATTCGGGATTTTGGCATTCGAGATTTTGTCCATTCGGGATTTTGGCATTCGGGATTTTAGAATTCGGGATTCTTGGCATATTCGGGATTTTGGCATTCGGGATTTCATACCCAACCCTTTTAGGTCAGTTTATATTTAAATTGAATGAAACACATGATTTTGTTTTCCACGACACGTTTCGACCATGATTGGGCAGGTTCAATCGCAAAATCTGAAAATTAAGATCTGAATTTATTTTGTTGAACGGACAAAAAATATGAATTTTCAGTCGAAATTTGTTGTTGTTACGGGCACCATCCAGTTCAATTGCAAAAACAATAGAAAAACAATGAAAAGTGGCGGATCCAGAGGGGGGGGGGGGGGGTCATGACCCCCTCAGAACTCAAGAGAAAAGGATAAACACAAACAATCTTCACTTATATTCTAAAAAAATGGACATAGACAGAAACCTATTGTTAACATACTTTCATACATTTTAATGCTTGATTCTGATTATACCAAGAGATTGGAACTGATAAGGCGTTTTATGTCACCCGACGCGACGAACGATTAGACGAGAACCACTTGTTTGGATTTACCCAAAGTCGTTTTTTTAGGTTGTATAAAAATGTATTTGAAACGCGACGAATATATTTTGTCTTATACAGTAGGTTAAGCGTTATAATTTACCTGTGTGTTAGTTTGTTTAGGTACATATGTATTTATATTCTACAATATAAGTTACTTATTTCATCTATACCTACCTACACACCTTTCGAGTGGTGGACTTTTTTGTGCCGTATTTTGGCAAAATGTTTTAAATAAATCTGAATTTTAACAACCGCCAGAATGGACAACAAGAAACAATAGTTTTTGTTGAATTTCGACTTTTCGAAAAAACTTACATGACAGCTAGTAAACTTCGAATGGATGATTAAATTCAGGAAGCATCAGAACTAAATGGTAGTCGGTTTCGGATATAAGATATCCATTTGGGGAGGGGAACGACCTGTATTAATTTGGCAGTTTTGAAGAAATATTTTTCTAAGTTAATATTTTTGGACAAAATATTTATTTTTTAAAAATATTTTTTGGCCAATTAGAAGAAATGGGCGGGGCGACGGAAAAAATGGCTAGAAAACGCATTTTAAGCTAGAAAAAATTAAAAAAAATCGCGCAGTGCCTTAATGTGTAAACATTCTTTTGTTCACAGGACTTAATCTAAAAATTACCAAAACGCTTAAAATGCATTTTAAGCTTGAAAAAAAATTGAAAGACAAAAATGCTTAAATTTTTTTTTTTTTCAAGAAAAAAACGCTCAAAGCGCATTTTAAGCTTAAAAAAAATCTGGACGTGATCAGAACGCTGAAAAAGCATTCTGACTTTACAAAGACTTAAAATGAATTTTAAGCGTAAAAAGAAAATTCCTTCATCGCTTAAAACCCGTTAAAAGCGTCCAAACCCACACAAAACGAAATAAAGCCAATATCTCTTACATAGCCATTTTACCTAGAGGTGTTACCTCTACTGAGTCCTAATAAGAACTGAAGTTAATTTCGGAATTAATTCTACTTAAATACTTTATTTAGAAGGCGAATTTGTTTCTTCGGTCCTTGCTGGGGGCTGGAGTTTGAGGCAAACATTTTAAATGACTAAATACTTTTGTGCTTAAATTCATTGTTTTTTTTTTTAAATATTAATAATGCTTCAATCACATCGATTTTTGATAAAATATTTGTAAAATTACAAAATAAATGAAATCACTTAGATACATAAATAACTCGCCAACCACAATACTGTTATGTAAGGATTATAATAGCATCAGCGCAAAGATCTCGTCAATTGATTCATCCCCGCTACTCTTTCTGAACGCCAATTTATTGTAAACTAGTATCGCCTGTGGTCGAAATTCGACCATCTGTATTTATAAATTTAATCAGTAATAACGCCTCTGGTCGACGAAATGAAATCGTTTCACTCGATTCACATTTCTCTGTCCATGTGTTTCTTTTTTATACAATTTGGAGTACCGCTATGTCTCACCTACACGAGAAATACATACACGACATTAAGAAGCGTAAAGGTTAAGAAGAGACAGAAGAAAGAGAGAACTATTTTAAGGATTATTATATGGGAAATTCACATTTATATATCGTATGCTGGTAGGTGCATGCGATATTGCAGGCTTAATTTGATGTGTACCCCTTCTTTCAGAAGGGATCGCACCAAAGGCGTAACATCAATATTGTTTACCTGTTTCCACTGATTGCATTTTTTTTGCAGCTTTTTGTGTTGCATGTGTGCGTAGGTTCCCTACTCATTGTAAATAGATGTACTCTGTTTCGAACGAAACAACAAATATTGCGTCTAAGCAACATCAAACGTTGGAAATGAACTTCGTTGTAAGTGAACTTTTGGTACACTACACTCGGGTTTTGACAAACAGCCGTGTGTATCGTGTATTTGTTATTTTAAACATGAGTAATGGGGAATCCATGATTTCACATATTTCTATGTTTACATGCAATGCAAATAGTCAACGGATTTACATAATCTCTTTAATATTAGCTTTCAATTTTTGTTTTAATTGTCGGGCGTTCGGTGAACCTACTCCTTTTTTCCCACACTAAAAAAATCACAAATTCTTTAGCCAAACTATATGAAAGGGCTGTGTTTTTCAGTTTTGTAACCAACTAAATTTAAAATTCTAGTCAGTTCTGAAAGTGAGTTTGTGTATGTGATTTATTTTGTTTTTGTTAAAAATACAATTTTTAAGGTTTTTTCTTTCGTTTTCAAATCTTATCCAGAAATTTCCTATTAACTCCACTTTTTTTACAAATCTGCTCCGAAATTTTACTACTGAGGTTCTAACCCTGATCCCTACTCATTGTAAGTAGATGTAGAGTACATCATTCGCAATGAAACAACAAAACACATTGGAAGAGAACTTTTGGAACACTACGTTAGGGTGTTGACAAACAGCCGTGTGTATCGTGAATTTATTTTTTTTTTAGACTTTGTATGGGGAAACCATTATTTAAAATTTTTACATGTAAGAAGTCGACGGATTCACATAATCTCTTCTGATGGCACTTCTAATTAATAATAGCTTTCAAATGGTATATTTTTTATTGTCGGGCGTTCGGTTTAAGTATATTAAAAAGGGAGTACAAAAAAATTGTTACATATTAATATAATGATGATGCCGTCCGTTGGTGGAATTCTTTACCGCGTTATATTTAAGAAATACAGAACACAACAAGCATAAAAAAAGGATTGAGAAATTACTTTTCAGAAAATTTATAAATCAAACAATAAGTTATAGATTGAAACATGTATCTTTTTCTTATTAAATTAATTTCAATTGTATTGAACTGAAACTATTATAAGCTCTATTTTTGTAACTAACTTATAAGATATTGTATCTTACGCCCAATTTCTTCACAGAAGTACTAAGCCAGCCTAGTACCCAGTCCAACTAGACCAGGTAAAAGCTCTGGTACTCGGTCCTAACGAAAAGTTAGTACCTATACATTTCTTCACATCACTAGTACCGGATCTAAATTCACCAAGCGGTACTAGGACTTAATACGTCTAAAACTGGTCTAATTCTGATTTTGACAATAATTTGGCATTTCAAATATTATTTTGACTGAGCGATTTTCATTTTAAATTATTTTCGAATGAATTGTGTCAATTTTATAGTAGTATAGAGAGTGGGAAGACGCAGAATTGCAATGAAATCCTGCCGACATTTACAGGAGTGATCAGTGGTGAATCAGCTTCCAGATGAAGCACTTGATATCGGTAGAAGATTTGTGTTAGTTTTTGCGTGGAGTTTTTGATAATTTTCTGTGTACGTATGTATGTGTGTGACAGGCTTCGAGTAATGTTCTTTATTGTGTCCATTTCATGTTCGGTTCATGCAATGCATTGGTCGTGTTCGGGGAAATATCCAGAGCTATCAGGATAGGTTTTGTGTTTGTCTTTTTAACAGCTTGTCGAAACTGTCTTCAACACTATTAATCGTTTTAGATATGGCGTTGTCTCTCGATATAATGTCTATAAACCGTGGCAATATGTACTCTTACGACTGCATTAACGTCCACGCAGTACAATACATATATTTGTTCTCATTATGTCATCCCACGTATATATGTAAATGGACCACTTATTCTTCACTGTGCAGTTGAACGTAAAGTTGCAGTTGGTGTGGATTAAAAGTACTAAAGTAAAGGTGGGGTCAGTACGAAGTTAGCTTGCAAAACAAACATTTTAAATTGCGACCAACAAAAATTAGATTCATTCCCTACACTTATAAGGTCATTACAAAATACATGCATTATATATGTACCTAGGTACCATAAGAAAATGAAAAATCCACAAAACCAATAAAATCCGAATTTATTGCCTATTTAATAAACTACAACCAAAAAACTATCGAAAATCAGCAACGAATTCATTGAAAAAATGAAAGAAATTACTCTGATTCAGGTATTAGCGCCACTAGACTGCCGATTTTAAAGTCCCAGCTAATACCGAGTCCTAAAGAGTACTCGGTACCAACTTGACAGAACTAGGGCTTAGTACTTTAGCCGCAGAAAAATAGGTCCCAAATATAAATTCCTAGGTAATAAAAAACACCGAACTTAATTAGTTTTATTACTATTTTTATTAATTCTAATTAAACTAGGGGGTTTATATTTGCGTGTTAATATTTGCGTGTTTTGATGCGCACGGCTGGACTTCATCCATCAGACTATCTTTTCTGCGAAAAAAGGCATCGCAATTCACTTTCTGCATTATTGTTGATTGGTCAGTTGCAGGTAGCTTCTATCGACTCTCGAAGGGTTAGTCGTGGCATTCGCTGATTGGTTCGTGGCGGGCGGCTTCTATCGACTATCGAACAAGTGCTTATGTATTCCGCAGAGGCTGCGGAGTTGCCAGGACCGTCCGCCACAGTGGCCCCCCAGAAGGCTTAACACGCCCTAACGATGGCGTTCAGGAGCTTTGACTAGTCGACCTCTAAGGGTGTGGTACGGCTGAGTTGTTGCTTGTGGTGGCGGTTCTGGTATAATTGATGTGGATGAAGAAGATGGTAGAGGTAGAGGTAGGCTGTCGTCTTGATTTGATTCTAGGTATGCTGGCTTAAGGCGGTCTATTGAGATCTTGATGGACTTATTTCGAATAGAAAGGGTGAAGAACTTCTCGCAGCGCTGCAAAACTTTAAAGGGTCCTTCATATGGTGGAATTATGGATGCTTTGACTGTGTCATTGCGGACGAAAACGTGAGTTGATGCCTGTAGATCTTTGTGCACAAAGGGTTGTTGTCTTGTGTGCCAAGCTGTCTGCTGAGGTTTAGCCTGGCGCATCGTGTTTCGAAGGTTTTTGATGAACTCGCATTGCGAGCGATCGTCGAGCGTTGGTACCAGTAGATCAGCTGGAAGTCTGAGCGATGTACCATACACTAATTCCGCCGGCGTTGCATTGATATCCTCTTTTAGGGTTGCACGAAGACCTAGCAGTATGAGTGGGAGACGTTTTACCCATTGTGTTGAGTCGTTGCAATTTATTGCTGCCTTTAACTTTCGATGGAATCGTGCAACGATTCCATTGGCTTGCGGGTTAGTCCCCATACATGTGCATAGCTCCGCAAATACCGATGACGTAAACTGTCTTCCTTGGTCAGATGTGATCTGCAGAGGCGGCCCAAATCGCGAAATCCAGCCTGTGATGAGTGCACTGGCGCAGTTGATAGCCGACATGTCTGTCATTGGATATGCTTCCGGCCACCTAGTGTAGCGGTCGATGACTGTTAGGAGGTAGCGATATCCATCTGAAGGCGGGAACGGTCCGATGATGTCGATGTTTATGTAGGCAAAGCGCTTGTCGGGCATCGGGAAGTGCTGCAGTTGCGATTTCGAGTGGCGCTGGATTTTTGTTTTTTGACAGGGGATGCATGTCTTTGCAAAGTTAGCACAATGCTGCCGAATGTTAGGCCAGACGAAGCGTTCAGTCATGAGTCGCACTGTCGCACGGCGGCCTGGATGCGAGAGGTTGTGCGTTGCTTCGAAGAATGCTTTCCGAAGGTCTTTGGTGATGAATGGTCGGACCCTATTGTGTGCTACATCACAATAAATTGGTTGGGCTAGGTGAGGGAAAGAAAACAGAGTTAGTTGCATCGAATGCACAAGTTTACCTTTAAGTAAGTCTTGAAGCTCGGTATCATTTCCCTGAAACTTGGCAAGTTTTGTGTACAGATCGTCTTTGCTCTGAACCATGTCAATTCGCGATAGTAGATCGGCTGCGTGGTTGTCTTCAGGTCGTTGTCGAAAGGCGAAAATTAGGGGCTTGTGATCCGTTTGTATGTGGAATTTGCGACCTTCTAGCAAATCACGGAAATGATTTATGGCTAAGTACATGGCTGTTAGTTCTCTATCGTATGTAGAATAACCTTGTTGCGTTTTGGAAAACTTTTTCGAAAAAAAATCTAGTGGTTCGGGAACGTCATCGAACAATTGATGCAGAGCAGCACCTGCTGCTATGTTCGACGCGTCTGTTACTAAGCTCAGCTCAGCATCTGGTACTGGGTGTGACAATCGCACTGCTTGAGCGAGAAGTTGGCGGCAATTGTTGAAGGATTCATTCGTAGACTCAGTCCAGTTCAATGGGGACTTGTCGTTCTTACGGTTTCCCGGAGCCATAGCCAAAAGGGGAGTCTGTACCTCGGCCGCATGGGGCATGAACTTTCTGTAAAAGTTTACCGTCGCGACGAATCCTCTTAGCTGTTTCACAGTTTCTGGGCGTGTAACTCGTAGCGTCCACCCGCGAGGGAAGCGGTGAGATTCCTTGTTTCGTGATTAGGTGTCCGAGAAACTCTAGCTCTGATTGTCCGAAGATGCATTTGGCCATGTTTATTGCCAGGTTGTGGTTAGCCAGTCTTTTTAGCACTTCACTCAGGTGGCAGCGATGCTCGTTAATGTCAGATGAGGCAATGCATATATCATCCATGTACGGGAAAGCGTATTCGACCCCTCGTAGTACCTCATGAACCAGCCGCTGAAGGGTTTGAGCCGCATTCCGTAACCCAAAAGTCATATGAGTGAACTCATACAACCCAAAAGGCGTGATGATGGCAGTTTTTGGGATGTCTGCTGGATTGATAGGTACCTGGTGGAAGGCCTTTTGTAAATCTATTTTCGAGAAAATGGTCTTACCTCGCAGAATGTTTGCAAAATCGTGGAGATACGGGAGCGGATAGCGGTCGGGTATTGTGATTGAGTTGAGGCTCCTGTAATCTCCACATGGTCTCCAAGAACCATCAGCTTTACGTACCATGTGAAGTGGGCTGGACCAGTTAGATTTTGAGGGTCTGCATATCCCAGCGCGCATTAGCAGCTCAAACTCCTTCTTCGCTGCCGTCAATTTGTCTGGTGGTAAGCGACGTGCTCGGGCTGAGCATGGTGGGCCATTTGTTTCGATGAAATGCAACGACTCTGAGTTGGTCGATGTTCCCGGGGGTGCGAGACGAGTGATGTTTGGGAAGGTCATTATAATGTCGGCGAATGGCAAGCTCCGATCTATAAGCTGAGGTGAACTTTGATGGCTGGTTATGGCGAATAGTGGTTTTGAAAACGTATTGGTGCGTGAGTCTATAAGGCGGGACCTTTTCACGTCTACCAATAGGTCATGGTGCTGAAGAAAATCGGCGCCAATTATTGGAGTGGTGACGTCGGCGACTATGAAGGTCCACACGAATGGGCGGCTGAGGCTAAGATCAAGCTCGTGAGTAACCTCACCGTAAATCTTTATGGGCGAGCTGTTCACCGCGAACAATTGCATTGTAGTTGGTCGTAGCTTTTTGTGTGATGTGGATGGCGGTAAACATGAGACTTCCGCCCCGGTATCAATGAGAAACGACAAGTTCGTATTTTTTTCACGAAGACAGAGACGACTAATCGAGTGCGAGAATTTCTGGTGGTTTGGGGTGGCATCCGAGGGCATTTTGTGGCGTCACAACTGTTGTAAACTCGATGACATTGAGCGACCAATTCGGCAAGGTGGGCGACAGTTGGTAGCTTTTTTTCCAAATTTCCGATGGAACCAGCAGTCGTCGAACTGTTCGACTGACGGTGCTCGCCTACGCTGACTAAAAACTTGAGGCTGGCCCGCTCGTGGTGGCGTGCGATCGCGTCGTCGTGGCAATCGTTGGCCCTGTGACAATAGTTTGGAAAATTCTCGGACCATATGGGCGACTTCCGACGACGAGGACGGCGCATCCGTAGCAAGGGCTTGAGGTTCACGCCGTGTTGGTGATGGTGACGAAGCGCTAGGTGCGATGGCATTTAGTTGTCGTAATTCGACATTCTCCATAACCGTGTCAGCCACCCGAGTTTTTTCGTCCGCGGTGCCTTGTAGCACGACTATGACTGCATGAACTGATTGTGGAAGGCGTGAAGCCCATAAGTCGAGTAAGACGGCTTCGCTTAATGAGCCCTTAGCGGCTTGAACCATCTCGTAAAAGAGCTGACTCGGTTTCTTGTCACCGAGTGGCATGTCGTGGAGTACTCGACGTAGTCGTTTTTGCTGGCTGTCCGCAAAATGGGTGGTGAGCTGCGTGCGGATGTATTTATACTTTTCAGTACTTGGGGCAGCGTCGATTAAAGGTCGGAGCTCAGTAAGGCGGGAGAAAGTCCAATAAAAAAAACCAGTTGTCGACATCTGATTCGACAAACGGCGGCATTTGAAGTCGAGCGTAATAATTTGCGGCTAATTCCAAAGGTTGGTTGCTGGCATCTTCGAACCGCTCACCTTCGTTTTGCTGCGAGACATCATTGGGCTGATGGTTGCCCTCTTTAGATTCTTCGAGAGTAGAAGGCATCACGTCGGGGTCACCACTTTAGCCGCAGAAAAATAGGTCCCAAATATAAATTCCTAGGTAATAAAAAACACCGAACTTAATTAGTTTTATTACTATTTTTATTAATTCTAATTAAACTAGGGGGTTTATATTTGCGTGTTAATATTTGCGTGTTTTGATGCGCACGGCTGGACTTCATCCATCAGACTATCTTTTCTGCGAAAAAAGGCATCGCAATTCACTTTCTGCATTATTGTTGATTGGTCAGTTGCAGGTAGCTTCTATCGACTCTCGAAGGGTTAGTCGTGGCATTCGCTGATTGGTTCGTGGCGGGCGGCTTCTATCGACTATCGAACAAGTGCTTATGTATTCCGCAGAGGCTGCGGAGTTGCCAGGACCGTCCGCCACAGTACTTTGTGAAGAAATCATTTGGTACCGATTTGAGTACTAACGACTGGTATAATAACCAGGTACTAGCTGATTTTGAGGAGTCAGCTAGCACCTAGACCTAACTAATACTCGGTACCAAATTGAAAGGACTAGGGACTAGAACTTGTGTGAAGAAATGAGTTGATACCGATTTGAGTACTAATTTTAGGACTAGTACTGGTACTTGCGTTAGGACTCTGTGAAGAAATTGGCCGTTACAGTTACAGTTACATGGGATAGCAGAATAGGGCTGGTTGCTATAGGCGCCTGCCTGACGACTGAAAATACCCTAAGCGGAGCAACGGAGTTGCGTGAGCGGGTGTGCCCCCGAAAAAGGGAGTTAAAATCCTTAGAACCCGCATAGCGGGCCACCCAAGGTACTGTTAAACAAGAAAACTGTTGGTATAGGTGCCTGCCTGGCGACTGAACATACCCTAAGCGGAGCAACGGAGTTGCGTGAGCGGGTGTGCCCCCGAAAAAGGGAATTAAAATCCTTAGAACCCGCGCAGCGGGCCATCCAAGGTACTTTTAATCAAAAAGACTGTTTACATTGGCGCCTGCCAGCGACTTAACATACCCTAAGCGGAGCCACGGAGTCACGTGAGCGGGTGTGTCTCCGAAAAAGGGAGTTAAAATCCTTAAGACCCGCGAAGCGGGCCACCCTGTTATTAAACATAAACTGCAAGCACACCAATTGACAACCAACATAACAAAAAATAATTTTTATCTTTAAACGCGATTTGCGGCTAAACGGAGCTTCGTAGACCCCCCAAAGTTGACATCTTCAAATGTGATTTCTGGTTAAACTAGGCATCTACGACAATTAAAAATTACATATTTGTGATCTAGGGAGTGCCACCTTTCAATCGAGACGCCGTAAACTGACGCTGTAAGCATAAAAAAGTTCTTTTAAGGGCTAAAAATTATTGTAAAGATAATGCAAAAGAAACTTTGCACACACTCAGCCTCACACCTACCCGAAAACTTATAGTTTGTCCAAGCATACATACCTCAAACACTTTCCTTTACAACTACATGTATGTGAAAGTAAAATTTCAAACAAAGTTATATCTCTTTGTGAATCTTTGGTCGTCCTGAAAAGGACGGATTGTGGGAACGTCTGGTGGGGTGCGATCAGCATTAATGTTTAGTAAACATTTACGTTGTGGGCGATGTTTTTGAGGTATTCCACCTTATTTGTTGTTATTCCGCTTAGTAGGACTGTTTGCAGTCTCTCGTTTTTGTTTATGGTTTTGGTCATTGGCGGAACTTCTCCTCTCTGTATTTTTTCCACTGTCAGCTTTGCCATCACCGTTTCTTTGGAGAGGTCACCTATAAGTTTGCATAGGTCAGCTGGGTTTGGCCAACCACTATCTTCAAACGGCGATGCCAAGCTTCATCACTATTTTGGGTTCTTGGAAAATATCTTTCACTAGCAGCTGCTCCCGTCGTCCAGAAGCTATGGTTGTAGCGTGGGCTATTTGTTTCTGTCCCAATGTAATTTTTCTGGAACCACTTGGCCAGAGTTTTGCTTTCTTCATATTCAAGCGCAGAAAACGTCTCATCGAAGTATGCTGGCACCTCCTCAGCAGGAACAAAAGCTAACGCCTTCATCATTTCCGTATTTCGTTTTATAGCCAAGGGCTTGCACCTTTCTCCAAATAATTTGTCCGAAATGGAAAAGGCCCCCATGTATTTTCGCTTGTTCGAAAAATGACGACGCTGATGTTATATTGGCCCTCTCGAAATCAGAGATGATCACGTTCGGTCGTAAATGAATGTTGTTGTTGCAGGCGTAGGACATTAACTGCAGCCAGAATTCTTCATATGCTTCGCTTGACCTGCTGCTCATAAGGCAGTAAACTAAAGGAACCACAATGCCATTTGTGTAACCATGCACCGAAAAAAGCTGGTGCATTATGGATGGTACAACAGCGAACGTGCCATCCACAAGCCAGCATTTCGATTGGCTTAGGAGTGTGATGGTGCTTCTCGTGCCCAGTAAAATGTTTTTTCCAGTTGCATACGTTGTTTCTGCCAGCACAAATAATTCGCCGTCGATGAATCGATATCGCTCTGGAATTGCGATTTCATCGAGGCTTTGCGGTTCGTTTATTTGGCTGGCTCATACACGCTGGATCTTCATCTTCTGAGCCTTTTTCGACGGAAGATATGGACGGCATACGGGTTCTACCCTCACCGTTGTGTCCCTAATTATGACACTCGGTGGAAGAGGTCCTTGTGCCGTAGTTTTTAGATGCACATTGGCGTCACATATCTCCTTTTCGAAGGCAAGCGGTGCAAGGCTGTGATCGTTCGTTTTTTTTTTTTGGAGGATGTTGTCGTTGTCAAACGTGCTTTGCATAGAAATTTTTTCCTTTCGGAGCAGCACCAGTGCGATTTTTCTAGCAGCCGTTTTTCGAAGTGGTAAAGGTAGGCGTTTAGTTCCAACATCGGTTTGCCACGTTTCGAGTATGTAACCTGAACATAAAAATAAACTGAAAAATACTGAGCATACTTTGCTACTGGATAAACAAACTTTTTAATTTTGTTCAAATAACACGAGGTACACATTTTAAATCTTATATTTCTAATTAAAAACAAGAAAAACACTTCCACATTATCGCACTCCACATATTTTTTACTTACATTTAAAGGGGTTGATTGCATTTTTGTTTGTTTTCGATCGAGAGTGAGGTTTGTCACTGAAAATATTGTGTTTTTTAATGTTTGTCACTGTTTTACACTGTTTTTCACTGTTTTTCAATGGACACTTATCACTTTTTTTAAATTGGCTCTGATAATTTGTTTTTATTCTCAAAAATATGAGAATCAAAGAGAACTAACTTTTAAAAAACAGCCGAACATTGTGGGGGTCAAAAACAAGACAAAAAAAATTTAAATTTAATTAATACGGAACGAAAACAATACAATACATCTATTTTTTGATGGCGTCTTAACATTATATTAAGCTACAAAAAAGTTATTAAAGTCTTGAGATACAACTTGTAAATGTAAGAAATTAAAAAATCTATACAATTTTACAAAAATATTCAATTATTGCACCATTACGAATTAAGCATTAGAAAATTTAAAGAACAGCCTCTTAGGAATAAAATAAGAAGCTTCCTACAAATAGTTTTAAAAAAAATATACTTCACGACTTCAAAATAGATTAATCAAATTCAAAAGAATCATATTAACTTTAAGATTAGCTTTTCGCGATTAGAGCTATATTTTATTCGAATTTGATTTATGTAGGTATCTCTTTATAATATTTTTAAGTTCTTAAAAGAACATTTTATTATTTGATCCGCCAAACCATACCATAGTCTTCAGTTAAGGTGTTTGGATAGTTACGATGGAAAGTGAAGTTCAAACGCTGAAGGCATTTTAAGCTTTGAAAAAAAAATTATAAAACATACCCTAAACACTCCACAAAAACTTAAACAAAAAGTATACGCTGAAAGAGCATTTTGCACTACCTTAAAGCGTTTTTCACGCTTAAAAAGCGTCGTTTTTGGCGCAATTCATTAGCCCTAGAATTACCAAAACGCTTAAAATTCTTTCTTAATCCTTCAACGCTAAACAAACATTTTAAGCGTTTTCCTGATAATATTACACGTGGCCACACAGGCTTCCTACAACCACTCACAAAAAATCCCACCAAAACCGTCTGATTTAATGTGGCCACACAGGCCAACGTCATCCTACCTATCGACCCTACACCCAAATACCAACCAATCTCATCAATCTACACCAACCAGATGTAACGTAGCCACACAGGTCAACGTCATCCTACCTATAAGCCCATACCCCTCGGCACTCGCCCCACACACCAACCACTAATTCTACCTACCTACACCTAACCAAAGTCATCCTACCTATCGACCCACACCCCTCGGCCCAACACACCTATACCAAACAACACAAGAGTCAAGAACACAACACGCAACAACACAACCAACTTAAAAATAAAAGGTAGTCCTAATAAGAACTGAAGTTCTGCTTAAATACGATTTATGGTCGGCGAATTTGTTTCTTCGGTCCTTGTCGGTTCTCATGATTTAGTGTGATGTCTCAAATGCTCAAAGGGGAAGTGGCTTAATCCAGGGCGGTCTTTTGCGTACTGCGCAAAAGCAGAATAGTAGGGAACTTCGTTCTCCTCGATTCTCATCATTTGGTGTCACCAAAATGTATGGGGATAGAAATTTTTAATGCGCTGTCGCCATAGTATCAAAAGGCAGGATGCGGCGGGCAAATGAAATTCGGGCAAACGTTACTCGGGAAAACGTGGATCGGGCAAACGTGGAGCGGGAAAACGTAGCCAACCAATTTTTCTTCTTCGTATTCTTATACTTCTTCTAATTTACTTATTTATTTTTTAAAACATTCTAAAACAAACTTGACCAAAAATAATTCTTATCTATATTACTATTTCCCCGCCCGGCTTCGCACGGGTAGACAAACTGAAGCTTCGCATACAAATTACAAAAGAAAATACAAATCTATAGATAAATATTTAAGCTCCTTTTTGAAAATAAATACTACTTCACGTTCTGAATGGCAAAATTCGTAAAGATCTTAGTCCAACCTTTATTACTTTCCAAACACATAAAGAGTTTTTTTAATCAAAACTAATTTTTTGTGTTTATTCCATTTCACTCTATAAATATCAAATTTTAAAAAATAATCTTTGCAACACAAACAGAATTTTTAAAATCGCATATCCCTTTTGTTTACCCCACTTTATCCTATAAATATCAATTTCTTGAACAAAAAAAATCCTGAGGCCATCGCCTAAAAAAAACCTCTGATATACAAAACGAATTTTTGAAATCGAATAATACTATTCATTTTTACCCGATTTCATCCTATAAGTACCAAATGTTTGAAAAACAAAACCCTAAAGCCATTCTTTCAAAAGCTAAAAGAATTTCTTATTTTTAACCCGTTTCACCTTACAAATTATAATATTTGAAAAAGAATACCCCAAAGCTATTTTATAAGAAAACCTTTTTAAACAAAAAAAGAATTCCCTAAGAAATCAATTTTGTGCGTTCCATTCAAAATGGCTAGCAAAGTAATCATGAGTACTTCGCCAGCTCCAAAGGAACACGGCTAGTACTATCATGGCGACGAAGGAGCAACACGCGCCATGGGGCCAAACATAAAGGAAATATTGACAACAGTTGCAATGGGGAAAGTGGAGAGTTCGAATGCACCAACAAAGGAGAATAGTTTCACAACAAAAAAGTGAGAGCACTGTATACTATGAAAGTTTGAAGCAAGGAAGTAACAATTTTGTGCTTTTTTGTTTTCTAAATGGGATATGGTTTTGTTGCAGAGGAAGGGTTGAGTGGCTATTTGGTCTGTAGGAAGAAAACGACAAATGTTTGGTGCAGGAAACTTAGGTGGTTACTAGCGAATTGTTTTTTTTTTCGAGGGTGAAGGCTGACGGTTAGCGAAGATGAAAAAATACAGTTAAAACCACGGTTACGACTCCTAAAAATCTAGTTTTCTACCAAAAAGCCCAAAAAAAAGCTACTGAACAAAAAAATATATAAGAACTAAAATGTTGTTTTTAAATAAACAACAATTTGAAAATAATCAGTGGGCTGTAGGTCAAAAAGAACGATGTTAAAATATATGCGACGTTTCGAGCAAGCAGGTTTTGCTCATCATTCACAAATTAAATATGTTAAGCTCATTGTTGGTTAAATGGGTACGTTAATAAGCAAAATTGTCGTATTTGGAGTGATCATCATCCACAAGCCATTGGTTGAAAACTACGCCTAGGTATTTGTAACGATATACTGTTATTTCAAAATCATTAAAAAACCATTTTTCGGAAGCGGCTCCTCGTCCACCATTTCGGAAGATATCAATTTCGAGATTCCACTTATTGCAGTATGTAATACAACCATCGATGAGCTGCTGTAGATTATTTGGATTATCCGATAAGAGCACAATATCATCGGCATATAAAAGAACGTTTATTTCAATTCCATTTACAGATAATCCAACAGGAAGATCGGCATGAAGATCATTTAAAAATATCACAAAGAGGAGAGCGCTTAATACACAACCCTGTCTGACACCTTTGTTGGTGGCGAAAAAATCAGACGAGCCTTTGCCATCCCAAACAGCAGCAGAAGTATCCAGGTAAAGAGACGTTATAGTTTCAACCATCTTCGTAGAGATTCCCAGTGTAGAAAGCTTGTAGAATAAAGCATGTCTGTTAATATTATCAAAAGCAGCCTTTAAGTCACTAAAGAATGCGTCCACAGTGGAACAGTTACTCCTATAAGCAGCTTGAAATTCATTTAATATATTATTTGCATCCAACCAAGTCTTGAATCTATTTAAGAGAACGGTGGTAAATAGCTTATAAAGCGTGTCGAGAAAAGACAGTCCTCTATAGTTAGACACCACATTAACATCTCCTTTCTTAAATATAGAGTATATAATTGACTTTTTGAACGAGGTTGGTACGGTTGCAGTTTCAAAAATGTCGGTAAATAACTTATTTTTTAGTGAATTTTGTTGACCAAGTTGATTGTTAGATGTGTATCTGAGAATAGATAAAGATGATTCTCATCGGCTTTGTTGGTCGTTTTGATGACGAAAATGAACAAATTAATTCATTTACTTTTTCCCAACGTTTCGACGGTAGTTGCCGTCTTCTTCAGGGGATCTTTATTTGTAAAAAAAGAGAAGTAATTACATAAAAGTGTCAATGTATGTAGGGCGGACGTGGTATACACTTACATTAAAGTTTTAAACAATTATGTATATAAAAAAAACAAAACAATATTTGGAAATATTTAATAATTTAAACTTGAATAATTTAAGAGCAAATTAGTAATTAAACACTTCAGATGAAGTTTAGTCCAATGAACAGAGTGTGACAACCTACTTATAAAATAAAACTAAGAGTAGCCTAAGCTTCAGTGTAAAAAATAAAAATTAAAGTTCATTAAATTTTTTAAACTCAAAGTAAAAGAAAAAACAGTACTGAGCAATTCATCATTTTCTCAACGTGATCTGCAGTGGGTATAATTGTGTGAGTAGAACGTATGTATGTAGAACTTAAACAAACACATAACATAATTCACCGCAAGAGGAAGAGAACTAGCAAGAATTGTTCTCACCCATAACCCCTTTCCTTGTGCTTTTTTCCTACGTCTTGCCTATATTCTCAAAAGCTTACATCTGAGTTCCACAATTCAGCAGATATATTAGCAACTGAGTTCCACATTTCAGCAAATAAATTAGCTAAACTAAGAAGTTGGTTATTGTAGCCTGTATCACAACCGTTAAATATCTAGTAAATACAACAACCTTAGCTTATTCCACCTCATGAATGATAATATAAATTCAAAAAGATCGTTACGAGATACATCGCCAGATTTAGAAGTATTTTCCGTGAAGAAAAACTGCTCCAACACAATAATGGCGGATTCACAGTTGATGGATGCAATTATATGAAAAAGATATTGCTACAAAAAAAGATATCAGCGGTATTATGGAGCATGTTGCTGCTCTTGAAGCAGAGAATAAAAATTTGAAGGAAGAAATAGAAAAACTGAAAACTAGCGAAACCGTATTTGAGAGAAGAATGGAAGATGCACAGAAGTACTCCAAAAGGTTAAATGTCATCGTAAGAGGGTTGAATGCCAAAATTGTGGATGATGCCAAACAGTAGTTCCAGCAAGTTTGTAACGGGAATCTTCAAGTCCCCGCTAATTTGAACAGTGTCAGGAAAATTGGATCTTCCAATCAACAGACTTCATAATACATATTCGAGCTATCCAATGCAAATGATGTAAGATCGGTCTTATCTTCATCGACTCGCTTAAAAAATTCGTCGATATACATCAATAAAGATCTTACGATAAACGAACGCTCTGAGAGTTTCCATCTTCGTCAATTAAAGAGATGTTTGTCGAAAGCTGATACTCGAATTAAACTTGAGATTAAAAATTGGGCTCTTTTAGCAGATGGGCGTCGCTACAAATGCAACAAAGATGGTGTGATAACGACATTCAATGAAGCTGACAAGGAGTATATTGTAAACATTCTGAGTAAAACCAACTCGGATTATTCTGTCATCTTGGCAGCAACAAATAAGAACCAAAATTCAAATAATTAGCAACCCATTTGGTACGTTCTTTTTCTAACAATAGTTAACTATTGTTGTTATGTCAAAAAAAAATTGTTGAAGTGTCATTGTTAGACATTGTTAGGATTTTACGATTTCATTTAGGAACGATATATTGTTAGATATTGTTGATCTGTTAAACGAATATTAATGAAAAATAAAAATAATATTAATATTTTCATTTTTATGGCACAAAATCATATTTTTTGCAATGTTAATTCTGCTTTCTCATTTTCAATTGGAAAAAAAGCATTTTAATCTTGTTCGTATTTCTAACTTCACAAAAAGCACCAAATATTTGATTTGTTTTGTAAACAAATCGGCTCACATGTGTACTTTGACAGATCAACACTTTCAATTCATATCATGGACATGAGTTGAAAATAGTTACAAAACGTAACTATTTGACACTTCAAAATGAATTTAGGAACGATGTTAATGTGTCAAATAGTTACAAATCGTAACTATTTTTGATTAAAGGAACGACAATAGTCAACTATTGTTAACAATAGTTAACTATTGTTAGAAAAAGAACGGTCAGGTCTTGTTTTATAATATAGCTGGTCTTTTCTTTTTATTCGAAACCTTTGTACTGTCTGAAAATTTTAAAAACTATGAAAAATTCTTTTCCGGATTTAAGCTTAAGTGGATTACTGCAACAAAAACCCTCAACTTTGGAAGAGCCATCGGCGGATGTCTATTTGGATATAAGAAAAGCAGCAAATCTATCTACCAACTAAAGTTTGTTACAAAAAATAATATGATCATGCTCGGAGGTTGTTTTTCAGGAGATCATCTGACTTTAATTCCATTCTATTTAAATTGTAACCATTGGTACAGAGATTTCGCAACACTCAAAAACTTTTTCTCGGAATGCATCTCCACCAATTTCATTCTTGGAGGAGATTTCAACGTAAGAACCGGAACAAAATGAACAGTCGACCAAGACTCAGTTCCTATAGCATTGTTGATGAAGTGAGAGTCTCCAAAGACCTGATCTACGACAGCAACTGCAACACATTTTTAGAATTCCTTGAAGATATTGGTGCATACATACTTAATGGAGGAGGATTTAGTGATAAAACTGGAGAATACACTTTTGTAAGCAGCAGAGGCTCCTCGGTAATTGACTACTGTTGCCCTTCTTACTCCCCATCGCACATAGAAGAAGACTTTTTTGTTGGTTGTGAAACCTTCTCGGACCACATGCCATTGATTAAAATCGGCAGCAATGAATAAAAGAAAGAATAATAACAGTCTTCCTCGATTAAAGTGGTTAGAAAACAGACGTCTTGCCTACAATATAAAACTTGAAACAATTGTACCATCAAAAATAAAAGCAACAGATTCTATTGATGATCGCTGCAATTCAATCAAAAAATGCATATATGAAGTAAATGGTGCTCCTATAAACCAATCACTGAAGTTCGAGCCTAAGAAGCCTTGGTTTGATCTAGCTTGTTTTTTGGCCAGAAAAACTGCCTTTAAACACCTCAAAGCATTTCGAAAATTGAACCTTGACGTCTGCAGAAAAAACTAAAGTGTTGCTAACAAAAAAGTATAGGAATTTATGCAAAACAAAAAAGCAAGCCTATTTCCAAGACATAGCAAGGAGCCTACCATATGTTTCTTCAGCCAGAGAGTGGTGGAGTGGAGATACGAGGCGATACTTTTAGTATAACAAATATGGTTTCATCCAGTGAATTTAAAATACATTTTCAGAATTTGTTAACACAATCAATCGATATAGCTACGATCCCATTTAATTGTGCTCAAACTCAAGTTACTCAATTGGACCGCCGTATAGAGCTGGATGAAGTATACTTAGCAATATAGAGCTGGATGAAGTATACTTAGCAATATATTCCTCAAAAGACTTTATAGCGCCGGGTTTGGATGGAATACCATACGAATTCTATAAAATTGCTAGCCCGTCTCTTGTTGTTCAAATACATAAGTTATTTACCTGTGTATCTGAGAATAGATAAAGATGATTCTCATCGGCTTTGTTGGTCGTTTTGATGACGAAAATGAAAAAATTAATTCATTTACTTTTTCCCAACGTTTCGACGGTAGTTGCCGTCTTCTTCAGGAGATCTTTATTTGTAAAAAAAGAGAAGTAATTACATAAAAGTGTCAATGTATGTAGGGCGGACGTGGTATACACTTACATTAAAGTTTTAAACAATTATGTATATAAAAAAAAAACAAAACAATATTTGGAAATATTTAATAATTTAAACTTGAATAATTTAAGAGCAAATTAGTAATTAAACACTTCAGATGAAGTTTAGTCCAATGAGTACAATCAAGTTTTGGATCTACTGTTGGAAACTAAGGAGCAGTAAACTGCTGAGATGTTTTGTGTGTCTTGTTTACGGTTCATGTTGTTCTTGTTATTGATTATGTGTAGTGTTTCTAACGTGTATCGTTTGGAAGTGTGTTTTTCCGTTGCCAAGATCTCCACACCATCAAAGTCCAGTTGGTGGCCAGTTTCAACGCTGTGGCAAGCCAGTGCTGTCTTTCCAGAATTTTTTGAACGAATGTCCGACTTGTGACCCGCCATTCTCTGTCGAAGGAGTTGTTTGGTCGTGCCGACGTAGCATAGATTACATGGATCATTGGTTTTACCTTGGCAGTTTACTTTGTACACCACGTCTGTACAACGGTCCTTTTCTGTCTTCTCTTTTAGACCTGTGAAGAGGGAAGCCATGGTCTGGTTCGACTTGTACGCCAAGTTGACATCAATTTTGTTTTTGCGGATTATTTCTTTAAAGTTTTCGGAAAGCTTTGGGACATAGCTTCTCTACGGTGAATTGGATTTTCTCATCATGCCTCAACCAATTTAACGAGAAAATCCAATTCACCGTAGAGAAAGAAACAAGTAGATCAATACCATTTTTGGATGTCAAGATCCATCGAAAATACTACCGGCTTTCATTCGACTGGTACCAAAAAGATATGGCATCGGGAAGACTGATCAATTTCCGGTCAAACCAAGCTAAACACATTCGTGTAAACACCGCATCGAACCTTATAAACAAAGTCTTTGCGTTGAGTGATCGGGAATTCCACTCCGCTAACGAAGAAAAGGTTACGAAAATCCTCTTGGATAATAGCTTTCCGATCGAAATCATAAGAAGCTTGATACAACGTCAAAAATATAAAGCTAGATCGGAAAATATATTGGAAGAGAGGAAAGGTGTTTACAAAAGTGTCGTTTATGTCCCAAAGCTTTCCGAAAACTTTAAAGAAATAATCGGCAAAAACAAAATTGATGTCAACTTGGCGTACAAGTCGAACCAGACCATGGCTTCCCTCTTCACAGGTCTAAAAAAGAAGACAGAAAAGGACCGTTGTACAGACGTGGTGTACAAAGTAAACTGCCAAGGTAAAACCAATGATCCATGTAATCTATGCTACGTCGGCACGACCAAACAACTCCTTCGACAGAGAATGGCGGGTCACAAGTCGGACATTCGTTCAAAAAATTCTGGAAAGACAGCACTGGCTTGCCACAGCGTTGAAACTGGCCACCAACTGGACTTTGATGGTGTGGAGATCTTGCCAACGGAAAAACACACTTCCAAACAATACACGTTAGAAACACTACACATAATCAATAACAAGAACAACATGAACCGTAAACAAGACACACAAAACATCTCAGCAGTTTACTGCTCCTTAGTTTCCAACAGTAGATCCAAAACTTGATTGTACTCATTGGACTAAACTTCATCTGAAGTGTTTAATTACTAATTTGCTCTTAAATTATTCAAGTTTAAATTATTAAATATTTCCAAATATTGTTTTGTTTTTTTTATATACATAATTGTTTAAAACTTTAATGTGAGTGTATACCACGTCCGCCCTACATACATTGACACTTTTTTGTAATTACTTCTCTTTTTTTACAAATAAAGATCCCCTGAAGAAGACGGCAACTACCGTCGAAACGTTGGGAAAAAGTAAATGAATTAATTTTTTCATTTTCGTCATCAAAACGACCAACAAAGCCGATGAGAATCATCTTTATCTATTCTCAGATACACAGGTAAATAACTTATGTATTTGAACGACAAGAGACGGGCTAGCAATTTTATAGAATTCGTATGGTATTCCATCCAAACCCGGCGCTATAAAGTCTTTTGAGGAATATATTGCTAAGTATACTTCATCCAGCTCTATATTGCTAAGTATACTTCATCCAGCTCTATACGGCGGTCCAATTGAGTAACTTGAGTTTGAGCACAATTAAATGGGATCGTAGCTATATCGATTGATTGTGTTAACAAATTCTGAAAATGTATTTTAAATTCACTGGATGAAACCATATTTGTTATACTAAAAGTATCGCCTCGTATCTCCACTCCACCACTCTCTGGCTGAAGAAACATATGGTAGGCTCCTTGCTATGTCTTGGAAATAGGCTTGCTTTTTTGTTTTGCATAAATTCCTATACTTTTTTGTTAGCAACACTTTAGTTTTTTCTGCAGACGTCAAGGTTCAATTTTCGAAATGCTTTGAGGTGTTTAAAGGCAGTTTTTCTGGCCAAAAAACAAGCTAGATCAAACCAAGGCTTCTTAGGCTCGAACTTCAGTGATTGGTTTATAGGAGCACCATTTACTTCATATATGCATTTTTTGATTGAATTGCAGCGATCATCAATAGAATCTGTTGCTTTTATTTTTGATGGTACAATTGTTTCAAATTTTATATTGTAGGCAAGACGTCTGTTTTCTAACCACTTTAATCGAGGAAGACTGTTATTATTCTTTCTTTTATTCATTGCTGCCGATTTTAAGGTGCAGATCAATGGCATGTGGTCCGAGAAGGTTTCACAACCAACAAAAAAGTCTTCTTCTATGTGCGATGGGGAGTAAGAAGGGCAACAGTAGTCAATTACCGAGGAGCCTCTGCTGCTTACAAAAGTGTATTCTCCAGTTTTATCACTAAATCCTCCTCCATTAAGTATGTATGCACCAATATCTTCAAGGAATTCTAAAAATGTGTTGCAGTTGCTGTCGTAGATCAGGTCTTTGGAGACTCTCACTTCATCAACAATGCTATAGGAACTGAGTTTTGGTCGACTGTTCATTTTGTTCCGGTTCTTACGTTGAAATCTCCTCCAAGAATGAAATTGGTGGAGATGCATTCCGAGAAAAAGTTTTTGAGTGTTGCGAAATCTCTGTACCAATGGTTACAATTTAAATAGAATGGAATTAAAGTCAGATGATCTCCTGAAAAATAACCTTCGAGCATGATCATATTATTTGTTGTAACAAACTTTAGTTGGTAGATAGATTTGCTGCTTTTCTTATATCCAAATAGACATCCGCCGCTGGCTCTTCCAAAGTTGAGGGTTTTTGTTGCAGTAATCCACTTAAGCTTAAATCCGGAAAAGAATTTTTCATAGTTTTTAAAATTTTCAGACAGTACAAAGGTTTCGAATAAAAAGAAAAGACCAGCTATATTATTAAACAAGACCTGACAGACAATGGGTTGCTAATTATTTGAATTTTGGTTCTTATTTGTTGCTGCCAAGATGACAGAATAATCTGAGTTGGTTTTACTCAGAATGTTTACAATATACTCCTTGTCAGCTTCATTGAATGTCGTTATCACACCATCTTTGTTGCATTTGTAGCGACGCCCATCTGCTAAAAGAGCCCAATTTTTAATCTCAAGTTTAATTCGAGTATCAGCTTTCGACAAACATCTCTTTAATTGACGAAGATGCAAACTCTCAGAGCGTTCGTTTATCGTAAGATCTTTATTGATGTATATCGACGAATTTTTTAAGCGAAACGATGAAGATAAGACCGATCTTACATCATTTGCATTGGATAGCTCGAATATTTATTATGAAGTCTGTTGATTGGAAGATCCAATTTTCCTGACACTGTTCAAATTAGCGGGGACTTGAAGATTCCCGTTACAAACTTGCTGGAACTACTGTTTGGCATCATCCACACTTTTGGCATTCAACCCTCTTACGATGACATTTAACCTTTTGGAGTACTTCTGTGCATCTTCCATTCTTCTCTCAAATACGGTTTCGCTAGTTTTCAGTTTTTCTATTTCTTCCTTCAAATTTTTATTCTCTGCTTCAAGAGCAGCAACATGCTCCATAATACCGCTGATATCTTTTTTTTGTAGCAATATCTTTTTCATATAATTGCATCCATCAACTGTGAATCCGCCATTATTGTGTTGGAGCAGTTTTTCTTCACGGAAAATGCTTCTAAATCTGGCGATGTATCTCGTAACGATCTTTTTGAATTTATATTATCATTCATGAGGTGGAATAAGCTAAGGTTGTTGTATTTACTAGATATTTAACGGTTGTGATACAGGCTACAATAACCAACTTCTAAGTTTAGCTAATTTATTTGCTTAAATGTGGAACTCAGTTGCTAATATATCTGCTGAATTGTGGAACTCAGATGTAAGCTTTTGAGAATATAGGCAAGACGTAGGAAAAAAGCACAAGGAAAGGGGTTATGGGTGAGAATAATTCTTGCTAGTTCTCTTCCTCTTGCGGTGAATTATGTTATGTGTTTGTTTAAGTTCTACATACATACGTTCTACTCACACAATTATACCCACTGCAGTTCACGTTGAGAAAATGATGAATTGCTCAGTACTGTTTTTTCTTTTACTTTGAGTTTAAAAAATTTAATGAACTTTAATTTTTATTTTTTACACTGAAGCTTAGGCTACTCTTAGTTTTATTTTATTTATAAGTAGGTTGTCACACTCTGTTTAATGTTAACTGCCACAAATGTTTTTTTTTTTTTTGTATAACAATACTTTTGTAACGATGAATTGTCTCTATTGTCCTATACCTGGGCCCTATTGCACCAACAACTAATCACTTATCACTTCTCAAATAATCAATTTTAACTAATTCTGATAATTGTAAGTGATATACGTTGCACGAATGCATTTTGCTCTTTACTCAGTAATATTTTATCAATTAATCATATACCTGCTTAGTGATAATGATAAGCGTTTCTCCAACTAAAAGGCTCACTTCTCAAAATTGCTTCTTCTAAGCTGACCATTGATAAATATTTTTTAACCTGCTTGTTCGTTGACTTTGATTGTCTCTCTGTGGCGGAAAAAGGGATTTTTTTTTTTTATTAAATTACTTGTAACTTTGGTAATAGTTATTGGATTTTTATGATTATGGAGGATTTTTTTAGGATTATGGATAAGAAAGGCAAAAAGACAAGGAACTTTTCTGTAAAAAAATTTATATAGTGTTTGTATAAAAAAAACTTATGGTAGCAAGAAAGGGTGATTGACTCGTTTTCATAAGCATTTAAGACGAAAAATGATTTTAAAGTTGATAATTTTGAAAAACAGTGTATTGCAAAGTTGTGCTCCCAACCTTTTCTTTAAATTGGTTATCATTAGAAATTTAATAGAGATTAAACTATTTACAGAGCCGTGTGATTTAATCGAAAAAAGTCAGAAAAGTCGGGTTTCAATGAAAAAATAAAGAAAAGGAAAGTGCATCGAAAGTCATAATTTTAAAATTGAGAGCTAGAATTTTATGTTCCTTTAAAAATAAAAAACATTTTGAAAATTTCTTAATTGGAGTAAAATTTCTAGAAATATAAAGAGTTAATTTGCCTTCAAATTTTTTATACATAGTATCGATCAAAGATTGTTTAGAGGTATATAAAACAGGAATATTAAAAATTTTGATTTATAAATTTATTCCATTCTATATATGAATGTATGCATGTATATATACAAACCCGCATACCGATATAACTCAAAATTTTAGGAAATCATAGGTATAAGTCCAATCGTGTTAATGTGTATTTGGTCAAAATCGGTCTAGTATAGTTTGCAAACAAGATGCAGCAATTTCGGAAATTCCGATTTTGAAAATTCTTTTTTAGCTTGAATGATTATACTTAGAGAATGGATTTATGGATAAATAATTTTAAAAAGTTAAACAGTGGATTGAAAAAATGCGTAATTGTTTTCTATATTTTGTTCACATATGTAAACTAAAGTGCTATTGCAATTAAAATTTGATCAACTTTTTTACTCTTACTATGTTATCTATTTATTTTTGGCTTTAATACAATTTGTATTTTATTTTAATACTCTTGTTTACAAGTTACTTTTCATAGTTGAATATGGCTACTGCTTGTTGTTTTAATAATATTTATACATTTTGTATGTTCTTGAATTAAAAATATACCTATTTTAGTCAAATCAAAATTAAAATTTAATTCCTCTGTGTATTGAAAAACAATAGGAATATTAAAATTATAATATTAAATTTCAACACATAACAGGATCGGGTTTTAATTTTATATTTAAATTATTACATTTTAACACTAGAGGATTATATTTCAATTCTTTGTATCATATTCTAATCTTTTTCGTATAAAAAAATGTCTTCAAAGTAAAATAATTCAAATTTCATACAAAATAACTAGAAGAAGCCTTAATATTTACAGAATATTAAAAAGTAATATTAGCTGTATTGGAAAGCAAAGAGCTTTATTACAAAATACCCTAAAATTGCAACCGTGTACATAATAATGCGACCGTTTTTAAATTTTCAGACTCAGATCATAAAGTTGGGTACACAAACATTTTACAAACTGTAGGTAATATTTTAATATCAGCCGTTATTTGTGAAGTTAAATTCTCTAATTATTAGACGGACAAAGACTTTTTTAATTTTTTTTTAAACTTCAATGCTTATTTTCAGCAATACTTTTCCAAATCTTTTGTTTGTATTAAAACCGTGCCCACTGGTTCACAGCGACAATAGATTTTGTCCGGCTTCACACGGGTTGACAAACCAAAGATTCGCATATAAATTACAAAATTAAATATAAATTAATATATTAGTAATTTATGTAATCGAATACTACTTTTTGGGTTATAATCTACTTCACGTTATGAATGGCGAAATTTGTAAAAATATGATTATCTAAGTCCAACCTTTATTACTTTCCCAACACAGAACGAATTTTTTTAATCAAAAACAATATTGTTGTGTTTATCCCATTTCCCTCTATACCTCATATCAATTTCTTAAAATAACTTTCCCAACACAAACCGAATTTTGGAAATTGGATAACACTTTTCGTTTTTACACCCTTTCACCCTCTAAATACCAAATTTAAAAAAAAAATCCTAAAGCCTTCCATTCAAAATAACTTTTCAAACACAAAAAGAATTTCTTACATCGGACCATTTTTTATTTTTTCCCCATTTCACCCTAAAAAGAATATTTCTGAAGCCATTTCCTAAGATAACTTTTTTAAACAAAAAAAGAATTTCCCAAATCGGACAATTTTTTTTATTACTACCCCATTTCATCCTCGAAATAAAATAAATTGAAAACGAATTAGCCTTCTTTTGAAATTCACTTTCATGCGAAAGTAAGTCGAATTCGAATAGTTTGTATTTTGAGTTTCGAACGAATCGAAAGTTCACTTTATCAAACGAAAGTTCATTTTTTGTTGAAAACTAAGCAAATTTTGACTTTCGAATCATTCGAAACAAATGTCATTTATTTGACGTTAAAAATTTTCTGGCGAATAGATTAAAAAAACATGTGAGCTCAAATATTTTTGTTGAATTTCAGCCTTATTTTGAAATTCACTTTCATGCGAAAGTAAATCGAATTCGAATAGTTTGTATTTTGAGTTTCGAACGAATCGAAAGTTCACTTTATCAAACGAAAGTTCATTTTTTTTTTGAAACCTAAGCAAACTTTGACTTTCGAATCATTCGAATCAAATGTCATTTTTCTGTCGTTCAAATTTTTTCTGGCGAATACACAAACATGTTAGTTTAAACATTTTTTTGTTTAAAAATAAATATTATGTTTGGTGCAACACTACGCTGATAAGTTGAGTATTTACTACTTTTTAAAACTTAACAATATTTATCAAATTTCTTGTTGGTGCAACAAAAACTTATCAAGAATCATCATAATTTGCTAAATGATTAGCGATAAGTTGTTGGTGCAATAGGGCCCTGTTTACAAGTTTTTAATTTGCGACCCCGTATGATCAGGGCCGTCCTACGTTTGTTAAATGTAGTTACAACTATGTATTTCCAATGGAGATAGCGTTATAAATTAACCTTCCTCTAGTCAACTTTTAAAAAAGTTAGTCTTCTTTTAAAAAAGTTATTTTTCGAATAGTTTAGTTTTGCCCTGCCATTAACCAACTGATAAGATTTTTAACTAAGAGAAATAATTAGGTTGCTTTTATCTGCTATGCATTAAGTATGCATAAATATATTTGATGAAGACATACTTATTAACGGTTGCTAAGCAGGCGGCATTTGGTTCTAATATCTCCTCGGTGCTTAATGCTATTTGCATCCATTCGTGAAATAATGATATTGGTTCCTTAACATTGATATTTTCTTCAAGAAATACTTGTTTCTTTTCCATATATTTCATTCTCAATGCTGGAATGTAAAATATATTTAGTTACTTAAGATATATGTACTTAAATTTTTAACAACCAACAAATTTGCTTACAAGAGATGTTTGTATTTGTTTGCGTCATTCTCCTTCGAATTATATGAAACACGTATTTCATTAATACCATAAATTAATGATTTTGATAATTTTTTCTTACTAACTTTCTGTCAAAACAGAGCACAGATTACCACATGAAGAAGAGAATGTTCCGTACGTTTCACCCTCCAAAACCCATTGATTTATGTGGTTTTCCAGTCAACCATTTCAGATTTGGGGGTCAGATTCCAGATCAATCGTGGTAACTAGAACGAATCGCGATTGATCCTTTTTTTTGTAAAGGTGTATGTGATTTGTCTGTGTTTACTGATGTAAGTAGTGATAGTATATGTAGGAAAAAATTCATACAATTTTTTTTTTCCTAGGGAACAGTTTTTTCTTTAATACAAAAATATTATATATTTGGCTTTATTTTCTTGATGAAACTGGTGAAAAAATGCGTAAGAAAAAATTCTTACAAAACGTTTTTTTTTCAAATTATAAAAGAACATTTTTGTGTTTAAATTATAATTAATACTTTCACCTGTCTTAATTTATTGAAATGGAGATTAATGAGAGAACCCACACTGGCGCTATGCAAATCTTTGAACATTCTTCAGTCGTCGCATATTCGCGCGAAGGCTTAGCACCGGTTTGGGAGCCTTTATTGATTTGTTTCATAAGAAAAAACTCAAAAGTGGGACAGACTTTTAATCTTGAAATTATTGATACAGAAAGAAAAGATTTACGCATTCTTTTCTTGACTTCATTTGAATGAATGTGATATTGTACATAATTTTGTTTAATCAAATTGAAATCAAAAAATAGAATACAAATTAGGGAATTTTTTGTTCCCTAGCAGGAATTTTATTTTGTTGGTATACTATCACTGCTTTATAACATGATTTGGCCATCGGTCGGATCCATATATCCACAGGAATCCCGTCCATCCAAAATCCAAATCAAAGGAGAAGCTATCGTTCGATGGTGAGGAAGAAGACAATGAACATGAAACAAGGTCACTACATAAGGATTACTATGGAATTTTAATAAAAATAATTTTATTTTCACAAAAAACAATGGACTAACCCACATATTTCCACAATGCCTTTCATTCCATATGAAGCATTTATCCAATTTAATCACTAATTGACTCCGAACTCAAGAAGTCAATATTTAACGGTAATGAGGACAATAAAGACAAACATTTCACTAATTAAACTTCATTATTTGTATTTATTTTATTAAACAAATGCCTTATCAAAAGTAAACAATGCTAGCGAAAGGCCAAAACGAATTTAAACTGACGAGGAGAGGACGACGTTATTAGAAATGTCAATTTGGTTTGTGTGCAAGTGTGTGTGAAAGTATGTGTAAATCTGCCAATAAATCGAGATTTGAAAGATCAATCGAGAAAAAAAACAGACCACGAAAAAAATCAATTTTTTTGGTTGTTAGGAACGTAAAATCTGAAAAAGATCAAGTTGACCCCCATAAAAATCAATTGTTTTGGTTGTTTGGAAAACCACATTACATTACGGTCACAGATTAGGCACATGAAGATGAGAATCCCCGGCAGCCATTTTAATTTGCCTACAAGCTTGAACTGGCAGTTATCAGATAAAAAATGAGAATGTGTGCATAAAAACCTCACACATAGACAGTAGGGATCTTCACACACCTGGTTAAATTGTTGTTGCAATTCACATCTATTCATCGACGCGGGAAGAAATTACAAATACAACAATGTAAACAAATGGGTTTTGGAGGGTGAAACGTACGAAACATTCTCATCTTCATGTGGCTAATCTGTGTTACGGTGTTCACATTGGTCTGACTCCTCCAATTTTTTTTGACGTCTCTGTGCTTTTGCTCACTTCCACTTCATGGTGAGAAAGAGATGACCAGGAAAGGCAGGATTTTTTAAATTATTTAAAAATCTGGATTTTTTTTGACGTCTTCTTTTGTGACATCTGTTTTCTCTGTCTGTGATTTATCTTTGGCACTTAAATCTTACAGAATCCAATTTTTTTCAATTGGAAACATATTTATTAAAGAAGATTTACATTTTGCAAGTGAAAAAATTGTAATTAATCTTTCAAACTGCACAGATTTCTGCTTTGTTTTAACGACTGCTAAACGTCAAAGTAAGTCCGATGTGTTCACATGACGGTGTTCACATTGGACTGACTCATCCGATTTTTTTTGACGTGAATCCAATTTGTTTTGTTCAGACAAAAACTAATGTGAACTCATCGGACTTACTTTGACGTTTAGTAGTCGTTAAAACAAAGAAGAAATCTAAGCAGTTTGAAAGATTAATTACAATTTTTTCACTTGCAAAATGTAAATCTTCTTTAATAAATATGTTTCCAATTGAAAAAAATTGGATTCTGTATGAATTAAGTGCCAAAGATAAATCACAGACAGAGAAAACAGATGTCACAAAAGAAGACGTCAAAAAAAATCCACTGATTTTTAAAGAGGGTGTTCACATTAGACTGACTCCTCCGATTTTTTTTGACTTCTCTGTGCTTTTGCTCACTTCCACTTCATTGTGAGAAAGAGATGGCCAGGAAAGGCAGGATTTTTTAAATTATTTAAAAATCAGTGGATTTTTTTTGACGTCTTCTTTTGTGACACCTGTTTTCTCTGTCTGTGATTTATCTTTGGCACTTAAAGGCTGTCCCAAACCAACGCGAAACATTCGCGCGAATATGCGACTACTGAATAATGTTCGAAGATTCGCATCGCGCCAGTGTGGGTGCTCCCATTAATCTCCATGTAAATAAATTAAGACAGGCGGAAGTTTCGTTGTCGCGCCGAATCTTTCGCGTTGGTTTGGGAGAGCCTTAAATCTTACAGAATATAATTTTTTTCAATTGGAAACATATTTATTAAAGAAGATTTACATTGTGCAAGTGAAAAAATTGTAATTAATCTTTCAAACTGCACAGATTTCTGCTTTGTTTTAACGACTGCTAAACGTCAAAGTTAGTCCGATGTGTTCACATTAGTTTGTGTCTGAACAAACCAAGTTGGATTCACGTCAAAAAAAATCGGATGAGTCAGTCCAATGTGAACACCGTCAAATAATTTAAAAAATCCTGCCTTTCCTGGCCATCTCTTTCTCACCATGAAGTGGAAGTGAGCAAAAGCACAGAGACGTCAAAAAAAATCGGAGGAGTCAGTCCAATGTGAACACCGTCCATTAGTTTTTGCCTGAACAAAACAAATTGGATTCACGTCAAAAAAAATCGGATGAGTCAGTCCAATGTGAACACCGTCCATTGTTGTAATTGTAATTTCTTCCGGCATCGATGAATAGATGTGAATTGCAACAACAATTTAACCAGGTGTGTGAATATCCGTACTGTCTATGTGTGAAGTTTTTATGCACAAATTCTCATTTTTTATCTGATAACTGCCAGTTCAAGTTTGTCGGCAAATTCAAATGGCTGCCGGGGTTTCTCATCTTCATGTGGCTAATCTGTGAATCAGAGTTCGATGCACAGATTACCAACATGAAGATGAGATTCCCCAACAGTAATTTTAATAGAGCTCTTCCAAGATTTGTCTTTGCCTTTTCTCTTTCTAATTTGACGTCTAAAAACAAAAACAAAAAAAGTCCCTGGGGGCCGATTCTGGTTCTGTGAAAAAGTGAATCGAATAGCTTTTCACTCTTTCACTCATAAATGCGATTCTCGTTCTGCGAAAAAGTGAAACCAAACGTCAAAAACATTCATATGAATAATTCGCTTTCACGCTCTTATTCGATGGTGAATATTCAAAGTGAATAGATGAAAACGAAAGATATGGAGATTTTATTGAAAAAAAGTAAAGAGTGTGACACAAGCACAAAAAGAATTTTTGATTAGTTTTTTGGAATAAAATTTAGAGATTGCGCATGATAGGTACCATTGATCAGCATGAATTTTTGTTGATGTCTCAAGAAATGGGATTAGTTCGTCGATCAGTGTTCTGCATAAATGTTTCGGAAAGCGATACAATTGTATGAAATGCTCCTCCGTGATCATTTTGAAAGGATTTTCGTTGTCTCTCAAATTTCGCTTGATAATTCTCATATTTCTCCCACAAAACAAAAATGTATATTAATACAATACAAAAATACATATATATGAGGCACCAATAATTATCAAACCTCTGAGCATTTCTACAATTTCTTTCCATAAGAATTCTTATATAAATTGAAGGCATTATTAAAAACCTATGAAAAAATTGAATATATTAATGTATTATTATAAATAAAATCACAAATGTATAAGCGTTTGGCAAAATTGAAACAACAATGAAAAATAATAATTGCGTTTTGACATTAAGCATTCACAATTGTAGATAAAGTCATACGAGACAACAACAAATTATCCACCACGGCAAATGGTATTGAATTCACCACACCATTTTCATGCACTGAACCAGAATCGCTCATTTGTACCAAGTGAATCGAAAAAGTGAAAGCAATGCATGATAGCGAATGTGAAAACAATTTATTCGATTCACTTATTCACAGAACCAGAATCGGCCCCCTGGTTGGAAAATATTTACATGCTCTTGGCAGTGTTACAAATCCAGTCATTTATTAGTTTTTGTATTTGGAACTGAAAACTTAAATTTAGTATCGGATTACGTATTAGGGAGTGTTTAAACATTTTAGTGAACACTTTTTCAAGTGTTTGATACAAAAAAACTAATTTTATTAAATATTAATCACTATTATTGAACAAACGACTTTTTTGGCTCGCCTTCGTACCTTTGATATTTGGTTTTGTTTTCCAACCAGGGAGTGCTGTCAGATTGTTTTTTTTTTTACACTGACACTGCTGGCATTTGGTGGCAGCACTGATCTCTATAATACTAATATAATACTAATGGTTTCCTCTTTAATATCATATGTAATTTGTGTGACTGGTTTGTTGGGTGTTTATGAGTATTTATTTTTTATCGTGGTAGTTAGGTTCTTTGGTGTATATAAATAAATAAAATTGGGCTTTATTGCAATATTTTGTATATGGAATACCTATTATACCTATATGTTATGTTTAATTTTTATCTTTTGCATGTATGTATTTAAAAACTTGTTTTGTGATTTTTATATTTTATTAATTGATTTTTTTAAAATATATAATATTATTTAATTAGTTTTACTTATTTTACTAAACACATGTGATTATTATTATTTGTTTTCATTTAACATAGTTAATGACCACTTTCTTTCATTTATTTGTGATATAATACAATATGTACAAAATATATTCTGTGATTTTTATAAATATCTACATTGATTGTACAAATGTAACATTTTTTGCGATATTTAGAAAACTATTGAAATTATTTAATTCGTGTGATTTTTATTGCTGGCATAGTTATTTACTAGCTGTTTCTTTTTTAATGTTTTTTTCTGTGATATTTTTTTGATATAAATCCATATCAAGACAATTTCAATGTTTTTATTGTTTTCAGCATACTAAAAGTTGTTTTTTTTTTAAACCAATGAATGGAATTCAATAAAATTTCGCACACTGAACACAAATACCATCTTCTTGCAAGATAAGTCAACACTTGTATAAAAGCGTGAGTATTTTGAGAAATTGGGTTCCGAGTAGGTTCATTGAACTCTTCATATGGAACAATTTCAATGTTTTTATTGTTTTCAGGATACTAAAAGTTGTTTTTTTTTTAAACCAATGAATGGAATTCAATAAAATTTCGCACACTGAACACAAATACCATCTTCTTGCAAGATAAGTCAACACTTGTATAAAAGCGTGAGTATTTTGAGAAATTGGGTTCCGAGTAGGTTCATTGAACTCTTCATATGGAACAATTTCAATGTTTTTATTGTTTTCAGCATACTAAAAGTTGTTTTTTTTTTAAACCAATGAATGGAATTCAATAAAATTTCGCACACTGAACACAAATACCATCTTCTTGCAAGATAAGTCAACACTTGTATAAAAGCGTGAGTATTTTGAGAAATTGGGTTCCGAGTAGGTTCATTGAACTCTTCATATGGAACAATTTCAATGTTTTTATTGTTTTCAGCATACTAAAAGTTGTTTTTTTTTTAAACCAATGAATGGAATTCAATAAAATTTCGCACACTGAACACAAATACCATCTTCTTGCAAGATAAGTCAACACTTGTATAAAAGCGTGAGTATTTTGAGAAATTGGGTTCCGAGTAGGTTCATTGAACTCTTCATATGGAACAATTTCAATGTTTTTATTGTTTTCAGCATACTAAAAGTTGTTTTTTTTTAAACCAATGAATGGAATTCAATAAAATTTCGCACACTGAACACAAATACCATCTTCTTGCAAGATAAGTCAACACTTGTATAAAAACGTGAGTATTTTGAGAAATTGGGTTCCGAGTAGGTTCATTGAACTCTTCATATGGAACAATTTCAATGTTTTTATTGTTTTCAGCATACTAAAAGTTGTTTTTTTTTTAAACCAATGAATGGAATTCAATAAAATTTCGCACACTGAACACAAATACCATCTTCTTGCAAGATAAGTCAACACTTGTATAAAAACGTTAGTATTTTGAGAAATTGGGTTCCGAGTAGGTTCATTGAACTCTTCATATGGAACAATTTCAATGTTTTTATTGTTTTCAGCATACTAAAAGTTGTTTTTTTTTAAACCAATGAATGGAATTCAATAAAATTTGGCACACCGAACACAAATACCATCTTCTTGCAAGATAAGTCAACACTTGTATAAAAACGTGAGTATTTTGAGAAATTGGGTTCCGAGTAGGTTCATTGAACTCTTCATATACAACAACTTTTCGAAACGAACAAAACTGTTGTTTTAAGTTAATTGTATACATTTTTGTACATATATATATATTATATCTCTTATAGTTAACTTATTGCAGTTTACCCGTACTTAGTGCATCGCCAAAGACTTCCTCATGCTCTAGGACTTCTTCCTCATCATGCATACGAATCATCAGCATCATACTTCTCTTCATTAGATTCCTTAAACAAAAAGGATACATTAATAATTATTATGAAACTTTGACCAATAGTGACTTACCGCAATGGAATTTCTTTATAAGAAATATGACACTTTTGACATTTCTGGTGAAACAAATTGTCCCCAGTAAGTTGGCTTATCCTCTTTCATACCCGAACTGCTACTAGGAATACTGAATGTGCAAGATGTTTCATAATTAGTTTAACTCGTTACTTTGTTATAGATGTTCCAAGCACTACCATCATTTGTAAAATCTTGAGAGCTTTGTGATTGCAAACTTTGTGTTAGATGTTTCTTAATGCCTCCACCTTAGAGTGACCACCAGAGTTGGTAAATTAAGACATATAAATGTAGGTAGGAACAAAAGCCTCGAGCAGAAGTACAGTCAGTCTTCGTAAATCTTCGACTTTTTCTTCAGCCAGAAGAACTAAACTAACAACATAACTACATAAATATGCTATGACAGGGCAACAACCAAATCACGATTCACGAAGCACAGATTTCTCTTCTCTTTGACGCCACTAAATGGAGAGCGAACATCACCGACACGGTCTGAATCATATGCGAGTGTGGGACTTAAAAAAAAGATATAAGCATTTATTTTGCTGTGCAGAGATTTAGTTAAATTTTATACTTGACAATAAGGCAATTCCACAGGCTTCTAGCTGGAGAATGGGTCATGAGGATTGGCAGAAGCAGGTGGTTCGTCTCGCGTTCGACAAGTGCCCTGCGCTTCTCATTTTGCAATTACTCCAGTTCCCTTATGACTCCTTCACGAGTAGCCCTCAATTCTTCAAGTTGTTTTTGGATTGGTGTTTCATTTCAAAACTCTGTGTTGCAGCATACGTTTTATTTGATCCAATTCTTTTTTGTGAAGAACAATCATTTGATGCCGCTGCATAAAGCACACATTCTTGGACAACTGCAATGTTTTTCTTCCAGTTACCTGATCAGAGCCTCTCGAGTGCGCAATGCATTTTGTTTTGTACCAATTTTTACCTAAGAAAAACAAAATAAAAGACACAATAAGTTATATGGGTTCCCTTTATGTATTCGAAGCAAATAAATTTAATTTAATGATTTTTTGGAATCTACATTTGCATTACCATAATTAATTAAAAATTATCGGAGAAAACAAACATTTTTCCATTTTGCACTCCTAAACTTGACGTTTGACTTTATCAGTTGTTGTCACTTATTTTATGTTATACAGTTATACTGTTATACAAAAAAATAGGCAACTCCACATTATAACAATTCTTCAAATGGAGTCAACTTTTTGATACGCTATCGAGTTATAATGGGTGATTTTTTAAGAGGTTTAGAACTTTTTTTAAAAAAAAAACACAAAAAATTCGAAAAAATGAATGAAATATTTATTTGAATCGATAGTTTGAACCTTGCAATTTAATGTTTAAAGATAATTTCATGCAAATGTTGACCGCGGCTGCGTCTCAGGTAGCCCATCCGCTGAGTCCAATTTTGGCATACTCTTTCACACATATCGGCCGGTATCTCACGAATGAATGCATGGATGTTGGCTTCCAGTGCGTCAATCGAAGCGGGCTTGTCCCTATAGACATTAGCCTTGACATACCCCCACAAAAAATAATCTAATGGTGTCAAATCGCACGATCTAGGCGGCCAATTGACCGGCCCGAAACGTGAAATTAACTGTTCACCAAACTCGCCTCGCAATTGCGCCATTGTTTCGCGTGCTGTGTGGCATGTGGCACCGTCTTGTTGAAACCACATATCATGCAAGTCAAGAACTTCCATTTTGTTATCATCGCTCGGTAGCGTTCACCATTGACAGTAACGCTGCGATTCGCATCATCTTTGAAGAAAGAGGCCCAATAATGCCGCCGGCCCATAAACCGCACCAAACAGTGGCTTTTTCGGGATGCATTGGTAGCTGTTGCAATGCTTCTGGCTGATCTTCACTCCAAATGCGGCAATTTTGCTTATTTACGTACCCATTCAACTAAAAATGAGCCTCATCGCTGAACACAAGCAGCGCGCGATGAACATTTCGAACCTAGCACGAATTTTGATAGTAAAATTCAATAATTTGCAAGCGTTTTTCATTTGTAAGACGATCCATGGTTAAATTGCAAACCAAACTGAAGCTGTTTGACAGTGACACAAGGTACTAAACACACGTCAGCTGTCAAAACCAGTGTTGCCAAAACCAAACCAGCCAAAAAATCACCCGTTATATAGAGATCAGTGGGTGGCAGAGGTCCATTTGCCAAAAGGTTTAAACCACAGATTAGTCACATGAAGATGAGAATCTTTCGTACGTTTCACCCTCCAAAACCAATTTTTTTACATTGTTGTATTTGTAATTGCATCCCGCGTCGATGAATAAATGTGAATTGCAACAACAATTTAACCAGGTGTGTGAAGATCCCTACTGTCTATGTGTTAGGTTTTTATACACACATTCTCATTTTTTATTTGATAACTGCCAGTTCAAGCTTGTTGGCAAATTAAAATGGCTGCCGGGGATTCTCATCTTCATGTGGTTAATGGGTTTTGGAGGGTGAAAAGGCGCCACCGCAACTACCCAAAGTGCAATTTCTCTTTGGAGACATTCTAGGTTCAACAATATGCCAATAGAGAAGGATTAACCGATAATAGTAGAACGAGAATACTGTATACTAAATTTATGAGAGTTCGAGGAAGAGAAAAAAAAACAACGATTTTGTATAGAAAACAATAAAATGACAACACAAAGATAATAGAAGAACGAGAACTTTGCTACGAATTTACAAGAAATTTTGTGCTTTGATATGTATAGGAGCTGTGGATTGTTTTTTTTTTTGTTTACGTTGAAATTTGGGGGTAGACATGAATGAATAATACATTCCTGTAACTACTATTGCCACTACTTAATAAAGTTTTTAACCAGTGACAGTGAGGAATGTTTTAAAGGTATTTTCGTTAAGGTAAAATCGTGGAAGTGGTATTTTTTGGAGGTTTATTTAAAAAAAAAAAATATTTTTATATAATTTTTTTAGGAAAACAAATTTGGTAGGTAGGTACGCAAATTACAAGTATTTTGTATAGAATATAATAAAATGACAACACAATGATGATACAAAACGGGAATTAAAAATTTTGAGCTTTTGTTATGTATAGGGAGTTATGAATTGATTTTTTTTTTTTGTTGAAATTGACGATTTACAAATAGCGAAAATAAAAATATAGGTATATGCATATATAGGGTGTCCAGCGGAAATTTTTCAACTTCTAATTGCGAATAACAATTCCGCAAATCCTGCGCTTTGAATGATACCCCTGCTGCGTACCTCAACCCGCTAATATTTCGATAATCGCAATTTAAAGTTGAAAAATTCTCGCTGAACACCCTATATATATGTAACTTGTTGTAGGTGTTTACTTAGAGTAAATTCTAAAAAAGCATACAAATAGTTCTTTAAATTGCCCAAACAACTCTAAGAAAGTAAAATACATAACTTGGTCGCCCGAACTTGTTCTTATGTGCGATCACTCTGGTTGGAAATAATATTATTTTTTTTTACAAAATTAGAAATAAATTGATTAAAATATTCTTCTGAAACCTTTTTTGAACCCAAGGCTATGTATACCATTTAATATCTTTAGTTAATCGTAATTTATGAAAGAAAAAATATTAAAATTATAGAAGTGGTTTTAAAAATACCTAATTAATTTTGTATGTATACATTTTCTTGTCTAAACATTTTTAAGAAAATAATTTGGTACGTCAATTTTAAGTACTTATAAATTTGGAGGTTAAAATTGAATATTGGTTTCGAAATACGGTTTTAGGAATATTTTTTGTTAAAAGTCGTTTAAATTTTATTAAAAAATCGCTTTTTGCCAAGTTTAATAAATATCGACTAAGTCCTTTTTGAAATATATACCTATTGGGTTTTCAAAAAAGAATTTCAAACTTTTTTTTTTATTTTCGTTTGAAAACTTTTTAAAATGCAGTAATTATTCTTTATAAAAAATTGATTGAAACCAGTTAAATCTTTTCGAGAAATGCGAAACTAACAAATATACTTTGCGAGGTACCATTAATAATCATTTTTTGGAATGGTTTATTGCTTACTAAAAGGCATCCTACTTATTCAATTTAAATCATTTTTTTTTAATCGATTTTAAATCGAACGATTTTTCTTTTAACCCCAAAAATTTTGTTTGACAGGTACCGTTATTTGCTGTCTTAGAGTTTGAACAAAATTTGTAGCATTTTTTCAAAATTTTTAGTTTAAAGTGAATATTTTTCGAAAACTGTAGCTTTACTTTTACTGAAATAAAAAAAGAGATTTATGGCTTCACAAACCGTACTTTTTTAATAATTTTTTTCCTGTTTAGTCATTTTTTTTTTCAGAAAATTGCCCCTCTTGGCTAAAGGGGGGAATGGACACCCCCTCCCATACGATTTTTTTCCTGTCTCGACCCAACCTACACACTAGCTTTTTGTCACACCTTATGTGAATCACCCTGCATATAAATAGAATAAGTTTTGTAAATTTGAAATATTTAAAATGACCTTCTTTGAAAAAATTTTGATTGAAATCGGTTTAGCCGTTAAAGAGAAATTCGGAACATTTTGTTTGAAAACTTTTTTTTTAAAAAGGACATATTCATTTTAACTGCATTAAAAAAAAAGAAAAATGGATATTGAGCTGTTTATCTATGAGTATTTTAAACTATAAATTCTTTAATAAACACGAATTTGAGAAAAATTTAAAAAAATGAAGATTTTTTTCGAAATAATAAATTTGTACAAGATGTAATTGAAAAAAAAAATAAAAAAAAATGGTAGTTTAACATACCTATGTATATCTACGGTGACCATATTTTAAAATTCCAAATAATGGACAAAAAGAAAAAAAAAATAAACCTGGGACCTATTTCACCAAACACTTTTCACTTTGCAACTTTTCACTTTTAGTTTGCAAATTTCGTTTCACCACACGCAAATTTGCAAAGTGAAAAGTTCTATTCTGCAAAGTGAAAAGTTTTCTTAGTTTCCAAAGTATATGTTCTTTTCGTTTCACCAAACAAACAAACTTTGCAAATTTGATTCAGAATTTTGAAAAGCTTTTCAGTAATATGCAAAGAGAAATTTTTATTTGCAAATAAGCGTTTGTTTTGAAAAGTTGAAATAATAATACACAAATGAACCGTTTTGAAGAATTTTCGGAAAATGAAGAAGTAAACAGAAGTGACCAAAGGGTAGTGAAAAAAATTTTCCCTCGAATTTGTTTTGTCTAAAATTGGACATACATTTCAATTCAACAGTCAAAGTAATATGTGTTAACGTCCTTTGCAACAAATTTTGAGTGCACTACATTTAGCTGAGAATGGAACCGAAATAAGCAAAGCTACCGTCTGTAGAGTAGTTCATCGAGTATCGAATGTAATCATAGTAGATGAATTTCTCCCAAACACCACTTGCTGGACACAAAATTCTTTAGAAATAGCCTTGTATTTTTTTTGTCAATATGCATGGAAAGCATCAACGTATCGCATGAAACGAAAAACCAATGTTTATTTTTAAACGCGATTTGCGGCTAAACTAAGCGTCGTAGACCCCCCAAAGTTGACATCTTCAAACGTGATTCTTGACTGAACTAGGCATCTTAGACGGTGTTCACATTGGACTCACTCCGCGCGACACATATTGACATTTCATTGTTTTATCTCACTCCAACTCATGATGAGAAAGAGAGAGTCTAGTGAGGCAGGATTTTTTCAAAAAAATTAAAAATCCTGCCTCACTTTCTCATATAGTTGTGTAGAGTGAGATAAAAGAAAAAGATGTCAAAATGAGTCGCGCGGAGTGAGTCCAATGTGAACACCGTCTTAGGGAATTAAAAATTGCATATTCGTGATCTAGGGAGTGCCACACTTCAATCAACGTATCGCATGAAACAAAAAACCATGTTTATTTTTAAATGTGATTTGCTTTGCAACTTTGTAAAGCAAGAATTCAAATGCAAAGTTCTATTTTAAATTGGTGAAACGCTTTTACTTTTCACTTTTCAAAAATAGTCTGGTAAATTAAAAAGTGCAGTTTTTTTACTTTGCAAATTTTGTGAAACACTTCGCACTTTTACTTTAGAGGAAATTATTTTTTGCAAAGTTGCAAGGTGAAAGTGAAAAGTGTTTGGTGAAATAGGCCCCTGCTTTTTAATTATTATTTTCTTTATTTTAAATAATAACTCAATAGAAAAAATACAACACAATTAATATATCAGAAGGAAGTCTTAATATTAATGTTAGGCAAGATAAATAAACAAATAAAATTCAGTATTTACTTTAACTAAATGTTAGAGTAAAATAAAACCTTAAACACTAAATAAGTATCCTCATTATTTAAATGGGCCTAATCCAGGGAATTTTTATTTCTTTACATATTTGAATACTTTCCTGGAGAAGGTATAGATTCCATATAATATCTATGCACATATCGCAAGCAAATGTGTATTTAAAAAAAAAATCATTCAAAAAGTTTTTTATATAAAAAGCTTCCTTAAAATTTGTTTAAAAATTATTTGGATTGCCTATTTCAAGTACCTATTTAAAAATATACACCAAACAATAAATTTAATTTAAAACAAATTCAACCACCTGCCTTCAAAATACCTTCCTTACCTAATTACCTAATAAATATTTTAAATTGGCATACCTACCTATGTACTAAATCTATCTCTTGATACCTACAATTATTCAAAACGGAAACATCTTTGGAAATAATATTTTTGTTCTGTTTATTATTAGGTAGTACCTACCTAGGGACCTAACTATACCAAAATTATGAAAATTATTATTATACATATATATAATGTAGGTACCTAACCCGAAATATGACAACCGTCTCATACAATTATTATTACCGCATATAATAGAAAGAGAATACCTACAACGTTGCTTTCTTTGAATTCAAAATCAAAAATAAATACCTCCCAAGTTTTGCATGAAACTATAGGAGATAATATGCCTATATATGTATAAACATATGCCCTTAAGCAAAAAATCGTTTCCTAAATTCATTGAAAAAAATTAAACCAAACATTTGCATAAGCGAACATATAGACACAAACATTTTTTTCTATATTTTCTCGCCCAAGTTCCATGACGCAAAAAGCTATTTCGGATATCTCCTTTTCCCGCATTATTGTTGTCAGAACCAATATAATACACTCCTCTCGCTCCTACTACCTGTTCTCTATTCCTTTTTGATTCTCTCCATTGTCAAATTTGTGGCGTTTATAACGCCACATAGTAGCTCCCAAGAACGTAAAAAAAAACGACTCGATGATATTACTATAGGTTTTATATACAATGATGTCATCTCGTAGTCTAGGACTATGTCATCTTTAATTGCGTGTCACGAAAACTGTTATATTAGGTCTGTTTGGTAACGTGAAATTTCTTGCGAATTTGTAAAAATTTTCACAAAATTGCACAATTTGTTACAAATTCCTGTTTGTTAACTCGAAAAAGGTGCAACGAGAGAGCACATCGATAGAAAACAAAAATTTCCCCTCCATTGGATAACTTGCGAATTTGTGCTACATAAATTTCTGTGTGCAAGAAGAGTAAAGTCTGTCAAAACACCCAGCTGTCAGCATCTTTTGCTTTTAATTTGAAATTGTGGTTTCTGGTATGTGAAAATTAACTTTATAAATAATAAATAACTTGATCAATTTATATTTTATGTGATTTTTTTTTTAAATTAAACGCAAATTGCTAACAAAACCAGACTTTTGGCATGTGATTGTTGATGTGAGGAGTAAAATTCTGACATTTTGTACACAAAAGTGGTTCAATGCGTTTGTTAACTTTCTTGTAAATTTCCCCATTTTTGAGAAATTCGTTCTCTCTTTGGTGTTTTGACAGGTTTTACACATTTTGCTGAAAAAAGATACTAAACAGACCTATTTTGTAGGGAATACACTATCCAGTGTATTATAGAGATCAGTGCTATAGCCACAGATTAGCCACATGAAGATGAGAATCCCCGGCAGCCATTTTAATTTGCCTACAAGCTTGAACTGGCAGTTATCGGATAAAAAATGAGAATGTGTGTAAAAAAACCTCACACATAGACAGTAGAGGTCTTCACATACCTGGTTAAATTGTTGTTGCAATTCACATCTATTCATCGACGCGGGAAAAAATTACAAATACAACAATGTAAACAAATGGGTTTTGGAGGGTGAAACGTATGAAACATTCTCATCTTCATATGGCTAATCTGTGGCTATAGCCACACAAAATTTTTTTGAAATTTTGAAATGATCCAAGGAAGACCGACAAAGTTGGGGCAGTGAATTTGCATGAAGGGTTTTATTTATATAGTTGAATAAAACATTACATTTTCATTGTAAAAATAATTTTTTTTTTATATAAATTACTAAAATTAGTTATTTAAAGATTCAGAAATCTCCCTACCATCTTCAATGTATGTGGTTTTCGTTTCGACCAAAAAAATCGATTTTTTTTTTTATTTTTTTGATTTGTGACAAGTTTTTCCTTTCCTTTCTACCAAAAAAATCGAATATTTGTCGATCTGAAGTCGATTTGCAGATCTCGATTTTTAACAAGATTTACGCAGATTTTCACACGCACTTGCACACACATCAAAGAAAAGTGACTTTTACCAGTGTTGTTTTAAAAAAGGCACTCATACAATCATAAAGCAAAATAAAATCACGTTTTGTGTTCGTTTTGCCAGTTATACTACGTTTTCATTAAGAGATAATCCGGGATTTAAGGTAGGAGATTTAAAATTAATCTTGAAGTGTTTTCACCACAAAAAAGGAGATTAAATTGACGTTTTCAGTCTGAATTGCCATTCAATTGTCAACTCAATTTGACAAGAGTAAAACAAATATAATCGGCAAAAGTATAGCGAACGGAAAAAAAACAATTTTTGAGCAATAAAACAATTAATTTTGAATAAACTATTTATTAAAAATGAGTCTAGTAACATAAATCTATTGTTATCACACCATTTTATTCTTCAAAATAACATTAGAGAGAATTAGAGTATAGGAGAATCCATAATTACAGAAAAAAACACAATTTTTTGGCCCACTCTTCAATGAGAAGCTCCCCATCCTCCAGTGTCTAGGTTGTCCGTTGTTTTTTGTGTGTGTATCGGCAGCTCTATATTTTAGTGTAGGGTAAATAAAACACGGGTAATTATAGTGGAAAAATAGATTATGAAAAAACCACTGTTGTATTCTTTATTCTTTCGATAATCAACCTTCTCGGTTGGAGTCTTTCTTAGAACTAACTCATCTTTCGTTATACATTTTATATTAAGTATTCTTTCGATTAGTTTCTTTCGTTAAATACATATGGAATATTGCATGTGAAATGTATATAAATTCAATACATCGAACGTCAAGACTTACAGAGACTAAAAGCTCTTGCCGTTCGATACAGTCCCGGCGAAAACCTACGGTTTTCCAACCTTTTCGCATTTTATTATTGTAATTAATTTTTTTTCCTTAAAAAAAAAAGAGGATTCTTTCGACTTAAATTCAAATAACAATACATATCTATATAATTATTTATCTTTCTCTTCAGTTGGCAGGATACAGATCTTCTGGACCGGCCTCGTCAGCTGACTGGTTGCCGTCTGGATCACAATGTTTCTTACCAGACCGTCTTTGCTCGGGATCAATTTTAGTATGCGCCCCAGCGCCCAGGCTGAAGGCGGAAAATTCTCGCTTTTTATGATACATAACTGTCCTTCTCTCAAAACATCTCTCTCTCTTCGCCATTTCTTTCGCTCGAACAGAGTAGATAAGTACTCTTCTTTCCATCTCGACCAAAAATGGCCAAGCATTCTCTCACGTTCTTTCCATAATTTCACTCCTTGAGTGTTTGGCAAATCACTTGTCGCAAACGGAAGTGGTAGTACTAAGGGCTCACCGACCAGGAAATGTCCCGGCGTTAGCGCTTGTAAATCTTTCGGATCGTCACTTAATGGACTTAGCGGTCGCGAATTTAGAATCGCTTCTATTCCAGTGAGCAAGGTCATAAGTTGCTCGTATGTCAAAACCTTAGCTCCAACAATTCTCTTAAGGTGGAACTTCATTGATTTGACGGCTGCTTCGTATATGCCACCTTGATGTGGGGCAGCAGGCGTCATGAATCTCCATTCTGTCCCTTTCGAACCCAAATGTTCAAAAGTTTCTTTCCTGAGCCAAAGCTCTTTCGTCTTTCGTAATTCTTTCTCTGCACCGACAAAGGCAGTGCCATTATCGCTAAATAGTCTTTCGCATCTTCCCCTTCGGGCAATAAATCTTTCGTAGCATGCAATAAATGCTGCTGATGTAAGGTTTGATACCAATTCAATATGTACTGCTCTTGTTTTGAGACAGACAAAAATTGATACCCAACATTTTTGTTTGATCAATTGCTGACCAGCTCTATCGATCATCTTAATTTCAAATGGTCCTGCATAATCAACGCCTGAATGCAGGAAGGCCTTTCCGGGATTTACTCTTTCCGATGGCAAATCAGCCATTAACTGTGTTTCAAAATGATGATTGTATCGAACACAAACCAAACATTTATGAAGATAACGTCTTAGCTCGCTCCGAATCTTCGGAATCCAAAATTGCTGGCGTATATGTTGAATCATAATCTGCACAGCGCCATGCTTTGTTGCTCTGTGAGCACTATCCATGATCAGCCATGCTAATCGCGAACCATTTGGTACGATTGCAGGATGTCTTTTTTCGTATTCTATCTCTGCTCTTTCGAGGCGTCCTCCAACCCTTAGAACCTTTCGTTCATCTAGAATTGGTTTCAAGGACTCAATCTTGCTCTTTTCAGGTATACACCTGTCTTTCCTTAATTGAGAAATTTCTTTCCCAAAGTATCTTTCCTGTTCTTTCCGTAGTAAATGGTCCATCGCTTGACTCTTTTCGAGCGAAGTCGGTAGAACATTTACTCTTTCCGTTCTTTCCATTAAACGCTTACCCTGAGGCCACACGAGCAAGTACTGGCAAGCAAGTTGGGTTCATACATTGCCTGCCAAATTCGTATCTGTGTAATGGCTGTGACGTAGGTGGCACTCCACTTGCCAAGCAAGTTGCTTGCAAGTAGGTCGTTCTTTTTCTCTACTATAGTAAACAATTTTGGTTGATCTTTCAAACAAAATGGATTGAAAAAATCAAAATACATTTTTAAAGAATATTAAAGAAAAATGCAAAAATGGTTAACAAACTTTAATAATTGAAATTATGGACAACGAAACATAAGAGGGAATAACATATACTCTAACTAAAATTCATGTTCCAAAAAAAAAACTACAGACGTCAAAATACATTTTGTTAGCTATCCGTCTGTTAAGCACAAAACTTTCAAATTCCATTGAAGGTTGTATACGATGTCAATGGATAAAAAAACCTCTAAAAATCCGAATTGTTTTCCATTTTATTTTCCGCTCCGGAAAAATGGATTTTTAGGGCAATCGGTTGACATTTGGAACGAAATATTCTCGATAGAATCAAATATAATTTGTCCCCTATCTGTTAAGCCACAAACTTTTAAATTGCATTGAAGGATGTCTACGATGTCAATGGATTAAAAAACCTCTGAAAATCCGATTTTTTTCCATTTTTTTTTCTGCTCCGGAAAAATGCATTTTCAGGGCAATCGGTTGACATTTGGAACGAAATATTCACGATAGAATCAAATATAATTTGTCCCCTATCTGTCGAGCCATAAACTTTCAAATTCAATTAAAGGATGTCTACGATGTCAATGGATTAAAAAACCTCTAAATATCCGAATAATTTGAAATTTTATTTTTGAAAAGGGCAATTTTAGAGCTTTTTGGTAATTTGTAACGAAATATTCGCAAATGTCAAATATTCTGTCAAGCAATGTCAAGTTTCGTACGAAAGTGAATTTTAACATTTTTAAAATGCAATCAAATTCCACACTAAATTTATTTTAACTTATTTTTTGCACAAAATCTAATTAATTCAGAAATTCAAATAAAAGGAACGATGATTGTTGACTATAGTGTAAAAAATGAACGCCCTACTTGCTTCTCTACTGGCTCCTCTACTGGCTTCGAAAAAGGCAAGCCAGTTGACGAGCAAGTTGCTTGGGTTTATATGTGTTAGTGAAAAAATGTGAATGTATTGCAACTTGCTTGCCAGTACTGGCTCGTGTGGCCTCCGGGTTAGAGCGCTTTCGATTCTTTCCATATTTTCTTTCGTCTTCTCTCCGTTGTTTTATATTTGCTTTTATCGAATTGATAAAACGAAATATATAACTCACTATATTTATAGCTCTTTCCAAAGTATGCGTGTGTTCAACTACTGAAACACTCTTTCGATCTTTCGTATGTATTGATAAAGGTTCTGTAAACTTCATTATCGATAGCACATGTAAGTGCTCATCCCTCCCCCCATCTGAAACTTTTGGTACAAACTTTTCAGATGACCAACTCGAACGGGGTTTCGATAACCATTCAGGTCCATGTAACCAAAATTCGTTATTGACTATAGATGATGGTCTTATTCCCCTACTTAGCAAGTCTGCAGGGTTCTCTTTCGTACCGACATGTTTCCATCTTTTGACTTCGGTATTTGTCTGTATGGATGAAACTCGGTTTGCCACAAACGTCTTTAAGCTGCACGGTAGTTTATTAATCCAATGCAGTGTGACGAGTGAATCTGTCCAAAGATAGTAATCTATTCTCTCCCAATTCATTGTTTCTTTCACCTTTACCATTAGTCGTCCTAGTAACTCTGCTGCTGCAAGCTCTAGACGTGGTATAGTCATTGTCTTAAGAGGTGCTACGCGTGTCTTCGCTGTAAGCATATTAGATAAAATTCTCCCACCGGAACTTTCCGTTCTGACATATATAACTGCGCCATACGCTCTTTCGGATGCGTCAGAAAAACCATGAAATTCTTTCCGAACATCATCAGATGTGCCTATCCATCTATCGATTCTAAAGTTCTCCAGGAATGTAATTTCTTTCCAGAATTCTTTCCATCTTTCGTTTATCTCTCTTGGTAGCTCATCGTCCCAATCGACATTCAGCCGCCATATATCTTGAATAAGAATCTTTCCGCATATCGTCACCGGTGATATGAATCCGTTAGGGTCGTATAGCTGAGCAATACAGCTTACAATCTTTCGCTTTGTCATTGGTTCATCAGTTCTTGGTGTTTTTACCACAAATGTGAACTGGTCTTTCTCGATTAGCCATTTGAGGCCTAAAATCGATGCTTTGTCATCATCTTGGAGCATGATTGATGACTGCTCTTCATAGTTCATGTCTTTCACTAAAGTTTTTGAGTTGGATTTCCACTTTCTCAATTCGAAACCAGCGCCTTTCAGCACATGATCGATTTCTTTCGACAATTGTATTGCTTTTTCCTCGGAATCAGCACCAGTCGTGCAGTCATCCATATAAAAATCTTCCATAATTGCTCTTGCAGCATTAGGAAATTCTCTCTCTGCATCTTTCGCACATTGTATCAGTGCTCTTACAGCATTAAAGGCTGAAGAGGTCATTCCATATGTGACAACAGTCAACCAATATTGTCTTAGTCTTTCATGTGGGCCTTCTCTCCAAAATATTCGTTGTAAGTCCCACTGTTCTCTCGCAATCTTTACCATTCGAAACATCATTTTGATATCTGCACTTATTGCAATTCGATGTCTTCGAAAGCGTATCAGAATATCTTGCAAATCTTTCTGTAATTTCTCTCCTCTTTCCGTTTTACAACTCGCATCAAATACTACTCTGAATTTTTTAGTTACGCAGTGATGCGGTATGTGGTATATAATTTTCTCTTGGGTCACATCCTGAACAGGTTGCATGTGCCCAGCTCTCTCGTACTCTCGCATGAAGTCTATATACTTCTCTTTCAATTCTCCATCTCTTTCCAATTTTCTTTCCAAAGCAAAGAACCTACGCTTAGCTATAAGCTCTGAGCTTCCTAAATCTCTCTCGAATTCTTTCAGGGGAATTGTTACAACAAATCTCCCTGAAGAATCACGTGTATAGGTCTGAACAAAGTTTTCTTCAACTAGTTCTTCTTCTTTCGTGCGAAGCGATGACGTAGGAATGTCATCCACTTGCCATAGTCTCTTTAATAGTTCATGCAGCTGATCGTTGCCTAAAGTCACAACGTATGCTGTCTGACTATTGTCTTCATCTTTCGTCTTTCCCAGATGCTCACCTAAAAACATCATCATCGTCGGCTCGACAACCGGGGTCCGGTCCTGGCCTCCTTCAACAAGTCTCTCCACCCATCCCGGTCTCGAGCCGCCGCCATCCAGTTGCGCACCCCAAGGCTCCGGGCGTCCTGGTCTACGCCATCTCTCCAGCGCAAGCATGGTCTACCACGCTGTCGTCTACCATAGAATGTACCACAAAGAACTTTCCGAGCAGGTTCCTCTTCGCTCATGCGAGCTAGGTGCCCTGCCCACCGGAGTCTACCGAGCTTAATTTTTGTCACGATATCTGCTTCAAGGTAGATTGCGTACAATTCATGATTGTAGCGTCTCCGGAATCGTCCTTCCTCACATATGTTGCCAACAATTCTCCTTAAGACTTTTCTCTCGAACGCGGCTAAGAGGTCGGAGTGCCTTTTGCTAAGCACCCAAGTCTCGGATCCATATGTGAGTACTGGCAGGACCATGGTCCTGTACAGCAGCAGTTTTGAAGTTATGGTGAGATTTCTGGATTTGAAGAGCTTTGCCAGACTATAGTAGGCTCTGTTGGATTTGAGAAGCCGCCCGCGTATTTCTTCTTCTATATTGTTATCGGCTGCTACTATTGACCCAAAGTATTTAAAGGATTGCACCACTTCAAATTCGTGCTCCGCTACCTTGATTGTTTGACCAACTGTTCCTCTCGCATTCGACGCCACCATGTACTTTGTTTTACCTTCACTAATGTGCAGCCCCAGATTTTGTGCCGCCTGCTCGATCTGGATGAAGGAATCATGTACAGCTTGCTCAGTTCTTCCGATGATGTCGATGTCGTCTGCGTAAGCCAGTATCTGGCTGGACCTGTTGACGATGGTCCCTCTTGTTGCCGTGCCAGAGTCACGGATTGCTTTCTCCAACGCCAGGTTGAAGAGGAGGCAGGCCAAACCATCCCCTTGTCGGAGTCCATTAAAGATGTTGATTGGTTTGGATAGCAATCCGGCTATTTTTACTTGGCTTGTTACGTTGGTCATGGTCAACCTACATAGTCGTGTCAATTTATTTGGGATGCCGAATTCTCTCATGGCTTTGTAAAGTTCTACCCTGGCTCTGCTATCGTAGGCGGCCTTAAAGTCTATAAACAGGTGGTATGTTGGGATGTTAAATTCTAGACATTTTTCCATCGCCTGCCTAAGGGTAAAGATCCGATCAGTTGTTGATTTGCCTGGAATGAAACCACACTGATATTGTCCGATGATGGTTTTAGCGTATGGGGTTATCCGGTCTTGTAGGATAGAGGAGAGTATCTTATAGGCGGTACTCAACAACGTGATACCTCTATAATTGCTGCACGTTGTGACATCTCCCTTCTTATGTATGGGGCAAATGATACCTTTTCGCCAGTCTTCTGGAATTTCTTCATGCTCCCACACGTGCACTATAATCTCATGAATTGCTTGACGTAAAGCTGGCCCACCGTGTTGAAATAGTTCGGCTGGTATACCATCGGCTCCCGGGGCTTTGTTTTTCTTTAGCTGGCCTATAGCCTTCTCAACCTCTTCTATGCTTGGTGGCGGCAACATAGGGTACTCTTCTTGAAGAAGTGGAGCCTCCACTTCTGCAGTGAGCTGACCATTTAGCAATTCATTGAAGTACACTTCCCATCGCTCCAGTATGCTTTGAGGATCGGTGATCAGATTTCCCTCTCCGTCCTTGCAGTATGTGCAGCGTGGTGTGTACTGCGTCATGTTTCGGACGGATTGGTAGAACTTCCGCGCCTGGTGCGGACCTCGCTCTCGGCTTTTCTCTATTTCACAGATTATGTTCTTCTCCCAGGCTGATTTTTTCTGTCTGTGAAGCCGTTTTTCAATTCTTCTGAGCTCTTTATATTCGTCTTCGCGTGCCCGCGTTCTATGAGATTGTTGCATTGCTCGGTACGCAACATTCTTACGTTCAGACGCTAGCTTGCATTCATCATCAAACCAGTCGTTCCTATTTCTACGACTGCTGCCTAAGATGGAGTTGGCAGTACTAATGACAGTATTCTTAAGGCGTGTCCACTTCTCATCTACGCCCAGCATACTGGCTCCAGGACTTACTCTACCCAGTTCTAGGGCGAGTCCTAACGCATTACCAAAGGTGTTACTGGTGTTTTCATTGCGCAGAGCAGCCGTGTTGATTCGAACCTGATCGGCGGATGCAATACGTCTTCGCAAGGCAATCCGCCCTCGGAAAACCATACCAACAAGATAGTGATCCGAGTCGATATTGGCACCTCGGTACGTTCGTACCGTCATCAAGTTCGAGTAGTGGCGACGGTCTATCAACACGTGGTCAATTTGGTTACGAGTGACTCCATCAGGTGATACCCAGGTGGCTTTGTAGATATCTTTACGCGGGAACCTGGTACTCGCAACGACCATGTTTTTCGATGCTGCCAATTCTAAGACTCGAAGTCCATTGTCATTAGTGTTCTCATGCAAACTATGGGTGCCTGCGTAATGCCTGAATACCGGCTCCCGACCTATTTTTGCATTCAAATCCCCAAGGATAATTTTTACGTCATACCTTGGACAGGCATTGAGGGCCCTCTCGACTTGTTCGTAGTAAGTCTCTTTTTCTTCGTCTGAGGACTCCTCCGTAGGTCCGTGAACGTTAATGAGGCTGATGTTCTTAAATTTGCCTCGCACGCGAAGGGTGCATAGCCTTTCGCTTATAGCGTTAAAGCCGATGATGGCAGACTTCATTTTTTCGCCGACTAGGGCCTACCCCGAGCACATGGTGTTTTGTATGACAGCTGTAGTATAAGTCATAATCTTTCTTCTGTAGAACACCATTCCCTGTCCATCTTATTTCTTGAAGTGCTGTTATGTCAGCTTTATATTTTGACAGGGCATCGGCTAGCTGCTGAGCAGCTCGAGCTCTATAGAGCGATCGTACGTTCCATAAGAAAATTCGTAAATCGTTATTCCGTTTTCTTTGCGTGGGTTGTCGTCGTGAGATCAGTCCGTTTCCGAGGCTTGTTGCTGGTCTCGTAATTCTTCTTGTTTTACGGAACAGGGAATTAACCTGTTGCCAACCTGTGGAACCAGCCTGATCATATTAGCCAAACCTTTTTAAAGGCTTGTTTCTAGCGGCCGCCGCGAAGAGGCTATGATCACACTTCCACCAGTCCGAATAGTAACGGCACGTGCATGTTTTCGTATGCTACATGTTATTCCCCCTATTCGGCTGATGGCTGACCTAAAAACACCTTTCCAAATATTGTGTTCATACACAATGTACCTTCGGGCTGTCGGCCTAATACTGAGATAAAGGCTTCAGCTAAAATCTTACAACCAAGTAGTAAATCTACTGGTCCTTTCTTTCCATAATCAGGATCCGCAAATGGGATTCCTGAAAAATTGTCTTTCCGTGGTAATAATACCTCTTTCCCTGGTATCAATGGCTGCCATTGACCTTCTTTCGGAAGTACCCAGAACTCTTGCTCAATAGAATCATAAGAATGAAACCAAGGGCTTATCCGAATTGTGGTTTTGTACTTTATTTTGAACGGCTGTCCTTCTATCCCAATTAACTTAGTCATCATTAATGACTTAGTCAATCCTAATCTTTCATGAAGTTGGCTGCTTACCAAATTTGGTTGAGCACCAGTGTCTAATAGAGCACGTATTGGCCCAAACCTCTTTCCATCTATCTCAATTCTAACCTGAGCCGTAGGCATCAAGGTTACCCTTTCCTTATTATCAACATTAAAACATTTTAAATAGTTTAGTTTAGTTTTATTTTCTTTCGATATTATATTGGATTTTCTTTTAAAATCGTACCATGAGGTGGTGTCAGAATCTTGTGAATCCAGTCTTTCCTTCTTTCCGCTTGTCTTTCCGGTATTCTTTCCAGCGTCTAGGCGAACTCGCTTTGCTGGCGGACCTAGTCAATCCGTCTTATCTTTCGTGCGCTTTGTTGACTTGCGCCTTGGTGCATGCTCTTGCACCTGAAGAACTGCGTTCTCGTCTTTCCTTAGCTCCTTGATGGGGCACAGCACACTATTGTGCATCTGCTTCCCAGGGCATCTGGTACAGGGACCTTGATAACATTCTTTCATAGAATGACCTGTTTTCAAACAATTCGATCATATACCATTGTCTCTTACGAAGTCCTGTTTAGCCTTTAAGTTAAGAACTTGGAACTCTGGGCAGTCCCAGATAGGATGAGCCATAGATCGGCACACGTTGCATGGCATTCTCTCTCTCCCTGTTTTTCTTTCCGTCGATCTTGTGGCGACTCTCTCGATAGTTCTTTCGGGTTGTTTTTCGATTTGTCTCTCGGCTGGCATAGTTCTTTCCCCATAAACCTGTCTCTCACTCTTTCCATATAACTGACGACATTTCGCTGACGTCATCGGTAGCTCTCTACGCATGTTGACCTGCGCACTTTCCAAGGCTGTGGCACGTCTGTCGAGAAATGCACACATCTCTTTCATGGTAGGCTGCTCAGATGCTCTTGCCTCCTCCCATTTACATGCCGTGTCCGAGTCCAGCTTTTCATGCAGGATGTGGACGACGATCATGTCCCAATACTCTGTCGGTACTCCTTGAGCTGCTAATTGCCTCATACTTTCGTGTGTTGCGTTGCTCATTGTTTGCAACTCGTTGGCGCGTGGAGGACCATTCAACACCGGCAGCTTCAAGAATTGGCGGAGAAGCTCTCGGCATGTGGCATATTGCCTGGTGAAAATTTCATTTAGGCGCTTCCAGGCCTCACAGTAATTTTGCTCTGTAAGTTGCCACTCCCCCAGCGTACGTGCTGCCTTTCCAGTTAAAGAAGCCCTTAGGTGTGAAAACTTGTATGCGGGCGCAATTCTGTTGTTATCGTGCACTGCGGCAACGAACCTGTCCTTAAAGCCCTGCCATTTGGTGATATTACCATCAAATTCGCCCCAGGTGTTTTTGACGTCATGGGGTTGGAATGGCATATTCACCTGGACAGCAATTGGTGGCACGTCTTTCGGCTGAGGAGGCATCGCCTCAGCTTTCTTTCTCTTAAGTGCCGCGCATGCAGAAAAGAAGACATTCTCTGCCTCGGCGGTCTTTCTCTCGGCCTCAGCTATTGCTAGGGGATCCCCCGTAGCTATAAGCCGTCTTTCGTTTACCTTAGTTTGAGACCAGGCCTCGTATAAGGCCTCCAGCCGCACTTCAATTTCTTCGAGGATGCACTGGTCAAAGGCCACACTCTCCGTATATGCCAGCATACGTTGCAGCGAATGGATGGCTGCTTGGTGCAAACATATATAGCCGTCATCTGTCATGGTCGGCACAGTAGGTGTTGCCGTCTTTCCTTGCCTTGTGGCTCTTTCCATCTTTCCACCATTCGGTCTTTCCATCTTTCCGTCTTTCGGTATATTTTTCTTCATCTAGAGAAGAACATAAAAGAATAAATGGGATTGAAACCATTATAAAAACTAAATATGCATAAATTGGCGTGATTTCTGTTCTTTCGATATTATTGCTGTTGTTGTTGTTGAAAACTTAATAGTTTTCTCTTTCCAATCTTTCCGCTTGCAAGCACTCTTTCCATATATATGTGGTAACTCGCACCTTGTGCTTATGAGTTCCTCTTTCGATTTGTTTGGTAACTCGCAACTTGTGCTTATGAGTTTCTCTTTCGATCTATCGTAACTTACAGCTTATGCTTGTAAGTTCTTCTTTCGACCTATCGTAACTCGCAGCTCGTGCTTGTAAGTTCTTCTTTCGACCTATCGTAACAGAAGCAATAATCTAATTTGAATCTTTCGGACTTTCACACAAAACCTTTCGAATTTTCTCGTCAACTTGCTATGCAGAAAATTATCTGCATTAACACAAATTGCTCTATCCAAGCTCTCAAAGGTGACTTCAATCTTTCTGAAGCAAATTGCCCTAGAAGAAAAGAGGTATCCTACCTAAGGAGCAAAATATTAAATCTCTCACAATCTTTCGCAATAATTCGCAATCTTTCACAATAATTCGCAATCTTTCACAATAATTCGCAATCTCTCACAATAATTCGCAATCTTTCACAATCAATCTCTCACAACCTTTCACAATCTTAACCCTTTCCGATAAAAAAAAACATATCTATTTGTAAGATAAATAGTTTTTTTTTTCTACCTTTTTAGCAAAGCCAACATTTTTCCCTATTTCGAGAAGTGAAAATATAAACCTGTCCTACTTTCAATTTAGCAGAAACTGAAACTCTTCCGAATTTCCGATTAGCACAAGCAAAAACCTATCCAACTTTCGATAAAGTTTTTCGAGTAACGAAGAACATAACCTTTCCGAATTTTCGATTAGCAAATGCTAAAACCTTTCCGACATTTGAATAGCAAAAGCCAGAACCTTTCCGGCTTTCGAAAAGCAACAAACATATCCATTTGTAAGATGGATAGTTTTCTCTTTCACTCTTTCACAAATAACTAAGGACACAAAAAAAAACTATAAGCAAAGGAAAATAAACACCTACCTATTGCTAGCAGTAACTTCTTTCACAAATAAAAAAAAAAATTCTTTCGAAAAATCTTTCGAAGTGTCTTTCCATAGTTCTTTCGATCTTTCCATATAATTTAATCACAAATTATATTATCTTTCGTCGGCGGTAGAGGCTAAAATCCAAACTACCCTTTTTGCCGCACAACAACAACAACACGCAATTTATTTTAGATTTTTTTTTTATATTACCCGTAGGACACAAATATCCATTGGAGTGGACTGTAATGCTTACCTTGTATATATTACTATCGCAATTTAATTTTTTCTTTAAAAAAAAATATTTTTTCTATCGTAACAGTATTAATTATTTTTTAAAATAGACACTTAATTTCTCGTCACGAGTTGAAAACAAACAGTGACGAGAAAATAAAGTTCTTTCTGCAGCTGCGTAGCTGTTCTTTCGTGTGTGCAATGGAAATGCTATATTTCCCCTTTCGGCAACGAGTAAATAAGTTTATGTGCTCGTTGTGTATGTGTGTGTCTTTCGTATCTTTCGCGTGTGACAAGAGGCACAAGACTTTTGCTTGTCGCTTGCACAATTGCGCTGTTGGAAGGGTGCACACACTTCCATAAAGTGTTTCTTTCGTTATGTGGTTGCTCCTGTCTTCTCTCGTGGTTGTGCCTATCGCTCAGTGAGCGAAAAGCAAACATACTTTTATGCACAGATTAGTCACATGAAGATGAGAATGTTTCGTACGTTTCACCCTCCAAAACCCATTTGTTTACATTGTTGTATTTGTAATTTCTTCCGCGTCGATGAATAGATGTAAATTGCAACAACAATTTAACCAGGTGTGTGAAGATCCCTACTGTCTATGTGTGAGGTTTTTATACACACATTCTCATTTTTTATCTGATAACTGCCAGTTCAAGCTTGTTGGCAAACTAAAATGGCGGCCGGGGATTCTCATCTTCATGTGGCTAATCTGTGCTTTTATGTATTTGGATTTTCGTGTAGAGGCAAGACCAAAAACACTATATGAAGATACCAATCTTTCGTACGTATCACCCTCCAAAACCCATTTGTTTACATTGTTGTTTTTGTAATTTCGTTTTGTGTCCATGAATAGATGTGAATTGCAACAACAATTTAATGGGGTGGGATTGTTCCGTTTTGCCAGAACAACCATTTTGTATGTGCAAATAACGCAGCCATCTTTAAAAAATTTCAACTCACCAGCTTTTCACCATGAAAATGGCGGATGTTAGGTGGGATATCGGGATGTGTTGAAAAAAACACAAATTTAATGGTGCTTAAGCTAGGACCGCACTCGGCGGAACTGCACTTCAGCGGAACTGAACTTCACGACTTATTTGTGGGAAATTGTATGAGCTATATAGAGGTCCTCCAAGATTTGTCTTTGTCTTTTCTCTTTCTAATTTGACAACTAAAAACAACAACAAAAAAAAGTCCCTGGTTGGAAAATATTTACATGCTCTTGGCAGTGTTAAAAATCCGGTCATTTGATTATTTATTGTATTTGGAACTGAAAACTTAAATTTGCGATCGAATTACCAATTAATTAGTGTTTAAACATTTTTGTGAACATTTTTTCAAGTGTTTGATACAAAAAAACTAATTTTATTACATATTAATCACTATTATTAAACACCCGACTTTTTTGGCTCGCCTTCGTGCCTTCGGCATCGGCATTTGGTTTTGTTTTCCAACCAGGGAGTGCTGTCAGATTGTTGTTTTTTTTTTTTTTTTTAATTTCACACTGACACTTCTGACATTTGGTGGCAGAGATCCATCGCACTAAGCGACAACTGCACTTCACGACGCGACACTATACGACAAAGTTGGTAATCTGACCAACTGTGTCGCGACGTGAAGTTTCGTTCAGTTTCGTGCGAAAGTGCGCACGGTGTCGCTGAAGTGCAGTTCCGCCTAGTGCGGTTCTACCTTTAGTCTGCTATCAAACTACGAATTTCGCGTGATGAAGCTTCTTTAAATTTTTCTTTGAAAATTCATCCTCTGAGTAGTGCGCTGTTACGCAATGATTTTTAAATCTTTGGCATTTCACAGAAAAGTCTGTAATAAAATAAATAACGTGATAAGCTAGGATTTATACATTGAAATTTCGGCCTTTCGATAGTTTTCTATTAGTTTCGCATATATACATAGCTTAATGTTCATAAAAGACGTGTTTTTTTTTGCAAGCCAGGAGGGATTTGGTTAAAAAAATGATATTGGGGATTATCGACGCCACCACACAAAAAAAATGGAGTTTCCATAAAAACTATTGATTAGAAGAATGTATGTAATTCACGCCGTTAAAACAGTTAAGACCCGAAAATTATGTGCCCTTAGCTATGCCTGGAGGGGATTAGTTGTTGTTGCGTTTAACATGTAAATTCCTTAGCCCCGACGCGACATAGTTTTTTTTCGATCAATTTCCTCTAGGTTTGCAAAAAGGACGAGACTAGAGACATGCCAATTTATAACAGTTATAACAATTTTTGGCCATTAAAAGCGGGCGTACGTTTACGCGCTTCGCACTACTTAAAAAAAACTTTAGGTGCTTGAATTATGCCCACCGGCGGAGGACCCTGGCTCTGCGGGGCCGCATAAACAGTAATTTTATAAACAAAATCTGTTATAATTGGCATGTCTAGTCACTTCCTGCAAAAAAACACGCCTAAAGTCTTACAACAGTTGCGTTGCTTCGCTGATTTCGCATTTTTTTTTTTTTTGTCAAGTTCACAGTCTGTTTCAATAATTCGAGAGCGAAATACAATACCAAACAATCGTAGAAAGAAAACAAATAATGACAAAAGACAATCGAATATACTTAAATTGATTATAAATTTTCACGTGCAATTTGTTTCCACAAACTTATCCTTATAAGGTTGGGTTAGCACTTGATAACTCGTTGCTCCTTTTATTATACTTTTTGAACATACCCATTGAAACTCGTAAATAACCGACATTTTGGTGGTGAATGTACGCTTACTGCATGTGTGTGCAAATAAAGCGTGGTGGATGTACGCTTACTGCATATGTGGGCGTGTTTCTCCTGAATTTCCCCTATATGAGCTTGTAGGCAAACTCGGATGACAGCCGAGATTGGTATCTTCATATAGAGTGTTTTTGGGCAAGACTATTCGCTTGTTTTTCTTTGGCTTTGTGCCTGACAAAGAGAAGGGAACACTTCGCTATTGTATGTAGCAAAGTTCTTTCGTTTCTTTTAACGCTTGTCGGCAATAACGAGAAGCAAAAAAAGAGGTTTTTGTATATCTTTCGTCAGTTGGCGCCATATATTATGTATATGGGTATCGTCTTTCCATTTCGTGTAAAAAGAACACGATTCTTTCGACTGTCCGTCCTTCTCTAAGGGCAAACTTGTATTTAGGAAAAATAAAATTCTTACCATTCACCAATTTATATATGTGTAATGTATATATATGCATACACTTAATGCGCAGCATTCTTTCGTTTTATTTTGCGTTTGCAATTTTTGATCTTTCGTAGGAGCACTCTTTCACTTTGCATGTTTAAACATGTCTTTCGAGAAGGATTTGCAAGCCATATATTTTGGATGCACCTTCTTTTGTATTTTATGCGTTTTGCGCATTCTTTCACTTTGGTTTTAACACGATCTTTCACAGACTTTATTTACACAAGGCACTTTCCGATTTTTTAAAAAAAAAAAAGAAAATAATCTCGATTCGTTTCGATCTTTCGGTTTTTTTTTATTAGGTAAAAAATTCTCTCGATTTTCTTTCGACTAACATTAATCTATCGCGTCGCTGGCTCATGTGGCTCGAATGACCAAATGTATCGGCAGCTCTATATTTTGGTGTAGGATAAATGAAACACGGGTAATTATAGTGGAAAAATAGATTATGAAAAAACCACTGTTGTATTCTTTATTCTTTCGATAATCAACCTTCTCGGTTGGAGTCTTTCTTAGAACTAACTCATCTTTCGTTATACATTTTATATTAAGTATTCTTTCGATTAGTTTCTTTCGTTAAATACATATGGAATATTGCATGTGAAATGTATATAAATTCAATACATCGAACGTCAAGACTTACAGAGACTAAAAGCTCTTGCCGTTCGATACAGTGTGTTTTGGTTGTTGCATTATCTGGAATTTGTATTGTTTACCAAAATATTATTATAAATATATGAAATACATTGTAAATACTTGCATTTTTATTCCTACAGCCAACGCGCAAGAATATTTTATAATTTTTTTTATTTCAATGGAAAAACTGACGTTTAAAAGGGTGCGTTCTACAAAAATTAGGATTGTTTGATTTGAAAATCTCCTTCTTGCAAGAAGATTTCAATGAGATTTATTTTAAATCTTCTTTTGAGGAGATTTCAATTTGTATGGTAAATCTTGGAGATTTGAAGAGGATTTATGCTAATACTACGTTTTCACTGAGCACTAAACGGCGATTTAAGTGGATTTAGCATTAAATCCTCTTCAAATCTCCAAGATTTACCATACAAATTGAAATCTCCTCAAAAGAAGATTTAAAATAAATCTCATTGAAGTCTTCTTGCAAGAAGGAGATTTTCAAATCAAACAATCCTAATTTTGTAGAACGCACCCTTTTAAACGTCAGTTTTTCCATTGAAATAAAAAAAAAATAATAAAATATTTTTGCGCGTTGGCTGTAGGAATAAAAATGCAAGTATTTACAATGTATTTCATATATTTATAATAATATTTTGGTAAACAATACAAATTCCAGATAATGCAACAACCAAAACACACAAAAAACAACGGACAACCTAGACACTGGAGGATGGGGAGCTTCTCATTGAAGAGTAGGTCGAAAAATTGTGTTTTTTTTCTGTAATTATGGATTCTCCTATACTCTAATGTTATTTTGAAGAATAAAATGGTGTGATAACAATAGATTTAGGTTACTTGACTCATTTTTAATAAATAGTTTATTCAAAATTAATTGTTTTATTGCTCTAAAATTGTTTTTTCCGTTCGCTATACGTTTGCCGATTATATTTGTTTTACTCTTGTCAAATTGAGTTGACAATTGAATGGCAATTCAGACTGAAAACGTCAATTTAATCTCCTTTTTTGTGGTGAAAACACTTCAAGATTAATTTTAAATCTCCTACCTTAAATCCCGGATTATCTCTTGGTGAAAACGTAGTATAAATCCACTTAAATCGCGATTTAGTGCTCAGTGAAAACGTATTTATTAGATTCACAGATTAGCCATATGAAGATGAGAATGTTTCGTACGTTTCACCCTCCAAAACCCATTTGTTTACGTTGTTGTATTTGTAATTTTTTCCCGCGTCGATGAATAAATGTGAATTGCAACAACAATTTAACCAGGTATGTGAAGATCCCTACTGTCTATGTGAAAGATTTTTATGCACACATTCTCATTTGTATCTGATAACTGCCAGTTCAAGCTTGTTGGCAAATTAAAATGGCTGCCGGAGCAGAAAAAAAATGGAAAACAATTCGGATTTTCAGAGGTTTTTTAATCCATTGACGGTGTTCACATTGGACTGACTCCTCCGATTTTTTTTTGACGTCTCTGTGCTTTTGCTCACTTCCACTCCATGGTGAGAAAGAGATGACCAGGAAAGGCAGGTTTTTTTAAATTATTTAAAAATCAGTGGATTTTTTTTGACGTCTTCTTTTGTGACATCTGTTTTCTCTGTCTGTGATTTATCTTTGGCACTTAAATCTGACAGAATCCAATTTTTTCAATTGGAAACATATTTATTAAAGAAGATTTACATTTTGAAAGTGAAAAAATTGTAATTAATCTTTCAAACTGCACAGATTTCTGCTTTGTTTCAACGACTGCTAAACGTCAAAGTAAGTCCGATGTGTTCACATTAGTTTTTGTCTGAACAAAACAAATTGGATTCACGTCAAAAAAAATCGGATGAGTCAGTCCAATGTGAACACCGTCATTGACATCGTAGACATCGTTCAATGGAATTTGAAAGTTTGTGGCTTGACAGATAGGGACAAATTATATTTGATCCTATCGAGAATATTTCGTTCCAAATGTCAACCGATTGCCCTAAAAATCCATTTTCCGGAGCGGAAAATAAAATGGAAAACAATTCGGATTTTTAGAGGTTTTTTTATCCATTGACATCGTATGCAACCTTCAATGGAATTTGAAAGTTTTGTGCTTAACAGACGGATAGCTAACAAAATGTATTTTGACGTCTGTAGTTTTTTTTGGTACATGAACTTTAGTTAGAGTATATGTTATTCCCTCTTATGTTTCGTTGTCCATAATTTCAATTATTAAAGTTTGTTAACCATTTTTGCATTTTTCTTTAATATTCTTGAAAAATGTATTTTGATTTTTTCAATCCATTTTGTTTGAAAGTTCATCCAAAATTGTTTACTATAGTAGAGAAAAAGAACGACCTACTTGCAAGCAACTTGCTTGGCAAGTGGAGTGCCACCTACGTCACAGCCAGTACACAGATACGAATTTGGCAGGCAATGTATGAACCCAACTTGATTGCCAGTACTTGCTCTTGTGGCCTCAGGGTAACACCCAAATCTGAACTGGTTGAAACGAAAGCCACATTATAATAATTACATAAATCGAAAAGGCCATTCTGTGGCCATTAGTTTTTGTTTTTAGATGTCAAATTAGAAAGAGAAACGACAAAGACAAATCTTGGAAGAGCTCTATCGAAAATGCAGACTGTAGTTTAGTTATGGTTCTCTTGCGTGGTGCGTGTGCGTTCTATGCGGCGGTAAAAGCTCTTGTTTTAATAAAAAATGATAAATTTTGTTTTATTTTTACAATAAAATACCATGAGTAATGATGATAATAACTATCTGGGAGCTGGGGTAAATTCGAATTCCCGCTTTATTGGTGGCCGAGGAAGAGGTTCGTGGAAGAAGAAGCGACCTTATTATTTTCGTACCGGTGGTAATATGGGGAAACGTTCCAAGGCAAATATTCCCAGTGTTTTCCCTCAAGTAGCAGGCGGAGGGCTATCTGATAGCTTGCAGAGAAATGAATTTTTTATAGCCCCAGGTTATAGTGGTGAAGGCAAGCTCCAAGTGATATCTATAATTAACCCTGTTCAATACGCTGGATGGCGACTATACTTCCCAACAGAAATCTTTTATGAATCCTCTCCTTTGGTTTCCTGTGTAAAAGCTTTTGAAAATCACATTGAAAAATATTTTGGGGCGTATAATCTCTCAGAAATACGTCAACAAGAATGGTTTGACGTCTCTGCTGGTATTCTTTTACAGGACGACGAGTTTTGCTTATCATGGTGCAATTTCTCTCAAGATCTTCAGGTAAATCCCTACACAGTCTTAGCATGTCTAGGACTAGGAATGCACCGTGTTCTTACGACTATAGCTATAGAAAGTACGGTAGCTGTAGAAACTAACTGCAGCCTGGAGGAGTACAAGAGTAGAAAGTATGGTATCCCGAAAATTACCGCTAGGCCTACCGGTTTCTTGTCTGTGTCAAGCATTTCGGAAATAATGCCTGAATGCTTTGACAAAATGTACGTTGTACATGGGCGCGTTAGTTGCATTACAGGCGAGGAAACCAAATGCACTTGGATTGCCTATAAATGCAAGCGCTGTGCACATGAGCAAGCCATTCGACAAACGGACTATTCCACTAAGCCTATGCGTTGCCGTATTCAATGTAACAACAAGAGAAACTTTATACCATTGCGTTCTTCCACCTATACACAAATTGAATGCGTCCAGATGATACAACTTCATGAAGTAGGATTGGAAAATCTAAACGATTCTCTTTACATAGATATCGACTTCCGAAAAGATTTAGTGGATCAAGTTTTTCCGGGTCTTGAACTAACAGTAATGGGAGTTTTGAAATTGAAACCAATAACTCAAAACGTAGATGATCAAAAAGGAAGAAGGCAAAATTATTACATGCAAGCAGTTTCTTTAATGAACGGTTGGCCTCCTCATCCAACCCCGAAAGATAATGAAATTGTTCAAATGATAACGATGGAACAAAAATGCTTACGTTTGTTGGTACAATCCCTTGCGCCTGAGATGTGTGGGCATGAAATGGTGAAACTTGCGGTGTTGTTGTCATTGTTCGGTGGATTTGGATCACAACTTCATGATGATGGCGAACTTAATGTGTTGCTTGTAGCCGATCCGGGTTTGGGAAAGTCTAACTTACTTAAAAACGCTGCCTGTGTTTCGCAACGAGGTATAGTATTTTATCCTGTTACTGTTTACTTCTTGTCTTTTCTTATGCCGACGATAACCTAATACTACCAACTACTCGTGCTCTCATTTACATGTAGATGAGATTTGTAGGGAAACCAATACTGTGTGTTCCATTTAAAATGGCTAGCGAAGTCCTTCACCACCATCGTTAAAATATGTTTTCGGATTATTCCCCGTTCGTTTCGCAACAAATTACATTTTGCGTGGTCACTGGGACACTGATGTTAAATTGTTATTGAAGAGCTTTGGACAGGCTACGCAGGTTGTGGTGAACTTGTATTTCAATCGCCTCGCGGACCAGGCTGTGGATGTAGTGAGCCAGTAACTTTGCTTGTTCAAAATGGGTCCAGTGATGTTCATTTGGATTGGTCAAGATGCATTCGCAAATTGCTCATTTTTTCCGCTGGTTTTTGCTCACAGCAATTATGTGTTCCATAAGCTTTGTGGCAAGACTTCTCCTGGGTTGTCCAACGTAAGCCGACTCACAGCTACAAGGTACCGCATAAGCGCTTGGCGTTTGGAGAGGAAAGTAGTCTTTAGGTGATTGTAGAAAACTTTTTACCTGTTTTGGTTTTTGGATTTGACTCCATAGCGTTTGAGTACTTTCCCAGCTCCGTCCGTTACGGCTTTGACGCAAGGCAAGAAAGCTTTTTTGTCTACGTTGTTTTCGTCCCTTTCTTGTGGTTTTGTGGGCTTCCATGTTCTTTGTTTTCTGGGGGAACCATTCGCTTTAAGAACGTTGTCAACTTGATTCAGTTCAGTCTCTGTGGACTCGCTGAAACAGTGCCGATACAATTTATCCTTAATTTGCTGGCTGGTGGTGGGAACAAGCATGTTTGTGTGTGTTGCTTTTTATACACTGTGTGTCCCAATGTGCCGTTCGTTTTCCTTATAACTTTTACATACAAAAATGAAATGGCATCATCTGTTTCTCATTTCATTGTAAATCTTATTTTTGGATGTTGTAAGCTTAGATGTTCGAAGAAGCTCTCGATTAACGAACTTTTATGTATACAGAATGTGTCATCCACATATCACAGCCAGATTTTGGGTTTTCCTGCCAAACTGTTCAGTGCTTTTGATTCAAAATTCTCCATCGAAAAGTCAGCAACGAGTGAAGCTGAAGGTAAAGCCATAGTAACGCTATCAACTTGTAAATAGAAGTTCTCGTTGAAGCAAAAAATACCCTCATGACAAACAAAACTCCAAAAGTGGCATGAAATTGTCGTTAATGCCAGAAGATGAGTTACGCTCACTGCTCACGGATAACAGCTAAAACACCATGTACAGGCACATTGGTAAAAAATTACTCTACGTCAAAACTCACCATAACTTCATAATCATCAAGCTATAAACTTTTAATGATTGATATAAAGTGGCAGAATCCTTTATATGATATTCTGTTGACCCAACTAGATGTTTAAATACACCAACTAAATGTTTTGTTTTGTGAATTTATTTGACATAGGATAGCCTACTTTGTAGATTTTTGGCAGCCCAAATAATTTTGGTGGCTGAGTATAAGATGGTAATAAGCGTTGAGATGGTAGAATCGCTTTATTTTTATTGATGAGCTTTGTTGCGTTTCTTAGCACACGGGCTGTGGGATCGTAATCAACAAGCCTGTATGTATTAACGTCACCGCCAAAACATTCATCTTGGAGAAATAGTCACTTCTATTTACAACAGCAGTTGCATTACCTTTATCTGCAGGGAGAATGAAAATACTCTCTTTTCTTCGTAACGAGTTCAAAGCAATCATTTCGTCTTTGCTTTGTTGGTGTTTTTGTTCTTCTAATCAAAACAGCTACGTCGTGACGAATTACTTCGGCATCGAATTATGTTTTCGATAGGCAAACGCCGAGCAGTGGAAGTTTTAAATATATCATTAATATATTATTTAAATTTATTGTACTATTCATACTAGAATGTCAGTTTATTAGACTTGAACATTCTTTATTCCGTCAATTTCATTGAATTTTTTGAACAACAACAACATCTTAAAGGTGCTACCACCAATTTGTTTACGAATTAATTTATAATTCGTTTGTTTGGCTAGAGATACAGCTGTTTCTATTGAGATTATTAGTTGAAGCGATCTAAAAAGTAATAAATCTACCGAAATAATAACACGAGACTTATAATTAAAAAGATGTTTATTCAACTAGAATATTATTTGGAATGAACGAAAATAAAATATAAAATCGTTACTAAGAGAAAGTTTTAAAAATAAAGTAACCAAGTTTATAACAAAAACATATAAGTAAAGTATTATTTAACAAAACTAGATACAGCATTTTCAACACTCCCACTTTTTGTCAAATACTCCCATTAAAACTCTTAGAAATTGAAAACGTTCTCTTGGTAATGCCTTTGTTATGATGTCGGCAATCATGTCTATTGTAGATACGCTCTCCAAATTAAAACATCCCTCTTCGAATTTTTCACGTGTACCTCACATCAATATGTTTACTGCGTCGCTGGAATTCTGGATTCTTAATAAATCGAATCGCACTCATGTTGCCCATATAAAACGTTGTATTGTCCTTTATTTTGTTTGGCACTATCTCTTCAAAAAATCGTTGTAACCAAACTAACGCCTTCATTGCTTCAGATGCTGCTACATATTCTGACTCTGTTGTAGAGAGTGACACACACTTCTGTCTTGTGATCTCCGTGTGTCAATGTCACCAGCGTAGTCTGCATCACTAAAACCACATAACCGTTTATCCCCATTTGTGTTGTACCGGATTCCAAAGCTGATTGTTCCCTTGATATATTTCAAAATCCGTTTGAGAGCATTCTCGTATACGACCATTGGTTTTTCCATACATCGACTCCTATTTCCAATTTCATAAGTTATGTCTGGTCTTGTAGCTATGGTCAAATACATGAGACTTCCAACTAGCTGCCGATATGGAAACTTGCTTGGTTCTATCTCCTCGAAAATGGAAAGTAATTGGTTTGGATCAGCTGGAACAGATACTGGATTGCAATCTTCGAAATGAAATCGCTGTAAAATCTTCTTAATATATGCTGTTTGGTGCATAAATGTGGAACCATCAGACTGCTGGTCGATCTCAAAACCCAGAAAACAACCCACTTGCATTTCTTTAACTTCGAATTATTCTTGCAGGTGTTCAATTACGGACTTACATTTGCTTCATTGTCTTTAGCCACAATACCATCGCCCACATATATTGCCATTATCAATGTTTTTCCTTTATGATAACTAACAAAAACACATGAATCCGAATCACATGTTCTGAATCCAAAAAGATTAATGAATGTTTTAAACTTCCGGTTCCAACAGCGTGAAGCTTGCTTCAGACCATATAAACTCTTTTGTAACTTACAAACATGTCCACTGTTATCATTGAAGCCAACTGATTGCTGCATGAAAACAACTTCTTTCAGATCACCGTTCAGAAAAGCAGTTTTTTACATCAAACTGCGTCATATGCATACTCTTTTCGTCAACAATTGCCAGAATCGCTCGTAATGATGTAAATCTAACGACTGGACTAAATGTTTCTAGACAATCGATCCCTTACTCCCGATTAATACCACGACATCATACTAGTCGTGCCTTGAACCGTTCGATTGAATCGTCTGGATTCCTCTTCACTTTAAAAACCCATTTGTTTTCGATTACCTTTTGGTTCGTTGGTTTTTCAACCAAGGTCCAGGTTTGGTTTTGTAATAGTGAATAGCTTCCAACCATTTGTCACATTCTTTTGAACTGGTAGCTTCTTCATAAGACTTGGGCTCTTCATTGATCGCTAATAACGCCATCGCTATGGAAGCATTTTCTTGACGTTTACGCAAACGTGTTTCCAAATGCTACCATGTTTTTCAAAAACGTGCGCACATGAGGCAGATTTTGATGACTTATGGCGAATTCCTTTCAAAAAAGAAATCGAATTTTTTCTAAAAAGAATCGAATCAATTGAATGGAATTCGTATTTCGTAAAAGAATCGATTTTTTTGGTGTGATTGTGTTTGTGTTACTTTATAGCTGCAATTGACGCAAAACGTCAAGAAATTATTCACAAAACTATTAAGGTTGTTTGTTTTTGTTGTGAGAAAAATGTTTTACCAATAGAATTAAATTAATAAATAAAAGATATTAGCTAGCTTATACGGTGCCAATTTGTTGGTGCATTTTATTTGTTTGAACTTCCATTTGCACATATATTTTTAAAGAAAATTGTTATTGAAAAGTTTTCATCACTTGCACTGAAAGTTTTTAACACGTCTTTCACTAGCGAAAGCTATTTTAATGTGTCAAATTTGTGTTTGATAATGAAGAACGTACAATAAATTATTTGTATAGCTGTATTGACTGAAAATATTGTTGAATATTTTGTTAAATTATGTAGAATACGTTGCAACCAAAAAATAAACAAATCGTCTTCCTAAAATTCCGCGATTTTCAATTTGACGTATTAGAAATGTCAAGTCTTCATAGTGTGTGTGCAAATCAGTGTGAAATCTTGCTAAAAACGCAAGATTTGTTTTGACAGAAAAGAATCGATTTTGTTTAGAAAAAATTCGATTCTGTTTAGAAAAAATTCGATTTCTTTGTTGTAAGGAATTCGCCATTAGACGTTCATGCCAGATACGCAACGTATCACTTTTCATAGCCACCATTGATTTATCGGATGTTGGCTCAATTATTTTAAAGAGCATTTTAAACATTCCGCCTTTTCTCGCTCCCACTGCAATAACACTTTCACCATCGAACAACTTAAGATAATCTTTGTCTGACCAGCTGGAGTGCCATGGCTTTAGTCGAAGAAAATAGATTCGCATACAAATTTGGTGCATACAAAACATTTTGTATTGTTTTCTCTTTCCACTCAGTTCCATTGTATGACAAAACTTTCAAATCGCCTCGTCCAATAACATGCATCAATTTTCCATCACCAAGAACCACATCGACTGGCTTATCCAATTTAGTAAACGTCATAAACCAATCACGACATCTACACATGTGATTAGTAGCACCTGAATCTACAAACCAGGCATCACACGTTTCCAACGATTGAACAATGTTGCTAAAAAATGCTTTATCCCCGTGTAATCGTGTGTTCTTGCTCCTTACAATCGCGTTTCCAGTGTCCAGTTAATCAACATTTAAAACATTTAACCGGTTGCTTTAGTTTGTCCTTCTTCTTAAAACTTGGAATGCTTAGTTTCTTGAATGCACCATTGCTTCGCTTAGCCAATAAAGCTTCATTCGTTGCAACTTCGCCTAAATTCATATTATCAACTCCAAGTCGACTTTCCTCAACTAAGAGTCGGTTTGTCAAGTTGATAATTGTTTGATTTTCCTGAGCTGTTGAATCCCACGCTGTAGAAAAATGTCGGTATTCTGAAGGCAGGTGATAAACATACTATTATCTATGGTGACACCAGTAATCTTTAATTTTTGAGCTGGATTTTTTTGATAAAGATAGAACTGCTCTTCTAAAAGATGCTTCGCTGAATCGTTTGTTTGTTCGTTAATCGAATGTAACTTGTCCCACATTTCTTTTGATGTTGTGTAGTTGCACAAATGAATGAGAACTTTGGAACCACATGAGTTCACAATAACTTTCTGAGCCTTAGCACTGTTTTTAGACCATGCTGCCGATGCAGCTGCTAAATCTGGCCTCTGCAAAGTTCCATTGACGAATTCATAAAGATCCACGACCATTAGGTTCGCACGCACTTGGAATTTCCACATCATCCATTACGATGGATTGATGAACTTTTCGATGGTTGATATATCCCTTTCCATTTTGTTCTGCAACAATCCGCCTTATTTTAATCGATGCTTCTTTAAGTATCTCCAGCAATTTTCCGAAAAATATTCAATTGCAAATACAAATTACGCAATAGAAAAAAAATTTAATAGCGTCTCCTTTAATAAGCGATTATCCTCGCCTTTACAAAATGTTGCAATGTTATTTCCGTTATACTTTTCTACTTACAACTGGGCCCATAACCTATTGAGATTATTAGTTGAAGCGATCTAAAAAGTAATAAATCTACCGAAATAATAACACGAGACTTATAATTAAAAAGATGTTTATTCAACTAGAATATTATTTGGAATGAACGAAAATAAAATATAAAATCGTTACTACGAGAAAGTTTTAAAAATAAAGTAATTAAGTTTATAACAAAAACATTTACGTAAAGTATTATTTAACAAAACTAGATACATTATTTTCAACAGTTTCAAGGGGTGCCAAGCCGCCTATCATCAGTCTCTTTATTAGTGGTGCTGACTTGAAACAGCTGTATCTCTAGCCAAACAAACGAATTATAAATTAATTCGTAAACAAATTGGTGGTAGCACCTTTAAGTTGTTGTTCAAAAATTCAATGATATATCATTAATTTGTATAAGAAAAAGGAACACATCCAATTTCGATCCCTGAGGAACCCCGAGATTTACGCTTTCTGTATTTGAATAGGTTTCATTCACTTTAACCCTTTGAGGCCTTCCCGATAGATAACTTTGAAACCAATTTAGCTCAACTTCTCGAATACCATATCTGTCTAGTTTTTTAAGCAATATTGCTCTGTCTAGAGTTTCAAATGCACGTTTTAAGTCCAAAAAGACCGCAAGAATATTATTTCCCTCATCAATTTCTTTCTTCAATTCATTTATGAGCCAGCATATAGAGGTTTCACAATAGTGTCCTTTCCTAAAGCTCGATTGTTGAACGCACAATATGTTCTCCTTTTCCATAAAATCGGTAAGCTGTTTGCACACTATTTCCTCCAGGATCTTCTCATACGTGGGCAACATGTTGATAGACCTCCAGTCCTCAGGATTTTGGATTTTCTCAATAGGTACAGCAACTGATTCTTTCCAGCTTTCAGGAAACAAACCATTTATAAGAGAAAAGTTTACTATCTTCAACAAGATGGGAATCTGCCATTACTGCCATCTGATTTCCAGCATTTTCGTTTATTTTAGATTCTATGAAAGAACTTTTAGCTTTTTTACACTCACACTTATTTACATTTTTAGCCTCTTTATAAATTCTCCAACCTTGTATTGAATTTTCAAACCGTGCTCTGTCATACAAGTCTATCTTTCTTTGTTTTAGATTAAGTAACTCGTTGGTGTACCATTCAGCCAATTTTTCGTTTATTGTAACCGACTTTGTCACAGCTAACAATGCTACTTCCATCCCTTGTTTAAACTTAATGGCACAATTGTTTAGTTCGGTTATTTCGGATATATTGTTAAAATTTTCACCACTTAAAGCACTCACGAAAGGATCATGGATGTACTTTATGTACTTAATTTTTTTCTTTTTTTCTTTTTTATGCTTACTGATTCATGATCTGAAACAACCCACTCATTACGAGCTGAAACATTCGCTTTAATTGTATGGTCGGCTAATACATAGTCTATTAGAGTTCTGGACGTTCTTGTTATCCTAGTTGGTTGATTAACTAATTGCAAAAGTCCAATATTATTTAAATAATCATTTACAAAGTTTACCCCGGCCCGGGCAATTAATTGAGTGCGAAAAAAGAGCGGAGACCTCTCCAAATAATTTGCTACAATTATCGATTTCGCTCATCGAACAGCGTACTGCAAAACGAAAAGGAGGACGAAATTTTTGGTTTATGATTTCGTTGTGTCATTTTTGTATGGGATTTTTCGTTTCGCATCAGCAGCGTACTAGCCTTAATTGTGTGCGGAAAAGTGACATTTGAGGTTTTTTCGTGTTTGTATTCGTTGTTTCTTTTAATACAACATGGCTTTCGGTGATTTTTTTGCGCTTGTGTTTGTTTGTTTTTTTTTTTGCAAATGGTGGTTTTCGTAAGCATTTCGCTGTCGAGTTGGAGACCACCGAAAAATTTCGTTTCGCATCAGCAGTGTACTAGGTGTATATGTGTTAATCTGCCGCACATTAATCAAATCGGTATAATTTTCTAACGGTATTTTATCATTTACTTCCTCTACACTTTTTACAAAAAATGTGTTCAGTTTGTTAGCAATATCATTCTTATTTTTATCACATCTCTATCACATATTGTTTCTTGATTTCACTTTTTGAAGTAAAACTTCTTTTCCGGCGTTGGGGGTAAAAATTTTCATATGGAGCTGTCAGTGACATGTCAAACCGACACTTTTTATCTGTCAAAAACCGACAGAATTTTTCGCGACAGATTTTGCCATAGCTCTATATAAAAACTTTTACCCACCAATAATTATTTAAAAAAAACATCTTTTTATACCGAAAAAGAATGTTTTTTTTGGCAAAAGAGCTACACAAACTAACCGGCACAACATTTAAACACATAATTTCATAAAAAAAACACAGCGAAGAACAGCCACCAGAACAGAAAACGATTTTCATTATTAAAAAAAACAAACAAATATATTTTTCGACCATATTTTTAATTAAATTATTAAACACTTAATGCTAGATAACACAAATCAGTTTTTTCCAACTTAACTTATAAACTAACTACTTAAAATGAACAAATAAATTTACCTAAAATAAGAAAAACACAAAGTAAACAAAACTATCTTCTTGAATGTTGACAAATGTAGACGAGCATTGCCATATACGAGGAATCCTTAACCCGCTGACAAATATAAAACAGCATTGCCATATGCATTTGGAATAAGTCCTCGAATACAATGGATGCGATAAGAAAACGAGACGTGAGTGTGACGAGATCTCGTCGTTCTTGTTAAATTAGTTTCAAACTATGACGAGGATATGCATAATAAAGCATTTCACGTCGTCACGTTACGTAAAATTAATTGATTAAGAAATTGTAAATCAGTAAGCTTTAATAGCCGTAGGTATTGCTTTTGGATTTGCAAATCCAGTTTTGAACACACACCTTTAGTACTTCCTTGCAAAAATTAGTTTTAACGCTGACGGGTAGATGGCTTTTTGAGTAAAAACGAAGACAACGAACACCTACAAATAAATACACAAAAGGACAAAAAGAGATGGGTATATAACATTTTTTTCACCGTGATCCTGTTTGTTTTATTATCATGATCTTATCCGGATCAGATTTGGACGATAATAAAATGCAGCTAATATTATTATTTTGTTAAATCTAGTCTAAAGTCTCTTGCCATTGAATTGGGAAATGGTTTTATAATTCCAAAACGCTTACAGTGAATAATGTCACGCTCCCGTCTCGTTTTCTTGCAACTCGTTTCCTTTCTTAAATCTCGTCCCAATTTCGGAGATTTTACTGAGGTGAATCGGTGAGTTGAAATTGCTAAACCACGGATAAAAATTTGAATCAAATGAGAACCTCAGTTAACTCGCCGGAATCGGTGGACTGTACGTTTGTACAGCTGGCCCTTACATGCCACCTCCACACGGCATGAACGATGTTCGGATTATGAACATGTCTAGAAAAAATCCAATGGAGGCAAAAAAATCGATGTCCGTGCAGCAACATATCGACGAAAACTACTTTTTCAACACGACATGACCGCTGTTCAAAGCTTGGGCATGGGCATGAGATTTGACGTTTCATGTGTGTGAGTTTTTTTCTGGTTCTCGCTGAATGTGGTGGTAAATGTTGAAGGAAAAAGGTAGAAGTAGTGGGTAAAGGAATTTCTGTATGTTTCTCTTGTATGTGAAAACATGACATAATTTGCCCAGCGGTAAAAATTCGCTGATTGGATTGTGGTTGTGATGTTGGGCACCTGAATGCCCTGTGGAGTAGGGGTGTAATGGCTAAGCGAAAATCGTCAACTTTAGTTTGATTATCTAACCAATTTGTTAAGAATTCATTATAATCTTAAATCAACAATTAATTGTTATGTTGGTTTATACAAAATGTTTGTACGTTTATAAGTAAGAATATAACAGAGGCGAGAGGCTTTGTTTGAGAGAAGAGAAGTTTTACTTCTAGCGCGAGTTACACAAATGCAAGTCAGCAAACTTGAAGACGGAACATTTGTGTTGCTTCGCAACCCATAAAGTAAGGCAACACCACTTTCCGGTGACGATGGGAAAATGTCTATATCTGAAGGCCATCGGAAAGTGGATGCATTGACCTTTTGTGTATTATAAGCTATAATTGATGATAATAAAACTACCGGCAGTCGCAATCGACCCGGGAAACATAAAAGATCGTTTAATTACAATATATATATATAACTGGCGCAGTCGCGGAACGAACTGATATAGGTATAAACAAAAATATAAAAAGTGGAAAAAAAAATAAAACTAAAAATCAGTTTAAATTTTTTTCATATATTTGTTCGATATCAATCGCGGTATTAACTTCGCCAATTTCGAAATGGAGCAAGTTTTACAAAGTGTCGTCAATGCACTTAATATTTTAACTACTGTGCAACAACAACAACAGCAGCTTGCCCAGCAGCAGCAGCAGCAGATTGAACAGCAGCAGCTTCGACAGAGAACACCACAAGCAGCAGCAGCGTCACCGACGATATCGCTTTATAAGAGCATAGCTCATATAAAAGAGTTTGGAGGAGCGAGAAGTGAACTCACACAATTCCTCACCTGTGTTGACGCTCATCTGGCAGCCACCCCGCAAGCCCAAAAAGAAGAAGTATTCAAGGCGATCTACAACATAAAGGTTGTAGGTGAAGCCAAAAGCCTTTTATATTTAAATTCGTTGACATCGTGGGAGGAAACTAGAAACGAGCTTGTTCAACACTTCCGCCCAATAATCGACGTCAACAATATTTGGAATAAAATAAATAATCTAAAGGTAAATAATATTTTAGATTTGTGTAATAAAATAGAATTAATTTTGAAAGAGTGTCACGAATATGCACTCTATGAGAACAACAAAATCGAAATTATTAGTTCTGGCAAGCAGCTCTTAATAGCAAAAATAAAAGAGCTTACTGTAGGTCAGTTATCTAGGGAGATAAGAAACAATTTCGACCTAAATTCTATTTTAGGCATTTTAAGAACTTACATTCCAGATAGTGAATGGAATCTAAAAAAAAATTATAGCAGAACTAATTTTGTCACTAACCAGGATAGGTTAGGGACGAATCCAAATAAAAACAATAGAGCTTGGCAGAATAATTCAGGTCAGGTTGACAATAATAGACACCAGGATAGGTCGGGACAAGCTAGACTACCTTCAAACAATAGATCGGGTCAGACTAGATATACAAACAATAGATCTGATCAGACTAGATATACGAACAATAGATCTGGGCAAGTCAGACAACAAGTGTTTAATCCATCAGGCCAGGCTAGAAATAGTAATCAAAACCCACAGCCGATGGATATAAATAGTTTAACGAGTCATAATGAGCCTAGTAGTTCAAGGATAGTTAGTTTGGAAGAGAATAATAATATAGAGCCAATTGCGGATTTTCGGAACTAAGCCTCGGACATAAAATATTTTGCAACTTTTCGATAGGTGATAAGAAATATAAGGCTTTGATAGACACAGGATCTACAGTCAGCCTAATTAATTCATCCAGGGTTGATTGTAGTCTGTTTCCTGTATTTGAAGAAAAATCAGTTTTTTTTAGTACAATCAATAACAAAACAAAAGAATTCATACAAATTATTGTTACAGACGTACCAAAAGAATTCAGAATGGGAAGTCATAGCAAGTTAAAATGGACATAATAAGACAAAATTTTACTAAAATGGATATGAAAAGAAAAATTATAGAATTAGTCAATACGGCAAAAATAAAATTATATTCCGAGGAAACATCCGAAATTAATAACTATGAACTTTCCAGTGAAACGGCAGACAATATAGATCTTTTGCATTTAAACTCACAGGAAAAAGAAGGAGTTGTTAAAATTTTAAATCAGTTTCAAAATTTGATATATAAAGAGGGTGATCAACTAACAAATACGGAAACTATTATGCATGAAATAAGAACAAAAACGGATCAGCAAGTTAATTCCAGACTTTATAGATTGCCTCCAAAACATGAAGAGGAAGTTCGGAGACAAGTTTCAGATATGGAAAAACAGGGTATTGTTCGAAAATCTAACAGTAGATACTCTTCTCCCATTGTTGTAGTCCCGAAAAAGATTGGAAGATCAGGTGAACAAAAGTTTAGACTTTGTGTGGACTATAGGAAAATAAATGAAATCACTTTTGATGATAAGTACCCTCTGCCTAATATAGATAGTATATTAGACAAGTTAGGGAGAGCCCAGTATTTTACGACATTGGATTTAGCTAAAGGCTACTACCAAATAAAAATGCGCCCCGAGGATATTCATAAAACTGCATTTGTTACTCCAAATGGTTTATATGAGTTTACTCGAATGCCTTTTGGCCTCAAAAACGCCCCAGCGACGTTTCAAAGGCTCATGAATGAAATACTAAGGGAACACATAAATAAGATCTGTGAAGTCTATCTTGACGATATTCTTATATTTTCCACTAGTCTAGAAGAACATCTCATTGCCATCACCACAATCTTTAGTACACTTGCCAAACATAACCTTAAGGTCCAGTTTGACAAATGCACCTTCCTTCAAAAAGTCCACTCAGCACCAGAACAACAGTTGGATCATTTTCCAATAAAGGAAGAAATAGTCAATAAATATAAAACACAAATAATTTTATCTAATTTTGTTTCAACAGAAGTCGAAATGTGTCATGATAGGAGAATCATCCATGTAGATATGACTAAAAATCAGTTATATTGGGAAGATCTCTTTAAACGAACTCTTATAAAAGGAAAATTAGGAATTTATACAGAGTTATCGTACCATGAGTACAACAAAATTCAACAATGTTTAATAAAACTTTTTAAGGATGATAAAAACTTGACATTTGTTAAATGCACACTTAGAGCTCTTGAAGTAAGAACTGAAGCAGACATTTTTAAACAAATTTCCTTATACCATGTGAAAGAGAGTAGTCATTCCGGAATTATTGAAACCTACAAAACTTTGAAAAATAAAGTTTATTTTCCAGGTCTAGTGAAGCAAATATCCAAGGTAATAGGAAATTGTCAGACATGCCAAGAAGGCAAATATGACAGAAAACCTATCAAACCTAAATTCAAAACTTCTGAAACACCTACAGAAGCTAATGAAATACTACATATGGACATATACCATTTTAATAAACTTTTTTATCTTACTTTCTTGGATAAACTTACCAAAAAAGCTTATATCTATAGCTTAATTAGTAAAAATTGGGTAAGCAAACTTGAATGTATTGAAGAACAATTTTCTAAGTTCGGAAACCCAAAGAAAATTGTTTGCGATAATGAATTCAACTCAGAAAATATAAAAGAATTCTTCCGAGAAGAAGATATTCAAATTCACTTCACTAAGCCGAACTCTCATACAGGAAACTCTGATATTGAACGGTTTCATTCTACGCTACTTGAAATATTATTAACTATTAAAAATAAAGATTTAACTACTAACCAAAAACTTCACAAGGCAGTCAAAATATATAACAATAGGTACCACTCCACTCTTGAAATGAGTCCAAATATGGCAGTGGAAACGGAATCAAAAATTTTAAAAGAAAAAGCTGATAAACGTAAGAAACATATTTTAAATAAAAGAAATTTAAATAGGGAAGATTTCCATGAAGCTAGAAGTGAAGGATTTATTAGAAATTATAAGCATTTACGTCACAAAAATGAACCTTACTTCAGAAAAAATAAATTACGTAATGTTCATCCGACAACAGTTAAAAGGCCTAATAAATTTGCAGGTTCTAATCTGGCTCATGCTGTGGATAATTATGATGACAGCAACGGTAGCGGACCCAGCTCTTCTAATCTCCCAAATACAAACTGACCAGGGATTTACAGTCATCAATCGAGGAACAGTTGAGCTGATTAACGAAACCCAGACGATTGTTCACATAATAGATTCGTTTGAAATAATGAGCATTATTGAAGGACTCGAAATAAATTTGAAAAAATTGCACTTGGAAAATAACATTCAAATATTAACAGAAATTATCAACATCAAGTCAAAAGTTAGGGCTATAGTTTCCACCTTCCGACAAAAGAGAGGTTTAGCAAATTTTATCGGAACAGGTCAGAAATGGTTATTCGGAACCATGGACGATAATGATAGGGAAGATATTTTAGATCATTTTAAAGTTGTTGATATTAATAACAGAAATGCCATTGAAAATTTAAATAAGCAAATAGATATCAACAGAAATATTATGAATAATATTAAAAATTTTAATGACGTCATTGTAGAAGATCGAAAACATATTTTGGAAATTTACAATAATGTAGTAGATAGCCAACAAAATTTAACATTGAAACTTTTGAAAACAGACCAACTTTTGAAATTAAAAATATTAGAAGATAAAATTGATAATATTCTTGACAATATAGCATCTGCCAAACAGGGTATTTTACATCCTAGCATATTAACAGGAGCAGAAATAGTGGGTTCTGATTTAGATTTTTTCAAACTAAAACATTCCAAAATAGGAGCATTTAAACTTAACGGCACAAAATTAATTTTAGCTATTAAGCTTCCGAAAAGTTACATCCAAGCCCAATTAAAAATGATTATACCGATGCCTAACAAAGATTTTAAAGAAATTGATTTATTACCTACAGAATTTATTGATCTAAATAAAATAAAATTTAATTATAATCCCAACAATATTTATATAAAAGACTTGAATAAAATGGATAATTGTTTGATTGATGGCTTATGTAATTTTAAAACAAACAACAAAACTGAAATTTTAAATATCGAAGAAAATTTGGTAATTTGTAAAAATCTTAAAGAAGAAATTGTAAATAACGGTTGTGACGATAGAAATTTAATTTTAAGTGGAAATTTTATAATCAATATCAATAATTGTACAATAAACATAAGAAATATTTCAATATCAAATTTTAATATAGAATTTGTTCATAAATTTTCCTACGAAGAAGATCAAAATGTAATTGTAAAAGAAAAATTAAACTTTGAAACAATGTTAAAAATGTATCAAATCGAAAATCTTAACCACATAAATGAATTAAAGTACCATAAAAACAACAATTATATTATTAGTTCCGTCACAATCTTCATTGTTATCATAGCCGTAATTATAATTGGAGTTCTCATCTTCTTAATTCAAAGAAAGAACAAAAATGTTAAAATAATTATAAAAAACATAGAAAACAAAATTCAGGAGAATCTTGAATTAAAGGGGGGTGAAGTTACACAAATGCAAGTCAGCAAACTTGAAGACGGAACATTTGTGTTGCTTCGCAACCCATAAAGTAAGGCAACACCACTTTCCGGTGACGATGGGAAAATGTCTATATCTGAAGGCCATCGGAAAGTGGATGCATTGACCTTTTGTGTATTATAAGCTATAATTGATGATAATAAAACTACCGGCAGTCGCAATCGACCCGGGAAACATAAAAGATCGTTTAATTACAATATATATATATAACTCGCGCGTACGTCAGTACACACATATGTTTTTTTTCTTCTTTCAACACTTAACTTTTTATTGTTCTCCACATTTTGTTTTGATCCGTGGATCTTTCTAGTAATGTAATTATTTTTAGCTAGTTGAAGCCTGTTTCACAATGCGACGAGGAAACGAGACGTGAGCGTGACGAGAAACGCTGTCGTCTTTTTCTAGTTACAAAATCGTCGCCCAATTCACAATGTAGCGAGCGTTTTTACGACAAAAACTCATTTTTGTAAAAAAAATTCAATTAAATAGAAACAAAATAACTTACAAAACAATAGATTTATCAATAGCTTTATTTGTAAATTACATTTGATTATTTCTACTTTGAAAAATCTTTTAAATGTTTTTCAGTAGCGCAGATAAATTTGAAATTGTTTTTCACTGATATCACCTCTAATTGAGTTAAATTAGTTCGAATTCCCCCGATATTTAAATCAGGGTTCAGAAAGGCACGCTCATGAGCGGCTCGCGAGCGGGCCTTTCCAAATGAGCGCTTACCAGATACGCTCGCCCATGTAAAGTCCATATTCGACGAACCAAATTTTGTATGACCAACAATTAAAGCAAAAAATACTTCAATGTCCCAAAGGTCATTGAATTAATCATCAGCTTAAGAAATATCTTGAAGAACGAAATCTTCTAAATGACCGGCAGTATGGCTTTCGTTGCAAAAGGTCCACTGGTGATCTGATGGTATATCTCACCGAACAGTGGAACAAATCTTTACATCGTTTTGGTGAAAGTAAGATTATTGCACTTGATATTTCAAAAGCGTTTGATAGATTTTGGCATCAAGCTCTCTTACCGAAAATGCCTGCATTTGGTATCGATGAATCTCTTCTGCGTTGGAATAGAAATTACCTTTCTATCCGCTCAATACAAGTCGTATTGGATGGTTTTAAGTCTGATATTCATAACATAACAGACAACCTTTTGTGGAATGGCCACATAATTAACGTTGCCAAAAACGCTGCTAAGTGTTTAGGGTTTCTTCGGCGATGCAAGAAATGTTTCTATTCTGATCTGGCTATAATCTACAAAGCCTTTATTCGTCCTAAGTTTGTGTACAACTCCCACGTCTGGACAGGTGCTCCTATAACTCACTTGAATCTCTTGGACAGAATTTATAATAGAGCTTTTAAAATGATAGGTAATAGAAATATAATAGAAACAATTACAACTGTGGACAACCGCCGCAGAGTTTCATGTCTTTCTTTATTTTATCGCTATTTTTACAAACTGCGAAATAGCCAGCTGCATTCGCGTACTGTCAAGTACAGAGATTCTTTCTTTAGCCGCACAACTCGAATGTGGAATGCTTACCTAGCTCTATTTTTCCCTCCCATTGTAATATTCAGAAATGTGCATCGGTATCTCCTACTAAACCCTTCCCTATTTTCCTAGCGCTCGCACTGTGTTTATCCATATAAGGGTAGTCATGACCCCTTGAGTGCGCGCATATATAAAACAAAAAAAAAAAACAAAACAGAAAAAACAATCCGCATTGCTCGATTTTGGGGTATTTGAAGCTTATTCTGGTTTTGTCTGGGGCACATGTAATGGGTGATTTTTTAAGAGGTTTAGAACTTTTTAAAAAAAAAAAAACAAAAAATTAAAAAAAATGAATGAAATATTTATTTGAATCGATAGTTTGAACCTTGCAATTTAATGTTTAAGGATAATTTCATGCAAATGTTGACCGCGGCTGCGTCTCAGGTAGCCCATCCGCTGAGTCCAATTTTGGCTTACTCTTTCACACATATCGGCCGGTATCTCACGAATGAATGCATGGATGTTGGCTTCCAGTGCGTCAATCGAAGCGGGCCTGTCCCTATAGACATTAGCCTTGACATACGCCCACAAAAAATAATCTAATGGTGTCAAATCGCACGATCTAGGCGGCCAATTGACCGGCCCGAAACGTGAAATTAACTGTTCACCAAACTCGCCTCGCAATTGCGCCATTGTTTCGCGTGCTGTGTGGCATGTGGCACCGTCTTGTTGAAACCACATATCATGCAAGTCAAGAACTTCCATTTCGGGCAAAAAAAAGTTTGTTATCATCGCTCGGTAGCGTTCACCATTGACAGTAACGCTGCGATTCGCATCATCTTTGAAGAAAGAGGCCCAATAATGCCGCCGGCCCATAAACCGCACCAAACAGTGGCTTTTTCGGGATGCATTGGTAGCTGTTGCAATGCTTCTGGCTGATCTTCACTCCAAATGCGGCAATTTTGCTTATTTACGTACCCATTCAACCAAAAATGAGCCTCATCGCTGAACACAAGCAGCGCGCGATGAACATTTCGAACCGAGCACGAATTTTGATAGTAAAATTCAATAATTTGCAAGCGTTGTTCATTTGTAAGACGATCCATGGTTAAATTGCAAACCAAACTGAAGCTGTTTGACAGTGACACAAGGTACTAAACACACGTCAGCTGTCAAAACCAGTGTTGCCAAAACCAAACCAGCTAAAAAATCACCCGATACATATATGATGGAAGAAGAGTAATTGAAATGCAGATATGTAGTTGTGTTATATATCGTTAAAGCACAGTTTTGTTTATATTTGTTTGTATCCTTCAAAGAAAGCCTATTTTTTGTGAAAGTTTTGAGCATAATTAAGTTGCATGAAAGTCAAATTTTAGTTTATTATCAATGCGTACACCCAAATACTTTATTTCATTTATACACTCAATGACGTCATTAATTATTTGAATGTTAACACTTACATTTTACCATTTATACACATACATTTATTTTTTCGAATGTTAACCATAAACTTATTCATACACAGCCAGTTAAACATTTTAATGAGTTCTTGTTGTAGCATAATCACACTCACTTATATGTCTACCACTTATGTATATATATTAAAACATCTTCCACAAAAAAACATATTTTAGAATTTGATAAGGTATTTCCAATATCATTAATATATATAAAATAACAAAATAACAAAAATAACAAAACACACGGAACTAATCCTTGTGGAACACCAATAGGAATCTGTTTGGCATTGGAATAAATATCATTTACTTTCACTATTTGCATCCTGACTGATAAGTAACTCGTGAATCGGCAAAGCTCCTGTTCGCAAACTCCATATTTGTAAAGCTTTTTGATTAATATCTTTTTTTCCATTTCTTTTTTCCATTCGTTTGTAACGAAACTAAAAGAGGAATATCTAAGAATAGTTAAAGATGATTCTCATCGGAATTGTTGGTCCTTATGATGATAAAATGAAAAATTAATTCATTTATTTTTTCCCAAAGTTTCGACGGAAACTGGCTTGCCACTGGCCACCAACTGGACTTTGATGAGAAACACACTTCCAAACGCTACACGTTAGAAACACTACACATAATCAATAACAAGAACAACATGAACCGTAAACAAGACATAAAAAACATCTCAGCGGTTTACTGCTCCTCAGTTTCCAACAGAAGATCCAAAACTTAATAGTCTAAACTTCATTTGAAGTGTTCAATTAATTTTTTTTCTTTTAAATTGTTCCAGTTTATATTTATTAAATATTTCCAAATATTGTTTTTTTTTTATATTTGTTTACAACTTTAATGTATTGTTCGTATGTAATTACTTCTGTTGTATAATATTTTTCCATGGTTGAACTGTGTTCACCGGCTATATTAGTGGAACAATCTTTGGAGGGCGTTCTTCGGCCACGGGCGAAACCTTTTGGAAGAGGAAGTGTGTGCTCATACTATGTATGAGCGGTGAGGATTAATATGGAGTGTGGGGAAAAGGTCCTACCTAGTATTTAAATTCCAGCTTGTTTTAAACGGCCGCTGGTGGCCAACTCTTCTAACCCGGCCTCTCGGCCTAGTGGAGATTCAAAAGAACCCCTAAGAGTTTTTCCTGAAAATAGAATAATGAATTAATTATACCTTTTTGTTTTGGTTTGTTAATTGCAGCGGGCCAAAAGGCTGTTGTTCTGTAGATTAAAAAACTCAAGTATTGGTGGAATCAACTTGTCGGAATTTACTGACACTTTATTTAATTTTTCGATTACTATTTATACCTTAAATCTAGGTTCTTATTTTACGTCCCTACCAATTACATAGTTACGCAATTTGGGCTATAGTATTAAAATGGTAGTTGAGAATTTCACAATTTGTATTTTAATATTTTAATTATTTTATATGATTTCACAATTAGCCCTAGTTAAATTAAATTATTTTCCTCTCATTGAAATGCTAAATGAGCATTTCACAATTAGCCCTAGTTCCTACACCTCAACCATACATCGGGCCCACTTGTTTGCTTCGCCTTCTACTCGTCGTCGGTCATTCGCATTACCCATGTGCATTTGTTTGTAAACAAAACTATCGCGCACCAATTTGCTGAGTAAGACAAATCGAATTGTTTACTCCTCTTGGCTTGAATTTGAGGTTGTTTGTATATTATGACCTTGATATTAGTTTGATATTATTATCGGTTTGTTTTGGGTATGGTCATGGTTCTTGTTGCGAGTAATGTGAGAGTTAACATTTTATTATAGTGTGTTAACATCTCACACAACACTTCTTTTTTTTGTAAATATAAATAAGGATCCCCTGAAGAAGACGGCAATCACCGTCGAAAAGTTGAGAAAATTAATGAATGAATCTTTCATTTTATCATCATAGCGACCAACAAAACCGATGAGAATCATCTTTAACTATTAATAACAGATAAATGTTGAACGGCGTGAAGTCCGATAAATATGGTTTTTGATATGTAAACCACAGATTAGCCATATGAAGATGAGAATGTTTCGTACGTTTCACCCTCCAAAATCCATTTGTTTACATTGTTGTATTTGTAATTTCATCCCGCGTCGATGAATAGATGTGAATTGCAACAACAATTTAACCCTACTGTCTATGTGTGAGGATTTTATACACACATTCTCATTTTTAATCTGATATCTGACAGCTCAAGCTTGTAGGCAAATTAAAATGGATGCCGGGGATTCTCATCTTCATGTAGCTAATCTGTGGTGTAAACATCTATGCTGGCGGTAGAGTGAAAAAAAAAACGTGAACGTTCGTGTGCAACGTTACGGTGTGCAACGTTACGATCTGCATAGAGGTCTTCCAAGATTTGTCTTTGTCTTTTCTCTTTCAAATTTGACATCTAAAAACAACAACAAAAAAAGTCCATGGTTGGAAAATATTTACATGCTCCTGGCAGTGTTAAAAATCCGGTCATTTGATTATTTTTTGTATTTGGAACTGAAAACTTAAATTTGCGATCGAATTACGTACTAATTAGTGTTTAAACATTTTAGTGAACATTTTTTTTGATACAAAAAAACTAATTTTATTACATATTAATCACTATTATTAAACACACGACTTTTTTGGCTCGCCTTCGTGCCTTCTGCATTTGGTTTTGTTTTCCAACCAGGGAGTGCTGTCAGTTTGTTTTTTTTTTTTTTTTTTTTTTTAATTTCACACTGACACTTCTGACATTTGGTGCGTTCAGTCAAAAATCTTAAGATCCCCTTCAAGCAAAAACAAGTCCGTTTTGGATCCGCGCACGTTGATGTTTACACATATTAACCGTGAGTCCCCGCACTTACACAATTTTTTATAGATTAGTAGTTTAGTTAGTTTATATAACTTTTTATTTAACTTGATTAATACAATGTAATACAATATTATGATTTTAGCAGAAAGTCTTAAGGTTATGGCAGTAAGCCGTCTACCAGATTTTATAGGTTAGTAAAACCTTAATTTGAATTCGCTTGAGTCGATACACATTTGTGGTTCTTCGTTAATAAAAAACACTTAACGTAACTAACCTGAATGCATTTCGAAGCGTATGCACTCCATCATCACTCATCAGCAATCGCGAGTAAACTTTGTAGGGCAGCAAAATAAAATTGAAAACGGCATTCTTTTGTTATTGTTTTTGGCACACAAGATTAAGTGGGCAAGATTCAACATTGCCGTTGTCTAAATTAAGTGCGTTTGTGTCTTTTTGTATGAAAAAAGATTCAAATGCATCCAATCTCCTATGGTCATTTACTTGTTTACGCAGGGTTAGATTTTCAATGGTTATATTTTCGTGGCCTTCATTTAAAATATGTGACGTAATCGCGGATTTTTGTGGCTGATTGAGACGAACAAAATTTAAATGTTCCTTGAATCTAGTCTCAATGCTTCGTTTTGTTTGCCCATAATATTTCCGTTTGCAGTCACCACATTCAATTTCATAAATCCCTGACTTGCTCAATGTTGGTGCTTTGTCTTTTGTAGATCCAAGTAACTTCAACAATTTTTTGTCGTTTTTATAAACAATGTCCATTTCGGGATTATTAAACACTTGTTTTAATTTATTTGTTATTAGTGGTTCAAAAGTAAGTGCCACTCTTTTGTTGTTAACTTTTTGTACTTGAGAGAAAAAGGTTGTCATATCGTAGTTTTTGACTTTTCGTGTATGTTTATAAATTAAGTTATCAACCATTTGTTTATAGAAATCATTTATGTAAGCGGTTGTTTTAATATATTTATATTCTTTCATATAATTCGCTATCGAGAGAGGTAAACGGCATAATCTATGAACCATTGAGTGGTACGCGGCTACTTTATGTTGTATTGGGCAAAAAGAATCGTTGGTGATGGTTCGCATAGTACTTGTTGGCTTATGAAAAACTCCAAATTCAATTTTATCATTCACATATTGAATTTCCAAATCGAGAAATGCTATTTCTCTTTCATTTTCCGTTTCATATGTAAACTTTATTGTTTCGAATTGGTTATTCAAAATTTCTAAAGTTTGCTCTACTTGATCTTTACGCACTACGGAAGAAACATCATCAACATTGCGATGCCACACTCGCGGAAGAAGGTTCTACTTTTTAGTTTAATTTCAAATGCCGACATGAAAAGTTCCGAAATTAAGGGACTGAGTGGGGTACCCATATTAGTGCCAAACTCAACACTGTATATCTTTTCCTGGAACTGAAAAAAAATCTGATCCATGCAAAGTTTTGCAGCTTCGAAATAAATTGCCCTTTTCTCACTTTCGATACCAATTCTATTTAAATATATTTTGAACTCATCCAACGAAATGTTACCTGGAATATTAGGAAATAACGATGTTATATCAATGCTAATCATTATTTCATCACTTTCTAACACTCGTTAGAAAACCAGACTGTTAAGCACATTATCTCTCCTTTCTTCCATAAAAGTGGTTAGTTGTTTACAAACTATCACTTCCAGCATTTTTTCATATGAAGGTAACATATTTATTGGTCTCCACTAGTCTGGACTCTTAGCGATTTTAACCTTTTCTACTATGGCAATGTCTGAGAGTTTCCAACTTTCGGGAAGCGATCCCTCATTTAGCGATACATTAATTATTTTTAGGAGCCAAGGAAAACTTTTACAATTTAAAAAAAATTTGATTTTTTGTGTCATTGATTTCACCGTCGTTTCAAGTATGTGTGCATCAATTTGCTGAAATTTGAAAACGTCTTATTACATGGTAAATTATCGTCATACATAATATTTGGAATATTATTGTTTATTTCCGAAACACTCAATAAAAAGGGTATTTAATCCATTTGCGATTGCAAACTCGTGATTTACTTGCGATATAGGTACCATATGGCAAGTTATGCATTCGTACAAAAAATCGAACTCCAGATTTTGATAAAACTCGAGATTACGATGATAGCGAAGACGAAAAAAGTGGGTCTCGCAAAAACGTCCGTCTGTCTGTCTGTCTGTCCGTTCGACTACAGCCTAACGGATGGGTCGATTTTCTTTAAACTTTTTACCTAGCGTTTTTTGCACATTCCCCCACCCGTTTTTTTTTTCTTTTTTTTAGGACCAAAACTAACAGTAGCTGTCATACAAAATTTCTTGGCCAAAAAGGTAAAACTTGTTTTTCTCACATTCAGCGCTACGGATTTTTTTTTTTTAAGAACTCAATAAATTTAAATAGTTATAAGTTGCCGTTTGATAAAAAAAATGGTTCTGAAAAATGGATATTAATAGTACCTCCCAAAGAACCATTTTTTTTATTTTCGCTTTTCTCAAAAACTGTTAAACAGATTTTGATGAATTTTTTTATGAAGAAGAACTAATACATTTTAAATAAAATTGTGTATCGAAATTCTCAAAAAAAAATATTTTTTTGGACTTTTAAAAAAAGTTTTTTTTTAAACTTAATATTTTGAAAACAACTTAGTCGATTTTTTCTAAACTTGGTAAAAAGCAGTTTTTTTAACTTTGTTTAGAAGATTTTTGACCGAAATTATTCTAAAGCTAGGAGCAGACGGCATATAAAAGTCGCAAACGTTTGCGACTCTGACGTCATTTTTACGTCATTATTTGCGACTTTGAGAGTATATCGTCTGAACACCCTTTTGGGACAGTCCGCATATGCTCGCAAACCATTTGCGGAATATGTGCGACACCCAAATCGCATATAAGTTTGCGACTTTCTTGCAGATCGTATGAACACCCTCGCATATAATTTGTGACAGTTTGCGAGCATGTGCGGCCATATGCGACCATCCCAAGCATTTGCGATGACACCAAAACCGAACATTGCACATCTCCACATATGTAGCACATCAGATGCTGTGATTCTTCATTTTACTAGTAGAGTTGTTGTTGTGTCAAATTCTTGCATGTACCTATAGACTATAGGATTTACATTTAAACGAAATAAAATGGAACTTTAATTATTATTATATTCGTAAATTTTAAATTTAGCGTGGGTAGTTGTGGGGATGATGTTATAATGTAACTCGGCAACAGGTTTTATAAATTTCAATAAAATTGTTTGCTTTTATGATATGAAGTACCTACATTATTTTTTTTAATCTTTTTATTGGCAAAATATAGCAACACTATGTAAAGTTCATAGAAAAATTATTCCACAATTTTCCGATTCTGACTGCTTTTGATATTTTCCCCACCACAGTCCATTTGTTATAAATTTTCGGATGAGAATTTTTCAGTTTAAAAAAAAATATGGAATGTTCACAAACCTGCATATGATTGGAATTCTGTGATATGCGGACTTTATAACACATCGTCTGAACACCTCGCATATCGACCACAACATTTGCGGACACATGATGTGGGAGTGCTTTGGTCGCAAATACATTTGCGACTTTTGGGACAGTTTTTGTATAACGTGTGAACACCCCCATATGCAAGTTTGCGAGCAATGATGTAGATATAGTCAATCGCAAACGTTTGCGATTTTTCATATGCCGTCTGCTCCTAGCTTAATACTCAAAAATAACGGTACCTCCCATACAAATGTTTAAAAATCATTAAAAAAGGTATTTTTTTCTCAAAAACGACTCGTACGATTTTGGAAAAAATTTGTTTGTGTATTAAAATTAGTACGGTCAACCGTTTAAAATTTTTAAATTTTATATCTTACGTTTATTAACAGTGCCACTCAAAGAACGGAATTAAACTAGATTTTTCATACAGAAGCTTATAACAAATGTAAATAAAAGTGCATATCAAAATTTTCTAAAAAATGGTTTTTGGATTTTTAAAAAAGAATTAAAAATATTTTTTTTAAAATTCGATATTTCGAAAACGGGTAGCAGATTTTTTTATAAAGTTCAATTTTTAAGTCAACATTAATAAATACTTAAAATTGGAGTACCATTTTTTCTCAAAAATATTAACGAAATTTTATATATACAAAATTAATTATATTTAAAACCGCTCCTACGATTTTTAAAATTTTGTTCTCATAAATTAAGATTTATAGTTATAAGAAATCAGATGGTGTACATCGCGTTGGGTTAAAACAGATTCAAAGTATTTTAATCAATTTCTTTCTAATTTTGTTGATTTAAAACAATTTTCCAGTTTTAAATAATATAATTTCCTTGCCAGCATATTGCATATGTGCAACACTGGGCTATATTGTTAATTGTAATTGTAATGTATACTCACATAATACCACCTGCAACTAAACTAAGTTTTGGCAAATTAATAAAATATAGGCCCTTTCATGTAAGCGAATTTTTCCTGATTTATAATAAATCATTTCATCATTATACCACTTCGTGTATTTCTTAATTACTGTTATAGTTTTTGTTAGTTTTTAGTAAAGAATATTTATTGCAACTGTTAAGTTGCGACAGCGCAAACTCGGGTAGGACGCCCTTCCTGGTCAGATACACAAAGAGAAATCAACTCAATATGCCTCCCACATCCACCAAACCGCAATATGCAGTCCTACTCTAATACTAACTAACCTATGGACAGGAGGGATTTCCCTATCGATGTAGTATACAAATTTCGCCAGTGGCGTGCGTCGTTTAACATTCGGCCATCCGACACTTCACTGTGCTCAGTGGATAATAATTTTTTTTTTCCTTCTTTAACTAACGCAATTTCAGATTATAATGTATCTTCATTTGATTGACCAAATAGACCGCACTGACCACACAGACAACACAGACAACACATTTTTTTACACAGCCTGATGAAACGCTGTCACAATCACACAGATTAGAAAGTTTGATATTTTTCTCACAGTTACTATCATCTTCTATGACCATCCGCAGAATTGACCACAGCTATAACTCCACATAGGTATAACAATTTCACATAGAATCTATGTAATTTCCACACAGCTTCCAATATAATACTTACTAATTGGACATCCTTATAACACTTACTTACTTAGAAATAATTAAAATGATTCAAAAATGTATAGCATATATTCATAATTGATATTTTTCTTCGTAACCCCCAAAATCTCAATAGGTACTCTTTTCTTCAATTTTAAAGGAAGTTATGTAAAGCATAAAATAAGCATAATAATGTTTTCTATCGAACGTATTTTTTTTTTTGGACCCATGTTCAGCGCGAATGATAACAATGTCACCTTCTTGGTAGGTTCATCCTTTGGCTGGCTTTTTCGCGAAGTTCAGAAAGTGGGATATTATCTTCACTGTCGGTGTCATCTTCTTGTAATACAACGTTCAAATGATTGATGAGAGTGTTTTTAGGTTTGAAAGAAAAAAGTCATTTCTGAGGTGTCTGGTTAGTTATTTGGTGTTTCAAACTATTCATCCCCCACTGTATTGCTGGAACATGATCCTCCCAATCTCTACCGTCTTGTCGTTTTGTCATAGATGATAGAGACACTCCAACCGTTCTTAAATATCGCTCAATTTGGCCGTTGGCGCGAGGTATTCGAACTGCATTCAAAATATGCCGAATAGAGTTGTCAACACAGTAGGCCTTAAAGGCTTTGGATGTGAAAGCAGTGCCACGATCACTAATTATTTGAGTATTTTAAACAGCTTTCCTAACAGGTAGTATTTGAATCGTTCAAGGCTTTCAACAACGGCTAATGCCTCAAGTTCGTAGCTGTGGTACTTTCGTTCTAGGTTTGTTGTGGCTCTACTGAAAAAGCAATTGCTCGTTTTGCTTGCGATTCATCAACCTGCATGAGCACACCCGCAAGACCCAAAGCGCATGCATCCGTATGCGGCTCGTGTTCCATTTTTGGATTGTACACAGCAAGGGTTGGACTATTGGATAGCTTAAGTTTTAAAGCATCGAAATATTCTTGTTCCCATTTGAATGCAACACCTTTTTTTAAGATGTTCAATGGCGCGGCTATTTTTGCAAAGTTTTCCACAAATCGTCTGAAATATCCTGAGAGCCCTAAGAACTGTCTTACGCCATTTCCAGCGTAAGCACGGGCACGATTTTCGGGCAATGCGTTTCTCGCGCGCACCGCTTTTATTTGCGTGGAGTGCGTGTTGTGTCGAATTAACAACACGATATGCGTTTCTTGCAACTTTTTTTAATTTAGTAATTCAGTGTAAAATGGCTTCGGTTTTGGCACGATACTGCGAGCAAAATCAAACACGTTTGATTTTCAAACATTGCGTGCGATGAAGAGGCATCGCATTGCACGCATTCACTGCAATATCGTGTCTACGTTGGACATTTACATGTGTCAACGCAGGTTTGATTTAGTAATCTGTCAGTTTTTAATGCAACTGAATGCACGCACTTCATTACCCGTGTCTACGCTGGACACGGCGTTACTTGTCTCACATCACATGGAGTTGGAAACGACTTTACGGCATCGATTTTGACATGGCCTGGCTCAATACCATCGTGTTTGAGATAAATAACCGTGTTTGCAAAAAATTTGAACTTGAACGGAACACAATTGAACTCATACTGTCCTTGAGGCGTTATAAAAGCAGTAATGTGTTTTGAGTCTTCATCAAGAGTAATTTGATAATAGCCGTTTTTCATTGCAAGCCCCGAGGAAATTGGTCGGAAAAAACGACGTCCTGTCATGCAATTTACATGTTAAATGTGTTAAATGCAATAACAACTAATCCCATTCGGGCTTAGCTAAGCGCGGAGAATTCTCATCAAATCTTAGATAATAAACACGCGCGCGTTTATCATAGAGTTCAATTGTTCTTCGATATTGATAGTTGGAAAGTTTTCACGAATCGGAGATATTTATTGACTAGCTTTCCAGTCACTTTCCAATATTTATTGGAAAGCGACTGGAAAGCTAGTCAAGAAATATCTCTCTTCATTTCAAGTCAAGTGCATTTGTGTCAAAATATCAGCTGATTATATTTTGTCATTAAACAGCAAGCTGAACTTCATTGTTCAGTGACTTCTTTTTTCACGTTTGTTTTATTGTTTTGGGTGGAGGAATTCTTTATCAAAATTATAGAAAAGATTTAATTAAAAAATGCATCATTAGTAAGAAGTATTGAAAAATTATAATTTACAATTCGTAATTGATTTGTGTGAGGTGTTTTTCAGATAAAATTATTATTTTAAATACTATCTGCACTTCCAACGGAAGGTAAAGGTTGGATGTAAAGTTCCAATTTTGGCATTAATGACATCTCAAAAAATAACTAGTTTCCTTTGTAAAATTTGCGTTCAATGAATGCACTTGACTACGTATGTAGTCCCTTGTGTCTGCTGAACGAACCCATTGTCTAAAAACGAGATTTTGTATTTGTTTTCACACGAAAAGTTACCAAAGGGAATATCATTAATTTGAATTAGCTTTCTGTCTGTACGAGGTACAGCAAAGTTCTCCGAGACTATGAATGGCTGTCAAACGGTGGCATTTGCAGTTTTAATCTCCCAAGTTACATTGCTTTTGACGAGGCAAACTTTTGGTGAGTCCAAAAAGTTGCGCCCCAAAATCATAGATGTATTTTGAACGTAGTCATTGACAACAAGGAGTTCTATTTGTAGTTCGACCTCACCCACGTGCACTTTCTTAAAGAGTTTACTGATAGATAGTAACCTACCGGAACCAAATCCTTGCAAATTCGTATTTGACGGCTTCATTTCCCATTTATATTTTCGCTCAATTTTACTTTGTAGGCATCACTCCCTAAATCCAAAAATGATTGCATGGGAACGCCTTCCAAGTTGGCGACCTTGAGAAGGCCACTTTCGTCTGCATTTAGAAACGCCGCACACAGTACACAAATCTAAGGTAATATATTGCGCAGGTTGTCAGTCAGAAATTAAACAAGGCGGCTCGAGTGTCTACGAAAACTGCGCATGGCATTACTAGAAACAACAACAAATATAAGCATTTTGACAAGTAAAGAGACACTGGATCCGCCATTTTCACAGATGCGCAGAACTGAACAAAAATTTAAACGCTAATGATATTACCTTTAGTATATGTACCTTGAACGCCGCATGCTTCGTGTGGGTTCAGTTTTTGGCGTTTTTTTCTTAAACCCACCACGATTAGGTTTCGCGCAATTCTTGGCTAAATGCCCTGACAGACGGCAGTTATAACAAACTCTTTCAGATTTTGGGGGGAATGTGGGAGCTTCTGACCGAAACGGATTACTTCTATTTGGGTATGGTTGACCCCTTTTTTCCCTTACATTACTAGTGTACTTACCCCTTGAGCTTTCTTGTTCATTAATGCTCTCGTAAGCCTTTACTTTGGCCAAGAGTTGTTTTACATTAGAGCACTCGGACGCGGTTAAAATGTTTATGAGACGACGGTCACTTAAGCCTGAAATAATGTATTTCATCATGGTAAAGTCGTTTACCTTTCCTTTGGCCATCGCGATTATACTATATACATAGTTTTCGATTGACTCTCTCTCTTTTTTTCTTCGCGACATTAATTGGACGTGGAGAACGGACTCATCGATCTCATAGGGGAATGCTTCGTTTATGCCTTCTAGGCACTCCAGGAAGAGAAACTCGACCCGTTCCCGATGTACCACTCCCGAGTTTCTTCTTCTAGTCGAAGGGACGCGTAAAAAAGGTGCTGCGATCGTCCCAACCGTAAATATTTTTTTTAATTTTCTACAGCCCTAACCCACTCTTTTACACCAAAACCGGTTCCACGCTTCGATGGGTCTAAAGCGGAAATTAATTTGTTCACTTCATCCGCGCCCAATCGCACAGGGGTTGGTGATACTGGTCGCGAACTAACTTGAGAAGAGCAACACACACTTTCTCTTTGCATGAGTTCCTTTTCACGACGTAGGAGCTCATTTTCTTTTTTTTAAAGTTCGATTTAACTTAATAAATTATTTTCGATTCTTTTGCCGCGGCTCTCCATTGCAATTACGACTACGAGCAAATTTGTTTTTTTTGGTTGTTGTCTCTAAATGTTTTCACAACGGTCGCCCGATTCCAATTGTACTTTCACAATATCAAGATCACGGAGAGATCACTCGTTATATACACAGCAGATTCCTTTTTTTTTTAAAGGACATGTACACTCCCCTTCGACTCAGGCCAACACACACGCAGTTTTTGGTTGCAATCTAGAAAAGAATATAACGAAAAAGAACACCAAGGCAAAAGGCAAACCAACAAGGGGGCCGCTGGTAACACACAGCCACTGACAACTATGTAAACGTTTTCGGTTTAATTCTACAAAGCCACACAGCCATGCACTCTCACTTAGTGTTAGACTGTTAGATATACAATTATACACCTACGTGAGAAAATTCAAAACAGTTAGGCGAACTGACAAGAGAGCAGCGTGACACACAGTCACTCCAACGATTTGGTCCTTGACTGCACTACACAGTCCCACATTGGAGAATAGAGCTTTTTTTATCAATCAAAAATCAACAAACGGAGAGACATCTGCAGACAGTTCGCTTTTTCCAACCGTAAGATTGTTCACACTTCCATATATGTATGTGTAGACATAAGGACACAAATTCTCGCTTACATTTCACATTTGAAATTCTTAGGTACTCAAAGATACAATTTTTTGAGTACTTCAAAATAATAATGCACAGTAGCACTCGTAGGACTTTTTTTTGGCGTCCGAATCCCGCTTCTGATATGTTAAGTTGCGACAGCGCAAACTCGGTAGGACGCCCTTCCTGGTCAGATGCACAAAGAGAACTCAACTCAATATGCCTGCCACATCCACCGAGCCGCAATATGCAGTCCTACTCTAATACTAACTAACCTATGGACAGGAAGGATTTCCTTATCCATGTATTATACAAATTTCGGCAGTGGCGTGCGTTTTTTAACACAACTTCAAATTTCACTGCATAATTATTTAAGTCTTCAGTTACGTCATCGAAGAAACATTTTTTAAATTCCCTAACAAATCTATTTTCATCATATTTAACATTCTTTATTTTATTTGGTTTACACAGAACGGACTGTTTTGCATAGATTTTAGTTTTATATATAATATTTTGTACCTAATATATATTACTAAAATAAAACAGACAAGTAAAAACTTATTACTTTTTAATTATACTTGTTGAATTATGGATTCAAAATAGCTTTCAACGGCCTTAAGTTCACACATAACTATACTAATATAACTTAAAAATTTATTAATTCAAACTTTATTAATTTCATCTTTTCTAATATAAATGCGTTTTAAAATGAATTAATCAACAATTTTGCTTGTTTATAGGAAAGCTTGTTTGTATAAAATCCAAATCAATTGTAATGCCTATATGTCACAATACAAGAAACTCAATTGATACCGGATCCATAATGATGTCTCATGTAGGTCACTGTTGTATTGATGACATGGAAAAACTATCACAAAATCAAGAAATCCTTATACATATATTGCAATCAAAAGCGATATCTTCACGAAGTCATAACAAAACATTTAAAGTAATTGCAAAACCTTCAATCATTGCAGCAGTTAATCCAGCTGGCGGCCATTATGACTCTTCGAAGTTACTTCGTGAAAATGTGCGCTTAAGTCCATCTTTTCTATCGCTTTTCCATATGGTTTTTATAATATATGATAAGGCTGACAAAGATCAAGATAATACCCTGACAGAGCATGTTAAAGCTTTGCACTCAGGCATGAAACAAATTGTATCTATTCCATCCAAATATAGTATGGAACTTAAACCCAGCAACTATATTGCCCAGAGTGAAGAATTGGAATTTGATGACCAGTTAAAAGTTAACCCTGATGACCAATTAGACTTACTACCCGCAGTTTTGTTGAAAAAATATATTGGTAAGGTATAATTTATGTTAAACTATCACAAAACCCATCATTAAAAATTAACGAATTAAGAGCTGCACTACAGACAGCAAAAAATTGTTGTAGCAAAATTCGAATGTAATCAGAAAGAGCATATGGTGGTATGAATAAAATTTGATCTGAACAAAATTTGTTATCAATTGTATTTTAAAGCACCTGCCTGCTCTGAGCACGTTTTTTTTCATGAAACAGTACTATAGTCGATGACAGCAAGGATTATTCAGAGGAGGAAAATTTATCTCTTGATAGACAGCAATAAAAGATATTTCCACGGACGACGGTGACTTCATTTATTGTTTTCGTCTCTCAACGCCGACGACTATTATTATGGTTTTCCAATTAATAAAGGATTAATTGCCGTGCAACAAGAAATAATGATGTGTCAACTCGGTTTAATACACCGAGTCAAACCGAGTTGAAACGAGTTTTTTTTTTCAAACCGAGTAAGCTTTCACCTGAACCGAATCACAAACCGAATTGAATGTTTTTCAAACCGACAACCTAATTAACTTCTTTCACCTGAACCGAATAAGAATTCGGTTCACGTGAAACACCGAACCGAATAATTGAAATTGAATACAAACAAGAATTAAAAGAAAAAAATAGGAGAGGGTTGTATTTAATTGTTCTGACAACAATAAGGGGAGTAAAGGAGATAACTAAATCAGACATTTTTGCCATGACAACGACCAGAATATAGGAGGAAAAACGCTATAGGTGTGTTCGCGTACTAGTCCGAAACTACCCATTTTTACCATTTTTAGTCCAATTTAATTTTTTTTATATGAACTTTGACAGAACTTCGGACTAAAACTGGCAGGTTTGGAAAGTAAACGAACAAAGGTTATATGTTTACATTTGTATGTAGGTATTCTATCGTTTATTATTTTTTACAAGGAAAACTTATTGAGTAGGTAGGTATTTGAATGTATAAGAATTAATTTTTTTTCTATTGCCAGGCTATAGGCGTATGTTTATATATAATTACTACATGATTTTCTTTTTCAACACAATATTGAATTTGTTTTTAAATTTTCAGTTTTGATTTTCAAAGCAACGTTGTTAAATTTCACTATAGCTTAGTGGAATACAACGTTGCTACATTTGAATTATGGTGCATAGGTAGGTATACCCAATTTTCAAGTATAGTAGGTACATAGGTATAGCTACATATATTTAATAGATTATTGGTAGGCTTTTTTCACAGTAGGTATTTTAATTTGTTTGTTATTCAAAAAGAAGATTAGGTAATTGGAATTTTGAATAACAAAATTAATAATAATTATGTAGGTATTCGGTAGGTAGGTATAATTTGTTTTTTAAAGTTTAGGTAGGTATGAAGGTATAGGTATAGGTACATTATGTAAATATCAATGTAGGGATGTAGGTGGGTGGTTGGTTGTGTATGCACAGGGTGGTACCTATTAAAACATTTAATTTTTAAACATTTGAAAGAAATGTAGATAGGTACCTAACCTACATACATATATATGAATGTATTTGGTAGGTAGGTAGGTATGTACACAAATTTAACCAACCACCCACCTATTAAAAATTATTTTTCAAACCAAATCAAATACCTTATAGGAACCTACAACCTACCTAGCTTTCTTTTTGGAAAAAAATACAACCTAGGTATCTACCTATTTATGGGTAAAAAAGGTACCTTTCTGTCCAAAAAAAATATTTTGTAGGTAGGTAGGTACTTGACTAATTATACAATTGAGACAAAAATTAAAAAAAATAATTTTTTTTTAAGTAGGTACCTATTTATGTATGTATGTAGGTATTGAGACTGAAAAAAATGAAAAAATGAAATGAAAAAATTAATTTGGCTAACCAATTTTGAAAATCCATTGAAATACACCTAAAAAATATTTTCAAAAAAAATTAAGTACATTTTTTTCCGAAAAAATAGTTTATATTTTTAAAAAATAAAAAAAAAAAACAAAAATTTGGTGTTTTAATTTAAAAAAAAAAACAATTGCAATGCTCCTTAAATTTTTTTTTAAAAAAAAATTAAGGAAATTATTTCGAAAAAATTAGTTTTTTTGAATACAAATAATTTTGAAAAATTAAAAAAAGACAAAAATTTGGTGTTTATTTAAAAAAAAAAAACAATTTCAATACTCCTAAAAACTATTTTTTAAATAAAATTAAGTTAAAAAGAGTTTTTGTGAGCATAAATAAAATTTATTATATCAAAATGAACTCTTAAACTTATTCGCAAGCAAATTATCCCACTCAAACACCCACTTAGTCGTTACTATAAGAAACAAACCAACCTATATCCCCAATTTTACTAGAAAAAAAGGTCAAACTTATAAGAAAAAGTAAGACATGATTACCACATTTGTTAATTGTTTAACATTCCAAACCGATTTCTTAAAAAATTTAACTTAATTAAGTATTGCCGAAGCCGAATGCAGAAAAATAAGTGTTTTGTTTTAACTTTCCAGAACATTGATAATTAATTTTCAAGAAAAAACACATTAATTTTAATTTAATTAGGATACTTTTCTCTTCTTAAAGTCTAAACTATAAACTTGTCTGAATAAAAAACCTAAGGCCACATGAATTTAAAAATTAAATGAAAAACTGCACGTAAAATATTCATCAGATGATATTCAGGTATGATGGTAAACTTAAAACTTCTCAAGTTTCAGCTCAAACGGATTATTTTTTCTTCAGTTTTTAACTAATTTTTATATTTCGATGTTCAGCTCAATTTATAGAAAAGTTTAAACAAATTATTTACGTGAACTTCTGATTCATCAACAATTGCATTGTCTAAGTTTCAGCTCAATCTGATGGTTAGTTTTTGAATTTTACAACATAACGAACAATCATCTGTCAATACCTTTCCATATATACCTACCTAGATACTAACCTGATTTAACCTGATATCACAAAAAAACCTTAAATAGAGCCTTTCTAATATATTTATACCTATGTATTTACTTAACTTAAATCTCAACGGAAAACCTACCTACAAAGGCGTATAACATCCTTCGCCATACAATTCAGTCAAAAAGTATTCATTTACAACAACATTATTATTCTTAGTGGTAACCGAGTTTGAATAATTTGCATGCATATTATACATTTCCTATATTCCCACACTACGTCACCGGCAAAAGGCAAAAGCCAAAAAATCAAGCCTTCTTTTGAACAATATTTATTTTCGTTCTTCCTACACCCAAAAAACAAACAAAAAAAAACATTTTCCCCTTTCTATAAAAAATGATAAAAGCAAAAACAACCCCTTCCTCTGCAAAAAAACCAAATCCCATTCATAAAACAAAAAAGCACAAAATTGTTACTTCCTGCCTCCCTCTAACTTTCATAAATTTAGTGGGCTCTCATTTTTGTATTAAAAAACTATTCTCCTTTGTTGGAGAATTCAAAATCTCCACTTTCCTTTGCAACAGTTGTTAGCAACATTAGCTTTATGTGTGGCCGTATGGTAGCGCGTCGGTCGTTCGTCATCATGATAGTACTATAGATTATATATACAATGATACAAATACAATTTTAAACGATGGACCGATATTTGGAACGAATACACTATTCCGAAATATTGTTCATCGACCATCAGTCAAGCTATAAACTGTCAAGTTCCATTGAAGGATGCCGATGGATTTAAAAAACCTCTAAAACATACAAAAATTTCAGTTTTTTTTACTGCTCCGGAAAAATGTTATTTAAGGGCAATTGAATTATATTTGGAAAGAAATACCTACACTATTTGCCCCAAAATATTTTTCGTCGACCATCTGTCAAGCTATAAACGGTAAAGTTTCATTGAAGGATGGCTACGATACCGATGGATTAAAAAACCTACAAAATCAGACATTTTCAGTTTTTTTTACTGAAACTGTTTAAAGATCAAATTGGTTACCATTTGAATTGCTCCAATTTCTTTTTAAACCGACTTGCCAACTTGCATTTATCACCTATTTTGCTTCGAACCGAGTTAGCCAACTCGGTTAGCTTAAATTTAAACTCGGTTAGCTTAAATTTCAACTCGGTTTGATACATCGCTAATAAGAAACATGATTGCATATTGTGAATTGGTTTAAATTTCACGTTTTTGATACATTTCTGTATTTTTATTTAATAAAAAAGGCGCCTAGTTTTTTTCTCATATCCGCGCTTGGATAATTATGCACAGCTATTCCGATATATTTATGTTGTTGTAATCCCTTGTTAAAAAAACTGCTAGGTAGGTCAAGGAAATAAAACTCACTTTTTGTATCTTTTTATTTATTTGATTAGACAAAACTAACTTTTCTTTAAATAATAGCTTGTATTACAACAAAAACAATTTAATTTTTAGTCGTACGATATACTAAAATCGAGATACATTTTTCGACGGTTAAAGTGCAGAACCTCGTAACTCGTTGTTCAGAAATACATAACTATAACAAAAATCAATTATTCAAAATGAAAAAAAAAAACAAATAAATTGATCTGAGCTATCGATTAATCTGAATAATATTGTTACGCTGAAAATGCTAAAAGGCGGCTCTGATTATTCTGATTTTTTTCCATTCGAATATTTTTGGGAGTTTTTCGACTAACTAGGTCCTGCACTTTATCCGTTGGTAAAAAGTTGTTGGGTGGTACAAATTTAGGTTTTACATTTTTAAATAAGCTTCTCTCGATCCATAATAAAAACATCAGACAGTGCCTCTGCGCGCAAGATCAAATGACGGATTGACTGGACTAATAATTGCCTTCGGCTTTGAGAGACGAAAACGATAAATGAAGCCACGGTCTTCCAATTATCGATTCCAATACGTGGATGCATCTTTTATTGCCCCTCTCAAGGGGTTAATTTTCCTTCTCTGCATCATCTTCACTGCTAGAAGAAGAGAAAAAATAATAAATCGTTTAATTTTAAGTTCTTTTAAAAATTTTAGCAAACATGGTTTTTATTTTACCAAAAATAATAGTTTTCTCCGTTTTTGCTGTTTTCAAAGTCGTATTACTTAACAGTGAGGCAAGTTAGTAAATTGTCTACACTGGGACACTTACTTGCCACGAGTACTGTAATTTGAAATTTTTCGTTTATACATAATTTATGAGAACTGAGTCTTCAAAAGGGGATATAAACACAGCCGTTTCTCAACAAAACAACAAAGTGCGATATCGTGGATTTCCATATGATTTCAGGTAACAGCATATTTTTAATGGTCCATTTTTAAGAAAAGACGCAATTAAAGAATGATGAATTGAGCATCAAAATTGAAGGCAAAAAACTACATACTTTGTTCCAAAAATTGATAAATGTTTGTATCCCCTTTTGAAAAGATACACTCCTAATTTGTATTTATAACACATAATACATTTGTTCAAGAAGTAAACGATAACGGTAATCTTGTACGTGCAAATTTTATGGATTTCATAGATTAGTTTCGATTATGATAGATTTTGTGATGGATGTGTTCATTGATGTTTTAAATTTCCAGCCGCTGTTGCAATTTCGTATTATAAAAGGTCTGTTTGGTATCTTTTTTCAGCAAAATGTGTAAAACCTATCAAAACACCAAAGAGAGAACGAATTTCTCAAAAATGGAGAAACTTACAAGAAAGTTAACAAACGCATTGGGTACGTTCAGCAGACACAAGGGACTACATATGTAGTCAAGTGCATTCATTGAACGAAAATTTTACAAAGGAAACTAGTTATTTTTTTGAGATGTCATTAATGCCAAAATTGGAACTTTACTTCCAACCTTTGCCTTCCATTGATAGTGCAGATAGTATTTATAATAATATTTTTTTTTGAAAAACACCTTACACAAGTCAATTACGAAATGTAATTTATATTTGTTCAATACTTCTTACTTATGATGCATTTTTTAATTAAATCTTTTCTATTATTTTTATAAAGAACTCCTCCACCCAAAACAATAAAACAAACGTTGAAAAAAGAAGTCACTGAACAATGAAGTTCAGCTTGCTGTTTAATGACAAAATATAATGAACTGATATTTTGACATAAATGCACTTGACTTGAAATGAAGGGAGATATATCTTGACTAGCTTTCCAGTCACTTTCCAATAAAAGTTGCCTTAATTGGAAGGAAATTTTGCGACAGCTGGCCAATCAGAGACGAGAAACTTGCCTTGCCTTCAAGTCCCTTCGTCATCTGAACGTACCCATTGAACCACTTTTGTGTACAAAACATCAGAATTTTACTCCTCACATCAACGTTCACATGCCAAAAGTCTGGTTTTGTTAACAATTTGCGTTTCATTTAAAAAAAAATTACATAAATAATACGTTTCCCAAATTATTTATTATTTGTATAGTTAATTTTCACATATCAGATACCACAATTTCAAATTAAAAGCAAAAGATGCTAACAGCTGGGTGTTTTGACATTCTTTACTCTTCTTGCACACAGAAATTTATGTAGCACAAATTCGCAAGTTATCCACTGGAGGGGACATTTTTTTCTCTCTCGATGTGCTCTCTCGTTGCAACTTTTTCGAGTTAACAAACAGGAATTTGTGACAAATTGTGCAATTTTGTGAAAATTTGTGCAAATTCGCAAGAAATTTCACGTTACCAAACAGACCTAATGTAACGAAATGTACATTAATATTAATAACAATAATAAATTCCTCTCATTATTACTAGCAATAATATTGAACTCAACTTTACTTATATTTTAAGTGTTTGCTCGACATAATATTAAGCCATTACTCGCAGAGGAAGCTGCAATTAAAATAAAGGAATATTATATGGGACTAAGGAGTAAACAAAATGAAGAAGATCTATTTTCAATCACAACAAGGTAATTCTGATAACTGAACATGTTTTAATACATATGTTTTTCTCCAAACTATACATGTAATTCTCATTACACTTATCAAAAAAATAAAAGGACAAAACATTTTTTAAGTTCTGTTTGTGTTATTATTTGAAAAGCTGTAACTCTGTGAAAAATAGTCGTATCGATCGAGATGAAACTCTCTGATTCTGAGATTCTTCTCCAAAAAAAACATTTCTCCCTTTTTTTTAAAAAAAAAGTTTTGAATTATTAAAAAAAAATGAAAATTGAATTATATATGGAAAAAACATATTTTTTAATTTAAACTTTTATTAGAATTGAAAAATATTTATTAATAGATATATATCGCTCATGAAAAAGAATACCGTCATAACTCAAAAAATGACGGTTTTGAGTTTATTTATTTTTGTAAAACATCACACATACATAGGTATCTCTTCCAAACTCCCACACGAGCGTCTTATTTGTTGCACCTTTTACGTAAAACGAAGTTTTCAATTGCATTTATCTCGAAACAGCATATTCGTGTTGGAGATTGGCGCACACAAATTCTGTTTTCTTAGATTAATAAAACAAATATTTTTCGATTCAAATTTAATAATTTAATTATAAAAATCTTTCCTCAAAAACAATTCACTTGTTATTTGGATTCTAAACAAACATTTATAATAGCCGTGTTTTTTTTGCAAGTCCATATGGATTTGTCGAAAAAAACGACATCGGGACTAATAGTTTTACACGTAAATAAAACAACAACTTAAATCCATATGGACTTAGCTAAGTCCAGATAATTATCGGGACTTACGTACTGTAAGTAAGAAGTGCCTAAGTCCCGATGTCGTTTTTTTCGACAAATCCATATGGACTTGCAAAAAAACACGCCTAATATTAAAAGTACTAAAATTTCGGCCAATTTGTGCGTCGATGACGTAGATGCGCAGAACAAAATCAAAATAAAAGCAGGAAAGCGCTATCTGTTTAAGCCTAGTACGCTGCTGATGCGAAAAGAAATTTTTAGGTGGACTCCAACACGACAACGAAATGCTTGCGGAAACCACAACGAAAAAATGACAACAGAAAGTTGTTATTGTTGTAATCGTGTGAGAGAGAATGGAAAAATCTTGTGGAACACGTTGGCTGCACTGATCTCTTTAATATTATCTCTATAGTTGTTGCGGAATGGCCCTCAGCCGAATAACCATGTTGATCAACTGTGAACGCAGCCCTTTACTTTCCTCTTCTTTATTCCTTTCGACTCTCGTTAGATATCGAGTATCTTATGTCAATTGACAGCCATTTTAATTCCCACATGTAATTTCCTGTCTTTCTAATTTATGTCTTATGCATTGTCAAGCCGAAGTCTGAAAGAAGAGGAAGTAAAACAGCGTTACGAAGTATTAATATGTCTAAATTGTATTATAATGAATTTATCCCACAGAAATAAACGACTAATTAAATTTCGACTTCATTCTCTTCTTTTTCGGTGCGACAATAGTATTATAGGGATCAGTGGTTGGCTGTCCCTCGAAACCTCACACGATTAAAACTACAAAGAAAAATCGGCATTGGAAAAATCGGGCAATGTATAAATAAATAAATAAATTTGTAAAAACGATAAATAAATATGTAATTTTGACTACGCGTCGTGACGCAATATGAGCCAAAAGAGATTCAGAATTCCTTTCAACAAAAGAATCGATTCTGTTCAGTATTTTTTCTAAACAAAATCGATTCTTTTCTGTCAAATCAAATCTTGCGTTTTTAGCATGATTTCACATTGATTTGCACACACACTATGAAGACACATTTCTAATACGTCAAATTAAAAGTCGCCAAATTTTTGGAAGACGAGTTGTTTATTTTTTTGGTTGCAACGAATTCTACATAATTTAACAAAATATTCAACAATATATTTAGTCAATATAATTATGTAGTTATAAAAATAATAATTTATTGTGCGTTGTTCAATATTAAACACAAATTTGACAAAAAAAAAATACCTTTCGCAAGTGAAAGACGTGATAAATGCCCTCATTACGAATAGCGAAGCGAACGTTCGGCTAAATCCGAATGTTTAAGCGAATTTCTTTTCTCATCGTATTATAGTTAGCGAGCTTAACCATTCGCTTCAAATATCAATGCTGCCAACATTATTTCATTGAAACCACATATGTTAAATGTCAAATAATGGCTTTTTAATTAGTATTTTGGAATTGTTTTCTCGGATTGCGTTTTGTATTCATTTATTAAAAACCAATTATACCTACTTTTAATCAAAATTGATTTATTTTTTTGAATAAAATGATTATGATTATTAATGAGTTTTGTTTAAAAGAACCTTAAACCTGTTGAGTTTCTTCACATGACTAAATAATACAATTAATTTCTTGTTGAATGTTATCAGAATTGGCCAACACATTTTTGTTTTGTTGAATCGGTTAAAGGAAGTGAAGCCATCGTGTTTATACCAAAGCAATTGCCTACTGGATTAACTGCCTGTCTGAGACTGAGAAGTCTGTCTACAGCTTGCTCCAAAGAAGACAAAGACACCTGGCAGTATGGTCCTCCACCAGTAGATGTGGTATTTTTTTGTTGTGGGAATTTATTTTTGAAGTTTTGGCTTCTTAAATCGAAACTTCATAATTTTCCTGCACGCGACGGAGGACTAATAGAGTTCATTTTCTCTGCAAAATGTTCTTTTGGTTTTTTTTTTTTTTGATGAATGGAACGCTCCTACGCCCTTTGCCATAACGGGATTCCTTTCCATTAGTTGAACAAGCTTCGTAAACTGATTTGAGTTTTTCCTTGAAAAATTATTATTTTCTTTTGTTTTTAACAATAACGTATAATTAATTTGCTCTTACCTTTTTATTTTATCACTCATTATAAACAAAAGCAAAAATAAACAATAGAAACTCTCAATTCGCTAGCGTTATCACGGAATGTTTTGATTCGATAGAATTCGACTTTTTGAGCCGTTAAATTAGCGAACTTTCGCTATTTGTAATATGTCGATAGCCAAATTCGCTAATGTTTTGACATTTGTAGCGAACTTAATTTGAGCGAATCCCTACTCATAATACGAAATTATCGAATTCGCAAAGTTTTAAGTTCGATTCGCTATTTGTAATGAGGGCCTAAAACTTTCTGTGCAAGTGAAAACTTTTCAATAACAATTTTCTTTAAAAATATATGTGTAGTAGAAGTTCAAACATCACCAAAAATGCACCAACAAATTGCCCCCGTGGCTAATATCTTTTGTTATTAAAAAAAAAAATTATTATAGTTATTAATTTAATTCTATTGGTAAAACATTTTTCTCACGACAAAAACAAACAACCTTAATGGTTTTGTGAAAAATTTCTTGACGTTTTTGATTTATTTTCATTATATAAAGCAAATTGGCCGAACAACACCTCGAAGCAAAATAATAAAGCCCGATGATGGATATATAATCCGTAGCTAAAAATTGTAAACATAATTATATTGTGAAAATTTTATTAACTTTAAAATAAAATACAAAATTTATAAAGTTTAACTTTTAATTTTATTTTATTTACATATTGTTATGTACTTAGACAAATGAAAACACGTGACACTTTATGCTAGAACAGTTTAATTTATTATAATTCATAGAGCTTAACCACAACATACTAAGGCGAAGGTTGGTGTGCAAGTGTCGATTAGCTGTCAAACAAAAATACAACGACACATATAACCATTAATATCCACACAACATGGAGACAACCACACAAACAAATCTTTCGGGTAAGTTTATGTTTGCCACATGGCGCAACTAGAATGGAAGAAACTGCTCTTGCTCAGGAGCTAGATTAACTAGATTTCACGTATTTTAACTTCGACAGGTGCGAACGCGCGTTCGAATGCGCTTCTATTGTGTTCACCCAATAAAGTGAATTGTTTGCTACAATGTATTTGAAATATTGTGCCATATGTTTTTCTAATAGTAACAACAATAAAAATAATAAAACATGAAGGAAATATGACTGATATTTTCATTTTTTTCACACCACTGCGTTTTTTTTTGTTGTTTTTTGGTGATTTATATTTGTTAAAACAATTTAACATACATTTTAAAACAATTTTCGGTGATATATTATTACTTTTAAAACGAAAAGCATTTTTAATCATTTAATTATCCGCACACGAAAAGCCATCTTCACTTTTTTTTGCTTTGCTGTGACATTTGTTGTTGTTGTTTTGGCTCGTATGACGTAGAAGTGGCGCAATCTTGTATTCTTTGATTCATGACAGAAATCCTTGCTGCAATGAAAGATACAACAAATACAAACTCAAAACACCTCAAATGTCACTTTTCCGCACACAATTAATGGTCCGGGCAATTAATTGAGTGCGAAAAAAGAGCGAAGACCTCTCCAAATAATCTGTAACAATTATCAATTTGGCTCATCGAACAGCGTATACAAAACGAAAAGGAGAACGAAATTTTTCGTTTATAATTTCGTTGTGCCATTTTTGTATAGAATTTTTCGTTTCGCATCAGCAGCGTACTAGGCTTTAGTACCAAAGTTATGGCCAGTTGGTTGCAACCATCGAAATTCGACTTTTGAATTACTTACGGCCACATTATTCACTCGATTCATCCAGATTAAAAATTTAAATCCAGATGTAAAGCATACAAATTCAATGTAAATACATCTGAATTTAAGTTTTAATCTGGATGTATCTAGTGAATAATATGGCGGTTAAGGACTTGAACCATGTATATTTTATATACAAGGTGATTTGCATAAGATGCGTCAAAACACTAGAGCGTGTAAGTTGGGTCAAAACAAAACAAATATCTGGGGCGGGGGTCTTTTTCTTTTTTCCCCCATCAAGGGCACGAGTTGATATTTAATTTTAAAAAACAACGACCACATTAACGATAAGTTTTCAAATTAAAATTGAACGTAATAGACTAAGCACCACTAAAAGGAGTCTGATGATCGGTCTGGCAGCCGTGAAATAGCTATAACTCCAGCCTATAATGACTTGGTGGTATCTCACTCAGGTGGTTATTGTTTCATTCAAAACCTTCAATATTAATATGATGGTGCGTAAGCTTTGCAGCCTTTATGCAAGTGTGTTATCACACAAAAACCAACAACAGAAATCTTTTCTCCAATTTTATTTTTAAATCAATGGCGCAAAATTTTAGACGATTTAGGCCCATTTGCTGAAACGAAACTTAAGAGTTTATGTTCTACATAAGATCTTATGTGACAGTTTATGCTGAGGAAAAAGTAGAACATAAGCGTTTAAGTAGAACATAAATATTTATGTTTCGTATCAGCATACGTATCGTCGTATCAGTATCGTCTTAAAGCATTTTTAGTATGATGCTAAGTTAAATATAGGATTTACAAATTTTAAATGAGTTATCATCGTACTCTTTTAATGGCGAATTCCTTTCAACAAAGCAATCGATTTTTTTTCTAAACCGAATCGATTTTTTTCTAAATCGAATCTATTTCTTTCTATCAATTGAAACGAATTCGTAAAAGATAGATTTTTTTTCGTGTGATTGTGTGTGTTACTATACAGCTGCAATTAATTATTTTTGTAGTTATATTCACTGAAAATATTGTTGAATATTTTGTTAATTATGTAGGATCCGTTGTCTTCCCAAAATTCCCCGACTTTCAATTTGACGGTGACGTGAAATAAGGCCCATCGAAATAAGACCAACACCCGATTTCATAAAGCCCTTTTAACTCCTTAGCAAGCTTTTAAATATTTAAATGACGTTTGTTCCATACAAAATACGTCATTTAAAAATTTAAAAGCCTGTTAAATATTTGTGAAACCGAACAAAAATCTCAAATTTAGCCTTATTTTGTTTTGAAAGTAGAAATAAGGCCAATTGGTTTTATTTCCATTTCGAAAACGAAATGTGGCCAATTTTGACTTGGAAATTAAGCCAAATGTTTTTGTCCAAAATCTTAACTGTAATACAGTTAACAGTGATTGCATCGAGTAAAGAAAAAAAAATTCATCTTATAATATTTGAGGTTCTGATTCATTAGTCAGCGTGCTTTTGCTTTTGTGCAGAAGGGACCGTCAGAGTGAAGTAGTTTTTTTGTTTGATAATTTTGAGGGTCTCCGTACTAACTTATGTTGAATTTTGTTTTCTAAACAAATCGATTTTTTTTCTAAACAGAATCGATTTCTTGGTTGTAAGGAATTCGACATTAAACAACGACAAAGTGATGTTAGCCATCAGCGATTCAAAATGAAAGTTAAATATCATAGATTTAACATAAAGAATATATAAACGACATTTATTGTTGTGATAACTTTGTCAATTTTCAAGTAACAATCCAAATTAAAATTTGCTTGAAATATTGAGGTTTCTTTAAATCCAAAAAAACCTTTGCATATATCCAACCTCGCACCTACTCCAAATCCTATGGTGAAGCCAAACAGGGGGGTTGAAGGGGGGCAGCATGCCACCCCCATTTTTACTTGTTTATATGCCGTAAACTTTATATTTTTATCTAAATATAGAATTTATTGGGCCGGAGTTATAGTTTATTATTTTAAGTTTTAATTTATTTAAGTCAATTTTGACGATGCACATTTTTGAAAAAAAAACTTGAAAACGGAATAAAGTCAAATTGGCCTTATTTCGTTTTCAAAAGTGAAATAAAGCCAATCGAAAATTTGGCGTTATTTCTATTTCAAAACGAAATAAGTCAACATTTTTTAAATTTGGCTCTATTTCGTTGGGCCTTATTTCACGTCACCCAATTTGACGTATTAGAAATGTGAAATCTATATAGTGTGTGTGCAAATCGGTAAAAATATTGCTAATAATGCAAGATTTGTTTTGACAGAAAAGAATCGATTTTGTTTAGAACAAATTCGGAACAGAATCGATTCTTTTGTTGAAAGGAATTTGACATTACTTTTTTGCACGAACTGTCACTGTTTAAGGTGTGTTCAGCTGGAGTTTATTAATGGGGTTTCCCAATCATAAAATAAATCTATTTATTTTTGATTTGGATCTGTCAAACAGCCGATTTTGACCATCTATGCTTTCCATTGGGCAAAATAAATTGATTTATTTTTGATTTAAAATCAATGATCTAAATTTTTTGTTTTTTTAACCCCTCCCTGTACTAATACCAAGATAATTTTCAGCTGTCAGTTTGCAAATGTATTTTTTGAATTAATTAATTTATTTCAGGTGTGAAAATTGTGTTCAAAATATGTGAGAAATATTCGCTTATAACAAATGGAACCAGTTTAAAATTAATTGTTTACTTCATCAAGCTCATCTCTATCTTCTAAAAGTGCTTCAAGGGATGATGTTTTTGGAAATATTAACACAGAAACGAAAATACACGAATACAATGACATAAATAAATCAATTTGAAAAAGTGTTCCATTCGCCACGAAGAAATCAATTTTTAAATTTAAATCTGCATTACATAAAAATTGTTTAAAACTAAGAATGTTTGAGTAAAAATGTTTTAAGTTAATAAATTGATACCTTATTATCATGCTTACACTTTAACATCAGGCTTTTTAGTGAATGGTTTAAAAAAAATTGTTTTCAAATTCAAGATAAAAAAAAAAAACAATTAGAAAAAGACTATTTTTTTTCATTTTAAAATCTCCGAATCACCCTGTATAAAAATTGATAGACATTACAAATATATTTTAATTTATGTTAAAATATTTAATCTTCGAACATATGAGAACCTGAAGTGCAAAGCTTAGCATTTCCAAGACAGGTTTTCTGAACATCGTGTAATATATAGTGTAACATATCTTAAGGTACAATGTATCAGGGCTAAAAAATAAACAAATATTTGTAAATTTTTTTTTGTTATATTAAAGAAGTTGATATTTTTCTTTTATATGAAACACATTTACTAAATAATGAAGAAGTTAAATTTAAGAATATTTTCACAAAGATATAGAAGGAGCAAAAGTAAACTTAATAAACATGGAGGGATCATATGTGCTTGAGCTAAAAACGAACAGTAACACCTGTCACATCGTACTGATATATTTAAACTGTAATCTTTGGATGCCAGACTTCAGCAAAACAAACGACCTATTGAACTGTTTAGAATCAGAGAGTCTAGTACTTATCGGTGACTTTAATGGAAGGATAGGCATGTCACAAAACAATTTTATAAACGACTTGGGTACATCATTGGTATATGCAAGCCGCGACTCTAGAGATGAAATCTGCGACGCCAAAGGAACTCCAATTCTGGAATTAATGGATGCATTTGATTGCCATGTACTTAAAGGAAGCTGTTAAGGGGATTCTCGTGGGGAGTACACATTTCTACGCGGGACAGCATGTTCCGTGATAGACTACTGTTTTGTAACATTCAATTTGTGTTCTCTTCTTAGAGAATTTAAGGTAGGAATGAAGACGTTCTCAGACCACATGCCGTTGGAGGTTACATTTTACATGTACGGAAATCTTCGCTATAAAAACACAACACAGTTAAGCCTCTTACCTAAACTCTTATGGAAAGACAGTTATCAAAAATTGTATCAAGGAAACCTCAACAAACAGCTCAGAGCTTGACTGACGTAAATGCGACTCCAAACATAGAAATTCTAACAGAAATAATAAGAAAAGCGACACCACAAAGAACTCCAGTAAAATATGTCAACCGTGCAGTAAGCAAAAGTGGTTTGATATAGATTGCCAGCGAGCTAGAGATACATCTTTTGCGTTTCTCAGGCTTACAAGAACGAACAACAACAATACGTTTAATATTCTAGAAGAATATTTTCCGTACGAAAAAACAAGAGTTTAACGAAAAAAATATTTCCCTTTTAAATGAAGTAAGATGCTCAGCAGAATTTTGGAAAGCTGCTAAACTTATTAATGGTAGAAGAAGCACAATCGCTGTAGGCGAATCAACTAAAAAACCACTTTTCAAACCTGCTCAACGGAACGCAGATATCACAGCCGTTGCAATATGCAGCGCCCTGGATTGTCGATGATTTCCTAGACGCCCCGATAACTCTAGAAGAGGTACAGAATGCAATCGAGAATGCTAAAAATAACAAAGCCCCAGGAGAAGACCGTATCTCTTATATCTTTGAGTTTTGTATCTGAATTCAATCGAATTTTCGAAACATCAGATATACCGGAAAACTTTCTGAAATCGATTATATTCCCATTGTACAAGAAAGGAGACTATTATTACCCAACAAACTATAGAGGAATATGGTTTTCCAACTCTTCAGCCAAGCTTTTTGGTGCTGTGCTTTTTAAAAGACTTATTCAGTGGGTAAATAAGAAGAGTATAATCCATGAATTTCTAGCTGGCTTCAGACAGAATTTCTCGACGATAGACCAAATTTTGTTGTTAACAAACATGCCGAAACCTACAAGAACAAACGCAAAAAGCGTTATACATTTTTTGAAGATTTCCGGGCAGCTTTTGATTCTGTCTCTAGAGAAGCACTTTTCTATAAGCTCTTTATATGTGGAATATAAACAAAAATTATAAATGTCTTGCGAGCAATGTACGTTAATAACATAGCTTTCGCTTGGGATGGAAACTACTTGTCCGAAGGTTTTGAGACCACAATGGGAGTGAAGCAAGGCTGTATATTAAGTACATTACTGTTTATATTATATATAAATGACATAACAGACGCTGTTAAAGTTGGGATTGAGCTAGACCGAACAAGTATCCCCGCTCTCATGTTTGCAGATGACATTGTCTTCCTTGCAGATACTGTCGAATGCATGCGAATCTGTCAGTAAATCTAGCGAAGTCGAAGATGATGATTCTTAGAAATGGCGGTGGAAGATACTGTAAGAACGAAAAGTGGACATTTCAAAGTGAGGCTATTGAAATTGTACGAGAATACAAGTATCTTGGAATTCTAATCACCCCTAATGTTAACATGAATATACCCCTTCAAAACAAGTTGTCTGAAGCTAAGCGCGCCATATGTTCAGTTTGGGGCAAATGTGTAAATAATAAACATGTAAGTCAAAGTGCAAAGCAAAAGTTATTTCAGTCAACTGCAGAAACAATTCTTTTATATGAAGCCCAAGTGTGGGGATACCTTTCTTTTGAAGTCATCGAGAAGTTTCTGCGATACTTCCTTAAGCGAGTATTTAGATTGCCTTGTAGTACCCCCAATTATATGTTCCATTTAGAAACGGGAAAACCCCCTATATTTCTATACACATTAAAAATGCATTTTAAATACATATTAAAAAATTGGAGAAAGAAAGGCTACCAAAAAAACTACTTACGCACATTATAAGAACAAAAGGAAAGCTATTGCAAGAATGGGAGCCTATTGCGGCTGAATGTGGGGTAATCTTAAACACTACACCAGACTTACAGTATGATTCTCTAAGAAGGCAGTTTGATGTTTTGTTAGAAAAAAACCGGCAATGTTCTATACCAGAAATATGTTATTGAAGCCCAAGCTTCCCAATATAGGCTATACTATAGCAAAGTAAATTATTATCTTGAAAGAAAAACGTATTTTTTAAACTGCTTTTCAACAGATAAAATAAGCACTATTATCAAAATGAGAGGAGAGTTAGTCAACTTGAATTATATACCGCACCGACCAAAACTACCAATTTTATGGAAAATCTGTAATATGAAAGTAAGGGAAGATATACTACACTTTCCGGCATTATGTCCAGTTTTAAAGGAGTTTCGCAAACGTTTTTTCGGTTCATATGTTTTGGGCGAGGATGCTGCAATTCGTATCCTAAACGAATGGCTGGGATCTACTTTACAATTACACAGTTAACGCACTTCACTAGATAAATTCATCTGTATCATCCATTTGTATAAATTTAACATAACATGTATTTATTTCATAGACAACATTATATTTTTGTATTTAACACAAAGCCATCCTGGTAGACGGCCCCGGCATAAACCAAAAATAGACTTAGAAACATTTTTTTGTAACACTTATAAATATAATGAAATAAAGTCAATTACTACTACTATAGGGTGTATATTTTTCTGTAAAAGAATTAAGATACAGGCATATTAAAGTTAAAATAATAATTACAAAAAAATATCTTCTATTTTTTCATTCCAGACAACTTGAAGGACTTATTCTACTGACGCAAGCAAGAGCCCGAACAGAGTTGTGTTTCGAAGCAACTAAAAAACATGCACAGCACATAATTAAACTCGTTGATCGTAGCTATACATCAATTGTAGACCGAATGAATTCGACACAAAATGGAAGTATTGGTGGTACAAGTAATAGAAATGAAGTTAAAAGGTTCATTAAAATGCTTGAGGTCCGTTCCAATTCACTGGGAAGAACGACTTTTGAATTTGAAGAGCTCAAGGATATGGCAACACATGCTGGCATTAAATGTGGTGTTGCAAATCTCATAGATGTTGTCAATATAAGAGGATATTTATTGAAAAAAGGACCTAATTTATACGAACTTATATCACAATAACATTAAAAGTAAAGAAATCATACCAAACAGTTAGATTATAAACAATTAGTGTTAATAAATTTTAAACAAAAATCTCAACAAATGACAATCCACCAATCGATAATAGCTGTGTTTTTTTGCAAGCCCACAGGAAATCGATCGAAAAAAAAACGAGGTCGTGTCCTGCAATTAACATGTTAAATGCAACAACAACTAATCCCCTTTGGGCTTAGCTAAGCGCGGAGAATTCACGGGGCTTAACTTAAGCACGGAGAAAAACTGTGTTACCGGCGTTAATTGCATACTTGTTATCGATAGTTTGTATTGAAACTCCATTTCGTTTCTGTAATGGCGTCGCTAATCCCAACACGGCTCATATCGAATTTCTTTCAACAAAGAAATACATTTTTATTTTAAACCGAATCGATTTTTGTTTCTGTCAATTGAAAGGAACTCGTAAAAAATCGAATTTTTTTACGTGGGATTGTGTGTGTTACTAGACAGCTGCAATCAATTTGTAGCGTGTCGCCTAAAGAAGCGTCTGCACTGGCCGCGCGTCTACCGCGTCGGAATTCCACACCCTCCATACAAAATTCCTGCTGGCAATACTTTTGGATTCTTTCGTTCACTAAACGAAAGTCCACTAAAAATTTAACGGAAATGTAGGTAGTCATTTCTTAATTACCAACGACGTGTTCTTTCTGTATGGACTTTGGACCACCAACAAAGAAGTAAAAAATTATCTTCTAAAAAAAAACTTTTGCTTGAAACTTGAAACAAAAAAAAAGAAAAGACTCAATTGAATTCTCCAGGAATCATCGACGAAAAGCAGCGATCCGACGACTTTTCATCGTAATACAGCTAAGGCTAGTTACGGACCAATAATCCTCCATTCTACGTTGGAGAAAACTTTTCCGAAACAATAGGAAGAGAAACCAAATACTTACCTGTACCAATTGTGGTTTAGTTTCACCATAGCTGTCGTCGTCTGCCACGCGGACGACAGCCAGCGAAACGAAATTGGTGATCGAGCAACATTGCTCTCTACTGTGGTGGTCATTGACGTTTACGTCAAATTTCAATTGTTAGTGTTACCGGGGTAATTCTAAACCGCCCACGTGGTAGTCATCGCCATTTTTCTCTATCTTCGTTCCATAAGGCAGCCGTTTTGTGGCCCTGGTTCATAAATCATATGAAACTTCAAACACTCGATGTAAAAGTGAAACCCTGGCCCCAGACTTAGCGTATCCAGTCCAAGAAGAAGCGAAGCGTACAAAAATAGTGTTTTAATAAAGTTAGTGGAATATGAACAAAAAAGCCATGTATAAGAAAAAGTTTATTATTAGTTCTTAAATCATATAAAACGTAATACACTCGATGTAAAAGTGAAACTCCGACTATTCTTTATAAGTAATTAAGTTTTCTTTAATCGCGGAGTGCGAGTCGATAAATTTTGTTGGCTAGGTAGCTGAGAATTTTCCTGTTAAAAAAAAGATATACATAAGTACCTAAAAAAGGAATTTGCCTGAAAAGAAAAAAAAGAATGATTAATATATTTGAAAATAAAAAGATTAATTTGCCTGAAAAGAAAAAAAAGATTAATTTACCTGAAAAGAAAGAAAAGCTAGATAAATGATGCTATCAGCCAATTCTTACACTTTTTTTTAGATTTTTGTTGAATCCATAGAATTGGAATTTTAATTTCATGGAATGTAACCTAGAGTTACCAAAGTTCTTTTATTACACTTTTTTTAGATTTTTGTTGAATCCATAGAATTGGAATTGTAATTACATGGCATGTAACATAGAGTTACCAAAGTTCTTTTATCATACTTTTTTTAGATTTTTGTTGAATCCATAGAATTTTAATTGTATTTGAATGGAATGTAACCTAGAGTTACCTTTAACACTTTTTGTGATTTTTTTGTGAAACGTTCGGATTTGAACTTTGCTTTTGGAAAGAACAAGAACAATTATAGAATTTGAATTGTTTTAAAATAGGATTCAACTTTGAGTTACTAATGTTCTTTTATTAACACATGAAATCAAGGTAATAAATCACATATTCAAAGAAAAAGTTTTATTCTTTTGTCCTAATGATTGATAAGACCACTGTGATGTGGTAACAGGTTTGAAAATTGGCGACGTAGAATAGCAGGGGTAAAGTGATGTAAGGTAAACATCAGGCGTATTGAACCATGTTTGGGGCCGTCAACAAATTTGTTCCTTTGGCGGAGCCCTGACCGATGAGTCAGTGGCATAGGGTTGGCACAGCCCTGGGTCAACAACAACCAACCCAGTCCTTTTCTTGTGTATGTCGTTCCCCTTTCCCTTCCTTTTTGTTTTATCAGCTCAACTGTTAACTTTCCTATTTGGGTACGCTTCCGGCAGCACATAAGCCGACACGTTTTATTTTTTTTTATTCGGAAAGTTGATGTTTACATTCCATAGCGATTAGCTATTCTCCATATCCCCATGTTCCCCTGATCGGCATCATTTTTTTTGATATTTGTGGACAATGGAAAGCAGAAAAAAACCCTCCCACCCATCGACTGAGCTCTAGCCGCACATATTGCCAGCATGCCGAAACCTCCGCTAGGTAAGAAAAGTGTTCGCACTAGCAGTTCGAGCCCGCCGCAAATATAAAATGGCGCCCAACGTGGGGCCTGACGTTGGAAACACCGACAGCCCCGAATCTGCAACCTATCCTCAGCTTTTTTTCATAATAAATTTCTTAATGTATTAATTTTCCTGTAAGACATTCGCCCCCTCAGCACGTAAACCTAGCTGGAATGAACTTTCTTCATTCGCCCAACTTTGACCTTAAACACAATGGAAGTTTCTATCAGATCAGAAATCAAATCCTACTAGAAAATTTAGCTACGTTGCCTCCCACAACAAACAGTGGAGAATATGGTATAGTCACCACCAGTCTAACAACTCGAATCACCTTCACCACCACTATCACTACTACTTCTAGTCCGATAATGTCACTCCTCCCCACCGATTTCATGAAGGGTGCAGCGGCGTTAGAAAATCGTTCGCCTCCAAACCCCAATCAGAAGAAACTACAACAACGCGATCCTTTTGGAGTATCGTTTTCCGACAACGATGATATGAACAACAGTTAACCAGAAATTAACCTCAACCACTAAAGGTATGACACACGTTTGAATCAGGCCTTAGTGACTTCCCAATCCCAAATTCAATATCCAAGTTCTAGTCGTCGCCATAATCACATTAAGAGCGTGGTAGATGCTAATCTGAAAGACTTGCAAAAGTCTCTTTTCAAAGAATTGCCTGGGCTTATTCAACAAAACGTTGAACAAATAATGAAAACTTTGATTCCTCCGATAAATTCTTTGAACGGCGTCAAAAAAAAAAACGATTTCCTGAGCAGGATCACCAACAATCAGTGCCTAAGGCAAACCATTCAATTCACTCGAGCAACTTGTCGACAAGCTCTCGAATTCGTGACCTCCCTAATGATTTAAACCGACCTCCTCACAACCCTAAAAATTTTCAAGATTTTCCTCAACTAAATCGGCGGGAATCTTTTCATCCTCATTTTAACTATCAAAATAGTAAGCATTTTAGTCGATAGAGATGATCCATACCCTCGAGTCCATTTTGCTCAATCCAATCAGATTCGTGATAATCGGTACCAATTCAATTATAATCGATCTGACTCAAATTGTCTTGGCCAACCACGAGATTATGCTCATTTCATTCGTGATCCACCGGACTTTAGTAACAATGGTTACGACATGAGATATCATCCCATCGACCGTCGACAAGATTTCGGATTACCCTATGATAGACCGTATTCACGCCGCTTTGAGATGTTGTGGAATGTTCGCTAGAAAAGCACTATACTTCAAACTAAATCAACTGGGAATGTCGACAAAAAGGGAGACCGACTAATGCTCGCAAACAACATCTCCGCACGACACATCCTCGCAAGCAACATCTTCTCAAAGCAACATCTCTGCTGCGACACATCCTCGCAAGCAACATCTTCTCAAAACAAAATCTCCTCAACGACACATCCCCGCAAGCAACATCTTCTCAAAGCAACATCTCTGCTGCGACACATCCTCGCAAACATAATCCTCGCAAGCCAGTTACCGTGGTATTGGTGCGCTAGGCGATGGGTTCTCAAAAGAGAAATGGCAATGGGTGGAAAGAACAGTAGGGCTGAACGGGAGTGGAGTAGCGAATATAAAAATAGGGCGTTGGGTTTAAAAAAATGTTATCTTCGTCGTTCTTTGAGCGATTTCGATGAAATTGACACAGGTTATAGCTGAGGCAGAATTAGAAACGGAAAAAATATTTTCAGCACAGGGTGCTTCCAAAAAATGTCATTTTCGTTGTTCTTTGACCGATTTCAATGAAATTGACACAGAATATAGCTGAGGCAGAGTTATAAACGGAAAAAATATTTTCAGCACAGGGTGGTTCCAAAAAATGTCATTTTCGTTGTTCTTTGACCGATTTCGATGAAATTGACACAGAATATAGCAGAGGCAGAATTATAAACGGAAAAAATATTTTCAGCACAGGGTAGTTCCAAAAAATGTCATTTTCGTTGTTCTTTGACCGATTTCAATGAAATTGACACAGAATATAGCTGAGGCAGAATTATTATAAACGGACAAAATATTTTCAGCACAGGGTGCTTCCAAAAAATGTCATTTTCGTTGTTCTTTGACCGATTTCAATGAAATTGACACAGAATATAGCTGAGGCAGAATTATAAACGGAAAAAATATTTTCAGCACAGGGTGGTTCCAAAAAATGTCATTTTCGTTGTTCTTTGACCGATTTCAATGAAATTGACACAGAATATAGCTGAGGCAGAATTATAAACGGAACAAATATTTTCAGCACAGGGTGGTTCCAAAAAATGTCATTTTCGTTGTTCTTTGACCGATTTCAATGAAATTGACACAGAATATAGCTGAGGCAGAATTATAAACGGAAAAAATATTTTCAGCACAGGGTGGTTCCAAAAAATGTCATTTTCGTTGTTCTTTGACAGATTTTAATGAAATTGACACAGAATATAGCTGAGGCAGAATTATAAACGGAAAAAATATTTTCAGCACAGGGTGGTTCCAAAAAATGTCATTTTCGTTGTTCTTTGACCGATTTCAATGAAATTGACACAGAATATAGCTGAGGCAGAATTATAAACGGAAAAAATATTTTCAGCACAGGGTGGTTCCAAAAAATGTCATTTTCGTTGTTCTTTGACCGATTTCAATGAAATTGACACAGAATATAGCTGAGGCAGAATTATAAACGGAAAAAATATTTTCAGCACAGGGTGGTTCCAAAAAATGTCATTTTCGTTGTTCTTTGACCGATTTCAATGAAATTGACACAGAATATAGCTGAGGCAGAATTATAAACGGAAAAAATATTTTCAGCACAGGGTGGTGCCAAAAAATGTCATTTTCCTTGTTCTTTGACCGATTTCAATGAAATTGACACAAAATATAGCTGAGGCAGAATTATAAACGGAAAAATATTTTCAGCACACGGTGGTTCCAAAAAATGTCATTTTCGATGCCGTTATCGCTGACATAAGTCTTGGACTTACTATAATGGTATCCTTTATACTGCACGTTATTGGAACCATTTTTATTGGGTACAAAAGGGATGTTGTTCATTTTGAATTAAAGACACACGCAAAAATGAGTAAATGAATTGACATTTCTCCATTCTGATTTTTCGTTCACAGAACCCGCGCAAAGCACTCTATGCATTTTTAGTTAATTTATTGCTTATAGTTACTATAATGCAAAGTGTTTTACGTTTGAGGCTAATTGTTTGTGAGGATTCTTGCTACTAGTCTCATATCAAATTATTTCAATGCAGGGTTCAATAAAGGTGGCGGACGAGAATGAGGAATAGGGGGTGGGAACAAGGAGAAGGGGGAAGTAAACATCGTCATAACAGTTATTTTGATAGCCAAATTGCGAGATGCTTTTTTTTCAATTCTAAATTCGTTTCAACTAATACCAGGCACGTAGCCAGGGGAGGGGCTTGAGGGGCTGAAGCCCCTCCCGAACTGATTTGTATCTATACAAATTTATTAAAAACTAAAGATTTTTAATATCAATTCAAATCTATAAAAATAAGAAGATTATATGGGTATAGTTTATTTGATTTGATATTGCAAATTAAATATAACAAAAATAACAAAAATTACTCAGAATAATAAAAACCACAAATGAATAGAAATAATGATATGGGTGACTGGAAAACGTTGATGCTGGAAAACTAAAAAGATGCTGCTACCCAATGAAAATAGAACTGTAATAAGACCTATTATTTAGACTATAAATATTATTTAGTGCAAAATAGGAGCTGACGATGATAGTGGAGCTATATATCTTACTCGGCCACCAAAAAAATATGGAAAGCTAAGGGCTCTCCTGCAGTTCAGAATTGAATCTGGGGACAACAATTTATAGAATTACGTCATTACCAGCTCCAAAAACACAGGCTATTTGAGCTCAGATGTACAACATGAAATCTTGGAGACATGTTCTGATATTGTTACAACCGAAATATACAATAAGCCCGTTTATACATTCAAGTAGTTTCAATACCCTCGCTAAAGAAACAATGGATGTTTCTGGCGCTGAACAACTTTCCATATGCCTTCGATATGTCGACTGTTTTTTGTTTAACAGACCTAAAAAGTTGTATGCTTCGGGAAGTTTTGTAAGTTTTGTTCTCGTTGATGACCAAACTTCTGGAAACCTAACCAAAACCATACTGCAGCGATGTGAATTACTACATTTTGATATATATGAACAATTGTATTGGCGAAGGCAATGACTGAGCCGCAAATACGGCAGGTCACTTAAGTGGAGTACAAAGTAGGATTAGAAAACAGTATCTAAAAGATTGGTATGTATACTGTGCAAGCCATCGCTTGCAAAATACCTTTCCAAAATATAATAACAAAACCACACCAGAGAGGAAAACAAAAAGCAAAAATATCGTCGAGTGATCCTTCTACCGAAGTTTTAAAATTGCTAAATAAATGTGACAAAACTTACTTGAGAGGTATTAACTTCTTGCTCACGATTTTGGGCACACTTCCAGGGACAAGAGCGTGTTGAAAGAATCTTTTCAACGATAAAAACGATTGAAACAGTGTCCCAAAGCGATATGAGCAATGCAAGACTAAACGCACTTACTTTGATGTTCATTCGGATATTGATGTTGATGGAGATGAGGTGATTGGTCTCTTTTAAAAAAATTCAAGACTTTTTCTGCTGTAAAAAAATGTGTAGGCATACAAAAATAATTTTAGTATGTATGTTATGGACTTAACATACATTTATTTAAAAACTAATAAAATTTACGAATTGATATACATAGTTTTTATTTTTGTTCAAAAAATTGTTCGTAAGACTTGGACTTGGCCCCCTCCGAAACAAAATCTTGGCTACGGCCCTGACTAATACTTAGATCAATTAAAGTACCTAACCAACGTGTACATATAATACTACTGTATGGATTCGTTTATTGGTAGGTTACCTATCTGTTGCATTTATTTTATTCTATAGGTAGTTACAATAAAAAAATAACGTTATTATTGAAAAGTTGATTGGTTTCAAGTAAATTATTTAATTTATTTTATTGAAATAAAAACCAACTTGGTGTTTTTGTAACGAGAGCTTTTATACCTATTCAATTGAAGCAAAAATAAATAAATATTTGAAACAAAAAAATTGAAACTAAATCAATGAATTATTTAGTAGGCCCATATTTTTTTGAACAAAAAGTATGCTTTAAGTTATTTACTGGTTTTCTAAGATTGTCTGCAACTATCGTCTCGGTGTAAAATTTCTCAAGACCAATAGCTTGATTCTTTATAACACTGACCCAGAAAGTGAGGACGTACACTCAGAGAAAAATCGCAAGCTAAAATCCAGTATGACATTTTTTGGAGGCACCCTGTGCTGAAAAAATTTTTTCCGTTTATAATTCTGCCTCAGCTATATTCTGTGTCAATTTCATTGAAATCGGTCAAAGAACAACGAAAATGACATTTTTTGGAACCACCCTGTGCTGAAAATATTTTTTCCGTTTATAATTCTGCCTCAGCTATATTCTGTGTCAATTTCATTAAAATCTGTCAAAGAACAACGAAAATGACATTTTTTGGAACCACCCTGTGCCGAAAATATTTTTTCCGTTTATAATTCTGCCTCAGCTATATTCTGTGTCAATTTCATTGAAATCGGTCAAAGAACAACGAAAATGAGATTTTTTGGAACCACCCTGTGCTGAAAATATTTTTTCCGTTTATAATAATTCTGCCTCAGCTATATTCTGTGTCAATTTCATTGAAATCGGTCAAAGAACAACGAAAATGACATTTTTTGGAACCACCCTGTGCTGAAAATATTTTTTCCGTTTATAATTCTGCCTCAGCTATATTCTGTGTCAATTTCATCGAAATCGGTCAAAGAACAACGAAAATGACATTTTTTGGAACCACCCTGTGCTGAAAATATTTTTTCCGTTTATAATTCTGCCTCAGCTATATTCTGTGTCAATTTCATTGAAATCGGTCAAAGAACAACGAAAATGACATTTTTTGGAAGCACCCTGTGCTGAAAATATTTTTTCCGTTTATAATTCTGCCTCAGCTATATTCTGTGTCAATTTCATCGAAATCGGTCAAAGAACAACGAAAATGACATTTTTTGGAACCACCCTGTGCTGAAAATATTTTTTCCGTTTCTAATTCTGCCTCAGCTATAACCTGTGTCAATTTCATCGAAATCGCTCAAAGAACGACGAAGATAACATTTTTTTAAACCCAACGCCCTATTTTTATATTCGCTACTCCACTCCCGTTCAGCCCTACTGTTCTTTCCACCCATTGCCATTTCTCTTTTGAGAACCCATCGCCTAGCGCACCAATACCACGGTAAATGGCTTGCGAGGATTATGTTTGCGAGGATGTGTCGCAGCAGAGATGTTGCTTTGAGAAGATGTTGCTTGCGGGGATGTGTCGTTGAGGAGATTTTGTTTTGAGAAGATGTTGCTTGCGAGGATGTGTCGCAGCAGAGATGTTGCTTTGAGAAGATGTTGCTTGCGAGGATGTGTCGTGCGGAGATGTTGTTTGCGAGGATTAGTTACGGATCCCGACAAAAAGTCTAAGAATAATAAAAGAATTGTACAACGGATCTAAGTCAGCAGTATGGGATGGAACAAAAGTTTCAGAATGGTTTGAAACTAAAACTGGATTAAAACAAGGATGTTTATTAAGTGCCATTATGTTTATCCTTTTCATAAGCGATGTTACATTTTATTTACCTGCTCGAATCAACATGGCTAATACAGTTATAAAATCCCTTCTCTATGCTCATGACCTGATTTTGCTTGCTGAATCACAATGTAAATTTTGGAACCTTATTATCAACCTTGATAAATCTAAAATCATGATAGCGGGATTTACGAGAGCAAGATGTTTACAAAGAGAGAAATGCTATTGGGATAGAGAGAATATTGAAGTAGTCAAAAACTACAAGTACCTTGGAATAGATGTACCTCCGACCTTCAATATGAAACAACATCTCGCATCAAAGCTTGCCACGTCAAAAAATGCAATCAATCTTAGTTGGAATCTATTGATAAAAAGGAAAGAGGTACCGAATTCAGCTAAATACTAAGTGTATGAGGTGGTACTACGTTCGATGATGTGCTATGGAGCCCAGGTATGGGGTTTCCAAGAATACGAGGAAGTCGAGAAGCTACAAAGATTCTTCATTAAAAAAGTATTTCAGCTACCTAAAAATACACCAAACTACATGCTACATCTCGAAACTGGATTGGCCGCTCTTTACTTATACACTTTAAAATTACACATTGATTACATTATAAAAGTTATAGCAACCTATAGTCAACAGAGATTTCAGCGCGTTTTGGGACGCTATTAGGAGGAACCACTCCTTTATACAAAAGTGGAAAGATTTAGCTGACTCAGTTGATTTACCTTTGGTTATAAATCTCGAAAGACCGATGGAACTAAAAAATCAAATGTATGCAATAATGAGCGGAATAGTTATTAAACAGAGAGAAAACTACACGCGAAAAGCATATGCATTAGAAAACCGCCTTATATACCCAACTTTAGTTCATAACCTGAATGAAAACAATTATTCCACCGATGCAAACAGTTGCAGAAAAATATCCTTGTTGTTTTGAGAGCGAGAGGAGAACTGCTTAGCCTAAATGGGCACGTTCAATCACAAAATCTGAAAATTAAGATCTGTATTCATGTTGTTGAACGCACAAGAAATCTGAATTTTCAGTTGGAGGTTGTTGTGTTAAATGCTAGCATTTACCTAAATGATTTACATTAAAACGAAACAAAATAGAACTTTAATTATATTCTTAAACTAAAAATTAGGCGTCAGTAGTTCTGGTGATGATATATGTAACTGAATCAGCAACAAAATACAGCAAGACTATGTAAGGTTCAATGAAAAAATAATTCCACAATATTGCGATGGAGAATTCTGGGAACCTTTTTCTAAGAACAGTCAATCGTTTGATTTAAAATCTCACTTATCAATAAACAATTAGTTCTTCTATGTAAAAAAGTATTAGTTTGTTCGTGATGAAAATTTATCATCACAAACCAACCACTAACCAGATCGAAAATCATAAAGTTCAACTTCTATGTATAGTACTTCAACATTTTCCCCACCACTGTCACTTTATTCTGAATTTTCAGATGAGAATTTTTGGCTGAAAATTCAGATGAAACGTAAGCAAACGTAACTGAAAGTCACTAAAAGTCATCTTACTTTTTATGGCAGCTGGCCAATCAGAAGCTCTGAAAATTCAGAAATCTGAAAATTCAGTTGTAAAACGTAATGCGCTGAACGTACCCAATGGAACATCTTTTAACAACACCGAAACCAATTGCTGCACACTTTGTAACCAGCATGCAAGAGAAGACACGTTTCATTTCATAGGGATTTGCCCTATATTAAGAAAATGGAGGATCCAATATTATGAAAAAACAACATTAACTCTAGAGGAACTCAAGAACTTGATAAATGGCCCACACTGGTATGCTATTTGTAAATACTGTGATGCAGCATTACGATATAGAAAACTTAATATTTCAGAATTTATGTAAATATTTATAAAAAAAAAAAACATTGATGAAATCAAAATTATAGTCATAGTCCGACAGACAGCAAATTTCCCCACTGTTTTCTTATTCATTTGGAGCATGGTATCACAATCATGTTAGTTAACAATTATTAATTGCTTAATAAATGAGTCTATCCAATCACTTTTCGTATTTGTTTATTTATTTTTATCTTAAACTTTTCACCATAGACTATCTTTTAATGCACAGATGAAAAAAGTTTTGTTCCACTTATCTGACACCAATGTTATGTTCTACCTAGGTTCGATAATAAAACTTATTTCCTTTAAATAATAACGTTCACTTATTTACTTTCCAAAATAAACACACTTTATTTCCCTTAAAATCGTTTTTATTATTCTCCAATCTCAATAGTATGCACTTTAAAATTCACTTGCGGATACACTTTTACTTCTTACTTTACGCTATCATATTCAAAATTAAACTGTGTCCACACGCTCGAAAACATCCGTTTATATAGGGAATTAAATGGTTCTAGTCTCAACTAGTATCTGCTAGAATAGCTGTGTTTTATTATCTTCCATCGGGATCCGGATCTGGATCTGGGTTAACTTTCAACACATGTTACAAAAACAATTTTGAAAATTTCCCAGTATTTTGTTTGTGTATTAAGTGTTAAAAGTAAATCCAGATCCCGATCCGGATTCCGATAGAAGATAATAAAACACGGATATTATCTTCTATCGGGATCCGGATCTGGATTAACTTTTAACACGTGTTACAAAAACAATTTTGAAAATTTCCCAGTATTTTGTTTGTGTATTACGTGTTAAAAGTAAATCCAGATCCAGATCCGGATCCCGATAGAAGATAATAGCCGTGTTTTAGTATCTTCTTTCGGGATCCGGATCTGGATCTGGTTTTACTTTTAACACGTAATACACAAACAAAATACTGAGAAATTTTCAAAATTGTTTTTGTAACACGTGTTAAAAGTTAATCCAGATACAGATCCGGATACCGATAGAAGATAATAAAACACGGCTAATTAAACACGGCTAATATTCCAGTATCTTTTTCTAGAACCTTCCATTTCCAGTATTATGGAACTGGAATTGGTGTTTTGCTATTTAGTTAATAATGTAGTAGCTATAATAGTAGATACACAATCCTTACAGTTTATAGTAAAGTACATTATCTTGTAAGATCTACCTTAAGGCGTTTTTGCATTAGTTGTTTATTAATTGGTAAAGGCATATGTTAAGGATGTTCTTTTGCTTTAAAAGTAGTTAGGGCGCAATTGAATCGTTACAGTATGGAAGATAAATTTTAGCGCGATACTAGCCGTGTTTTATTATCTTCTATCGGGATCCGGATCTGGATCTGGATTAACTTTTAACACGTTTTACAAAAACAATTTTGAAAATTTCCCAGTATTTTGTTTGTGTATTACGTGTTAAAAGTAAATCCAGATCCAGATCCGGATCCCGATAGAAGATAATAAAACACGGCTATTATTGGAGAAACAAACAAAATCTATTAAGAATACAAAAAAACACAAGAACGAAATCGACAGCGAATAAGAGATAGATATAACGGGTGATTTTTTAGCTGGTTTGGTTTTGGCAACACTGGTTTTGACAGCTAACGTGTGTTTAGTACCTTGTGTCACTGTCAAACAGCTTCAGTTTGGTTTGCAATTTAATCATTGGATCGTCTTACAAATGAACAACGCTTGCAAATTATTGAATTTTACTATCAAAATTCGTGCTCGGTTCGAAATGTTCATCGCGCGCTGCTTGTGTTCAGCGATGAGGCTCATTTTAGGTTGAATGGGTACGTAAATAAACAAAATTGCCGCTTTTGGAGTGAAGATCAGCCAGAAGCATTGCAACAGCTACCAATGCATCCCGAAAAAGCCACTGTTTGGTGCGGTTTATGGGCCGGCGGCATTATTGGGCCTATTTCTTCAAAGATGATGCGAATCGCAGCGTTACTGTCAATGGTGAACGCTACCGAGCGATGATAACAAACTTTTTTTTGCCCGAAATGGAAGTTCTTGACTTGCATGATATGTGGTTTCAACAAGACGGTGCCACATGCCACACAGCACGCGAAACAATGGCGCAATTGCGAGGCGAGTTTGGTGAACAGTTAATTTCACGTTTCGGGCCGGTCAATTGGCCGCCTAGATCGTGCGATTTGACACCATTAGATTATTTTTTGTGGGGGTATGTCAAGGCTAATGTCTATAGGGACAAGCCCGCTTCGATTTACGCACTGGAAGCCAACATCCATGCATTCATTCGTGAGATACCGGCCGATATGTGTGAAAGAGTATGCCAAAATTGGACTCAGCGGATGGGCTACCTGAGACGCAGCCGCGGTCAACATTTGCATGAAATTATCTTTAAACATTAAATTGCAAGGTTCAAACTATCGATTCAAATAAATATTTCATTCATTTTTTCGAATTTTTTGTGTTTTTTTTTAAAAAAAGTTCTAAACCTCTTAAAAAATCACCCATTACATAGATATTTTCCAACAGAGTCAAACATGCAAAATACTGGGGAAGGGGCTTTCAGTTTTGTAGTAAAACTCGGTTTTTTAAAAGCTTTGTAAACTATAGCTTTTTCAATTTCATTGGTCATTTTGCTCCATAGAGGTCTTCCAAGATTTGTCTTTGTCTTTTCTCCTTCTAATTTGACATCTAAAAACAACAACAAAAAAAGTCCCTGGTTGGAAAATATTTACATGCTCTTGGCAGTGTTAAGAATCCGGTCATTTGACTATTTTTTGTATTTGGAACCGAAAACTTAAATTTGCGATCGACTAACGTATTAATTAGTGTTTAAACATTTTAGTGAACATTTTTTCAAGTGTTTGATACAAAAAAACTAATTTTATTACATATTAATCACTATTATTAAACACACGACTTTTTTGGCTCGGATTCGTGCCTTCTGCATTTGGTTTTGTTTTCCAACCAGGGAGTGCTGTCAGATTGTTTTTTTTTTTTTTAATTTCACACTGACACTTCTGACATTTGGTGGCGAAATCCATAGGCGTGAGACATCTGTATATGATTATTTGTGGTGATAGTTGACTGTCGCTGATTAGATCGTCGTTTTTAGCCGTGTTCCTTTGGAGGTGGCGAAGCACTTTGCTAGTCATTTTCAATGGAACGCACAGAATTAATTTGCCTTCAAATCTCATCTACTCGACATGAAAGCACGAGTAGTTGGTAGTCCTAGATTATGGTTTGGATCTACTCATGAGTAGTTCGCCACCTCTAAAGGAACACGGCTTTTGATTATCAACTATTCTTTCCTCTGAGTAATACGATCACTATAATGTGGGTTCCTAGCAGCACTTACAATTCTCCACAAAAGAAATGTCATTGCAGCTGTTTGATTCGTTTGTAAAATTTGTTTTCAACTCCACGTTTTGTTTTTCCTGTTTGAAATGTAAGTTTACGGAGAAGTTATGAAATATTTTAGAAATATTTAAATAAATGTTTTTTTTTTTAAATGTTAGATCCAACCACAAAAACAAATTACTATACTGTCTTCCTCTTTGTTTGCAATTCGAAGTTTTTTTTCCTGTTTTAAAAGTAAGGTACGGAGAAGTATTGAAATATTTTTTTAATATTTAAATAAATGTTTTTTTTTTAAGGTTAGATCCAACAAAAGAACAAATTAAAATACTCTCTTTCTAAACGGAACTCATCCCGAACAAGCGAGGTCTTTCAATGCCTTATCAAGCCATTTGTCGTAACTACATAATAATGTATTTTAATTTCCTTCTGCGGCAAGGAAAATTTCCTTTGAATTAAACATTGCGCTTCGGTAAATCTTATTTATTTATTTTATTTATATAACTTTAAATCACTTGGTTCACAAAAGTAGGTAGGTAGGTAGGAATGGCTGCCAACGAGCCGACTAGCTCGCTGACACAATTAGCGCAAAAAGCGCCGTTTTGATACCAAAACTCGTTTAAACCTAGGGTTGAGGAATGGGTTTGTGAAACAAAAATCTAAAGCCCCGAGTTAGACAGCAAAAAGCCGAATATCGTCTCAGAAACATTTCATCACGTTTAAGAAAGAGATCAAGTCTTTGATCTTCAGTTCGGAAAGTTCGTCAAGGTCGTCAAAGAAAGCCTTTCCAAGTGAATGCGTGAATCCTATTGACCAGTGCCCGGTGCATGTTGCAACGACCCTGGCTATGTCTTGTCTTGGTCTACACGTGAGATCTTTTGTTCGGGCTTTATTGTAGGTGGGCCACATCTTTCTAGATATAACGCAGTTGGTTAGACTGCTCCACCTACGATTGGATATGGTGAGGAAAATTGAGAGTAAATTACCCCTCATAACTCCGAGAGGAATGCAGACGCTTTCCGCAAGTGAGCTATGAAGAGCTGATCCTTGCCTTGCTAGTTCGTCCGCCCGTTCATTTCCCTCAATGCCACAGTGACCTGGTACCCAGATAACAGTGACACTAAGATTGATATTCAGGCTTTCGAGCTCATCCCGGCATTGCTGGACCAATTTGGAGGATGATGTGGCCGCAGCAATGGCCTTAACAGCCGCCTGACTGTCTGCCAGAATTGCAGTATTTCGATTTTGGTTTGGGTCTTCTTTGAGTATTTTGCATGCTTCCCTTATAGCCAGTAATCCCGCCTGAAAAACGCTAGCATAGTCGGGAAGTCGAAAAGATTTGGATATATTTAAGGACTCAGAGAAGATTCCTGAACCCACACCACACTCCATGTTTGAGCCGTCGGTGTATATAGTAATGGGTGATTTTTTAAGAGGTTTAGAACTTTTTTTTAAAAAAAAACACAAAAAATTCGAAAAAATAAATGAAATATTTATTTGAATCGATAGTTTGAACCTTGCAATTTAATGTTTAAAGATAATTTCATGCAAATGTTGACCGCGGCTGCGTCTCAGGTAGCCCATCCGCTGAGTCCAATTTTGGCATACTCTTTCACACATATCGGCCGGTATCTCACGAATGAATGCATGGATGTTGGCTTCCAGTACGTCAATCGAAGCGGGCTTGTCCCTATAGACATTAGCCTTGACATACCCCCACAAAAAATAATCTAATGGTGTCAAATCGCACGATCTAGGCGGCCAATTGACCGGCCCGAAACGTGAAATTAACTGTTCACCAAACTCGCCTCGCAATTGCGCCATTGTTTCGCGTGCTGTGTGGCATGTGGCACCGTCTTGTTGAAACCACATATCATGCAAGTCAAGAACTTCCATTTCGGGCAAAAAAAAGTTTGTTATCATCGCTCGGTAGCGTTCACCATTGACAGTAACGCTGCGATTCGCATCATCTTTGAAGAAATATGGCCCAATAATGCCGCCGGCCCATAAACCGCACCAAACAGTGGCTTTTTCGGGATGCATTGGTAGCTGTTGCAATGCTTCTGGCTGATCTTCACTCCAAATGCGGCAATTTTGCTTATTTACGTACCCATTCAACCAAAAATGAGCCTCATCGCTGAACACAATTTTTCGATAAAAAAGCGGATCCTCGGCCAGCTTTCCAAGAGCCCATTCACCAAAAATTCGGCGTTGTGGTAGGTCGGCTGGCTTTAGTTCTTGCACCAGCTGTATCTTAAAAGGCTTTACGCCCAAATCCTTCCGCAAAATTTTCCACGTAGTGCTGTAACAAAGGCCTAACTGCTGGGAACGGCGCCGAATCGACATTTCGCGGTCTTCTGTCACACTAGCTGATACGGCCGCAATATTTTCTTCACTACGCACAGTACGTAAACGTGTTGGTGGTTTAATGTCCAACAAAGTAAATTTGGTGCGAAATTTGGTCACAATCTTCCGAATAGACTGCTCAGAAGGTCGAGAATGCCGATCATAAAATGGAAGCAGCGCGCGATGAACATTTCGAACCGAGCACGAATTTTGATAGTAAAATTCAATAATTTGCAAGCGTTGTTCATTTGTAAGACGATCCATGGTTAAATTGCAAACCAAACTGAAGCTGTTTGACAGTGACACAAGGTACTAAACACACGTCAGCTGCCAAAACCAAACCAGCTAAAAAATCACCCTTTAGCATCGAAGTCTCTCGTCACTAGGTCATCATTCCAGTCCTCTCTAGATGGAATTTTTACGTTACAAACCCTCCCGATGCTCAAAGTTGGGGTGCAGTAGTCGGTTGGAGTCGAAAAGATATCATCGGGAATCAAACTTGCTATATTGCCATGACCATAAGGTTTGGAAAACCAGCAATTCGATTCTGCTGCAGGATACCATATATTTTATGTGTAAATCGAGTGGCAAAAGATGCAAAAGAACGCTTAAGGCATCCGTTGGACAAGATCTTAAGGCCCCTGTGGTTCCAACACTAGCTGTTCTTTGAATCTTTTTAAGCTTGTTGATGTTATATGCCTTGGTTAGAGCGGGCCACCATACAATCGATCCATATATAAGGATCGGTCGTACTACTGCTGTGTACGTCCATAGTATCATCTTTGACTGTAGGCCCCACTTTTTACTAAAGGTTTTGCTACAGGCATAGAAGGCTATGCAGGCCTTCCTCACCCGTTCTTCAATATTTAATTTCCAGTTTAATTTATGGTCGAGAACTACGCCCAGATATCTAGCTCTGGATGAAAGCGACAGAGTTTGGCCGTTGAATCTGGGTAGAGTGAAAGGGGGTACTTTAGTTTTGGTAGTAAAAAGCATCAGTTCCGTTTTGCTTTGGTTAACACCAAGGCCACAACTAGTAGCCCAGTTATTAACTTTTCTCCAAGCCATTTCCGTGATTTCACTTATCACGGGCGTGAACTTTCCTGACACCAGTATCACCAAATCATCGGCATACGCAACGACGAGTATTTTATTCATGACTAAAAGCCACAATAGAGGGGATAGGACACCTCCCTGCGGTGTCCCTCTACTGACATATTAAGTGGAATGTGTGTTACCTAACAAAGCATGAATCCTTCTATCATTGAGCATGGATATAATCCATTTCCTGATGTAGTCCTCTACACCTATGTCAACAGGTGATTCTAGAATGGATTCAGTTAGGACATTGTTAAAGGCTCCTTCTACATCTAAAAAGGTAGCGAGAGTATATTCTTTGAAATGGATTGTTTTCTCAACTGTACGCACTACCTCATGCAGGGCCGTTTCAGTGGACCTACCCCTTAGGTATGCGTGTTGAGAGTGATCAAGAGGGCATCTCACTAAAATATCTCTGATGTGGGTATCGAGAATACGTTCGAGAGTTTTAAGCACGAAAGAAGTCAGGCTAATTGGTCGGAAATCCTTCGCAGATTCGTGCCCTCGCCTACCAACTTTTGGAATAAAAACTACTTTAACGTGCCTCCAGGACTCGGGTACATGGTTGAGAGAGAGATATCCCTTGAATATCAGCTCAAGCCAAGGAATTGCTATATCTTGCTGTTTCTGGAGCATGATAGGCAAAATTCCGTCCAGTCCCGGAGAATTGTACGGTGAGAAAGTGTTAATTGCCCAGGCAATTTTTTCTTTCGTTATTACGGTATTAATTCGTTCTTCACGAATGAATGAAATGTTGTTTATAAGCTGTTCAGGGTTGTTGTTCTCGCAACCCTGAAAATGCGTCGTCATCAGTAATTTCAGGGACTCAGCTGGGGTGCCAGTCCAAGATCCATCGGGCTTCTTCAGGAACGAAGGATTACAGTGTTCCTTCGAGAGAACCTTGCTAAGCCTAGCAGAATCCTTTATGCCTTCGATTGACTGGTAAAAATCTCTCCAGCCCTGTTGCTTGGCTGATGCGATAGCCCGCTTATATATTTTAAGGATATCTTTATACGGTTGGTAGAACTTATACTTGCGGCAGATATTAAAGATTGTCCTTGACACTTTTCTTAGGTTAGACAAGTCTTCATTTCACCATGGGGGAAGTACTTTATGGCTATACTTAACTGGGAAAGAGACCTTAAAAGCAGTGTTCATAGCTGCCTCAAAAGATATAAGCTTTCAATTGGAAGTTTTTTTGCGACCTTTAGTCCAAAATGCGTTTCGCCCAGGTACGACAATTGGGCTCATCAGTTAGATGTTGCCGTACCCTTCTAAGACGCAAGATTTTAGTCGATGAATACCGACACAAATATATTTTGCAACAGTTCCCCTAGAAAAATATAATTTGCATCATGTCCGTGTTGCAAAATATATTTGTGTCGGTATTCATCGACTAAAATCTTGCGTCTTAGAAGGGTACGACAACATCTAACTGATGAGCCCAATTGTCGTACCTGGGCGAAACGCATTTTGGACTAAAGGTCGCAAAAAAACTTCCAATTGAATTTAATTCATCACAGTCCACTAAAACAAAAACAAAAACAATATAATTTTTTTTTTTTCTATTGTTTTCGTTCTTCTTCTTTCTTAAAACATGCCAGACCACGGGCACACAACCATTTCTACATAGGTGTCAGAGCTTAACCAAGTTCCCCTAGAAAAATATAATTTGCATCATGTCCGTGTTGCAAAATATATTTGTGTCGGTATTCATCGACTAAAATCTTGTGTCTTAGAAGGGTACGACAACATCTAACTGATGATTGATTCATCACAGTCCACTAAAACAAAAACAAAAACAATATAAATTTTTTTTTTTTTTCTATTGTTTTCGTTCTTCTTCTTTCTTAAAACATGCCAGACCACGGGCACACAAACATTTCTACATATGTGTCAGAGCTTAACCAAGTTCCCCTAGAAAAATATAATTTGCATCATGTCCGTGTTGCAAAATATATTTGTGTCGGTATTCATCGACTAAAATCTTGCGTCTTAGAAGGGTACGACAACATCTAACTGATGAGCCCAATTGTCGTACCTGGGCGAAACGCATTTTGGACTAAAGGTCGCAAAAAAACTTCCAATTGAATTTAATTCATCACAGTCCACTAAAACAAAAACAAAAATAATATAAATTTTTTTTTTTTCTATTGTTTTCGTTCTTCTTCTTTCTTAGATATAAGCTTTGTTTTTAGGTCCAGCACCGAGTCTGGGCTCAGATTCGGTATATTGCCAAGTTTAGAATTGACTATTTGACCAAACTTGGTCCAGTCAATACGTTTGGGGTTTCTGAAAGCAGGAGGAGTTTCATGCTCGAAATTCAAATTGAAGAGAATCCATCTGTGATCCGAAAAGGACTTCAGAAGGGAAACACTCCAATTCTGTACCATCAGTTTAAAGTCATTATTAACGATTGTAATATCTAAAACGTCTTCCCACCCTTCATAATTTTCCGAACTCGGAAAAATAAAAGTAGGAGTATCTCCCCTGTTGCAGACATTAAGGTTGTTTTCAATAATAAAATCAAAAAGAGGCTCACCTCGTTCGTTGATCTCCGAGCTACCCCAGAGAGTATGCCGTGCGTTAGCGTCGCAGCCAATCAACAAGTTAGTCCCTCTTTCCTTAACAACGGTATTTATATTTCTTACCTCCTCAGGCGGTGACTGCCGGTCATGGGCTGAATAGGCTGATGCCAGTAGTAAGCCTCTTACATTTTTGTCTTCCAACCTGACGACTGTCAGATCGGGAGTACTAAAATTGGGAAACAAAAAAGCTTTTAAGTGGTTTTTAGCTAAAATACATGTTCTTGGCTTACCTTGATCTGGATTTATGGATTTGTAGAAGAGGTCATATTGGTTGTCTTGGAGCCCTCTAACTTTAAGGCCATTTACCCACGGTTCTTGGATGAGGCCTACATCAACGTTTTCCTCCCTTAGGAAAACTCTTAGATTATCTGAGTCTCATTTGGAGTGCTTCAGATTAATCTGGATGATTTTCAGCGCGTTTTAATTTGTAGATGACCCTGCACAACCAGGGCCCGGCGGCTCGCTGGGGACCTCAACTTCACCAACGTCGATGTTGAACTCAACATTGTCGTCAGCTTTGTCGGGGTCTGCTCCCTGATCATGCAAGATCTTGATCCTGGCATTCATGATGCCGAATTTCAGCTTGAATTCTGCTTCCTCCAGCGCCCTTCGGCTTTCCTCTCTGATCAACAGAATATAAGATGCGCTGTTCTTCTGCGGCTCTTCAGCTTTTATGACTGCCCAGTCATGCATTGGAACAAGCGGATTTAACTTCTGAAGACAACGGATCAGCTCCTGTCCGCTTGGTTTGATGCTCATGAGGGGCAGCCAGATGCGAGCTTTCGGTTGCCTAGGGATGTCCTTAGCTGGGATAAGCTTGAGCTTCAAGCCCTCCCAGTCATTGCTAGTCTTAGCAACGCAAGAACTAAGGAAATCCCTAGAAAACCTGTCTGCACACCTAATTACCCTGTATCCCCTGAGCATCTCACCAGAGTCAAAACTGGGGAAGGGGCCTTCGGCTGTTTCCATAGTATATGAAAACACCATCTCAGAGAGCTTGCCCTCGATAGAGTTCCACACAGCCAGCAGGCCTCTGCCGTTTGTGGAGAGCTCATCCACAACCGATACCTGGAGGTCGTTCCTGAAAACTTCACTTAGAGTATTCGGTTGCGCCGCTCTAGGAGATGGTGTTTTGCCCGTAGTTTTCGGACCGTCAAGCTTGCTCTTTTTCTGAGGCTGGTTGATATCGTCTCGAGACCTATTGCACTTGGCGGCTTTGTCTTGGGTGGCCAGAAGATTATTGTAATCGTCAATGATCTTCTGGTACTTGATTTTGTCCTCAGCGTCTTTCGCATGAAGAGTTCCTGCTTCATCGTTCTTGGCGTTCTTGTCAAGAATGAAAGAGGTCTTCTTGAACTGCATCCTGCTACGGACACCTGAGGATGGTTTTTCTTATCCCGTGCGGCATTGCTATGCCTGGCATTGCTGCACGAGGGTTTCGGGTTATTTAATATCGGATTAGGAAACACAGGGGTACTATGGCTGGTACCCTCAGCGTTTCCTGAAGTTGTAGGTAGCCCAAGATCTCCTGAGCTGCCGACGACGGTCTCCTGGCTGGAGGCCAAAAGGTCATCCTCAAAGTCGGTGGATGGTACTATGTCTGTCATGTCTAAATTGTCCAAAAAAAGGTGGTGTATTCATAAAGTTCCCACGAGTAGGTCGAAAAAGAAGGTCGAACCCCGGTAGAGCCGATATACCGGGGTAAGGCAAAAAATAAGACGGACCCTGCCTGGGCATCCGAATGAGCTCGTTCGCGACTGGTTTACCCCCCAGCCTTCCATTTCTTCTTCAAGAATTATGAAAAATCGTTCACTCCACCACTGAAAATTAGGCACCCCGTATCTATGGTCAAGACGCATTATTGAGGGTTGAACTATTGAGGAGTAAAGGAACACCTGAGCAATTAGCCCTGACCTTAGCTGATCACCATCTTGACAACGCGCAAGATAAAAACTGTGGTGATCAGGGTTTGATACGAGGATTTGCGCCAGGCTGGTTCACAAAACTTTCGTTTTTTTTTTTGGATTTGAAGCCGAGCAAACCTACATTGCTCGCGAAAATGACATAACATTTACGAAAACGACACCTAAATAGCTGTCGCAAGCAAGCGGTTGCAAAAAAACGACTGTCAGTTTGATGATCACCTTACGTGGAGCAAAATTATTAATTTTGATTATCAACTATCACCTTAGTCGATTCCACCCCTGGATTTTCACGACTTTTTTTTTGTCAGTAAACTGCCAAATGAATGAATTTGTCAATTCTTCTGACAGTTTTTTGACATTTTACTGACATAATAATGCCCATTTGTCAGTCGTGTGAATCCTGCATAACAATAATACACATTCATTTTTATTCTCTCACGAGAACTATTTATTCAAGGCAAAGCGTTCAGACAAAAATATTTGCTTTCAATATTTGACAACATTTTCTCTTTTGTTTTACAAGTGTTAAAAAATTAAATAGATAAGTTGCAATAAAAACATTGCATCTTTATTAACTTCGTTGCAAGAAAAACATTGTTTTCTTTCATATAGTTTATACAAATATTAGGATTAACTATTAATTTTATCAAATAAAATAAAAACTAAATACAAGTTATGCCGGTAAACGGCTTATACATACATATTCTGCTCATATTAAATATCACTTACAAATGCAAATTATTTTAATAGTTTCTTATTGTGCATTGAACAAACTACAATATTTGTTTTTCTTTATTCCAATAGTAGCTTAGTTGTATACTTAATTAACATAAAATATATTCTTATGTACATTTCCGTAATATATAAGATGGATAAATCACTTTTAAAAATAGGAACAATATGCATAATTAAGCAATATATATCATTCGAATAAGTACAGAATTTAATACAAAAATAGTTGCAGGGAATATGATTATTCCATTATGCGTATAAATTACAATAAAAATATAATTAAGACAATAAGATCCTCTTAAGAATTTCAAAAACAGGTACTGGTTAATATTCGCATTGGAAAGACATAATTTTCAAATATATAACTTGAGGCAAATTAAATGAAACATTCAAGTGAATCGAAAGTTTCGATCGAATCGGATAGCAGAATAGGGCAAAAAAGAAAATTTCGGCTGTAAAATAAGGGAATTAGTAGTCCAGTCAAAATAGACTATCTCCTTCGCATTCGCATAGACCTGCAAATTAGTACAATCCTTTGAATCACTACAAGTCTGTTTGGTGGTGTGAAATTTTTCGCAAATTTTCGCAATTTTAAACAATTATCTTCAAAGCCCATAGGAAAAAAACAGTTTTGGGAAACTTAATGAAAGTTTTAGTAACCAAACAGGCATTACATTAACTGTTAAAAGTCCCCATTAATGCGACATCTGCAAACAAAGTTATTAAAGGTTAAATGTCAAAAACATTGGTTTTTCGTAATAACATGAATCTTATACGGTGGACTAAAGAAGTTTATATAAAGTTTGTAGGTTTTGTGATATTCTCCAAAAATTATTCAATTCTTTTTTCCTGAAAGCAATCGTTAGGTTGCTATTTCAAATGTAGAAAATATAGGTGTTTTGCATATTACTCTTAAACGGTGAGTGCTATCGAAAAGAAGTTTCCTAAGTATTTCTAGGTTATGCGCCCCTCTATTTTGTTTTTGTTAATCATCTCAAAAAAAAAACTTAAAAAACATTGATATTTTTTCGTACTTAACTCTTAAAATATGTTTTTTTTTTTAAGTATTTTCAATTATGTAAATTTATATACGATGAAGTTTTCTATTAAATAGCTTGAGGTATAGGTAATTATATTTTTCTTACTAGCAATCATTCAGAAGATGTTGCGTTCCAAGGAAGGCCAAATGTCGAGGATATAAGTTTTTTGCATAATGTACCTATAACTTTAAATAGCGGATGTAATTTTGTAGTGAATCTACTAATCTACAACCTTTTTTTTACAGAATCTTATTAACTACAAATTGTGTACAAATTATTTTAAGACAAAAATTTTATAAGTAGGTGTATGTAAACATATATCTCAAGTGCCAGTGATAGCTATACTTTGAAACGCTTCATTGAAAATATAGTTTTTGAATTTTGAGACGTTTAAAAACTAAAATCAGTGATTATTTTGATGCCAATTAAAAGCTTATTATAATTATTAACTATTCATTATTTAAAAAGATGCATTCCGGCCCGAACTTCCACATGAAATGGCTTTTGATTTTTGAATGATCATGGATAAAGTAATTCAATCATTAAAATTTTAAAAGTAATTTTATGAAAGGAGCTATATCGGAATTACTTATTTTGTTGATTAAAATAATAATTAAAGTTAGAACACATCTAGTTATCTTAAATCGATGATTGTGGGAAATCATCGAATGTTTTTGCTTACCAACATTTAGTAAAATACTTTTTTTTTTGAAAAAACACCAGAAAAAAATTCTATACAAAAGCTGGTGGTTTTTCCTAGAAAAGGTAGGTATACTATTTTGTAGAAAACATCATAGTTTACAAAGCGAATTGCAAAAATTTTACAAAAACCCCAATTTTAAAGAGTTAAGAACGAAAATCCCCATTTTTTGACTCTTGATCAAAGGGAATTGTATATTTCTGGCCAAGAGCGTACACAAACGATTTTGTTACAAACAGAGGTCATGTTGAATTCGTTACAGAAGTCAAATATTTTTAAAATCCTTCATAGGAAAGTCGAGATATTTGAGCTTGAAGTTGCCGATTGCAAGTGTTTTTTCCAAGCAATTGTGTAAGGTTCTTTTAATTGCATATGAGTTGCAGAACAGTTTTCCAAATCATGTCAGCATTAGGTTACTGTTAGGCCACGCAGACGTTGCAAAAGATAAAAGTTACTGAACAGTTTAAATTTCAGTTACAAGAGCCATCATTTTTTAGTCGCAAGCTTTGGGCACAAAAAACTTTATGTAACATAAATGCAACTCATTGTTTTTTGGGAAAAGTTAAAAACTTTTCAGAAACATATATGCAACTGAGTTGTTTCAAACAAAAAACCGTAAAGCAACTTTAATGTAACAAGTTTTGTCGTTTTCTGGTTACAAAATTCAAATGGGTACCACTTGAGGAACCATTTGTATATGGTTGGAGCCTTGGATCCATATCACGAAAGTCCACTTTGTTGTTGAATTGTTTTTGTCCATTCATTGAGATGAAATGTCAGATGATATTTTACATAGATTACGTGTCATTAATTCAAATCCAAATTTTTGGACCTTCACAATGAAGCTCTGATTCAAGAGATTGTCATTGGGTACGTTCAGAAGACGAAGGGGCTCTGATTGGCCAGCTGTCGCAAAATTGCCTTCCAATTAAGGCAACTTTTATTGGAAAGTGACTGGAAAGCAAGTCAAAAAATATCTCCCTTCATTTCAAGTCAAGTGCATTTATGGCAAAATATCAGCTGATTATATTTTGTCGTTAAACAGCAAGCCGAACTTCATTGTTCAGTGACTTCTTTTTTCCCCGTTTGGTTTATTGTTTAGGGTGGAAGAGTTATTTATCAGAATTATAGAAACGATTTAATCAAAAAATGCATCATTAGTAAGAAGTATAGAAAAATTATAATTTACAATTCGTAATTGATTTGTGTGAGGTGTTTTTCAGATAAAAATATTATTTTGAATACAATCTGCCCTATCAATGGAAGTTAAAGGTTGGAAGTAAAGTTCCAATTTTGGCATTAATGACATCTCAAAAAATAACTACTTTCCTTTGTAAAATTTGAGTTCAATGAATGCACTTGACTACATATGAAGTCCCTTGTGTCTGCTAAACGTACCCATTGTCATTGACATTATATGTCAATTGCAAATAAAGCATTATCAGTTATCTCAGTTGAGAATGATAGCACCTATGTAATGCGGCGCGGCGTGAATTAAATTATGATTGTGCCGAAATGGACATTATTTGTGCGGTCAAATGTTCCAACATTTAATATTGAACAGAAACGCGCATATAATACAACCATGCATGCTGTTCGTAATAAAAGGGCGGAATGTTTTTTTTAGACGCACCTGGTGGAACTAGAAAAACATTTTTTATTTCATTACTTCTAGCGACCATACGATCAGTAACCCAAATTGTATTGGCACTGTTATGTATTCCCAAATAAAGCACAACAATTTAATAATCATGATTGGTTGAGTGAACGAGCAATGTTGGCTAGAAAAAATAGAGTCGTAAATGATATCAATGCAGACATTTTGAATAAAATACCAACTCAATTTTTTGCATAGAAATTGATCGACATATGAATCAAGATGATGTCGTGAATTATTCCACTGAATTTTTAAATTATCTTTATTTGCCACCATATAACCTACCATTGAAAGTCAGCGTGCCGTTTATAATGCTACGCAAAATTATAATCAAGCTCGGCTTTGTAATGGTACCCGTATTGTTGAACAATGTAATCGAAGCAATATTTTCAAAAAGGGAAATACAAAGATGAAGTTGTTTTAATTCCGAGAATTCCAATGATTCAATTTAGAGGTTCCAGTATTTGCGCATGGGCAACTGTATGTTGCATGTTCTGACCGATGGTAAAACGAAAAATATTGTAGGTATATCAAGAAGCACTTGAATAAAATTTATAAAAATGTAATCAATATTAATTCAATATATTTTTGTATTGTATTAATTATTTAGCATCCGGCGAGAGGGTGAATTTAAGCTATATTTTTACAATTTAGGCCATTAATAGCGTGAAGTAGGTTAAAACCTAGAAAGTATATATTACATACTATATTACAAAAAGCAGCTTAAATATTTATTTATTGTTTTTTGTAATTTGTATGCGAAGCTTAGGTTTGTCTACCCGTGTTAAGCCGGGCGGGCAAGCTTTTTACATATAAAATTAAGTATTCTGTATCAACAAAAAAATACCTAGTTATATACAAAACATTCTTCAAAAGGCACCTAATAATGACTATGGACAAAGAAAGATAGATTCTAGGGTGAAAATAGTAGTTGGTTTTTTACTTTTTAATGATGGATCCGTAGAGACTCAAATGAAAGCGATACGATTAACAAAAAAATGTTGTATTCCTTTTACTTAATTATGACTTCATTTTCATTAAATTCACATATTTATCTGTTAACACAACTTGGAATAGTATACATAATATATTTTTATTTAAATAATGTAAAAATATTTTAATAAATAAATAGTTTCAATGGAAAGAATATAGTTTTAAAATATGTAATAGTGGATATTAAATGGAGTTAATATTTTGTAACGGTTTCAATCCGAAATATAATATCCATAAAATATCTCCAAGAACTGGGCAGTTGACGTAATATTGTCGTTCCTTGTATAACATAAATACCACATTAAAGTCATCTTATAAATGTAGTACGTGTGCGCAGCAACTCACCGACTCACCGTTCTTGGACCTACAAGTTAATTGCAACAGTATTGAACAATTGCTTCTCTACCTTGTTGATTATTATTATATAAAATATAAACAAAATATATTTTTCGGCTTTTAAATTTGCTCTCTTAGTAAAGTACAATAATTGTCTGTGCTTAATTGTATAGTACAGGAACAATCATTTCTGATACCTATGCTTTCCGTAGTAGGATATTTTATTTCCTTTTTATATTCACTATTAACTATTTAAAACCATTGAAACTATTTATTTATTTGAATATTTACACATTGTTTGAATCTACTTATACACATTATAAATACTATCATATTATATTAGTACAAACCCTTTTATTTTTTTTCTTTAAGTTTTCCTGAAACCGGCTCTAACGATTTTGATTAAACTGAGTAATTGTAATGACCAAAGTGATTGTAAGAAAACTGCGTTTCAGGTTTTCGCCAAAAAATTCAACTAACGGAAATAAGCATTTCAAGTTTTTTGAGAAAATAGTCTCATTTTTGGGATATTCACGTATATATTAACTTAAGGGAAAGTTTTGAAAATCGTCTTTTAAACTTAGGATCGTACTAAAAATACTTTAACACGATATAAATTTAAATAAAGCAAACAATAATAAATTTAAGCCTGCACATCAAGAGAATAATTATTCTGAATTAACTAGGTACATAATTAATAAATTCTTTTTTGAAAGATGTGTAGGTAGGTATAAATGAAATAAATAAATATAAATGCATATGTATGTACCGAAACAAACAAACATAGAAGTAAATTATAGAAGTAAATAAATACATTCGTCGCGTTTTAAATAAATTTTAATAATATCTAGAAAAATGATTTTAGTTAAATCCAAACAAGTGATTCTGGATTCAGTTACAGAGCACTGTTCTTAATTCCAATCTCTCACTATAATCAGAATCAAGCATTAAAATGTATGCAAGCATGTCAAATGTTAGCAAAAGGATTATTTCTGTGTCCATTTCTTAGAACATAAGTGAAGATTGCTTGTGTTTATCTTTTTCTTTTCAGTGCTGGGGGTGGGGGTCATGACCCCCATTACTGCATACAACGATGTGAAACTACCGATATTTTACACCCGGCTGAACTTTTTTGATATACCAACCGCACTTTATAAAGTGATAGGCGATCGCAAACCTAACTTTAAACTCCTTATGACCCCTTCTTACAATAAATTAACAGTCACTATATTATAGGTAAATACGTAGAATTGGTATACCAATTCTTGTTTAAAAGAGATATCTTAGTGCCTGATTACATGGGATGTTTAACTGAAGAGCGCATCGGTGAGACAGGTAGATTTTATGTGCGTAAAAAGAGAAGGTAAATAGGTTCCACCCAAATTTCCCCGATGCGCCAGTTTCATTTAATATTTTCGGATTCAGCATGGAACGTGTGAGTGAGATACCTATATATGGATTTTAAGGGTGTGAGATAGGGAAGGGTAGAGCGAAATGAAAGAATTTGTCTTCACCGTGTAATCACGAGTTGAGTAAAACGTCTTTTAGTAAAAAGAACCATGTAATCAGGCATCAGTGTATAAACACAGCTCTAATGGCTGAAAGAGATGTGCAGCTTTTCACCTGCAGCGAAATTGAATTACACAGGTTCTTACGAGAGCCAGATCGCTCAAGAGCTGCATGCAGCACATCGCTGCACGATGTCTCTATTTCTAAAAATTTACGGTGCCTGTCATTCTTAAAAAAAAATCTCATGTGTTTTGTTTTGATTTTTATTATGGATGAAAAGTTAATAGAGTTGGTGAAAGAATAAAAACTCTGCAATGATCCTAATTTGTTTTTATATTGTTATTATAAATTTTTTTTGAAATTTTGGCTGTTGCCAATTTGTTTGGACAGAGCTATGAATCAAATTGTCCAAGAGTATGCACATGTGTTCTGTATGCAGCGCTGCATGCATCGATGCGTGCAGAAACGCTGCACATCTGTTTCAGCCATAACGATTTAATATGTTTGTATTAGCATTTTTTTAGAGTTTCTGTTTAAAGAACGTGTTTCGTGATTTTTTACAATTTTCTCTACATACATCATGTAGTATGTTTTATGTGCATGTAGGTAGCTATGTTCAAACCAGTCGTGCATCAAAAACAAACAGCTATTCACTGTTTTATTTATTTATCAATTTGTATCCCGCAATTTAACATTAAATTCAATTTGGAGAGATTGAAGCAAAGGAGCGTACATGTCGTTGTTTGCCTAGGCGTAGGCAAACCGTATATAGAAATCAACTTTTAACCGGAAAATCATTTTGTGAGGTAAATATATCTTTTTTTCAAAAGTGCAAACCGACCGCGCAACAAACGTTTTCATATTTACAGCCTATAGATTACAGTAACCGTACGAAACATAAGATAAAACAAATAATAAATTGGAGGTAGGACCAGTAGGTACCCATATCTCCGGTGAGCGGGACAATTCAACTCATTTACGATTACAGCGCGGGTGCAGAGGAGGGTACTGCAAAAAATAATATGCCTAGCAAAATGTTTGTTCGCATGAAAGGTTAAGTGTTGGTTAGCAACAAATTATTTCCATTAGACACTCACATACATTATGTTGCTCGTAAGTCGTAATCAAGCACCGATATTAATGAAATTTATATTGTGAATTGCAACAAAAATATTTGTGTAGTCTTTTACACGTTAGAAAAAAATTATATTCATCTAACAAAATTATTTACCTATACATTCTTATAAAAAATTAAAATTATAAAAATCGCAATTATATCATAAGGGTAGAAAATGGGCTAAAGCGCATTATTTTTGATAGCAAGATCCATAAAACCGAAGTTATAGAACATAATACTACTCCTCCCCAGCCTAGATCCAAACTCCACGAAGTGATAAATATTCTTGCTCCTAATAACCTTTGGGCTACTTTGGCTACACCTCGGGCTGCAACCACTCCATCGACTGTTCCATCGAAATCGCTATCAGCCATCGGTCGTCCTTGTTGGCGTTTAAAATGAATGATCATAAGTGTAAAAAGTGCGAAAAGAGCTGCAATATAAGAAAAAGAAAAAAAAGAAAATTACTGTTGCTTTTCAATTTCTTTTTTTTACAAATGTATGTACAACAATATGTCTTGTAAGGTGGGAGTTTGAATTCTGTTTTTGGTTAACTTAAACTTAAGTTACCTATACAATGTATTATTTTTGTTCTAATGTAGACATTTCTTGTGAAGAATAATAATTGCTTTAGTTGCAAACATAGTGTTGGCCAAAACTAAAGCACGGATTGAACTCTCCTTGGAAAAATATATAGATAATTCAAAAGACCTATGATAATTTTATAATTTTTACTTTTTCTATAATTATAATATGTATGGCTTTAATTCGATCGAAAAAAGGCTTAGAGATCTCAAGCAGGATTATCTGGGGAAGAGCGGTTGATGGTGATATTCTATCTTACCGACTATAAAAAGCCATTTATTTCTCAGAAAAAACGACGTGCAAGACTGGAGGTTCCGAAGACGCACTTAAACTGGACTGCAGCAAAATGGAAAACGGTTATCTTCTCTGATGAGTATCCATATTAAATTTATAGGGATCCGCCGGATGTCGTACGGTACGCAGGCCAGAGGGCGAACGCCTAAATATTTTGTTTTACAAAGGGCCTAGTTGAGCACTGTGGAGGCTTATTATTGTCTGGGGATGTTTTTCCAGTCAAGTGAACGGGCCATTTCACAAGGTAAATGGTGTAAAGAATCGTTTCATATATCGGGAGATTCTTCAGAACGGTCTGCTTCCTCATGCTGAGGAAAATATGGCGTTATGAAAGCTCTTCCAACATGAAAACGATCCCAAATATACCGCTAAACTTATGAAAGATTGACTTAATGAAAATCGTATTGTTGTTATGAAGTGGCCAGTATAATACGCAGATCGCAACTCCATAGAGAATCTATGAGATATTTTGATTCTGAAAATTCATCGTACGAAATTCGATAACTTCGACTCAATTTTTCAACGATCTTAAATTGCCTGGAATAATATCACCATGCATAAATTGACCACCTTATTGACTCCATGGCATGTTGATGTGCTGCAGTAATTTAAAATAATGAATGCCTCACTAAATATTAGCAAAAGAACGTGTTTTTGTACTTATTTTTTTACGAAGTCAAGAATGTGCTTTAGTTTTGTCCACCTAGTTTTAAATGAATTCTAACTTTTATTTTTGTTTTTAAAATAAGGTGTGAGTTATCATAAAATTATTGATCAGGAATTAAAGTCTTATATATTTAGATTAGAAAAAAAAAAAAAACAAAACTATTAGGTTCTCATGGGTTTTTATTAATTTTCTTTATATTTTTTCCAAAATGAGATAATTTCGTGCTTTAGTTTTGGCCAACACTGGATTTGTAAAAACAAAAGGATTTCGGTGTGTGAGGTTGATGTCTGTAGTTGTTATGGGCTTGTTAAATGCAGACCAGCTATGAGGAACGGTCTTAAAAGACGGCGGCGGCGATGCAAAATTAAATAATTAAAACCTTTGTATATACAACTATAGTACTATCATGGGGACGAATTTTATTGTACTGCGCGGAGCCGGTGACGGCGTTACAATCGCCACAAATTTGACTTCGCCGACTAAAACTGTAGGTAGGGTAAGGAATGAAGAACAAGTAGTAAGAGCGAGAGAATTATGTTATTTCAATTCTGGCAAAAATAAACAAAGTAAGGGAGATAAGTGAATCCGCTGTTTAAGTCATGGGAAAGAGTATAATAAGGAAAGGAAAATGAAAAAAAATATTTGCCCTGTCTGCTTTAAAGTTGTACAAAGTTTATTTTTATTTAGTTTGAGAGTAGAGTAGTAAAGATCATATAGATATGATCATAGGTGTAGAAAGAAAAAGAAGCTAGTTTACTGTCCTATAGGTATTAAAATATTGTGTTTTGCTCTTCGGTTGGTGGGTAGTTAGGTATTTGATTTGCGCAAAGTTTTAGACGATTTATTTATTTATTTCTTAATTTATAAAACACTTACAAAGCAAGACATATACGTCTTGTTAATTATTGCAAGCCATTACATTTAATTTGGAATTCAAAAAGCTTATTAAATAAAATGAAAATATGGAGCTAATTCGAAAAGGGGGGGGGGGGCTGTAACGATATTACACGATTCAACGATTTGCCAAATAAATAAAAAGTGAAGATGAGAAATGTTGTATGCTTCTAATTCCTCTCATTGAGATTGGCAGAGAGTTCCAAAGGCTAATGACATAGATAAAAAACTGACGCTTAGTATTCAGATACTTGATCGAGGATGTATAAAAACAAATGACCTTGGGATTTAGGTGAAGATTATTTAGCTTAGACCAGCGTGAGATACTGAGCAAATCCTCATTCATCAGAGAAACTGCTTCGTCTTTTGCTGATAAGGGTCGACTAATCAAGAGTTGTACAACATCTGCATACAAATGAATCAGGCAATTCTTAACAAAATGGGGAAGCCCTTTTATATAAACTGAAAAGAAAAGAGGTCCAAGTATGGATCCTTGCGGTACACCATGAAGAACATTTACTAAGCTGGACGATCTACGATTTGCTACAACACATTGCTGTCTGCCATTAAGATACGAACGAATCAGTTTGCAAGACTCTGTTGTAAAACCAAAGCTATGTTGCAGTCTTCTACAAAGTACCGAGTGATTAACGGTGTCAAAAGCCTTCGAAAAATCTAAAAGAGGTAATAATAGAATATGATCTTTGTCCAATGCATCTCTTATTTCATCAGTAACGAGAAGTAATGCGGACTTACAATAACGTTTCGGTCGAAAACCAGACTGGCTGGAGCTTAGTAGATTTTTAGAAGAAAGATAATTATGTATCTGTTTGAAGACTGTCTTTTCAAATACTTTTGAGAGGAACGGTAGGATGGCAATAGGTCGGAACTCTTTCACCGTACCTGTAGTTTTCTTTGGAATGGGGATAGTTTTAGTAAAGTGTTTATATGACACTAGGTTAAAAAGAGGATTTTGCTAATTTTAAACGAGTTTAACGTGATACTACCTGTCTCTTAACGTTTTACTAAAGCTAAAATCGCCAGATTGCTGTTTTATATTTTTAACATATTACTAAATCCATATGTCACTTTTACATAGGAAACTTTAAATAGATATGTTTGCTTACTTTTTTGCACGAAATGTCACTGTTTTAGACGCGTTCAGCTTGAGTTTCGTTAAAAAAGTTAAGTTAAAAAGTGTTTAAAACGAAGAACATTTTAGTAAAGAACTTTGAAGTTAGTAAAGTGTTAACTAGTATCATGCTAAAACCTTAACATGAGGCTGTTTAAAATTTTGCACCAATGTTGTTAATTCTCAAGCAAAGTTGTTATCTTTCGAGTTATATCGGGTTGGATTACTGAAGCTTGTTACCGTGAGTGGACGTGTGCGAGAGTGGCGGAGTGAAAACCTTGCCAAATACCCCCAGTACCACAACATAATTGGTGTAATGAATCGTTTCATTCAATATCCTCTTATTTTTTGTACCTTATTTGCCCCTTATAAAAAACAAAATTGCTTTAAATCCAAAATAAAAAATAAAAAAATAATAATAAAATTTCCCACACAAATCACGCCGCGAACAAAAAAGAAAAAAAAAAACAATAGCCCTTAATTTAATAAATACAACAATAAAGTGCAAGTGTCAGTGCCAGTGCGTGTAAAAAACAACAACAAAACGGTCAACCGTATATCAAGATGACGATGCGCAACCCACATTCATCTATAGCACAGCGGTAAATTCCTTATCTCTCCTTTCCACATCACTCACAGTGCTTCGGCTTCGTCATTATATGCGGACATACAATGCTTGTAATGAATTAAGCCAAAGCATATCAGATAAATAGTTGTTATTGATTTTGGGTATCCAGAGGCGGAGCAGTAGGTACATTTGCTATTAAGGCATAAAACTAGTAGTATTTGTACTGTGAAGTCATTTTGGGGCCCAAAGTTGATATCAGCTTAGATAATTGCCTGATTTAGTTTTTTATATCTGTTTTTTTCGTAATGGTAGGTGAATTTAGGGTTGACTACAGCAACATTCGGGGACTAAGACAGAATTTTTGTGCTGCATATGTCCATACTTCGAAAAACAGGCCAGCTGTTTTGGCACTAAGGTAGGGGAAAATACTGATCACTCGGAATTCAGCCTCCATGGTTATAGCTTAGTGCCTCTATTTTTCCCACATCATGGTCTCGCCGTGTATGTTCGAAATGATGTTGCTTATCAGCTTCAGCCACAACATGGTTCATGTTGAAATACCAACTTTAATTTCATGTGGTTAAAATTCATGCACTATACGACTACATCCAGAGAATTATTTCCCATTTTCCGCAAAGTGAAATCGTTGTTACGGGCGATTACAATGTACATAATTCTTCGTTAAACAACCTGACTCAGCTTGTTGATGAGCCTACTCGGATTCCTGACGTTGCAGGCCAATCCGCCAACACTCTAGACTTGTTCCTTACTTCTGACCCTGATAAATACAATACATGTGTAATTTCGCCTCTAGGCACATCAGACCATTGTATCATATCTGCTAATTTCTCGTGCCAACAAAACCCAGTTAAAGAAAAAAGTCCTAAGAGAACCGTTTGACAGTACGAAAAAGCCAACTGGGACGGTCTCAATGTTTTCTTCGGGAACTTTAACTGTTCACTATGCTTCCTCGATAGTGACGTAGATTCCAGAGCAGATATGGTTACAAACTTAATTCTTTGTGGAATGAGAAATTTTATCCCGAATAGGGTAAAATCTATTAAACCCAAAGAAAACTCATGGTTTGATTCGAGCTGTAAAGAGGTTGTTAGTGTCAGAGAAGTAAGCTTCCGTTGTTATAAAGCCAACCCTACTGAGGAAAACCGGAAAAAGTTTCAACAATCTAGAAAGACCTGTATCGTTCACATTCGACGAACCAAATTTTTACATGTTCAAAAATTACGGCAAAAAATACTACAATATCTCAAAAGTAATAAAAAATGTTCGTCATTTGTAAAAGACATACGAAATACCACCTCGTCCTCGGTTCCAACGCTGGTCTTCAACGATACCTACTCCTTTTGTCAGTTCACTCGATAAAGCCAATTTGCTTGCAGCACAGTTTGCTGTTAATTCGACGCTGCCAGAAGAAGATATGACTCCACCTGTACTTGAGAGCGTAAACGATTTTATGGGACAAATCTTCTTTCGCACTCGTGCAGTTGCGTTCTGAAAGATCTCGACATTCATAAATCCTTCCCATTGTTCTGAAGAGGTGTTCTTCGACGCTGGCAAAACCACTGCATAAGCTTTTCCATCTGTCCTACTCTACTGGTCTCTTTCCGAATGGATGGAAAACAGCCTTTGTCCAGCATGTCCCTTACTCTTCGGACCGATCAATACAAGTTGTATTAGACGGTTTCAAGTCTGATATCTACAAAATAAATGCTGGTGTGCCCCAGGGCTGATGGCAGTACCCTCAGCTTTTCATATTCGTTTCTAGATTCACATGGATGTTCTTCAGATGTGGAACTTCAAAGGCAGCGCATGATAAGCTCATTAAATTCTGATATCGACAGCATTGTCCAATGGGGAATCAAAAACTGTAGAATTTAATGCTTCTAAAACTCAATGCTGTCTCTTGTCGTTAAAGCGGAACCTACCCCCAATACTGCTATCTATGAGTGGCACTTGCATAGAGGAAAATGAACAGCACTCGGTATGTGTGTCACAGACCACCTTCTTTGGAACGACCACATATTTGACATCACCAAAAACGCTGCTAAGTGTTTAGGTTTTCTCCGTGGATCGAAGAAATTTGTCTCCCCCTCTGATCTGGCTGTGATCTACAAAGCCTTTATTCGTCCAAAGCTTGAGTACAACTCGCATATTTGGGCAGGTGCCCCAAAAACCCACTTGAGCCTATTGGATAGAATACAAAAGAGAGCTCTAAAAATGATAGGTGAAAGAACTATAACGGAAACATTCACATCTCTTGAGCACCGTCGCAATGGTTCGTCATTATTTTACCGCTGTTCCTATAAACAGTGTTCTAGTGAAATAACCAGTTGCATTCCTCCCCTTAAACAATTCAACCGTAATACTCGCGCTTCTAGGAATGCTCATCAGTTTACCCTTGAGCCCAACTTCGGACGTACTGTTAAGTACAGAGATTCTTTCCTTAGTCGCACTACACGAATGTGGAATGCTCTACCCAACTCAGTTTTCCCCTCCTATTGTGATCTTCAGACATTTAAAAACAATGTACATCGGTACCTCCTTTTCAATCCTCTGCAATCTACCTAATCGCTCGTGCTGTGTATATCATTTTAAGGGCAGTCACAACCCCTTTAGTGCGAGCTAAATATAAAAAAAAAAATACAAAAATAATAATAAATAGGTATTATCAATTATTGCTTTTACTTCTCATTATGTTTGTTTTTATATAATTATGTATTCCAGGGTATGTATTTAGATCCTTTTGTATGTGTTTAAACAAATTGGAAGAAATTCAAAAAAATGCACGACTGGGTCGCACAAAATTGATCTTATATGCGATCAACCACATCATACACAATTTTGTTTTAAACATTTGGGCATGTAGGTTTATGCATATAATTACATAAACATGTACACATGTATAATTGTATACATCATGCAGTTCCGATGAATAGGTACCTAAGCAGAAAAATTTACTTTTTAGATAATCGTACAGTTCCAACTAAAGTTATTATTTATTAGGTAGGAACATAACATCAATATTAAATAGTATCACTACAAAAGTATTAAATATTTTTACAAAACTATCAGCCTTATCATCGTATCCGATCGGAAGAAAATTTTCTCCGATTTCTACGAAATGTACGAATTTTGTATCATTGTGGCCGTTCCGATAGGCCAATTGGACAGATCTTCGAAAAGAAATTTAATGTGCGTTTAAAACATAAATCAAAGAATACAAGATTACGCCACTTCTATTTTTTCACTTTGTTGTTGTAAAGCCTTTACTACATCTACATTGGCCAAAAAAGTACAAAAGTGAACATTTTCAAACTTATTTTGGGATAGTGTTTTTGACTGGAAAACTTATAAAAGTGATGCAGAAAGCTTAAATTTTGGCTTAAAAAAAAATTGTATATTCTTTTTTCACAAAACAACTGCACTAGCTGCAACAAAAATATTTTTACTTTTGTAATTTCGCAAAAAGTGGCCAATGTAGTTAAGGCTTTATATCGACTACGCGTCGTGAGGCAATACGAGCCAAAAGCGAATTACTTTTTTTTCATTTTGTATGGATAGGTATATAAAGGGCGCGAAAACTTAAAGCTATTTACATTTGTTTTTATAGCAAATTATTTGTTATAATGTATTTGAAGTATTGTGCTATATGTTTTTCTAATAATGCCAACACTAAAAACAATAAAATATGAAGGAACACACCACTCTGCTTTTTTTGTTGTGTTTTAGCGATTAATACTTTTTAAAACAATCTGATATACATTTCAAAACAATTTTCGGTGATATTTTATTACTTTTAAAAAGAAAATCATTTTTAATCATTAATTATCCGCACACGAAAAGCCATCTTCACCGAAATATACTTTGCTGTGACATTTGTTGTTGTGGTATTGGCTCGTATGACATAATAGTGGCGCAATCTTGTATTCTTTGATTCCTGCGTTTAAAATATTAAATTCGTGTGTTGCATGCCGATGAAATGTCAAAATGGCAGCAACGCATCACGAATTCATGCGATGTATGAAGATATTTGCTTTCCGATTTCCCCGACAGAAAATATGAAGTGGACAATTTCCCGCAACAACATTAAAGACTGAAATGGACGCTCAGCAAAAAAAACATTTGTAAATTAAGCGTTTTTTTATTTGGTTAACATGTATGTTTCTTTCTTAAAAAAAAAATAAAAGGTGCAATACGACCGGCTGGGCTGGTTTTTTTCGAAAATATTTTATTTTGACAAAAGTCAAATACATGCGTCGGTACGCGTCCATATTTCGTTTACGATTCGGTTACCATAAAGCAAATAAATCCCCCTATCGGAACTTTTCTCCGAACGGATACGATGATAGGGCTGTATATTCAGTCTTCTGCTCTAGCTGCCAATACATCTATAAGTTCATCAGTGTCAATCTCAAATTGTGGATTGAACTGCCATTAACGCCAATCCTATTAGTCATTCTTCACCTAATTTTTTTAAATAAATTTTTAGACGTTCCATTGTAGAAAATCTTCTTTCCGGTGTGCATGTTGAAACCGGTAATGTCACCAGAGTTTTTAGAGGCTTGTGGTTGTTAGGAAAGAGATCCTTGTTGCACTCTTTGACCGCTGTGTGTCTAGTAGTACACGGTATAGGAAAAATCAAAATATTTATTAATATTTATATTTATTTATTATTTATTTAGGAAAAATCAAAATATCATTTGAGCAACAAAAATGAGTTAATTTGTTGACTCATTATTTATTTATTTACATCTACAAGCAAATTTTCAGGTAACAGATTATGGCTTATAACTTAAATAATAATGAGTTTTATATATATATGATACAGTTAAAAAATAAAAAGAAGTAAAACACTAGCTTTAAAGGAATCCCTTGAACAACTCAAATCAATATATTGGCAAACTTCATTGAAATTGTTTATAGCTCTAGAAACTGGCTCATTACAACCATAGCTTGTCCTATGAAATTGCTCAAAAAGTAAGTCCATTGAACGAAAAGATCTTATCGGTGCGTATAATGGTATTATCGAAAGTAGGTGGGGCATCTAATGTGGTAACATAGCACATCCCTCACAAGCATCACATTAGGGCTGTGTCAATCAGGAACGATTCGATTTTTTTGATCCGATCATCGAAAAGTATTGATGATTGAAATCACAAATTTTCGTTTCAATCGATCCAAATCTCAATCATTTCGATTCTCATCTCATCTCATCCCAATCTCAATCATTTCGATGATTCTCGATTTACCATCCCAATCTCAATCATTTCGATGATTCTCGATTTTCCATCCCAATCTCAATCATTTCGATGATTCTCGATTTTCCATCCCAATCTCAATCATTTTAATGAATCTCGATTTTCGATTTCAATCACTGTTGAATTATAAATATATATAATCGGAGAAAAGAAATATGGGTCAGATTGGATTCGATCAAAATTGGTACAGTTAACTTCGGAGATTGAATTTCATCGAGACCGAAATAAAAAAATTGTCTTAGTTTGACAGGTGTCAAAATATGTCAAAATTTTTGGTACGGCGGATCGAAAAACGGAGTACGCCAATTAAGGAGGTGGAAATTACCTAAAGTCACACCAGTTCTCTAGGTTCTCTAGGTCCATTAGAACACTTTTAATTTGGCAAGTGTCAAAATGTCAAATCATTTCCGAGAACACGCGCTGCGTAACCTTGTACATCGTAACGTCGCACAGAGGAAAGTCCACGTTTTTATTTCACTCTACCGCCGACATAGATGTTTACACATCAAAAATCGAATCGGAACAGTGTGAAATAATGAATGTGAGTGGAATGAAAATGATCGAATGATCGATTGATTAAAATGATCGAATCATTTTGGTAATCGATTCTTGAACGATTCGATCATTTGAAATGAACGATTTACACAGCTCTACATCACATCATGAATGGTTCGTCTTGATTCTAGAGACTTAATTCCAAGCAATAGGCATCTTGCTCTATAATCAGGAGAAAATCTCCAATTCATTTTAAAAAATATAAATTTTGTGAAACGCCTTTTGACTTTTTCAATTCGGTTAGAATAAGACTTAAAAGACGGATTCCATATAACATCTGCGTATTTAAGTATTGACCTGACAAGAGATGTATAAAGTGATAATAAAGCGTAAGGGTCACAAAAATCAATGCAATTACGCTTTATGAAGCCTATAAGTGAATTTGCTCTACCCACAATGTAGTCAATATGGCTTTTAAAAGAAAAACTTGAATCAAGCATAATGCCAAGGTCTTTGATTTTTACCACTCGAGCAAGTGAGTTAGACTCAATCAAATAGTTAAAGTCAATGTGACTTTTAGATTTAGAGAATGAGATCACATTACATTTTTTTATATTCAACTTTAAGCTATTATTACAACACCATTCCGCAATACGGTTAATATCTGATTGTACGAGGTAGCAATCTTCAACACTTTTTATCTTCAAAAATAGTTTTAAGTCATCGGCATATAAAAGACACTTGGAGTGTTCGACAGCTAAGGCGATATCATTTAAAAAAATGTTAAAAAGAAGTGGGCCCAAATGACTACCTTGTGGGACACCAGAGGTACATCGTCCAGATATAAAGCCGTGGTTCAGTTCAGGAATAGATTCTTTAGTTAAGAATTCTATTTTATTTTTTACAATACTTTTGAACAATTTAGGAATTGCTGAGAGCTTAGAGATACCTCTATAATTTTCTACCATATTCTTAGACCCAGATTTATGAATCGGCACAAGGTATTTATTTATTTATTTAATCCGTTAAGTACTAACGTTAGAAAACTTAAAACTAAATAATATATACATTACAAGTATGCATTTTATTACAATGATGTATTAAAAAAGTTTACTTTAAATTTACTACATTTTAAATTGTCATTAATTGAAGAAATTAAAAAATTATACTTATTGAAAACTGAAATCAATTGATTTAAGGGACTGTTCACACCATAGTTTGTTCTGCTAAATATAGGATATAGAGACCCAGAACGTTAATTTCTCAAGCTAGCTTGACTAAAACTAAAATTCAGGCGACACAGAGCTGATGGAGATATTATTGATCCGTTGACTAATTTTATAATAATTATAACATAGTTGTAGATACTGCCTATGCTTCGAGAGTAAAGGAAGATTTATTAAAATAAGTCTGTTGTTATAGGGGGGCAGTGTCAATCTTTGTGGCCAAGGAAGAAAACGAAGACAGAATCGTAAGGTAAGAAATCTTCCATGTGTTAAGAAAGACTCCTTCGGATAGAGACTTATTAAAGATGTAAACCAGAGGACGGCAAAGTGATGAAGCACAACCAGAGTTTAATTTTGGTTTAAGTGATTTAAGTCCTGAAAGCACTTCACAACTACTTAACTGTAATTCGCCAATATCAACGTTACTTGCTATATTCGGAATACATGGAAAGTTATTCATAATGGGAGTTGAGTAAACAGATTGGAAGAATTTTGCAAATAAATTAAGAATGGAAGTAATATTTGACGCTTCGGTATTTTTATAAGACATATTTTTGGGAAATCCATTAGATTTTCTCTTCGTATTAACAAAGGACCAGAAGGAGTTACAATTGTTCTTAATATTACTCTCTATATTCATGATATAACCCTTGTGAAGGAACTTATTAAGTGTGAAAAAATCTTTACGCAATTTACTAAAATAACTAACTCATTTTTTGAGTGCTTATATTTATTAAAAGCTTTACGTTTCGCGTTATTTAAATTAGATAACTGCTTATTGTACCACGGAAGCTTTGGTTGATTTTTTGATTTTGGTTTGCGAGCATGAGGTATAAAATTAGAAAAACTTTCAAAAATTATTGAAGAAAATCGCAAATACATATTTTCAAGATTTAAATTTAAAAATTCATTGGGCCAATTAAAAGTACTTAAAAAAATATTAAGTTCAATAAAATTTGCCTTGTTAAAATTATAGCTTATTGAATGATGATTAAAATCTACACTAGAAAATATATACATTTCATTTTCAATAAATAATTCTTCATGATGAATTGATTCATTTAAGAGTGAAAAAGGAACATTTGAAACTTAAGAATCTAAAAAATCATTATAAATAAAGACTAAATCTAATATTTTATATAGAGAATTAGGAATACCATTGATTTGGTGCCTAATTCACATTATAGAGGGACTACTGTAATTGTTTTCGCTTTCTAAATATCCCTTTGATCAATGTTAGGTACTCTTCGTTTTAGCTATCGCAATATTCCCTTTTCCAACTTCACTTAGTGTTGTATAATTACGTACGCTTTTGCCACAATTACTTACTCATATTTTCCTCTGCGGAAGCAGATACACCAAAAACATGCCAGCTGTAGATATTTATTCACATTTCATTTTTTTTTTATTCCATTTTCTTCTCTATACTCTTTGTTTAGGATTGTTTTAAAACTAATTACTTAACTTTAAATTTGTTTGATCTTAAATTAAATTTAAATCAGTTGAATTGTAAACCTATTGTAAAGTAAAAAAAAGAAACCTGCTTGGAAAATTATTTGCGCGACCCACTGTACTTACTTTAAATAAACACTTATAATCCCTGCTAATCCTCATTCAAGGCCAACAATCAGCATATATTGCAATGCATTGGTTTTGGATGAGTTGAGATGAAAAATAATACCATCGTTCGATTCAAGTAAACTGTAAAGCTTTCTTTTTAGTTTGACCACGGAGAGGAACACATCAAACAATAATCTTCCAAGCAGAATTTTGGTAACATTACGAATTAAAATAAAACATAACATTTATAACGTTTAAGAGAAAACATAAGTTTTTTTTTGTTCGCATTCTCAATCATCGCACTGGTCCTTCGCAGCCTGATTTATATTCAATTTATTATCGAAAGTGAACTATATTCTACGAGTGTAGACTAGATAAAACTCGTGTTGATTAATTGATTAAATTTTTGCCATCGAAATCTATTCGCAGTTTAATCGTTTGGACATAAAACTTGAAATCAATAAATTAACGTGTTCACGTGGTCTGGTTCCGGTTATAAATCCCTCGAAAAGGAAAAAATTGTGTTGAATTTATAAAATTTCGATAAATTATTGATTTGTAAAACATTGATTTTGAAATGAGTTCCTTAAAGCGGAAACGTGGTAATGCTAAGGGTAGGTTAACTCGCGCGGCAGATTTTGTGGTCACGATAGAGGCTTCTACGACCATAGAAATGCTTGAAATTCGGTTGAAAAGTTTGGAACAACCGTGGGACGAATTTTCTTCATTGCATAATGAACTCTTGGTTGATGCAGATGATGAAGAGTTTGTCGATCTTGAGGTAGAGTTTGGAACGTACGAAGATAAATTTTTTATCGCGCAATCGGGTCTCAAAAAAGCAATTCGGGAAAGACAATCCATTGCAAATCAGGCTAATAAAACAGCAATTGAACAACTCGCGCAACAACAATCGTCTTTTCTCGAAATTCTTAATACGACACCAAGAACAACTTCGTCGTCGGTCAAACTGCAGCCTATAACCATTCAGCCATTTTCGGGAGATTATAAAGATTGGCCCACGTTTTGTGATTTATTTACGAGTACTGTTGATTCCAAGACCGATCTCACAGCAACTCAAAAATTTCATTATCTCAAATCATTTTTGCGAGATACCGCGTTTGATTTGATAAAGACAATTCCCATTTCCGAACCAAATTATATTGAAGCGTGGGAAAAGCTCGAACAAAGATACGATCGAGTAAATATAATTGCACAATCGTATATTCAATCTTTTGTATCTTTGCCTACAACCACCTTACCAAATGTACAGTTGCTTCGCTCAATAGTTGACGGTGCGGATGAAATGGCTCATGTATCTATTGCTTAACAAAATCGACAACGAGTCAAGGCAAGCGTGGGCAACAGAAGTTGGTTCTAGCGATAATTTGTTCTTTGATCAACTTTTGAGTTTCTTACAATTAAGATGTGATGCTTTAGAATCGTGTCAATCCATTAATTAAATATCGAAGCACGTAGAAACTTTGCTAAATTAAATCGTTATGCTTTAACTGCCTTCGTGTCGGTCATTCGCCAGTAAAATGACGGTCTCAGTTCCGCTGCCGGTCATGTCAATCACGTCACCACTCTTTAGTTCATGTCCACGAACAAGAAAGTTTTCCTGCTGCCACATCCACATCAAAAGGTTTGCCGGTGAGCTCTCCTTCTTCATCCAAACCCTTCGCTGCGTCAACCAACACACCTTCCATCGTTAATAATCGCTTGAACTTAGTCATCGTCAGACTATTCTACCTACTCTTATCGCCAAGGTTCAAGATAATCATGGGAAGTTCGTGAACTGTAGGGTTTTGTTAGATTCAGGGTCCCAGGTATCTTTTATTGTTGAATCGTTTGCACAAAGGCTTGGTCTCAATAGGAAGCATGCGCGTATTCCGATTCTTGGACTCTCAAAAACGGAAGCAGGATTTACTAAAGGTTGTATGTCTCTGCACCTTTTCTCGCAAGACAGTTCCAGTTGTTTGCTTACAGATGCATTTGTTCTCAAAAGGTTGACGTCTCATTTACCTTCTAATTTAGTCGACATTTCTCGTTGGTCACACATTTCTAATTTAGAATTGGCTGATCCTCATTTCAATGTCCCCGGACCGATTGAAATTTTATTAGGAGCAGACAAATTATGGAGTATTTCGAAAGGCGAACAGATCCAGGGTCCCATAGGAATGCCAGTGGCGCAGAATACGTTGTTTGGGTGGGTTATAGCCGGAGAAGTTTTCGAGCCCACAACACAACCAATCTCTTCGGTTCACGTCAGTGTGGATGTTGCTGCTATCCTACAACGGTTTTGGGAAGTAGAGGACATCACTCCTTCCAAGGACATAGCTGCTATTAATGATCCAGCTGAAATTCACTTTCGTAGGTTCTTTTCCCGTACGTCTAAGGGTAAATATGTCGTTCAACTACCTTTTAAACATTCGTCGCCATCATTCGGTGAAACACTCAAGTCTGCAATTTCTCGTTTGTTGTCTATGAAACGTCGCTTCAAATCTCACCCTGATCTGCATCAAGCATATACCAGATTTATGTGTGAATATCATTCATTAGGTCACATGGAACAAATTCGCCCAGAAGATATGAAGACCCCTTGTGGAAAGCAGTTTTATCTACCCCACCATGCAGTATTCAAACCGGAAAGTTCTTCGACAAAACTTAGAGTTGTGTTTGATGGGTCAGTTAAAGATTCGTTAGGTCAGTCTTTAAATTCTCAGCTTTTAATCGGTCCTCCGATCCAACGAGATTTGCTAGGTGTTTGCCTTCGTTTTCGTCAACATCGGTATGTCTTTACTGCCGATATAGAGAAAATGTTTCGACAGATATGGGTTGATGATCGTCACACAAACTTCCAGAGGATCGTTTGGCGGGAATCTCCGGATGAAGAAATTCAACACTTTCGTCTTTTGACTGTCACATACGGAACAGCTTCGGCTCCATTTTTGTCGGTCAGGGTTCTCAAACAACTCGCAGAAGATTACAGCAGGATGTACCCCAATGCCTCTCGCGTTCTCTTGAATGACGTTTACGTAGATGATGTTATGACGGGAGCCGACTCCGTAAAAGGTCTGGTGGCTCTTCAATCTGAACTAGTAGAATTACTATCCAAAGCTAGATTAAATCTACGTAAATGGACTTCTAACTGTTGGCCATTATTAGCTAATCTTCCACAAAATGACTGCGAATTCTGTTGGACGGATCCAGAACAATCAAAGACATTGATTAAGGTTCTAGGTATGTACTGGAGCCCGGCTAAGGATGAATTTTCATTTCGAATGAGTGAGTTACGCAAAAAATCTGCTCCAACTCGAAGAACGTTGCTCTCCGAAATCGCTCAAATCTTTGATCCGTTAGGGTTTTTAGCTCCTTCGGTGATTCTTTTTAAAATCCTCTTTCAAGAGTTGTGGTCTTCTGAGCTTAAACTAGGCTGGGATGATCAGTTACCTACTGCATTAGCTAGAAAATGGTCAGAATATAGACAAGAACTAAATTTTTTTGAAAATATATCGGTTCCAAGAAATATATCTTCGCGCGAAATTGACAGTATTGAACTTCACGGATTTTCAGACGCTTACCATCGTTCGATTCAAGTAAACTGTAAAGCTTTCTTTTTAGTTTGACCACGGAGAGGAACACATCAAACAATAATCTTCCAAGCAGAATTTTGGTAACATTACGAATTAAAATAAAACATAACATTTATAACGTTTAAGAGAAAACATAAGTTTTTTTTTGTTCGCATTCTCAATCATCGCACTGGTCCTTCGCAGCCTGATTTATATTCAATTTATTATCGAAAGTGAACTATATTCTACGAGTGTAGACTAGATAAAACTCGTGTTGATTAATTGATTAAATTTTTGCCATCGAAATCTATTCGCAGTTTAATCGTTTGGACATAAAACTTGAAATCAATAAATTAACGTGTTCACGTGGTCTGGTTCCGGTTATAAATCCCTCGAAAAGGAAAAAATTGTGTTGAATTTATAAAATTTCGATAAATTATTGATTTGTAAAACATTGATTTTGAAATGAGTTCCTTAAAGCGGAAACGTGGTAATGCTAAGGGTAGGTTAACTCGCGCGGCAGATTTTGTGGTCACGATAGAGGCTTCTACGACCATAGAAATGCTTGAAATTCGGTTGAAAAGTTTGGAACAACCGTGGGACGAATTTTCTTCATTGCATAATGAACTCTTGGTTGATGCAGATGATGAAGAGTTTGTCGATCTTGAGGTAGAGTTTGGAACGTACGAAGATAAATTTTTTATCGCGCAATCGGGTCTCAAAAAAGCAATTCGGGAAAGACAATCCATTGCAAATCAGGCTAATAAAACAGCAATTGAACAACTCGCGCAACAACAATCGTCTTTTCTCGAAATTCTTAATACGACACCAAGAACAACTTCGTCGTCGGTCAAACTGCAGCCTATAACCATTCAGCCATTTTCGGGAGATTATAAAGATTGGCCCACGTTTTGTGATTTATTTACGAGTACTGTTGATTCCAAGACCGATCTCACAGCAACTCAAAAATTTCATTATCTCAAATCATTTTTGCGAGATACCGCGTTTGATTTGATAAAGACAATTCCCATTTCCGAACCAAATTATATTGAAGCGTGGGAAAAGCTCGAACAAAGATACGATCGAGTAAATATAATTGCACAATCGTATATTCAATCTTTTTTATCTTTGCCTACAACCACCTTACCAAATGTACAGTTGCTTCGCTCAATAGTTGACGGTGCGGATGAAATGGCTCATGTATCTATTGCTTAACAAAATCGACAACGAGTCAAGGCAAGCGTGGGCAACAGAAGTTGGTTCTAGCGATAATTTGTTCTTTGATCAACTTTTGAGTTTCTTACAATTAAGATGTGATGCTTTAGAATCGTGTCAATCCATTAATTAAATATCGAAGCACGTAGAAACTTTGCTAAATTAAATCGTTATGCTTTAACTGCCTTCGTGTCGGTCATTCGCCAGTAAAATGACGGTCTCAGTTCCGCTGCCGGTCATGTCAATCACGTCACCACTCTTTAGTTCATGTCCACGAACAAGAAAGTTTTCCTGCTGCCACATCCACATCAAAAGGTTTGCCGGTGAGCTCTCCTTCTTCATCCAAACCCTTCGCTGCGTCAACCAACACACCTTCCATCGTTAATAATCGCTTGAACTTAGTCATCGTCAGACTATTCTACCTACTCTTATCGCCAAGGTTCAAGATAATCATGGGAAGTTCGTGAACTGTAGGGTTTTGTTAGATTCAGGGTCCCAGGTATCTTTTATTGTTGAATCGTTTGCACAAAGGCTTGGTCTCAATAGGAAGCAGGCGCGTATTCCGATTCTTGGACTCTCAAAAACGGAAGCAGGATTTACTAAAGGTTGTATGTCTCTGCACCTTTTCTCGCAAGACAGTTCCAGTTGTTTGCTTACAGATGCATTTGTTCTCAAAAGGTTGACGTCTCATTTACCTTCTAATTTAGTCGACATTTCTCGTTGGTCACACATTTCTAATTTAGAATTGGCTGATCCTCATTTCAATGTCCCCGGACCGATTGAAATTTTATTAGGAGCAGACAAATTATGGAGTATTTCGAAAGGCGAACAGATCCAGGGTCCCATAGGAATGCCAGTGGCGCAGAATACGTTGTTTGGGTGGGTTATAGCCGGAGAAGTTTTCGAGCCCACAACACAACCAATCTCTTCGGTTCACGTCAGTGTGGATGTTGCTGCTATCCTACAACGGTTTTGGGAAGTAGAGGACATCACTCCTTCCAAGGACATAGCTGCTATTAATGATCCAGCTGAAATTCACTTTCGTAGGTTCTTTTCCCGTACGTCTAAGGGTAAATATGTCGTTCAACTACCTTTTAAACATTCGTCGCCATCATTCGGTGAAACACTCAAGTCTCCAATTTCTCGTTTGTTGTCTATGAAACGTCGCTTCAAATCTCACCCTGATCTGCATCAAGCATATACCAGATTTATGTGTGAATATCATTCATTAGGTCACATGGAACAAATTCGCCCAGAAGATATGAAGACCCCTTGTGGAAAGCAGTTTTATCTACCCCACCATGCAGTATTCAAACCGGAAAGTTCTTCGACAAAACTTAGAGTTGTGTTTGATGGGTCAGTTAAAGATTCGTTAGGTCAGTCTTTAAATTCTCAGCTTTTAATCGGTCCTCCGATCCAACGAGATTTGCTAGGTGTTTGCCTTCGTTTTCGTCAACATCGGTATGTCTTTACTGCCGATATAGAGAAAATGTTTCGACAGATATGGGTTGATGATCGTCACACAAACTTCCAGAGGATCGTTTGGCGGGAATCTCCGGATGAAGAAATTCAACACTTTCGTCTTTTGACTGTCACATACGGAACAGCTTCGGCTCCATTTTTGTCGGTCAGGGTTCTCAAACAACTCGCAGAAGATTACAGCAGGATGTACCCCAATGCCTCTCGCGTTCTCTTGAATGACGTTTACGTAGATGATGTTATGACGGGAGCCGACTCCGTAAAAGGTCTGGTGGCTCTTCAATCTGAACTAGTAGAATTACTATCCAAAGCTAGATTAAATCTACGTAAATGGACTTCTAACTGTTGGCCATTATTAGCTAATCTTCCACAAAATGACTGCGAATTCTGTTGGACGGATCCAGAACAATCAAAGACATTGATTAAGGTTCTAGGTATGTACTGGAGCCCGGCTAAGGATGAATTTTCATTTCGAATGAGTGAGTTACGCAAAAAATCTGCTCCAACTCGAAGAACGTTGCTCTCCGAAATCGCTCAAATCTTTGATCCGTTAGGGTTTTTAGCTCCTTCGGTGATTCTTTTTAAAATCCTCTTTCAAGAGTTGTGGTCTTCTGAGCTTAAACTAGGCTGGGATGATCAGTTACCTACTGCATTAGCTAGAAAATGGTCAGAATATAGACAAGAACTAAATTTTTTTGAAAATATATCGGTTCCAAGAAATATATCTTCGCGCGAAATTGACAGTATTGAACTTCACGGATTTTCAGACGCTTACCATCGTTCGATTCAAGTAAACTGTAAAGCTTTCTTTTTAGTTTGACCACGGAGAGGAACACATCAAACAATAATCTTCCAAGCAGAATTTTGGTAACATTACGAATTAAAATAAAACATAACATTTATAACGTTTAAGAGAAAACATAAGTTTTTTTTTGTTCGCATTCTCAATCATCGCACTGGTCCTTCGCAGCCTGATTTATATTCAATTTATTATCGAAAGTGAACTATATTCTACGAGTGTAGACTAGATAAAACTCGTGTTGATTAATTGATTAAATTTTTGCCATCGAAATCTATTCGCAGTTTAATCGTTTGGACATAAAACTTGAAATCAATAAATTAACGTGTTCACGTGGTCTGGTTCCGGTTATAAATCCCTCGAAAAGGAAAAAATTGTGTTGAATTTATAAAATTTCGATAAATTATTGATTTGTAAAACATTGATTTTGAAATGAGTTCCTTAAAGCGGAAACGTGGTAATGCTAAGGGTAGGTTAACTCGCGCGGCAGATTTTGTGGTCACGATAGAGGCTTCTACGACCATAGAAATGCTTGAAATTCGGTTGAAAAGTTTGGAACAACCGTGGGACGAATTTTCTTCATTGCATAATGAACTCTTGGTTGATGCAGATGATGAAGAGTTTGTCGATCTTGAGGTAGAGTTTGGAACGTACGAAGATAAATTTTTTATCGCGCAATCGGGTCTCAAAAAAGCAATTCGGGAAAGACAATCCATTGCAAATCAGGCTAATAAAACAGCAATTGAACAACTCGCGCAACAACAATCGTCTTTTCTCGAAATTCTTAATACGACACCAAGAACAACTTCGTCGTCGGTCAAACTGCAGCCTATAAACATTCAGCCATTTTCGGGAGATTATAAAGATTGGCCCACGTTTTGTGATTTATTTACGAGTACTGTTGATTCCAAGACCGATCTCACAGCAACTCAAAAATTTCATTATCTCAAATCATTTTTGCGAGATACCGCGTTTGATTTGATAAAGACAATTCCCATTTCCGAACCAAATTATATTGAAGCGTGGGAAAAGCTCGAACAAAGATACGATCGAGTAAATATAATTGCACAATCGTATATTCAATCTTTTTTATCTTTGCCTACAACCACCTTACCAAATGTACAGTTGCTTCGCTCAATAGTTGACGGTGCGGATGAAATTATTCGGGGACTTAACTCAATTAATCAAACTGGGCGCGATCCATGGCTCATGTATCTATTGCTTAACAAAATCGACAACGAGTCAAGGCAAGCGTGGGCAACAGAAGTTGGTTCTAGCGATAATTTGTTCTTTGATCAACTTTTGAGTTTCTTACAATTAAGATGTGATGCTTTAGAATCGTGTCAATCCATTAATTAAATATCGAAGCACGTAGAAACTTTGCTAAATTAAATCGTTATGCTTTAACTGCCTTCGTGTCGGTCATTCGCCAGTAAAATGACGGTCTCAGTTCCGCTGCCGGTCATGTCAATCACGTCACCACTCTTTAGTTCATGTCCACGAACAAGAAAGTTTTCCTGCTGCCACATCCACATCAAAAGGTTTGCCGGTGAGCTCTCCTTCTTCATCCAAACCCTTCGCTGCGTCAACCAACACACCTTCCATCGTTAATAATCGCTTGAACTTAGTCATCGTCAGACTATTCTACCTACTCTTATCGCCAAGGTTCAAGATAATCATGGGAAGTTCGTGAACTGTAGGGTTTTGTTAGATTCAGGGTCCCAGGTATCTTTTATTGTTGAATCGTTTGCACAAAGGCTTGGTCTCAATCGGAAGCATGCGCGTATTCCGATTCTTGGACTCTCAAAAACGGAAGCAGGATTTACTAAAGGTTGTATGTCTCTGCACCTTTTCTCGCAAGACAGTTCCAGTTGTTTGCTTACAGATGCATTTGTTCTCAAAAGGTTGACGTCTCATTTACCTTCTAATTTAGTCGACATTTCTGGTTGGTCACACATTTCTAATTTAGAATTGGCTGATCCTCATTTCAATGTCCCCGGACCGATTGAAATTTTATTAGGAGCAGACAAATTATGGAGTATTTTGAAAGGCGAACAGATCCAGGGTCCCATAGGAATGCCAGTGGCGCAGAATACGTTGTTTGGGTGGGTTATAGCCGGAGAAGTTTTCGAGCCCACAACACAACCAATCTCTTCGGTTCACGTCAGTGTGGATGTTGCTGCTATCCTACAACGGTTTTGGGAAGTAGAGGACATCACTCCTTCCAAGGACATAGCTGCTATTAATGATCCAGCTGAAATTCACTTTCGTAGGTTCTTTTCCCGTACGTCTAAGGGTAAATATGTCGTTCAACTACCTTTTAAACATTCGTCGCCATCATTCGGTGAAACACTCAAGTCTGCAATTTCTCGTTTGTTGTGTATGAAACGTCGCTTCAAATCTCACCCTGATCTGCATCAAGCATATACCAGATTTATGTGTGAATATCATTCATTAGGTCACATGGAACAAATTCGCCCAGAAGATATGAAGACCCCTTGTGGAAAGCAGTTTTATCTACCCCACCATGCAGTATTCAAACCGGAAAGTTCTTCGACAAAACTTAGAGTTGTGTTTGATGGGTCAGTTAAAGATTCGTTAGGTCAGTCTTTAAATTCTCAGCTTTTAATCGGTCCTCCGATCCAACGAGATTTGCTAGGTGTTTGCCTTCGTTTTCGTCAACATCGGTATGTCTTTACTGCCGATATAGAGAAAATGTTTCGACAGATATGGGTTGATGATCGTCACACAAACTTCCAGAGGATCGTTTGGCGGGAATCTCCGGATGAAGAAATTCAACACTTTCGTCTTTTGACTGTCACATACGGAACAGCTTCGGCTCCATTTTTGTCGGTCAGGGTTCTCAAACAACTCGCAGAAGATTACAGCAGGATGTACCCCAATGCCTCTCGCGTTCTCTTGAATGACGTTTACGTAGATGATGTTATGACGGGAGCCGACTCCGTAGAAGGTCAATCTGAACTAGTAGAATTACTATCCAAAGCTAGATTAAATCTACGTAAATGGACTTCTAACTGTTGGCCATTATTAGCTAATCTTCCACAAAATGACTGCGAATTCTGTTGGACGGATCCAGAACAATCAAAGACATTGATTAAGGTTCTAGGTATGTACTGGAGCCCGGCTAAGGATGAATTTTCATTTCGAACTCCAACTCGAAGAACGTTGCTCTCCGAAATCGCTCAAATCTTTGATCCGTTAGGGTTTTTAGCTCCTTCGGTGATTCTTTTTAAAATCCTCTTTCAAGAGTTGTGGTCTTCTGAGCTTAAACTAGGCTGGGATGATCAGTTACCTACTGCATTAGCTAGAAAATGGTCAGAATATAGACAAGAACTAAAATTTTTTGAAAATATATCGGTTCCAAGAAATATATCTTCGCGCGAAATTGATAGTATTGAACTTCACGGATTTTCAGACGCTTCGTCGGTAGCTTATGCGGCAGTAATATACGCCAGGTGTAAAATAAGTTCATGTGAATTCAAAACTAACATTATAGCCGCGAAAACAAAAGTTGCTCCCTTAAAACCAGTAACAATCCCAAGGTTAGAATTATGTGGTGCTTTGCTCTTGAGTAGGTTATTTTCCCTTGTTAAGAACTCGTTAACTACTCGAATTTCAAAAGTGTCTGCTTGGTGCGATTCGGAAATCGTTCTCCACTGGTTGTCTTCACCACCTCGTCGTTGGAACTCGTTCGTGGCTAACCGGACTGCAACAATTCTTGAAACGGTTCCGCTTAAGTCGTGGCATCATATCGCGTCGGAATTCAACCCAGCAGATTGTGCGTCGCGAGGAATACTTCCATCAAATCTTTTAAATCATAGCCTCTGGTGGGCAGGTTTATTATGGCTTTCAAAACCTGAACAATTTTGGCCTAAATCCCATTTTATACCTAAAAGTATCGTTGATGAAGATCCGATCTTCGAAGCAATGCTTGTGAAAACAGTGTCACTGGTAACCACTTTAGCAAATATTCATTTGCAAATCCTAATTGAAAAAAATCTCCTCTTGGTATCGATTGCAAAGAATTGTCGCGTGGTGCTATCGGGTCCTGCCAAAACATCGATTACAAAATGTTTCCCCTTGCTTATCAAATCTCAGTTTACGTGAAATAAAAAACGCCCAAAAAATCATAATCAAACATGTTCAAAACCTCGCGTTTGAAAATGACATAAACCATCTTAAATTCAACAAAGAACTTCCAGTTAAATCCAAACTTATAAAGTACTCACCGTTTTTGGACACCGATGGAATTCTCAGAGTTGGTGGTAGAATAAAAAATGCTATCGTTCCATATAATATTAAACATCCCATTATACTACCTGCTAATAATCATGTTTCATCCCTAATAGTTTCAGATATCCACAACAATTATCTTCATACTGATGTTTCTGCAACATGTACTCTAGTAAGGCAGATGTACTGGATACTTGGAAGTCGAAATTTGATTCGACAAACCGTACATAGTTGCAAACCATGCTTTATGCAAAGAAAAGCAACAACCACTCAACTCATGGGAGATTTACCAATGCAGCGGATCGTCGCGTCTCGACCATTCCTAAATACGGGTTGCGACTATGCTGGGCCTCTGACTATCAAACTCTTCCGTGGACGTAAGCCCAAGCTTTCCAAGGCATACATATCACTGTTTCTTTGTATGTCAACAAAGGCTATTCACCTGGAAGTGGTAAGTGATCTGACTACAGACGCATTTCTCGCCGCCCTACGTAGGTTTGTTTCTCACCGTGGAAGATGTTCCAACATGTTTAGTGATAATGGCACTAATTTCAAAGGCGCCCGCCGTTGCTTGGACGAAATGCAGAAGGTGATTATGTCCCAAGTTCACAATGAAGAAATTACTACAAGTCTTGCTAAAGACGGAATTACATGGCACTTCATTCCTCCGTTCGCACCACATTTCGGGGGACTTTGGGAGTCTGGTGTTCGATCGGTAAAGCTCCATCTACGACGTGTTCTAGGAAATTCTATACTAACTTTTGAGGAGTTATACACTGTCCTCACTCAGATTGGGGCAATCCTGAATTCTCGTCCTCTATGTTCTATATCCGATAATGATTTTAACCCACTAACTCCAGCACATTTTCTTGTAGGTGAGCCGTTAACCTCAGTTCCAGAGCCCAATTTAACGGAGATACCAACTAACCGACTGAGTCATTGGAACCATTTACAGTTCATGATCCAAGGGTTTTGGAAAAGATGGCACATGGAGTACCTTACATCCCTCCAAGAACGACCTAAATGGCAACAGACGAAAGCCGACTTGAAGTCCGGTGATCTAGTCGTTATAAAGGAACCTAATCTTCCTCCAACCAAGTGGCTGATGGGAAGAATTGAAAACGTCAACAGAGGTGCAGACAACCGAGTGCGAGTGGCTACTGTTCGTACCACCAAGGGTACAAGTACACCATCTATAACCAAACTTGCGGTGCTACCACGGTCCTGAAACGCGTTCCAGGGGGGGCGGGATGTTTAGGATTGTTTTAAAACTAATTACTTAACTTTAAATTTGTTTGATCTTAAATTAAATTTAAATCAGTTGAATTGTAAACCTATTGTAAAGTAAAAAAAAGAAACCTGCTTGGAAAATTATTTGCGCGACCCACTGTACTTACTTTAAATAAACACTTATAATCCCTGCTAATCCTCATTCAAGGCCAACAATCAGCATATATTGCAATGCATTGGTTTTGGATGAGTTGAGATGAAAAACAATACCATCGTTCGATTCAAGTAAACTGTAAAGCTTTCTTTTTAGTTTGACCACGGAGAGGAACACATCAAACAATAATCTTCCAAGCAGAATTTTGGTAACATTACGAATTAAAATAAAACATTACATTTATAACGTTTAAGTTTTTTTTTTTTTTCGCATTCTCAATCACTCTTTAAGCAATGTGCATTGTGCAATATAAATAAAACATGGCCTCATTAAAAATGCAATTATTTAGTTTAAATTATTATATTAATTTAATAAATTAAAGGAACTACACATTTCGGATCACAGCTTTAATAAATAATAGTATTTTAAAAGGAAAAATGATAATTTTGATTGTTCTAGCAATGCAAAAGCTCCTCGTTTAGGTATAATGCTCAAAATCTGAGAATGTAGATGAATCCTAATGGATTCGGGTAATGGTTTCATTTTGTTTGCCATGTTTTGCATGTATTCCATGTCAACATCTGTGGTAGCGGTAGGCTTGTTTAGATGAGCCGCAACGGTGGTGTTTAAACCATCCATGAAATTTTTTAATGTTTCCTCAGCCACCTGCCGCTTAATGGCTCGAATTTTTTTGGAGGGATGCCATCGTTGTTACATTGATCGTTGGTATCATTTCCCGACAATATTGGAGGGGAAGACATCACCGCTCTCTTCTATTACAACTAGATTTTGTATTTCGCAATTTCCAATTTGTCTGCAAATAAAACAGTTAATCAATTGGGAATAAGATATTGTAAAACATTATTACTTTCTTGTAATGAGCGAAGGAATTAGAAAATCCAGACAATCATAGTACTCCCATTTTTCGTCCACATCAAAAACAGCCCCAGATGGAAGTGTAGTCATGCTTTTGTGTTCTCGTGAGAAACGATCTCGGAGACTCCTCCATCGCTGCTTACAATCTTGAACTGAAAATAGCAAATATTTAATAATGTACCTAAATGATGCTACATTTAAAATGCATTACCTGGTTTCTTTAGACTTTCGAATATTGCATCCCATGCAATAGCAATTTTTGTAGACTTTTTATATGTTTTTGATTTGGTATTATATAAATATTCATGGTCCTTTACCAAGTTGATAAGGCGTTCTTCGAAAGACATAATTATCTTTCTGCACAGGATCAGAAGTCACACAAATTGCAAATCAGACGCCAAATTATAAAATACTTAAACATTTTGACTTGCTTTGCCACGTTAAGTGCACGTTAAATTTTTTGTCCGTATGTCAAGTGATAGCTTGTTAGCGATTCCTATCTTTCAACTTTAGACGTCACTCAACGCTAACACAAATGTATCTTTGTGTTTTCCGCTTTATGGTGACGAAAAATCATCAACTCTAGGAACTGTCATCAGAGAAGACATAAGACATGATAGAACCAGTCACTGAGCAATGTTCCCAAAACATCATCGTAGGGAAAACTCTCGTGGCACCAAAGAACAAAATGGTGCCTGTACGGATTATTATATTATACAAAGCTTTATTCACTCTTTTTAACATGTTTTGTATAAAAAGTAGTTTCTTAGTATTTAATGCATACAAATGCTTAGTAATAAATAAGATAAATTAATTTTAATATATATGTATATACAATTTAAAATTAATTAAGTTAAAGTTAAATAAATAATTATATGTATTGATTTTTATTTCCGAATGCAAATTTTCTTATGTATAAAGAGTATAAGCCTCCCCCATAATTATCCAAGTCTCTCGGTCTCTTGCACATTGCTGCCATCGAGAATTTTCTCTTTGGAGATCATCCCTCCATCTTAAAAACTGTCTTCCTGTGTTCCTCTTGCCATCTCTCGGATACCAATTCGTCAATCTTTTTGTCCAGCGATCATCCGTTGCCCTTGCAACATGTCCACCAGCCCATTGCCATTTTTTGAGTTTTTGCCCTCTTGATTACATCTTCAAATTTAGTGATTTCTCAAATTCTGGAATTCCTAACTCTTTCGTATCTGGATATGTGCAAAAGTGATCTCTCTATTGCTCTCTGTGTAGTTTCAAGCTTTTTAAGATTTTTTACATTCATGCTCCATGTTTGTGACCCATACGTTAATACTGGAAGAACGGCTATATCGAACACATACTTTTTAGATGCTTCGCTTATTTTTGAGTCAAATAGGGTTTTGAGATTCCAAACCTGTTTCCAACTATATGAAACTCTTCTTTATGTTTCTTTTTCCATTCAGTTTTTAAAAGATATAATTTGTCCTAAATAGATGTACTCCTGTACGTACTCAAGCTTGTCTGTTCCTAACTTAATTTCAATTTCCATGCTGTTGGTCATTAGTTTAGTTTTCATCTGATTCATTTCTTAGACTACTGATTTACATCCTTCCGATAGTTTGGTGATTACTGCATGGAGCTCATTTGGTGTCCCCGCACAGAGATCTATGTGATCTGCAAAGCGAAGGTTAGATAGTTTCTCTCCATCTATATTTATGCCAAGGTCTTCGATATCTATACTTCTGAATATTTCCTCTAGTATAATGCACAATGTACGGATACTGAACATCAAACCGTACGAAATTAAGTTCAGGAAGGGAGAAGTAGTTGGGCAACGTGAATCTGTATCTGCGATAACCAAGAACAACGAAGTGGATACACAGAAGTCTGTGAACTCCGAAAAGTTAAAATCCGAGATTCTAAAGTCATCCAATCGTAGTCAACATCAGCTTAATGTCGCTAGAAGCCTTCTTCATGACTATGCTGATATTTTCAGTTCACCCAGTTGGTAATACGGTCGAACACAACTGGTGCAGCATCAAATTGACACAGGAGATGCAAGACCGATTGTGTGGACTACAGAAAGCTTAACGACGTGACAAAAAAAGACAGCTACCCTCTGCCCAAAATCAGCGACACTTTAGATGCAATGGAAGGAGCCCAATGGCTCTCAACTTTGGACTTAAAGAGCGGCAGGTAGAAATACATCCAGAAGATCGAGAAAAGACGGCTTTCTCCACAGGAAATTGTCTGTGGCAATTTAAAGTAATGCCGTTCGGGCTATGTAACGCTCCAGCAACATTTGAGCATTTGATGGAGTGTGTTCTACATGAACTTACTTGGAAATCTTGCCTAGTCTATTTGGATGATTATGGCAAAACATTCGACCAACATTGCGGAAATCTTAAAGCTGTATTCCAGAGACTTCGAGAAGCACAACTCAAGTTGAATCCAGACAAATGTGCGCTTTTCAAGACCGAAGTTAAAAACTTGGGACATATAATTTCGTCTCAAGGAGTAAATACCGATCCTGAGAAAGTTGACCATCAACAATTGGCTGTACTGTCACAAGTCCATGATGGAGAAGAAAAAGTTGTTGCCTACTACAGCAAGGTACTCTCGAAGCCAGAGCGTAATTATTGTGTTACCAGAAGAGAACTTCTAGCTCTGGTTTTGGCAACAAAGCACTTCCATAAATACATCTATGGACAGAAGTTCCTTCTTCGAGGGCAAGGGATCAGGAAGAAAGATTCAAAGTAAAATGCAGCAGTACAACGTGGGCACACCTTTCGAAAGGATTTTAGTAGACGTCGCAGGCCCTTTTCCTGAAACAAATAGCGGAAACTGATACATCCTTGTAGTGATGGATTACTTCAGCAAGTGGCCTGAGGCATACGCCATCCCAAACTAGGAAACCAAAACAGTTGTGGAGCAGATTGTCTTCAATTGGGTGAGCAGGTTCGGCGTACCTATGGAACTGCATTCTGACCAAGGAAGGAACTTCGAATCTAACATCTTTCAGGAAGTTTGCACCTTGGCATTAAAAAGAAGAGGACAACACCGCTTCATCCACAATCTGATGGGATGGTTGAACATCTGTCTAAGGTTTTCGGTGACTACCTACGAGACTGGGACCGACATATTCCATTATTCCTGATATGGCGTATCGAAGTGCGGCACATAAATCGACAGGACATACACCATCGGAGATCCTGTTTGGAATAACAATACTGCTTCCAAGTGAAGTAAAATTTGGATGCCATATAATTGAGCCGCAAAGAACAGATTAATATGTGGATAACCTGAAAGAAAGACTTAATGACATTCACCAAGGAACAAGGACATATATAAAAACATACAGTGACCGGATGAAACCACGATATGACACCCGAGCTACAACGACAGGATTTCGAGAAGGAGACTTTGTGTGGTTTTATAATCCCCATCGACAAAAGGAACTGTCACCGAAACTTCAACAAAACTGGGAAGGCCCTTACACTGTTGTCAAAAGAATTAATGATGTGGTTAACCGTATACGGAGAGGGGTAAGAGGCAAATTAAAAGTAGTTCATTGTGACCGTTTACATCGTTATAATGGTGATAGTAGTGATGAAATTGCTCGGTACGATCAATCCTAAGAGGGGGGCAGTGTAACGACTTTTACATTTGAACTATAACGATAAATATGAAGCGCCATCTTCCGGATTATAAATGATACAAACAACTGCAGTGAGCTTTGAGTGAGCTTTCGAACCTTGGTAAAATGTCAGAACTCGAAGAGTGGAAATTATCCTCTCTATCGGTCAAAATAGAAAGATCTAGAAGCAGATACTAGAACCTTCAAGCGACATCTAGAAGTCGCCAACGAGTATAAAAGCACATATCTGACCACCAGAGAGCACAGTTTGATTTTGAATGTGATAGCGTAAAGTAAGAAGTAAAAGTGTATCCGGAAGTGAATTTAAAATTGCATACTATTGAGATTGTAGAATATAATAAATACGATTTGAAGTGAAATAAAAGCCGTGTTTTATTATCTTGTATCGGGATCCGGATCGGGATCTGGATTTACTTTTAACACGTAATACACAAACAAAATACTGGGAAATTTTCAAAATTGTTTTTGTAACACGTGTTTAAAGTTAATCAAGATCCAGATCCGGATCCCGATAGACGATAATAAAACACAGCTAAAGTGTGTCTGTTTTGTAAAGTAAATAAGTGGCGTTGATATTTAAAGGAAATAAGTTTTACTATCGAACCTAGGTAGAACATAACATTATAAACAAAACATACTAAATTGTTTCTATTCTTCATTATTATCTCTTATCTTAATTCTTCATTATCTTCATCCTCTAACAAAAATAAATTTTATTCTCCCTCCAACTGTCATAACTTTAGTATAAAGCTTTCCTTTTCTTACTAGGTTCATCATTTTGAATGATCCGGTACTGTATATATAGCTTTATATTCTGCAAAACCGAAGTTCCGCGCGAGTGATGTAGATGTCGCTACTCTCGCTCCCCGCCATTATGGTACTATAGTTCTTATATACAAAGATTAAGACGTAACAAAACTATTTTAGAAGAGACATTATACATAGAGTTTGGTGTGCATTTTCATGTCATTTTAAAATGTTTAACATTGAATCTTTTGAAGCTTTTCGTAGTTACTCACCTGCCAAAAGATACATTACTCCTGTTATCAAAATTGCGCTTATCTGGCGTTGACAAACTCCAAAAGCTCCTACTAATGCGGCACTCCCCAAAATAATTAGACACACTAACGAGCAGGATATCGATAAATTTTGCATCCCTAAAAATAGATTTTATTTTTCATTAATTTCAAACATATTTTTATGAAAATATTTCTGATTTTGTGATTTTTAGTAAGTTAAAAGCTAAAACAGAAATTGAAGTTATACAGGTTGTCCCGTAAATATTGGATAACCTTGCATCTGGGTAAAGGTGGCCTTAAGGCCTTTCAGAAAAAATGGTCTTCATGTTATGACGTTTTTAAAAACAAATTATGACTTTACTCAAATATCTGACCACTGCGACCACGAGTGAATGATTCTTATTATTCAATTTTTATAATATTGTAACGATTTAATAATTACCCAACTACTTTTTGAAACAAAAGGGAAATCCTCTAACTGTTCCCAGCGCCATCTATTTGAGAAGCTAGACACCATAGAATATCGGTTCCAGTCAACGATTGGAAAGGAAATTTCTAGAAGGCGATGCTCGAATATTCTAGTTTGTACTAGTTTAGACTAGAACCATTTAATTCCCTATATAAGGGGATGTTTTCAAGCGAGTGGACACAGTTTAATTTTGAATGTGATAGCGTAAAAGTAAGCAGTAAAAGTGTATTCGGAAGTGAATTTTAGATTGCATACTATTGAGATTGAAGAATAATAAAAACGATTTGAACTTAAATAAAGTGTGTTTATTCTGAATAGCAAATACGTGGAAGTTATTTTTTAAAGGAAATAAGTTTTATTATCGAACCTAGGTAGAACATTACATTGGTGTCAGAAAAGTGGAATAAAACTTATTTCATCTGTGCATTCAGATACTTATGGTGAAAAGTGTTTGAAAAATAATAATAAAAACAGTGATAGTGTTTTTGCTATTATTACGAAGTGTTTTGTGCAAAAAAAAAAAAAAGAGACAATGGGTAAGATAGTGAATGAATTGAATTGTGTTGAACTAAAAGCAGAACTGAACAAAAGAGGTCTTCCTACTGCTGGAACGAAAAATGACCTCATTATTCGTCTGCAAGAAGAGTTAAGACAACACGGAGAAAACCCAGACACGTTTCTCTTTGAGATTGAAATGGCCGAAGAACAAGTAAGTCCTAGCTTAGACATGAGTAATATGATGACTATGTTGCTTGCTCAGTTTGAAGAGCAAAGAAAAGAACAACGCAATGAACAACAGAATCTTCTGGAAAGATTTGATGAACAACGCAGTGAGCAAAAGAACCTTCTAGAAGATCAGAAAAACCTTATCGAAGTTAAGCTAGATGCATTTGAAAATAAATTTGGTACTCTTAACGAACGTGTTGAGGGTGTCGAAAAACAATTTTCTAAAGTAGACGCAATGCTCGAGAAAGTTCAAGCAGTTCAAGAAAAGTTTGAAAATAAAATTCAGAGCATTGCTAATGAATTAAATGATGTAAGAAAAATGAAGGTTCGAGAAAGTTCTGGCGACTTTCCAAAGCGAAAGGAAATGCATCCACCAACCTTTGATGGACAAACTTCTTGGTCGATTTACAAGAAGCAGTTTGAGGCAGCCGCAGCTAAAAATGGCTGGGATGACGAAGACAAATATATAGCTCTGACGCTTGCCCTTAGAGGATCTGCTGCTGAACTATTGCAAACCATACCAGCAGACAAGAATAGCAACTTCAGTGCTCTTGTTCAGGCTATCGACAAACGTTTTGGAGATGGCCATATGCAAGAAGTCTTCCGCGTCCAACTCAATACTAGAGTTCAGAAAAGAGGAGAGAGTCTGCAGCAATTGCAAGCAGATATCGAAAGGCTTGCCCATTTGGCATATCCAACTGCAGGAGACGAAAAAACATCAACACTAAGAACTGCCATCAAAGAAAGCATGTGCTTGGCTCCTTCTTCAGCAGAGTTGGGTTCAACAAAAATAAACGTTGATTTCGGTATTCATCGAAACCTTATGGCGGAACCAGACACCGAGACTCTTGTGGCACCAAAGAACAACATGGTGCCTGTACGGACATTGAACATTAAACCAGACAAAAGTAAGGTCAAGAAAGCAAAAGCAATTGGGCCATGTCCATCTGCGCCCGCGATATCAAAGATTGACAGTGTGGATAACCTTAAAGAAAGACTTAATGACATTCACCAAAGAACAAGGACAAACATGAAAACATGCAGTGACCGGATGAAAACACGATATGACGCACGAGCAACATCGACAGGATTTCAAGAAGGAGACCTTGTGTGGTTTTATAATCCCCATCGACAAAAGGGGCTGTCACCAAAACTTCAACAAAACTGGGAAGGCCCTTACACTGTTATGAAAAGAATTAATGATGTGGTTTACCGTATACGGAGAGGGGTGAGAGGCAAATTAAAAGTAGTTCATTGTGACCATTTATATCGTTATAATGGTGAAAGTAGTGATGGAATTGTTCGGGACGATCAATCCTAAGAGGGGGGCAATGTAACGATTTAATAATTACCCAACTACTTTTTGAAACAAAAGGGAAATCCTCTAACTGTTCCCAGCGCCATCTATTTGAGAAGCTAGACACCATAGAATATCGGTTCCAGTCAACGATTGGAAAGGAAATTTCTAGAAGGCGATGCTCGAATATTCTAGTTTGTACTAGTTTAGACTAGAACCATTTAATTCCCTATATAAGGGGATGTTTTCAAGCGAGTGGACACAGTTTAATTTTGAATGTGATAGCGTAAAAGTAAGCAGTAAAAGTGTATTCGGAAGTGAATTTTAGATTGCATACTATTGAGATTGAAGAATAATAAAAACGATTTGAACTGAAATAAAGTGTGTTTATTCTGAATAGCAAATACGTGGAAGTTATTTTTTAAAGGAAATAAGTTTTATTATCGAACCTAGGTAGAACATTACAATATTCTAGAATATCTGTACTAATAGATAAGTGGTCAAATTTAACAATAATTATTGCATTTTTTTAAATTTTAATTTTTGAATAAATTTTTTAGTACAAAAATGATAAAATATATCTTTTCACCGAAGTTTGACCGTCGCTTAAAAATAAAAACGTGTGAGAGCATAAGTGACCAATTATTTAAAAAAAAATTCTATTTAATGTACTTTCTAAAATGGTATAACACATGTTTGTGTTCTTAATAATAACCAATAAAACTAGCTATCAACCTACTGAAAGAACTTTTTAACATTTACTCAAATAAAAATTAAGTAACAGTGAATACTCAATTATTAGGCCTATAAAAATACTATTTGTAAATGATAAGTTGTAAAGTATTGTAACGATTTAATAATTACCCAACTACTTTTGAAACAAAAGAGAAATCCTCTAACTGTTCCCAGCGCCATCTGTTTGAGAAGCTAGACACCATAGAATACCGGTTCCAGTCAACGATTGGAAAGGAAATTTCTAGAAGGCGATACTCGAATATTCTAGTTTGTACTAGTTCAGACTAGAACCATTTAATTCCCTATATAAGGGGATGTTTTCAAGCGAGTGGACAGTTTAATTTTGAATGTGATAACGTAAAGTAAGAAGTAAAAGTGTATCCGGAAGTGAATTTTAGATTGCATACTAGTGAGATTGAAGAATAATAAAAACGATTTGAACTGAAATAAAGTGTGTTTATTCTGAATAGTAAATACGTGGAAGTTATTATTTAAAGGAAATAAGTTTTATTATCGAACCTAGGTAGAACATTACATTGGTGTCAGAAAAGTGGAATAAAACTTATTTCATCTGTGTATTCAGATATTTATGGTGAAAAGTGTTTGAAAAATAATAATAAAAACAGTGATAGTGTTTTTGCTATTAATACGAAGTGTTTTGTGCAAAAAAAAGAGACAATGGGTAAGATAGTGAATGAATTGAATTGTGTTGAACTAAAAGCAGAACTGAACAAAAGAGGCCTTCCTACTGCTGGAACGAAAAATGACCTCATTATTCGTCTGCAAGAAGAGTTAAGACAACACGGAGAAAACCCAGACACGTTTTTCTTTGAGATTGAAATGGCCGAAGAACAAGTAGATCCCTGCTTAGACATGAGTAATATGATGACTTTGTTGTTTGCTCGATTTGATGAACAACGTAGTGAGCAAAAGAATCTTCTCGTAGAACAACGTAATGAGCAAAAGAATCTTCTCGAAGAACAACGTAATGAGCAAAAGAATCTTCTCGAAAAACAAGAAAACAATATGCTGGAAAGATTCCAAGAACAGAAAAATCTCCTGGAAGGTAAGCTAGATGCATTCCAGAACAAATTTATTGCTCTTGACGAACGTGTCGAAAAACAATTTCTAACAGTAGACGCAAAACTCGAGAAAGTTCAAGAAAAGTTCGAAGATCAAATTCAGAGCATTACAAATGAATTGGATAAAGTAAGAAAAATGAAGGTTCGAGAAAGTTCTGGGGACTTTCCAAAGCGAAAGGAAATGCATCCACCAACCTTTGATGGACAAACTTCTTGGTCGATCTACAAGAAGCAGTTTGAGGCAGCCGCAGCAACAAATGGCTGGGATGACGAAGACAATTATATAGCTCTGACGCTTGCCCTTAGAGGATCTGCTGCTGAACTATTGCAAACCATACCAGCAGACAAGAATGGCAACTTCAGTGCTCTTGTTCAGGCTATCGACAAACGTTTTGGAGATGGCCATATGCAAGAAGTCTTCCGCGTCCAACTCAATACTAGAGTTCAGAAAAGAGGAGAGAGTCTGCAGCAATTGCAAGCAGATATCGAAAGGCTTGCCCATTTGGCATATCCAACTGCAGGAGACGAAATTACAAGTCAATTAGCAACAGAAGCCTTTGTCCGTGCTGTATCCGACATCAACCTACAGCGAGCAATTCGAACTGCTGGAAAACGGACGCTTCCGGAGGCATTAGCATTCGCTTTGACTATGAAAGCAGCAGAACAGGCTTCTCAAGGAGTTCATCGAGTAAGAGAAGTGGAAGTTGAAGAATGCTCATGTCAAAGAGTTGCATTCCAAAGAAACCAGAGAGATGGACCTGCTCGTTGCTGGAACTGTAACAAGACCGGACACCTCCAGCGCCAGTGCAGACTGCCACCGAGAAGAGCTGCATGTCAACATTGTGGAAGCAGAAATAATACTCCAGAACAAAGAAGCAATAACACCAACACTCCTGATCGACTTGTTTCCCAGTCGGGAAACGAGTAAGAACCGACTTCGAGGGGCAGAAGCTGGTTTCTGGTATCGATGGCCCCAGAACCACCATCCAAGTCTCACAGACTAAACGAGACAACAAAAGTCTGACAGTGGAGGCAACTTTAAACAACAAGAAACACGTGGCTACAATTGACACCGGTGCGACAGCCTCTATTCTACGAAGGGACTTGGTCAAGATGACATGGCTACATAACACCAATAGCTATCGTCTGAAAACGGCAACAGGAGAAGCAGCAAAAGTGTACGGAGAAGTTCGTTTTCCGATCCGTTTGGCAGAGCTGGAGTTTACACATGTGTTTCTGGTAGCAGACATATGTGATGAATGCATCATCGGAATTGACTTCATGAAAGAACATGGAGTAATCCTGGATATCGGTAAGCAAGTTCTTAAGTACAAAAATGTAGAGATTCCAATGGTTTATGGTGATGAAAAATCGCCATCTCTAAGAACTGTCATCAAAGAAGACATAAGCTTGCCTCCTTCTTCAGAAATGTTCGTTTGGACAAAAATAAAGGGTGATTTGGGTAGTCATCGGTACCTCATGGTGGAACCAGCCACTGAGCAATGTTCCCAAAACATTATCGTAGGGAAAACTCTAGTGGCGCCAAAGAACAACATGGTGCCTGTACGGATACTGAACATCAAACCGTACGAAGTTAAGCTCAGAAAAGGAGAAATAGTTGGGCAATGTGAAGCTGTATCTGCGATAACCAAGATCAACGAAGTGGATACACAGAAGTCTGTGAACTCCGAAAAATTAAAATCCGAGATTCTAAAGTCATCCAATCTTAGTCAACATCAGCTAAATGTCGCTAGAAGCCTTCTTCACGAGTATGCTGATATTTTCTCTTCACCCAGTGGGCAATATGGTCGAACACAACTGGTGCAGCATCGAATCGACACAGGAGATGCAAGACCGATTCGTCAACCAGCAAGACGTCTTCCTTTGGCCAAACAAGCCGAAGTTGAAGAGATGATATCCACCATGAAGAAAGATGGGCTAATCGAAAATTCCAAAAGCCCTTGGGCATCCCCGGTGGTTCTTGTCAAAAAGAAGGATGGAAGCACTCGATTTTGTGTGGACTACAGAAGGCTTAACGATGTGACAAAGAAAGACAGCTACCCTCTACCCAGAATCAGCGACACTTTAGATGCAATGGAAGGAGCCCAATGGTTTTCAACTTTGGACTTGAAGAGTGGCTATTGGCAGGTAGACATACATCCAGAAGATCGAGAAAAGACGGCTTTCTCCACAGGAAATGGTCTGTGGGAATTTAAAGTGATGCCGTTTGGACTATGTAACGCTCCGGCAACATTCGAGCGTTTGATGGAATGTGTTCTACATGGACTTACTTGGAAATCTTGCTTAGTTTATTTGGACGATGTCATCGTATATGGAAAAACATTTGAGGAACATTGTGGCAACCTTAAAGCTGTATTCCAGAGACTTCGAGAAGCACACCTAAAGTTGAATCCAGACAAATGTGCGCTTTTTAAGACCGAAGTTAAATACTTGGGACATATCATCTCGTCTCAAGGAGTAAAGACTGATCCTGAGAAAGTTGACACCGTCAAGAATTGGCCAACACCACAGGACAAACATCAACTCCGAAGCTTTCTTGGTTTAGCCACATATTATCGGCGTTTCGTGAAGGATTTTGCTGGAATCGCCAAAAGCTTGCATCAGCTCACTGAAAAAGGGAAGCCGTTCAAATGGTCAGGTGAGTGCGAGAAAAGCTTTCAGGAACTGAAGCTGCGCTTATGTAACGCTCCTGTGCTGACCTATCCGACTCCAGGAAAACCTTTTATCATCGACGCTGATGCAAGTAACGTTGGAATTGGCGCTGTACTCTCACAAGTCCATGATGGAGAAGAAAAAGTTGTCGCCTACTACAGCAAGGTACTCTCAAAGCCAGAGCGTAATTATTGTGTTACCAGAAGAGAACTTCTTGCTCTGGTTTTGGCAACAAAGCACTTCCATAAATACATCTATGGACAGAAGTTCCTTCTTCGAACGGACCATGGTGCGCTCAACTGGCTTTTGAACTTCAAAAATCCTGAAGGTCAAGTAGCAAGGTGGATAGAGAGACTACAGACCTACGACTATCAGATTCAACATCGAAGAGGAAAGCTGCATTCAAACGCAGACGCATTATCTCGGCGACCGTGCAAACAAGACTGCAAACATTAGATTTAGATTTAGATTTATTTCAATGAAATGCTGACACATTAAGACTTTACAATCTTATAACTAGTGAAGCTCAAAAATGCAAGTTAGTTAAAGTAAGCTACAGCTAAACAGTATTATTACATAATTAAAAATATTATTAGATACATTAAATTGATCAATATTATTATGTTACAAATTCTATAAAATTAAAAAAAAAAAAAAAAATAAATTTTGAAAAAAAAATATATATATATATACATATATCTGCACACACATCTCCACTATTATGTATATAAGGTAAAAAAGAAGATACAGTATAGTGAAATAAAAGAAGGAAGTCGGAGAAAGACAATAGTTACAGAGAAAGGAAGAAAAAAAAAAAAAAATAAATAAATAAATAAATTAATGACGATTGATCGTATAAAATGTCTTCAGTTGCATCCTGAAACGCCTAGTTCCACATGACCCACGTATATGCCTTGGCAAGGAATTCCATAAACGAATGGAGCTAACGAAGAACTGTCGCTCAGATGTCAAAGAAGTAAACCGTGGATGAATGAGTTGGTGAGACCTGTCCGAAGATCCAAAGCGTAGTTTTTCAAACAAGTAATTAGGTTGATGAGTATCAATGACCTTAGAAAGTATACCGAGTGTTCTAAAAGCAAGCAAATTGTCAAATGTCATATTTAGCATTAAAGATGAATAAATAGAAACTCGATCATATCTCCTTAGATTAAATACGTAACGCGCGGTGTTATTAACAGCAACGTTAAGCCTTCTCATGCTAGTTGAATCGCAGTTACCATATATTTCACACCCGTAGGTAAGAATGGGAATTATGAGTGTTTTTGCTAGCAACATACGCGTTTTTTGGGGGGTGAAATTATGTGATAGCCATAGCTTACGTAAGGTGCCATAAACTTTACCAATAATCAAATTAATATGGTCATTCCATGAGAGTGTTCTATTAAATACTATACCCAGATTTTTTGCCTTTTCAACGTATTGAATTTTTGAACCTTTTAGATTTATTTCTGGAAAGTAGGAGAGATCTAACAGCATTTTGCTTATTACCAGGCATTTTGTTTTTGATGGGTTTAGAAAGAGACCATTCTTTTCGCACCATGTGGATAAGTTCTCTAAGTCACTATTTATAGCGTTTGCGCCGTCTTCTATCATACCAAGGGGACAACTTTTGTAAAGCTGGACGTCATCAGCATACATGTGTACAGAAGATAGCATAATGGATGGAATTTCATTCACATACAATGAGAATAGTATAGGGCCAAGGATTGATCCCTGGGGGACCCCTCTACTATTCCAAAGAAACTCAGATGTGCTATGTCTAACCGAAACAGCTTGTTTCCGAAGATTCAGATATGACGACATAAGGGTTACAGCTGAATTGGAGAAACCAAACAGAGTCGAGAGTTTATTACACAAATTTCTGTGGTTGACTGTGTCAAAGGCCTTCGAGAAATCGAGAAGTACCAGAAATGTTATCTTGTCTTCATCCATTGATTCTCTTTTGTCTTCCACTACTTTCATCGTTGCCGTAATACAGCTGTGATCTTTTCGAAATCCTGATTGCATTTGGGACAGTAAATGGTTTGAACGAATATGTGCGGTTATCTGTTTCTGCAAGACTCTTTCAAAAACCTTGGACAGGAATGGTAGAATCGAAACCGGTCTGTAGTCATTGCTCTTTGGTTTATTAAATGGCAATATTTTAGCAATTTTCCATTGTGGAGGGTATATACTTGTTAAGATAATATTGTTAAAAATATTCAATAATGATGGGAGTATGACTGGAAGAATAACCTTTGCAAACTTGGGATGCACTTCATCAAACCCGACAGCATTTGATTTTATGGATAAAACGCATGAAACAATTTCGATACTATCTACACACGTGAAATCAAAGGATGGAAGTGCCGAATTATCTTGATATTCCCTGGAATATGTCGAATCGATATTTAGAGTTGGAAAAGGTAAAGTGGTAAATGTTTTATTAAGGAGATTTATGTCCAAGTTTTCATCGATATTTGAATTTTGTTTACCAATACCGATTGCATTTAAATTTTTCCAGAGCTGCTTACCTTTTAGGGAGGTGTTGATTTTTTTGCTATAAAATCTGCGTTTAGCTAATTTTATTTTATAAACAACACGATTTCGAAAGGTACGAAAAAGTTGTAAGTGGAAGTCTAATCTATAGCGCTTCCATGCATTATAGGCTTGATTGCGTTGATCGATAAGCAAAAGAATTTCTCGTGTGAACCAGGGACTTTGACCATGAGCTACAATTTTAGTTTTTATTGGGACATGTTCATTAAAAAGGGAACATATATTATTGTTTAGAAAATCTACTTGGTCACTGGGTGATGCCATATAGAAGATTCGGTCCCATTCAACATTAAAAGCGTCTTGTTGTAATTGACAATAATCAATTGCGTTAAAATTCCTATATTCAAATTTTGAGATTGGACAGTTTACCGAAAAATTATAAATTAAGAAGAGAAGATCATGTCTGGAAAACCCGGGTGCTGAAATCTGATCGTAGAACAGTGCGTCGTTAGAGTTACTGACAAAGAAAACATCTAAGAGAGTACTTGATCCTTTAGTAAAATGAGTAGGTTGACAAACATTAACCGGGAACATGTTAAGTGTTCTCATTGGATCCATTATACTACTTTCCACCAACAGGTTGCTATTTAAGTCACCACCTATAATGATATTAGGAAACGATACTGAAATTCTCTCTAAAAGCTCAAAAATTGGAGTTGGATTAACTTGCTTGTTAGGTCTGTAAACAGATCCAATAAGAATATCGCCATTTATTGATTTTAATTCGACAAAAACATAATCTACTTCACTACCATCAGTTGACATACAATTCTTACGGCATTTCAACCCCTCTTTCACATAAATTGCAGCTCCTCCACCCACTCTTCCCATTCTATCCCCACGAAAAAGCCTATAACATTGCACGCGGCAAGAAGAAAAGGAGGTGATTGGCGTACAACGTATAAGAGCCGATCCCATTTACGGTTGGAGCAATGAAGAACTCAGGGTTGCCCAACAAGAAGACTCGGATATCGAACCCATTCTTGCATGGAAGGAACACCAAGAAAAACCTGAATGGAGTGACATTTCAGACAGAAGCCCTGCTCTCAAAGCTTATTGGGCCCAATGGGACTCGCTTCATGTGCAAGAAGGGGTACTAAAGCGTAAATGGGAATCCACAGATGGTAAGTCTTATGTGATGCAGCTTATCGTTCCTCGGTCAAAGGTAAATGAGGTTCTGCGAGAGATGCATGATGGAGCTTCTGGAGGTCATTTAGGAGTCAATAAGACGCTGGAAAAGGTACGACAACGGTTCTACTGGCTACATGCAAGAGATGACGTCGAAAAGTGGTGCCAAAAATGTGATACTTGTGCAGCTAGCAAGGGGCCAGGTAGAAAGATTCAAAGTAAAATGCATCAATACAATGTAGGCACACCTTTCGAAAGGATTGCAGTAGACGTCGCAGGCCCTTTTCCTGAAACAAATTGCGGAAACCGATATATCCTAGTCGTAATGGATTACTTCAGCAAGTGGCCTGAGGCATACGCCATCCCAAACCAGGAAACCAAAACAGTAGTGGACCAGATTATCTTCAATTGGGTGAGCAGGTTCGGTGTACCTATGGAACTGCATTCTGACCAAGGGAGGAACTTCGAATCTAACATCTTTCAGGAAGTTTGCACACTCCTTGGCATTAAAAAGACAAGGACAACACCGCTCCATCCACAATCTGATGGGATGGTTGAACGATTCAACAGGACGCTTAAAGAACATCTGTCTAAGGTCGTCGACGACTATCAACGAGACTGGGACCGACATATTCCATTATTCCTGATGGCTTATCGAAGTGCGGCACATAGCTCAACAGGACATACACCATCGGAGATCCTGTTCGGAACAACAATACGGCTTCCAAGTGAGGTGAAATTTGGATGCCGCACAATTGAGCCGCAAAGAACAGAGGAATATGTGGATAACCTTAAAGAAAGACTTAATGACATTCACCAAAGAACAAGGACAAACATAAAAACATGCAGTGACCGGATGAAAACACGATATGACGCACGAGCAACATCGACAGGATTTCAAGAAGGAGACCTTGTGTGGTTTTATAATCCCCATCGACAAAAGGGGCTGTCACCAAAACTTCAACAAAACTGGGAAGCCCCTTACACTGTTGTGAAAAGAATTAATGATGTGGTTTACCGTATACGGAGAGGGGTGAGAGGCAAATTAAAAGTAGTTCATTGTGACCGTTTATATCGTTATAATGGTGAAAGTAGTGATGGAATTGTTCGGGACGATCAATCCTAAGGGGGGGCAATGTAACGATTTAATAATTACCCAACTACTTTTGAAACAAAAGGGAAATCCTCTAACTGTTCCCAGCGCCATCTGTTTGAGAAGCTAGACACCATAGAATACCGGTTCCAGTCAACGATTGGAAAGGAAATTTCTAGAAGGCGATACTCGAATATTCTAGTTTGTACTAGTTCAGACTAGAACCATTTAATTCCCTATATAAGGGGATGTTTTCAAGCGAGTGGACAGTTTAATTTTGAATGTGATAACGTAAAGTAAGAAGTAAAAGTGTATCCGGAAGTGAATTTTAGATTGCATACTAGTGAGATTGAAGAATAATAAAAACGATTTGAACTGAAATAAAGTGTGTTTATTCTGAATAGTAAATACGTGGAAGTTATTATTTAAAGGAAATAAGTTTTATTATCGAACCTAGGTAGAACTTTACAGTATGTTACTTGATGTTATCGAACCTCAATCCGACTACCAGGCCAAACCTCGGTATACTGTTGTTCATGAGGGACCCATGTTATTTGAGGTAACTGACTAACTGCGAAATTTAATAAATACAAAGAATCGTACAACAAGAGTGTTATTCGGTGTCAATCGTTACGTTATTTGTAACTTTTAAAGACAAGACTAAAGATATGCCCATTTATAACAGTTTTTCGGCATTTAAAGTATGAAATATTAAAGCGATTCGCACTGCTTGGAAAATAACTATGGCGACCGAAGATTTCACAGTTTACAAGCACAAATCACAAAGGGCCTTACCAATAACCAAACGGTAAACACGCGTTTTGATAAATGCCAGGTTAAACTTTAAAGACGAGTTAATTTGTGTGTTAACCAATAACCAAATTAAACACACATTTTACTAATTATCGCTCTATTACAAAATCTAGTACAATACTTGTCAGATAGACAGCTGTTGAATGACATTTGTGTTATTTTGCAAAATAAACAAAACAATTTTTCTGGTTCCAAATAGATTTAGGCTTTTTTCACTTATGAAATTAAAAAATGAGTTCCGATATAATAAGGTTATAATTGGTGACATAAGTATTTTGGCGGATGTGGCACAATCTCGCCGAACAAAGAAATGAATAGATCCTTTCGAAGAATATGATGGTGGGCTTTACTGATTCCATTAGCAACTCCTCCATAGCTGATGGAGTCCAATTAGTTCTTTTTGACGATTTTCAGTCATTTATAATAATTCAATCTGAAATTGGAATTAACAATCAATTAAACAAAAGGAATCGATTAAATTGGATATTTTACTTACATTTTGCAATTAAAAGCCCACAAACTCGAGTGAGAATAACATAGACTCGACAGATAGGAAAATTGTTTTTTTTTATATATTGCCTTTAGCTGTCCGATTGACAGCACAAACGAGGTGTTTACACAATTAAACATGAGTTTCTTCACTTTAAATTTAAAGGCACGTTTAGCGTTAAGCTGACTATTAAATTCATTATTGGTATGGTTAATTTTTTAGAGTCCATTTAAATATTTAAGTGATCTCTAAATTTGATTATTGGTAAGGCCCAAAATTACGTTATGACATGACAGTGTGACTAATTCTGTACCCTTTTTCTCAAATAACATTTGTCCCTCATAAAAAACCATAAGAAACCGGACCGTGGTTTGCGCTAGTAGTCGAATTGTGGTTGGTTTACATCAAGTGACATACTTTACCACTTAATATTTGCGAATAGTACTTTTACAGGCCAAATAATTCAGTATTCACTGTATCTTAATTTTCATTTGAGTAAATGTTAAAAAGCTCTTTCAGTAGGTTAAGAGCTAGTTTTGGTGGATATTATTAAAAGCACAAGCACGTGTTATACCATTTTAGAAAGTGCATTAAATAGACAGCTTTTTAAAATAATTGGCCACTTATGCTCTCACACATTTTTATTTTTTTGCGATGGTCAAACTTTGGTGAAAAGAAATATTTTATCATTTTTGTACTAAAAAATTAATTCAAAAAATTTAAATTAAAAAAAAAAATAACAAAATTATTGTTAAGTTTGACCACTTATCTATTAGTAAAGATGTTCTAGAATATTATAAAAATAAAAAAAAAAAAACAATAAGAATCATTCACTCGTGGTCGCAGTGGTCAGATATTTGAGTAAAGTCGTAATTTTTTGTAATTTTTTTTTGAAAAAACGTCATAACTTGCAGGCCAGATTGGCAATTTTATTTTTATATTTTTTCTGAAAGGCCTTAAGGCCAGCTTTACCCAGATGTAAGGTTATCCATTATTTGCGGGACATCCTGTATATAAAAAATATTTAACTGTAAGCTGAGCCAAAGAAATTTTTAAAAAAATATCGTTGTATAAAGTAATGGAATCTAGTTCCTTATGCCAATATTAATAGAAATATAATGTTTGCGACTTAATGAAATTGAGTAGACCAGTTCAAAAAAATGAGATCTCATTAACTTCAGAAATGTTAACATGTTTTGCTGTCGAATACTTAGAAAAACAATTTTGGATTCGGTTGCTCAATTTTCGACGGAGCGAACTTTGTGAGACCTCACTTACGTGAACGGATACAATTTTTTGGTATTTGAATGTTATTGATGCTGAGTGAAACAAAATTTGTATGTGATTTCTGATATGACAACGAAATGCTCAAAAAGGGATAGCGGAAAATTTTTCATGGATAGCTCCAAAAGAAAAAAATCGTGAAAAGTAAGCATGAAAGAAACAATAAAATCAAACACGAGCTATAACATGCATACTCTAGCTTATATCAAGTTACCAGTGCTCAGATCAAGTTACCAGTGCACTTCGCTGCACAAGACCTAAATTCATGATAAAAAGATGTCTGCGACAAATAGTAATTTTTAAAATTTTAAATTGAGCAACACCGTGGTTGCTATTTTTATAAATTTAAGCCAGCTCAATCGCATGGTAAGTTTTTGATTTTGAGAAAGTTCAGCTCAATCGGGTGGTTAGATTTTATTTGTTTTGTTTTGAGCGCCATCTATCAAAAAACTTGAATACATTTTATTTACATGCACTTCTAACTTAACAATTAATATATTGGGTAAGTTTCAGCTCAGTCTGATGGCTAGTTTTTGAGTTTTTGGAGTTTAAACGAACAGTTAATTTTTAAGTTAAACATCTTTTGGATTTGTTTTCTCACACTTAGGCTGGTATTCACCGAACGCTCATAACTTAACAGGCTCATAAACTTTTTCGTTAAGCAATACTAGTGAATATTTATGAGCGCTCATAAGACTATATATTACCAAAAACTTTCGAAGTCCACATGTCAACTATTATAATGCTTGAGATTTTATTGTTGTATATTCAAAATTTAGTGGAGAAAATGTCATTGAAATAAATAAATGGAAATCTATATAAATAAAAAGTTAAATGTAAAATAATAGAAAAAAATATTCTCAAGCAATTTAATTTAAAAAATTATTTTAATATATTTGATAATTTTAAATTATTTCACAACATCAATTTTAAAACTTATCACAAGCGACGCGTTTCGGTTTCTATAAAACCATCTTCGGGCTTCAATTTGTTGACTTTTTTCCGCGGTGTTGTTTTGCCAAAAATTCACCTTCTTTTGGTTGCCGTTTATGATTGAAAATTAATGTTGTGAACTAATTTAAAATTATCAAATATTAAAACAATTTTTTAAATTAAATTGTTTAAGAATATTTTTTTCTATTTTTTTACATATGCATAAACTAGACCATGCATACGAATCCAAGGCAGTCGATTTGGTGTCGCTCACAAGAACTCGACCTTCGCAGACCACAACTTGACGAATTTTACGTCGTGACTTGGGCCTGTACCCGTAGAAAATTCAACTAACCGAAGGTAAACGACGTGGTTTCAACAGGACGGCCAGCGCTATACAGATCACGCCACATTGGAAATTCTGCACAAGCGATTCGAGAGAATGGAGGTGATGTGAACTGGCCACCGAGATTGTGCCATTTGACCCCGTTATACTTTTTATAATGGGGTTTTCTGAAGTCGGAGGTCTATGCAAATAAGCCACAAACAGCTGTCCTCAGAGCCAACATAACCCATGCCATCGGTCACATTCAGTCTGATTTTTGTGCCAAAGACATGGAAAATTTGATAGATAAAGACACTTTATTGATATCTACTGTACAAATAAAAACTAAAAGCAAATTAGAATAAAATGGAAATAAAGATTTGTCTAGAGGAAAGTAAAACGATGAGAAAAGGACATTCTCATCGTAGACTTCCTTAGAGCTAGTTGTGTGATACAATCTAGACAAATAATACCTATTCTATCATCAGAAGTGGGATATTGAACCTACAATACTACATTTCATTTAAAAATAAAAAATCTTTTTTTCTGTGTTGACAGTGAACATTTTTTTCTGGTAATATTTTTTTATAAATTTGATTTAAATAAATGGAAATCTATATAAATAAAAAGTTAAATGTAAAATAATAGAAAAAAATATTCTCAAGCAATTTAATTTAAAAAATTATTTTAATATATTTGATAATTTTAAATTATTTCACAACATCAATTTTAAAACTTATTACAAGCGACGCGTTTCGGTTTCTATAAAACCATCTTCGGGCTTCAATTTGTTGACTTTTTTCCGCGGTGTTGTTTTGCCAAAAATTCACCTTCTTTTGGTTGCCGTTTATGATTGAAAATTAATGTTGTGAACTAATTTAAAATTATCAAATATTAAAACAATTTTTTAAATTAAATTGTTTAAGAATATTTTTTTCTATTTTTTTACATATGCATAAACTAGACCATGCATACGAATCCAAGGCAGTCGATTTGGTGTCGCTCACAAGAACTCGACCTTCGCAGACCACAACTTGACGAATTTTACGTCGTGACTTGGGCCTGTACCCGTAGAAAATTCAACTAACCGAAGGTAAACGACGTGGTTTCAACAGGACGGCCAGCGCTATACAGATCACGCCACATTGGAAATTCTGCACAAGCGATTCGAGAGAATGGAGGTGATGTGAACTGGCCACCGAGATTGTGCCATTTGACCCCGTTATACTTTTTATAATGGGGTTTTCTGAAGTCGGAGGTCTATGCAAATAAGCCACAAACAGCTGTCCTCAGAGCCAACATAACCCATGCCATCGGTCACATTCAGTCTGATTTTTGTGCCAAAGACATGGAAAATTTGATAGATAAAGACACTTTATTGATATCTACTGTACAAATAAAAACTAAAAGCAAATTAGAATAAAATGGAAATAAAGATTTGTCTAGAGGAAAGTAAAACGATGAGAAAAGGACATTCTCATCGTAGACTTCCTTAGAGCTAGTTGTGTGATACAATCTAGACAAATAATACCTATTCTATCATCAGAAGTGGGATATTGAACCTACAATACTACATTTCATTTAAAAATAAAAAATCTTTATTTTCTGTGTTGACAGTGAACATTTTTTTCTGGTAATATTTTTTTATAAATTTGATTTAAAAAGTGGTGGTACAGCATTTTTTTGAAAAAAGCTGTTGGACGAATGTTTGCCCCACACAAAGTTTGTCCGACCAGTAGACTCTTAATTTAGACGGCCTAAGCTTTCATTTGATACCCGATTTGCCCATTGACGCGAGGTAGGTCAACACCAAAAATGCGGTTTTTTGCGTTGGTCGGATAAAGGGTAGGGCCCTGATTTTGTCTGTCCGACCAAATGATTTGATACCTATGATGAAATTTCTATTCACTTATACTTAAATTGTCCATTTCGTTTAATATTGAGAACAATGTGGTGAATATCGAAAAGCTATGCAATGGGGATCAAAAGAAGTTATGGAAATTCCAGATGAAGATTATTTTAAGTTCTTCTGATCTACATATTAAAATATGTCATGGGGGTTGAAGAAGTACCTGCAGAGACAAGTGATGTGAAGGGTGAAGCTTTGATTAAAAAAGTGAATGCATGGTGGATACCTGATAGCAAAGCTCAAAAAATCATTGTGACAACGACTGGGAAGGAACCTCTCCTCCACATGAACTGAAAAACTTCGAAAGAGATGTGGTGTAAATTAGAGAGTGTTTACGAAGTTAAATCTAAGGCTAGAGTTAACATGTTCCAACAACAGTTTTAAAGCTTTGCGAAGGAGTCTCACGATGATGGCATGTTGTACATGTTTTGAAATTGCAGGCAATTTTACAAAAATTAGCAGACGCAGGTGAAAAAGAGTCAGATTCGTTAGTGGTTACCATGATCCTTATAACGTAGCCGGATTTATATAACCATTTTTAAAGCGCGTGGGAATCCACAGCGGTGCAACAACAAACGTTGGAGAATTTAATTTCCAGGCTGGCAATGGAAGAGGAACATTTGAATACGAGAAATGATTTGGTAGACAGTAGGGCTTTGTATATGGGTAGGGCTCACTCAAGGAGATCTAGGAACTCTAACCTCAACGAGCAACCAAAGCAAGGAAAGTGTTTTTTAGCCAAAATGTTGGACATTGGAAGAGAGACTGTTCTCAGTTAAAGACAGAAATAATTCGAGTAGTGTCGACAAAAAGGGCAATGCGTTATGTGAGGTGCTTTTGGCTGAAGCTGTGGGACAGGCAGATGAATGGTTGCTAGACTCTGGTGCAAGTGATCTCATGACAAAAAGCTAGAGGGTTTAGGTTGGGTGGAGACAAGAATAAAATCGTATGCGAGGGTGTTCTATTTTTCAAAATTTTGAGTTTGAAAATTAATTTTACAAAAATTATTTTCTAAAACAACTTTATTCAAAAACAAAGTGAATAAAGAGATTTTTGGCTTTACAAAAAGGTATATTATGGCATTGTAAGTAAAACCGTTGTTATTTATTAATTAATAGTTTTTTTTTTGTTTTAAGTAATTTTTGTTAGAAAATTGCCCCTCCTGACTAAACGGGGGGAATAGACACCCCCTCCCTTATGATTTTCTTCTCGTCTCAAACCAACTTACACGCTCTACTTTTTGTCACACCTTATGCGAATCACCCTGTACATAACAACAGTACTTGGAAAGAAAATCATTTGGCTGATGTTCTCAACGTACCAGACATTTGCCTTAACCTTTTTTTCTTTGAATTGTACATTGGACAAAGGATGGAGATTTGTCTCAAATGATTACAAATGCGAGTTTCTAAAGGAAAATATTGTTTTGATAGTTGGAGTTAGAGAGAGTTGTGGAGTTGCGTCAACTTTACTGAAACAAATAAAACTAGTTTAAAGAGGTGGTATGAGAAACACTGTCCAAGTAAAGAAAACTCTAGTGGTCAGACAAATTTCTTTTGTGGACGACGACAATTTATTGGGAAACAGAAATTCAGAATCTAGGTACAGGTCTTTGGGAGTGAAGTATTCGTTCACGGCCGACATATGCATGACAGGAAATTACATATGTATTATTTAAACTGGTAAATTGTTTTAAATCAACAAAATTAGATAGAAATTGATTAAAATACTGTGAATCTGTTTTAAACCAACGAGATGTACATCATCTGATTTCTTATATAAATCTTAATTTATGAGAAAAATTTTTTGAAAATCGTAAAAGCTGTTTTAAACATAATTAATTTCTTATATTTAAAATTTCGTTGACATTTTTGAGAAAAAAAAAATTAGTACGCCAATTTTAAGTATTTATTAATGTTGAGTTAAAAATTAAACTTCACAAAAAATCTGCTACTAGTTTTCGAAATATCGAATTCTCAAAAAATAATTTTTTTTAAATCCAAAAATCATTTTTTATTTATATTTGTTACAAGCTTCTGTATAAAAAATCTAGTTTTATTCGGTTAATCAGACATTGAGTCTAAAATCAATTTAAATTTAAATTTAATTTAAAAATTTTAAATGGTATATCGTACTAATTTCAACACACAAGAAAATTTTATCAAAATCGTGGGAGTGGTTTTTGAGAAAAAAAAATATTTTTCTTAACGGTTCTTACACATTTGTATGGGAGGCACCGTTATTTTTGTGTATTAGAAAAATTTTTATCAAAAATCTTCTAGATAAAGTTAAAAAACTGCTTTTTACCAAGTTAAAATAAAATCGGCCAAGTTGTTTTTTAAATATTGAGTTTTCAAAAAAAAAATTTTAAACTTTTTTTTTAAAATCCAAAAAATAACTTTTTGAAATTTTTTTTTTTTGAAAAGTGATCAGATTCAGTTGAACCGTTTTCGAGAAAAACGAAAATAAAAAATGGTTCTTTGGGATGTACCATTAATAACCATTTTTCGGAACCATTTTTTTTTATTAAACGGCAACTTATAACTTTTTGAAGTTATTGAGTTTTTAAAAAAAAATCTGTGGAGCCGATTTTGAGACAAATAAGTTTTACCTTTTTGGCCAAAAATTTTGTATGACAGCTACTGTTTGTCTTGGCCCTAAAAAAAAAGAGAAAAAAACGCGTGGGGGAATGTCTTAAAAACGCTAGGTACCAAGTTTAAAGAAAATCGACCCATCCGTTTATGCTTTTTTCGACTTCTCTATCATCGTAATGTCAAGTTTGATCAAAATCTCGAGTTCGATTTTTTGTACGAATTCATTACTTGCCATATAGTAGATACCTATATTCGCAAGTAAAAATGGGACTGCAAATCAAAGAAGGGAATATTCGTTGGCTAAGAGTATGGTGTTAAAGGTTATCGAGTATACAATCCACAAGAGAATAAAGTGGATATTTGTGTTAAGTGGGTTATGTGTTTAGCTACACATATGATAATACTTCAAGTTCCATGGTGTTACGTTCTGGTGTAGAAGTTTAATTAGGAAATCAATCCTCACCTATTGAAGAGTCCGAGAAGATGAAATCAATGAGAAGTTGATAATGTTGTTGGACCCAAGGAAAATGCTGAGAGGGATGCTGAGGAAGAAGTTGAGGCACTAGAAGCTGAGGAAGTTGCTGATGACGTTTTCGAAGATGCAGATCGTGCTGTTGCTGATGAAGAAGCAGATCGTTTTGAAGACAAAAGTGGCGTTCCAAAGAAGTGTAGTACCATTGGTACTGTACCAAAGATTGGAAAAATCTTCTTAGCAGTACTAAAGGGAGAGATATTGAGGCTTACTCTTGTATAGAAGGAAAATTTGCTTTTTTGGCTGAGTCATATATTCCTGTTCATTATGACGATGCAATTACGTATAGTGACCATACAAAATGGAAAACTTCAATTGATTCAGAAATGAAGTCACAGAAAGTGAAACTTGGACATTGGTAGACCTTCCAAACGGTAAGAAAGTGGTTGATACAAAATGGATATACATGGTAAAGGGAGCTACTGAAACCGAAGGTAAACGTTTCAAGGCAAGGTTAGTTGCACGGAGCTTTAGCCAAAAGTTTGGAGTTGACGTTCAGTCCTGTTGCAAAATTTTCGTCAATAAGACCAATTTTGTCAATTTCGTCCTGTGAAAATCTTAAACAATTTGATTTGCCAACCTGGTCGGGTTTGCAGACTCAAAAAAGTCTATATGGCTATAAAAAAGCCTCTAGATGCTAAGACCAGTCATTTAAAAAGCGATTTATTGATTTTAAATTTTGTGTTTGCGATGCGGATCCATGTGTATTTACGAGTAATAGAAGTGGCAATAAAACAATTTTAAGGTTTGAATGAAACAACAACCACCTGAGTGAGCTACCACTTAATCATTATTGGTTGTTGTTTCATTCAAACCTTAAATATTAATGTGATGTAGCGTAAACTGAAGCCTAAGTGCTATTGTGTTATCACACAAAAACCAATTTTTAAAACAATTTTAGCAAATTAAATTAATAGTCTAAGAGCCAACGACATAAAAAGTCAAGTCATTTATTTAATGTTGCAAGGCATATCAAAAGAAAGCCTTTGAGGCGTTGTACAAGAATCAGCTTGTCTGCCTGCGTTTTGGTGTGACCAACATGTTTAAAATTTGACACAAAAGTGTCATAAAAATGAAAGAAGTGAAGTCATTTATTTAGTGTTGTGAGGCATATCAATAGAAAGTTTTTTTCGGTGCTGTACAAGAATCACCTTGTCTGCCTGCATTTTGGTGTGACCAACATGTGTAAAATTCGACAAAAAGTGTTAAAAAGACAACTCATTTGCGTAATGTTGTAACTTTAAATCCTAACCGGAAGTAGTTTGTATACAATTTTGTTTGCTGCCATTTGTTACACGATACTTTCACAAGTGTCAGCGCAAAAAGTTAGACAAAAATTCCTTGGCGAACCCACCGGCAGACATCTTCAAATGTTGACAATTCGAAATTTTTCAATAAAATCCAGTTTTTTTGTATATGTTTTTGCTTAAAACTGTAACCGGGAGTGACTTACATATAACTTTTATGAAAGTTATTTCTTAAATAACACTCCCACAAATGTCAGCGCAAAAAGTTAGACAAAAATTCCTAGACGAACCTCCTGACAGACCTCTTTAAATGTTGAAAGTTCGATTTTTTTTAAAGTAAAATTCAGAAGATTGTCAACTTAGCGAAACAACATTCATGGATTGATAAGTGGTTAGGTGGATAATTTTCCATTAATTAGTTGTGATAATTTCGAATTTGTCGTTTCATGTTTTCTATGTTTTTTTTAATACACCTAAATTACATTCCGCATCGACCCGACTTGCCAATTCTATGTGACCTTTGTAACCTCAAGGAGAGGGAAGATGTATATCATTTCATCGCCAGATGTCCCATTTTGAAAGAGTCAGGTACTTTGGAGTCAGGTACTTTGGAGTAGCTTCGATGGAAATAAGCGACACGTTGGACGTCCTGAATGGAAAAGTAGGCTGGGAAGTTTTATATAAATATATTACAACCACACTCAGTTACAGGCAACGCATACTCGAAGGACACTTTTAAATTAAACGAATAAGTTAACTACATTTAAGCTTAATCAAATTGTCAATCTGGTAGACGGCCATTGGCCAAACCATATTAAACTTAAGGTTATCAAAATTGTAAATTGTAAATTTTAAAGCTATTTTTCAAGCTAGCGAAGCACTCTCTCAAAACGGGTAAAAATTTCTTCTATTGAAGGGGTTACTGCTGAATAATTTGCTGTTAATTAGTTGTGACAATTTAAATTTTGTCGTGCTATGTTTTCTATGTTTTTTCTGCTAATTTGCCAAATTCATATGAAGTTAGCAAAACACGCCTCAAAACGTATTAAAAACTTCTTATATTTAATGGTTTATTACTTAATAATTTGCCATTCATCAGTCGAGAATTGAATGTAACAATTTTAATTTTGTCGTGCTATGTTTTCTAGGGTTTTTGTGCTTAATTCCCATATTCATATAAAGTTATCGAAAAACCCCTCAAAAGAGTTAAAAACTACTTATATGCAATTACTTATTTAATTTCTATTCATCAGTTGTGAATTAGTTGTGTCAATTTTAATTTTGTAGTGCGATATTTTCTATGTGTTTTTTTAAATTCATATGAAGTTAGCGAACCAACCCCTCAAAAAGTGGTAAAACTGGGTATATTAAATGTTTTATTCCTTTATTATTTGCGTTCCATAGTTGTGGACATAAAAATATTTTCGTGCAACGTTTTCTGTTTTTTTATTGGGGTTTTATGGGTAAATTCATACGAAGTAAGGAAAGACCATCCTTGAAAATGGGTTTTAGCTCCTTGAATTAAATTGTTTATGGCATAATAATTTTCACGAAAAAGTCGGCAAACTATAGTAGAAGCCAATGAGATACAAATTATAATAATTATGATAATACAAATAAACCGAAAAATATCGCACGAAAAATCAAAATGGTCACAACTAATTCACAAATCATGAATGGCAATTTAATAAGCAATAAACCATTGCATATAAGTAGATTTTAACTCTTTTGAGGGCGTTTTTCGAAAACTTTATATGAATATGGGAATTTAGCAGAAAAAAACATAGAAAACATATCACGACAGAATTGAAATTGTCACAACTAATTCGCTACTAATTAACGGCAAATTATGTAACCCATTCAATAGAAGAAGTTTTTACCCGTTTTTCAGAGGGTGCCTCGCTAAGTGGACACCAAGTTAGCAAAGCAGCAAAAAAAAACACAGAAAACATAACCCGGTAAAATTTAGTTCGTCACAAATATTCAAAAACCACCGAAGGGCAAAATTATAAGTAGAAAACCATTCAATTTAAGAAGCTTTTACCCTTTTTTGAGAAAAAAAACATAGAAAACATTTAACGACAAATTCGAAATTATCACAACTAATTAAAGGAAAATTATCCACCTAACCACTTTTCAATCCATGAATGTTGTTTCGCTAAGTTGACACTCATCTGAATATTAATTTTAAAAAAAACGAACTTTCAATATTTAAAGAGGTCTGTCCGGAGGTTCGTCCAGGAATTTTTGTCTTACTTTTTGCGCTGACACTTGTTTGAGTGTTATGTAAGAAATAACGTTGATAAAAGTTATATGTAAGTCACTTCCGGTTACAGTTTTAAGCAAAAATATATAAAAAAAAAACTGGATTTTATTGAAAAATTTCGAATTGTCAACATTTGAAGATGTCTGCCGGTGGGTTCGTCAAGGAATTTTTGTCTAACTTTTTGCGCTGACACTTGTGAGAGTATCGTGTAACAAACAAAATTGTATACAAATTACATCCGGTTAGGATTTAAAGTTACAGCATTACGCAAATGAGTTGTCTTTTTCACACTTTGTGTCGAATTTTACACATGTTGGTCACACCAAAATGCAGACAGACAAGGTGATTCTTGTACAGCACCCCAAAAGCTTTCTATTGGTATGCCTTACAACATTAAATAAATGGCTTGACATTTTATGTCGTTGGCTCTCGTTCTATAAGACGACTTCAGGATGGTTTAATTCATATTAACTAGTCGTTGTTTGTTAAAATATTGATTGAAAAGTTTGGTATGAAAAGCGCAGCGGCAGTGTCGACTCCAGCTGATATTTCAATCAATTCAACTGGTGGAATGGAAAGAACAGCAGAAGAAGTGAGGTTCCCTTTTCGGGGAGCTTTGGGAAGCCTCATATATCTGATGGTAGCTACGCTACCGGTTATAGCTTATGCTATTGAACATGTAGCCAATATTTAGACAAGCCGGAGAAGATTCATGTGTCAATAAATAACCCAGAATGCAATTAACGAACAAAGATAAATATGAAGAGAAGATGTTAGACATGGAACATGTACCGACTGAAAACCAAATTGCAGATATATTTACCAAGGCCCTTCCCAAGGATAAGTTCCTCCGGTTCCAATATTATGTTGGGAATGGTAGCATTGAATTATGTTTTTTTTAAAGAATAATCTTGATTGAATTCAAAGTTATACTATATCATTGATGTTTATCTATTTGAATTAATGAAATTATTTATATCGTAATTTATTTATTTCATAATTGTTTAAAATTGACTATGCTTCCTACAATACCCTATTGCATATGTTTTACTGTACATACATGCTACACTAAGCCCCATATTCACCGATCGCTCATAACTTAATATTTATAAGAGCTCATAAGACTTATTAGTGATCCCGACCACTCTTAAGTTATGAGGGCTCTCATCAAAAATTTTCGAAGTCCAACTTCATTTCACAGTTTGGGCATGTCTGGTTGTGCGAGAGTGGCTCTCATTTTCGGACTTCGAAACGAAAAATACTTATGATTGGTTTGTGAATAGGTGCATACCACAAATTATTTTCAAGATATGATTTATGATACCGGCCTTAATATATCCTTTCTAAATTATCCTAATAATTTACCACCTTGTGGCAAAATAATGGCGTCTACCCTTTGTAGGTATGTGTCGTGAGTATATCAGTCGTTGAGTACTTTGGTATTTCGTGCATTTGTCCCTGAAAAATTTTGTTTTTGCATATTTGACTTACGTGTATTTGTGTCGTGAGAAAATTTTGTTTGCGATTTGTGTCCTGTTCCATATCTATGAAGATATGCACACAATGTAATTCACAAACGGCCTAAACATTTTTTTTCTTAGCAATATTTTTTTATAATTCTGAACCCACTAACAGAAGATAAATACTTGTGTAATGACATTATATTTGTTTAAATAGAAACAGACAAAGCTACTAAAAAAGGAACGTATACCTACTCAAATGAGGTTGCAATGATGTCTGGAACTCACTATGTTGCCAATCGTTTCTTGTCTCCTCACCACGAGCATTCTCCATCGAACCAGCTAAGTAGTTAACACAGGGAACTGCTGTTTTAGGAAACTTTCTATGTCGCTTCAATAGATGCATTTCTTGCATTGGTAAATCTATGCAAAGTGTCCAAATACCTCCGTGCATTGGAACAAGAAATACGGCATCACGTTTATTCCGTGGGTCTAAAAGAAAAAAGGAATTAAAACGCGTGTTATGGTTGTTTGTGTTTTTAAGAAAGTATTGCGAACTTCTCGATTAATATGGAACATAAGCTTTCTCGCAACAAAAAAATGTAATCTATTTGCATTTGTTGTTAACACTGCAGTGAGTTTTATAAAATTGTGAATGGAACGATTCTAGTGAGATTGTGAAATTTAATTTTTTTAGTGGATAGTAAACACACTTTTTGTATTCCCTGTAATAAGTGCCTGATTAAACGGTAGATTTACTGATGTTTCTTTTACTGATCACCGGGAATACTCGATGAAGAAAAAATCCTTTCAGTTCAAACCTGTTCCTATCTCATGCTGAATCCGAGAATATTTTTTGAAAATAGCGCATCGGTTTCAAGGTATATAGAATACATGATATGATTTTCCACACGTTGATATCCTATTCACTTCACATTTGTTTTTGTTTCTCTTTGTTTTCTGGATGCGCAGTTGTTTATACCATACCATTTAAATCAGTAGATATATTTTATTGTTGCATTCTTAGAAAATGTTACACTTTTGCATTTTTTCAATGATACCAGACCATATAACAATTAAGGATTTCGCGGTTGTACTAGCCCAGTTGCACCGGATCATGAATACCCGTAATAAGATAGATAATTGTATGTTATAAATATTTCTTGCGTGAGTTAATTTTATGACGAATTCCTTTTAACCTTTTCAGATCGAGTATTTTTTTTGGTTGGAAGGAATTTATGAAGAAATCGATTTTGTGTATGCGATAGTGTGCGTGCATTTGACAGGAATTTTTACGCAAACATTAATGCACTTACCAATTCACAACAAATATTTCAAAGCGAATTTATTTTATTTTGTCCTTTTGATAATATTGACAACAAGAAACAAACTTTCTTTATCGAAGTAAAAAAAATACAATTCAATAAAAGAAAGAAGTAGAAGTTCAAAGTAACACATCGGTGTACGCCTCATCGGAATCAGCTATTTCTTTTTATTTGCAAACCACATATTTTTGTTAATTTAATTGCATTATTATTGTTCATTTAAATCTCCTGAATTAAAGATTATATTTATCCAGAAAAAAATATCTTCTTTTCTAAACAAATCAATTTTTTTCTAAACAATATCGTTTTTTTAATTGGACTAAAGATTACATTTGTCTAGAAAAAACGATTTTTTTTTCTAAACAAAAAGAATTATTTTAAACAGTTGGAAGGAATTCGACCTTAAAGCCGCGTATGTATACATAAATATTTACAATTAATTTGAAAATGGGACACAAAGAACAATGGGCAAAAGTGGTCCAAATTTCCACCACTGACGAGACCTATGACCTATGAAAATTATTGTTTTTTTTTTTAATTCTATATAGCTAAAGGGGTCCAGCGGGAATTTTTCAACTTTAAATTGCAATTATCGAAATACTAGCGGGTTGAGGTAAGCAGAAGGGGTATCATTCAAAGCGCAGAATTTGCGGAATTGTTAGTCGCCAAAGGAAAAGGCTTTTGGGATATTCTTTTTCAACTTTTGTAATTTGTAGGGTGAAATGGGGTAAACATAAATAAATATCCGATTAAGGAAATTTTTTTGTTGTTTGAAAGGTTAATTACGGTTTCGTGCCGCCGTTTTTCATAAAAAACGTTTTTTTTTTCTTTTATATATTTTTTTTTTATTTGTTTATTTTATTTATTAATTTCTTATTAGTTTACAATTTTGTATTTATTATTCTTAATTTATTAATTGCTAAAGAGAAGCCGCTATCCTAAGCGAGGCTTCACTTCTCGATAGCTTGGTGAGTTAAAAGACTAAAAATTCAAACACAAGCTCAGCTTAAATTATGATGATCCCAGAATGTGGGAGGTGCTCGGGGAAATGGTTTGGGTGACGCCTCAGACATAACTGGTTGTTTTTTAGTGGATGGCCTTAAGGATTTCTTACAGAAAATATTTATCTATAGGGTAAAATAGGATAAACACTTTAAGTGGCATCTGATTTCAAAAATTCTTTTTGTGATTGAAAGGTTATTTAAAAAAAATTGCTTTTTATAGAGTGAAATTGGGACAAAAACGCAAAAGTGGTTTTTGATTACAAAAATTATTTCTGACTTTAAGCTGTTCCGGCAAGAATTTTTTAATCGCGCCATTCATCACATGATGGATGATTTCAAAGTAGCTGCTGCCTTGATCAATGCATTCAATGAATTAATTCCAGACAGTAGACATGCACAAGAATTCTTGCGAATTATAAGAGAAAGGCTTCATGAACCCAATTGGTAATGTGCATAATGTTACGGATAGGAATTTAAATAGAAGGCGGGCGATGTTATCAGAATAGACGAGTTTCCAATTCTAACTCATGCAGATGTAGAGTTGTTTGTGCTTGGAACTTACCATATAATGCTTGCGCGTATCTATCTATTATAGCGATCATATACGAAGTGGTGTATATTGCATTGAAGCAGCAAGAGATGACGCCTTAATCGATATTGAAGACTTTGGTATCAAACGTGAAAAAAGATGATGCTCCGGCAAGAATTCAATCTACACACGCACGTGCAAGAACGTACTGCACTTATATTGTATTTAACAGCAAGCTAAGTGGAAGAGAACCCATTTCCAATTATTATTGTTCCTGTCTATCCGGCATGCGAACTTTAGGGTTGCTGTGCCCACGTAATGATTATTGTTTGGTATTTTGGATGAGCGAGACGCCAACCTGTTATAAGGTTACCAGCTGCAGATCGTGATAATATAATCGTAGACGAGAATTTGTAACATTTTTAAGTTTTTTAAAGTATACATAACTCCACCTCCACGCAGAAAAAAGTCTGCAATAAAAAAAATCATCAAAATAGGTATGTTTTTATTAATCTAGCTATAACTTTTCACTCCCAGTGTTTTTTTTATAGATGTCTTAGTAAAAATTACTTCATATTTGATGGAATATTCAGTAACATAGGTCTCGTTAGTGGTGGAAATTTGGACCAAACCCCATACATTTTTGCCCATTGTCCTTTGATTGCTTTGTCCATCCGAGAAACGAAGGAGAAAATCGATAATAGGTGTGTTCCTTTGGGATGCAGTATCTAATTTCTAATTTAGGCCGTGTGTCAATTGGGTTAAAAGTGTGGTTATATTTGATCCATTGGCCATGGCTAAATTTTGACTTATTAAGGTGGATATAGACGTCAAATTTAACCTGCTCTGGAGCTCGTTAAGATTTTAGCCAGTGGCTGATATTACACATTTGTCAATTCTCTTGAAAAAGTGAAGGAGATGCATGCAGATAAATATTTTATTTTGTTGTGAAGTCGTGACTCATATAAATAAAACTGAAATTAATAGGTCAAGAAAAGTTAGCAGACCATGTAACAAATGTAAATAGATAGAAAGAAAGAGAGAGCCGACATAAGCTAACACTTTTTTTTATAGCTCTTATATTTTCTAATTTATAAAATCATTTAAAATACCAACTTAATATTTAATAAAATTCGTACTGTTAGTTCTAAAAATAAAAAAAAAAAAAAAAACACCTGCATAAATGTAGAACACAATCACCTGTATGGCTCAGAGGATAACTTAATGAGTACCCTTGTCAAAACCATTTACTTATTAAAAAAGTCACAAAATTAATAAAAACTCAGTGAAAACTACTTTATGGGTTTTAACCTACTTCACGTCTTGAATGGCTAAATATGTAAAAACATGATCCGCTAAGTCCAACCTTTATTCCTTTCCCTACACAGAAATAATTTTTGTGATCAAAAACCAATTATTTTGTTCTCATCCCATTTCACTCTATTAATAGCAATTTTTTTTAAATAAACTTCAAAACACAAAAATAATTTTTGAAATCAGATGTCACTTTTTGTTTTTACCACGCTTCTGAAAAAAAATCCCTTATGCCATTCACTAAAAAACAACCTTTCAAACACTAAAATAATTTCATAAATCGGAAAATTGTTATTTTGACCCCATTTCACCCTACAAATAACAAAAATTGAAAAGTAATATCCCAAAAGCCATTTCCTAACCGCCTAGAGCACCACATGTTGAATTGAACTGCAAAACGAAATGTACACCTACAGCGCCACCTGTTGGGAATTTTCCAACTTTTCCTTTTTCCTAAACCTTCGCGGAGCAATTACGAACAAACCTGCAGAAGGCAGTATACAATTTGGTCCAGTCGTTTTCAAGTTTTATTCATCCGAACACACCACGATTCATTTATATATATATAGACTAGCTGGCCCGCCCAGCTTCGCACGGGTAGACATACCTAAGCTTCGCATACAAATTACAAAAGAAAATATAATAATATATATTGCTAATATATGCAATCGAATTCTACTTTATGGATATTAACCTACTTCACGTTATGAATTGCTAAGTATGTAAAACATAATCCTCTAAGTCCAACCTCTATTACTTTCCCCACATGGAATTTATTCTTGCAAACGAAAATAACTTTTTTGTTCTTATCCCATTGTAATCTATAATTAAATTTTTTTTCTCTCAAACACAAAAAGAGTTTTTGAAATCAGATGCCACTTTTCATTTTAACCCCATTTCACCCTGTAAATGCCAATTTTCTGAATATATATTTTTTTTTAATATCCCTAAAGCTATTTCCTAAGAAAAACCTTTTAAAAAAAAACCGGACGTATTTTTATTTTTGACCCATTTCACTCTACAAATAACAAAATTTCAAAATGAATATCCCTAAAGCCATTTCCTAAGCAATACCTTTAAAATAAAGATTTTTTTTAAATCGGACTGTTTTTTTGCGTTTGCCCCATTTCATAACAAAATTTTAAAAATAATATCCCCAAAGCCATTTCCTTAACACCTACAGTACCACCTGCTGAACGGTTATTGAATTGAACTGAAAAAAAAAAACGAAATATGCACCTACAACGACACCTGTTGAGAATTTTCCGACTTTTCTTACGAAGCAATTACGAACAAACTCGCAGCAGGAAGTATCCAATCTGGCCCAGTCGTTTTCAAGTTTTAAGCATCTGAACACACCACGATCCATTTTTATATATATATAAGATATATTGTCACCACCATTGAAACTTTTCTTAAACGATTAATAATAATAAAGTCATAACTCTGTTATCTATTTATTACTCCTGTCCGTATAATTCATATGAACAAGCAATTGTCATTTTTTGTTACGTAATACCCAGAAATTTCAACTGCACCATCATTTTAGTTAAGCTTGAGTTTTGAATTTAGCCTTAAATGAACAAGCTATCAAAGGTGAAGCTTCGCTTTGGACAGCGGCCTTCTTTTTCTTTTAAACTACATTATTATAATTGAATAAATAAAGAATACAAAATAATAAATTATAAAAGAAAAAAAAAACATTTAAGTTTTTTTTTCAACTAAACCGCGGCACCCGCGACATAACTGGCGCAGTCAGCAATTTTCGAATACGTGAAAATTTTAAACGCACCTATAAGTTAATAAAATTTTATTTATTTGTTTCGCGTTCATATACCTAAGTCTTAAACCTTAAACTTCCGAATAAGAAAGTGTAAACACTCCGACCAAGGAATAATGCATAAGAATCCGAATAAGGATACAAAAATCTTTGAAGAGTGCGAACAAGTGCGATTCAAGAAAAAATAAGAAGAGAAAAGTGCGAACAAGTGCGATTCACAAATAAGAAACAGAAAAGTGCGAAAAAGTACGATTCTAAAACGGAAAAATACATCAAAATTTCAAATCAGTATCAAATTATACAAATCCTTGAAAAGCGCGAACAAATGCGTTTCAGAAAAACAAAATACACAAAACAACAAAAAGGGCGTTAAAGTGCAAAGAAGTAATTTTTTGTTCGTTAAATAGTTAAATAATTAAAGAACAGTGCCTTATGGCGATTACGCAACTTTTAGTGAACAGTAACCAATCAGTTAGCGTTAGAGCAAAAATAGAAAAGGAGATCCGATATCTCAATACATTTGAGGGAAACCCAGGAACATTACCATCGTTCTCATCATCGGTGAACAAAACTCTGGAATTAATAATAGCTCAGGTACATATAGGAATAATCAAAATAACTCGGGCATACGAAGAAATAATTACATATTATAATAACAATAGTCTAGAACCTTTGGATACGCTATATGCGTGATATCAGAGAGAAGCGACACTCCCAATAATATAGCGGATTTTCGGGAAGTAGGCGTAAGAGCAGACTTCCCGATATAATAGTAAAAACCAAATACAAATATAAGTTAAGGATACGCCAATATATGCGTATTCTAAAGTGACAATTCCATTATTTGACGAATTTGGCATGTTAAACAAAACTGCCGAGTTCCTTGAACATAAATTTCATAATATCTATGAAAGTTTGATTAGGAAAAACATACTTTTTCCCATAAAAGCAGTCATAGACTTTGATTAGAAATCTATTACACTGAAATGTGTAAAGATCCTATCACGGATCAAATAAGAACAAACCACCTGAAGAAAAAAAAAGAAGTAATCAAATTAATACCCCAATACTCAAGTATTTTATATCAAGAAGGGAGCGATTTGCCACTAACCACACAATTTAGCATAATATAAACATTTTTAAATGATATCCCGATATACACGAAAAGTTATAGATACCCTGAAGTTCATGAAGCAGAGGTATCAAAGAAATGATTGAACAAGGCATCATTCGCCCAAGCAAATCTGCTTACTCTTCTCCCATTTGGGTTGTTCCGAAAGAAGGGAGACGCCTCAGGGAAACAGAAGTGGAGAAGTTTCAATCGAAGATAAATTTTTAATTCCGAATATAGACGATATATTTGACAAATTGGGAAAGTCGTATACTTTACGACTCTCGATTTAGCCAAAGGCTTTCATCAAATCGAGATAGTGGATGACGATGTGAAGAAAACAGCGTTCTCAAATGCAAATGGCCACTACGAGTTCGTACTCGAGTTCGTTCGCATGCCATTCGGATGGAAGAACGCGCCCGCTACTTTCGAAAGGGTGATGAACTCAGTTTTATCAGACTACATTGGGAAAATTTGCCTAGTATGTATATCTGGACGATATTATTGTCTTCTCGACATCTTTGGAGGAGCACATAGTATTTATAACTTAATAAAATATTCAAACGCTTAAAAGATGTTAATCTATACATACAATTGGACAAAACGGATTTTTTAAAAAAAGAAACCGAGTTCGTTGGGAATGTTGGTACAACAGAGGGAATTAAACCCAATCCGAAAAAAAATTTAGGTATACAAAATTACAAATTACCAATCACAAAAAAACTCATTTTTGGGTATCACCGGATACTACCGGAAATTCATAAGGGAGTATGGCAAGGTAGCCAAGCAAATGACTTATTTCCTAAAAAAAGGAGCAAGAATAGACACAACGAATCCATATTATATCAACAGTTTTGAACATTTGAAATCTTTTATTGCATCTGATCCAGTCCTAAGATACCCAGACTTTGAAAAAATGTTTACTCTAACTACGGACGCATCAAATTACGCAATTGATGCCGTCCTCTCGCAAGAAAATCACCCAGTTTGTTTCGCCAGCCGCACACTAAAATAATGACCATGAAACAAAATATTCTACCATCGAATAAGAGTTATTAGGAATAGTGTGGGCAACAAAATATTTTAGACCTTACCTTTACGGAAGGAAATTTTTGATTGACCACCGACACTTAGTTTGGCTTACTACTCTTAAGGAACCAAACGCTAATCTGCAAAGGTGGAAAGTGAAATTGGAAGAATTCAACTTAGGCATAGAATATAATATGTCAAAGGAAAGGACAACCCGGTTGCCGACGGACTATCAAGAATAGAGGTTAACCACAATGAAGATGTGGCACGCCTCAATAACATCCGTGACGAATATTTAGAGGCACAATCAATAATTGCCACTATCCATAGTGCAAACGAAGATAGTAGCAACCACATACAAATTGTATAAACACCTGTTAATATCTACAAAACACAAATTATTTTACACAAAACCAATAACTTAAATAACCATAAAATACACTCCCCGTTTCATAAAAAAAGAATAGTTATCGATCTAAAAGAAGCTCTAATTTTAGAAATCATGAGCATTAATGAAACTTATTTTAAAATAAAAGATATTTACTACTGCCCAAAACTTAATGAAAAAATTCAGGAATTCATTAATAATTGCGAAGTTTGTAACAGGGCAAAACTTGAAAAAAATTCTAACAAAATTCCATTAAAATTAACGGAAACACCAACTTAACCAAACCGGATTAAACATATTGATATTTGGCCAAAATTATTGAACACTTTAAAATAAAAATACAGATTTTCAAATAATGGTATCCCTGAAAGAATAGTAACCGATGGTGAAACAGGATTTTCATCAATAGTAATTGAAAAATATCTCAAAGAAAATAGTGCCGATTTACATATAACGACACTTACCACAAAACAGAAAATTCGGATATCAAAAGATTCCACTCCACTCTAAACGAACACATACCAACTCCAAAATTTAGAGCTGATAAAGAAAATAATGATACTTTACGAAACGAAGTCTTTGAAGTTGCTACCTACAATTTATAACAAAACAATTCACTCTACGACAAAAAGAAGACCTATCGAATGTACATACGGGACAATAACAAATCAGGAATACCGTAAAATTATAAAAACGATTAACAACAATAAAGAACGATACATTAACAAACACAAGGACAAAAAAAAACCGACACAGACCTTACACAAAATAAACACTCCTATCTAAAAACTAGAACTCATAAAAAACTCAAACCATATAAAATCCAATCCCACAGTCGTAAATCTCACAGTAAATCGAAAGTATTAATTCGAACAAACCTCTTAAAAATATTTCTTTTTGGACACTACTAATCATCTGTCTGACAACAGAGCAAGTTGGGGTAATGTGGTGTATACGGGTAATGTGGTATAGGCAGTTTTTGAAAAACTAAGCATGCTATTTCAACTGTTTTTGGCTCAGAAGGAGGTGATTATAAAAAATGTATGCATGTTCAAACAAGCCTAGATTAGTCGTTCATCTCGAGCAAATAGTTCAAATCCGTAATTGATTCCAGTCCAGTTTTTTTTGAGTGGAAAAAACTGTTTGTGCGCGTGTAAAAATTGTATTTCAAGCTTGTTTTTGTATTCGTTGGAAAAATAGATTAATCATTAACGATAAATAGTTGTAAGTTTTGTTTAAATGTGTTCAGTTTTTATTTTTGTTGAGTTTGACAGTTTAACTAAATAGTCAATTTGTTCACATGTACTAAAAATAGCACATCATTGCAAGAAGTAGGGCTGCGTCAATCAGGAACGATTCGATTTTTTTGTTCCGATCATCGAAAAGTATTGATGATTGAAATCACAAATTTTCGTTTCAATCGATCCCAATCTCAACCATTTCGATGATTCTCGATTTTCCATCCCAATCTCAATCATTTCGATGATTCTCGATTTTCAATCCCAATCTCAATCATTTCAATGAATCTCGATTTTCAATCCCAATCTCAATCATTTCAATGAATCTCGATTTTCGATATCAATATCTTTTGAATTATTAATATAATTTATCGGAGAAAAGAAATATGGTTCAGAATGGGGTCGATCAAATCGGTACAGTATTCGTTAACTTCGGAGATTGAATTTCATCGATACCGAAATAGAAAAATTGTCTTAGTTTGACAGGTGTCAAAATATTTTTACATTATTGGTACGGCGGGTCAAAAAACGGAGTACGCCAATCGATTTAGGAGGTGGGTATAACCCTAGTCCCACGGCCGACTTTCTGGGACCACGAGAACACTTAGTTTGACAAGTGTCAAAATATACTACAAAATTTATTACGGCGGATCGAAAAACGGAGTACGTCAATTTAGGAGGTGGAAATTACCTGAAGTCACGCATGTTCTCTAGGTCCTTTAGAACACTTTTAATTTGACAGGTGTCCAAATGTCAATTCATTTCCGAGAATACGCGCTACGTAACTTTGTACATCGTAACGTCGCACAGAGGAAAGTCCACGTTTGTATTTCACTCTACCGCCGACATATAGATGTTAACACATCAAAAATCGAATCGGAACAGTATGAAATAATGAATTGAGTGGAGTGAATGATCGATTGATTAAAATGATCGAATCATTTTGGTAATCGATTCGATCATTTATTTATCATTTATTTATCATTTATTTATCGATCGATTTACACACCTCTAGCAAGAAGATTTCTGGCCACATGAAGTGGGAGGTTATACTTCTTTATTCTTCATCCAGATATCAACACATTGAGTCGACTCCCTATACTCAGTGACATCTTTAGGCATGGGCCCGGTGGGCCAGGGCCCCGGAATTTTGGGGGCCCGAACCAGTACAGTTCAATTTGCCATTTGAATTATTCATTTATTTCAAATTGTAAGCATTGCAGTTACAATAAATGTGTACAAACCAACATAATTTATACACGAGTGCATTATTATCACATTAATTGTAAGGGATGTAAGTACCTCGTATATTTGTACGTTTCTTAGGCAGAGCCACTCACGTTAACATTAAACAAGAGGATACAAAACTATAATAAGAGATACATATCCATGATTAAATAATATATAAGTGGATATAATATATTATACCTAGGTATTGGAGGCGACAGCATTATAGATTTTTTTTTAATTTTGGATAGAAAAAAAAACGCTCATTATGGGTGTGTTTCTTTATTTATTCCGAATATTCGGAATATCTGGAACACCGCTTTTGCGTTTCTTTATTCTCTGGAATATTCCTGATATACTTTTTTGTTGTTTCTTTATTCGTTCTAAAATTATTGGAATGCGTTCTTTCTGTTCCTACTCAAGAGCTAGTGTAAATGGAATATTCTCTACTTTGACAGATACATTTCATTTTTTTCATTGGTTACAATTAGGTATTGTTATTTTGTCTGCCGTCTGCCTCTGCCATGGATGAAAAGAAATTTAATGAAATGGAAATGGGTGAGCATGTTTTTGTGATATTTATTTTTGTATCTTCATGATGCTTATGCGTGCGCGTAAAATTAATTTACAATTTGCAAAACAAATAATTATTATTTTTTGACATGAAAACAAACAGCTGATAGTTGGATTTCAATTAAGATCTGTTTCTTTATTTATTCGATTCTGGATATTCTGGGTAGATATTTTGCCTTTTCCGTCTTTTCTATTCTTTATCCGGAAAAAATAAAGAAACACACCCTATGTATTAGGGTGGCGCTTATTTTTGATATTTTTGAATTTCTTTCGACCCCCTTCCCCTAAAAGGGAGGAAGGTAAATGTTAACACGGGCCGGCAAGCACTTGAAATTTCCCATTCAAAATATTTACATGGTAACATTTCTAACACAAACAGCATTTGTGATGTCTCTTTTTTGTGTTACCCCCACTTTACCCATTGAATATTCATTTTTTTTTTGGAAAAAAAATGTCCCTTAAGCCAGCCACTAAAAATAACCTTTCAAATACGAAAAACATTTCTCAAATTTAATTTTATTTTTATCCTATTTCACCCTAAAAATACAGTAGACCCTCGATAATGTGAATTTCTCTAAAATGTAAGCCGCCAACATTTAACATTGTCATTTCTATATGTGATCTTCCTAAATGTGAATTTCTTTTGTAAAAGTTATTATATTTCTCTCTGTTCTCTTGTTAGTTTTACTTGCGACATTAGGGACTAATTAACTGTTATTTGTCGAGACATATTTCAAGGTTTTTATTGGGGCTGCAGTGTAGAGAGTGTTTCCTGCCAGTTGTGTAGGTGCATTTTACATTGTTATGCTTTTTGTTATGATGTTTGATCATCATTAATAAATACCATTTCATTTTTAATTTTTCTAATCTTAATTAAAGTTGGAACTGTGCTTTAGAAAATTATTTTGTGTTGTTATAAATGAATACGAAGTTGTTTCAATCAGTTTATAAGAACTAAAAAAGTTCCAGTAAAGTGAATCCCTCTTAAATCCGAGAACGCCTTGTTTTATTTAGTTCACATGATCGAGGGACTACTGTAAAAAAAAATTTAAAAAGGAATATCCCTATAGCCATTTCCTAAAAAAAACCTTTTAAGCAAAAAAGAATTTCTGAAATCGGTATTTTTTTTTATTTTTACCACATTTCACCCTACAAATCTCAAAATTTAAAACAAAATATCCTTGAATACATTTCCTAAGAATTACTTTTCAAACGCAGATAGAGTTTTTTTTTTAAATCAGACCCGTCTTCTTCATTTTACCCCATTTAACGCTTCAAAGTGAATTTTTCCGATATTTGTATTGTTATTGTGCTATTCGGGGCGGAGAAGAATCCAACAATACAAAGATCAATCAAATCGGTGAAGCCATTCTTGTAACTAAACTGACTTTCTTGTGTATTAAGATTTAGTCTTAAATACCTTTACGTGTAATAATCTTGTGATTAAAAGTTCCTCTTGTTTAAAATAATAACATCTGCATTTTTTTAATTTTTACTCGTACTTTTCCAATATTTTTAGCATAACAGCATATTCAGAAAAACTTGAATATTGTTTATAAACGTAGACTATTGCTCCAACAACTTATCAAGTACTAAGTTAAAAAAAAACTTAGTCGAAATTTAACAAAACAAAATTTGTATACAAAATTTCCTTAAGGGGCCCCCGTACCTTCAAAGGCCCAGGGTCCCCAAATGTCTAAAGACGTCCCTGCATATGGCTTTGAAGACGCTTCTAAATATATTGAACTCTCAGCTGGGCAAAAAGTTTTTCAAATTAAAATTGAACGTAATAGTAACGTAAAAATAACGATTAATTGCGATGATATGCACACTTCAAAAAATGCAAATATGAAGTTATGGACATGGTCCTAATATACTATTTTAACTTCAGTGCCAGTGTGTAAGCTCTTGGGCTTTCAGAATGAAAAGTTCTGAAAAATTAATTGTATTAATTGAAGGCATTTGACTATCAAATAGATTCAAATTAGAAAGTAAGTGCAGTGTGCAGGGACTTAACCGTAAGTAATGAACGCAGAAAATTTTCATATTAAACTCACAAACAATGATGAAAACTGAAATAAAAATTGTTTCAAAACAATTAATTAAAACCCAAGCTTTTTTGTCGGAAATTGAAAAGTACAAACATTTTTAAGAAGACTTAAGATGTTACAAATGAAATTTTAAAGGTCCATGCTACTGAAAATTTGCCGAACGGCCAAAGTGCCAATATTTGTGGGGTCTAAAAAAAGGAATTTGGATCCGTTATTTACGAGCTAGGCTACTCAAATCGCCTGAGATAACGTGGAAGGGGTTGTAACAATAACTACAGAAGTATGATTTAATATTTAACTCACCTTTCGGGGGTAATATCGCCACCTTTTCGTCCAATACCCAATCCAAAATAATTCCGGTGTGGTTTGATAAACGATCAAGGCTTTCTCGATCCCATCTAACATGCTCCCAATGGTCGGTCATTATTGCTGCACAAAGCATTGCTGTTGCACTTGTTGTCATTAGTAGTGTAACGAAGAGGAACAAAATAGGTGGTGGGCCATTGCAACAACTTCCATCACAGCAGTTATCCCCGCCAATATCTATCGCACTAGGCACTGATGTTGGACTTTCTACATGTTGGGTTGCTGTTGGCATTATTTTGCCACTACTTTTGCAGAAAAGTATACTACCACTTCGTATCGTATCCGCAACGTTAGCTGTATCGAATGTATTTGGACGTTTGTTACAAATCTTGGATTGAGAGTAACAGTTTTCTACAGCTAAATCTTCAGCACTCGCGAAGATAATTGAATTGTTGAATTTATTGATGTTGTTATTATTGTTAATTGCAAATAAAGCCTCATGTTCATAGTGTTGGGGATTTCTATATATAACTGGCCAGCTACGGGTTGTACTAGAGTTATGACTGTAGTTAATGGAAGTAGCTACCACTGTCGGCGGTTCTGTACTTAAACAAGTTGTTGTTGATGACGTTTTTGGTGTTGGTGTAGTGACTCGCGTAACTCCTTTTTGTCCAAATGTTGATGTAGATATTTTGGAAGGACAAGTAATGGGATCTTCTATTGGTCCACTCTCGACCAATAAAGAGCTAGTTAGATAAGTTGTAGAAAAGTTTTTACTGTTTTGTTCAACATTTTTGTTGCCAGATGGCGATGTAATGCTAACTTCAGGTACGCATCGAGTGACAACGTTATATTGACCACCGGTTTTATTTTTCAAGAGTCATAAATCAGTGTCACGTTTCTTCATTTTGTTGTTGGGGTTTGTTTGGTGGATTTTGATAATGTTTGGAGTTTGTTATAGGAATGTATATTTCGTGCTGTTATCTTTTATAGTGGGCTTCCAACGTTAGTTTGTTTTTGAGAATTGTGTAATTTAAGTATACTTTGCTGGATAAAATAAAACGAAAAAAATTAAATTTTGTGATCAGTTAAGTTATATAAATTGAGTAAAGACGTTAGGAAATATTAAAACATAGTTTAACATCCCCCCTACATCACCATATCGTCGCTATTCAAGAAAACTGGCATAACTAAAAAAAATCGATTTTTTAGTTAATGATGCCAATCGGCTACAAAAAAAAAAATTCTATATCTCTGTAAAGTCGGCATAACTCTAACCCTTCAGAATCCCGAGAACCGGATAGTGTTCCAACTCTTACGCTGTTCCAATTGATCAGTGGAGAATGGCGAACAGAGACATAACTCAGTATAGGTCATACGCTTGAAGTGGACGGTCATTGTGTTTTTGGCAAAAAGTGGCATTATTTGTGTTGTGTCCAAGCAATTTTGGAAAAGTTTATAGAAAAGTGAGCTATTTGTAATTAGACCATTTTTGTTAATAAGATAAGTTCTGTTTTGTAAAAATGTTCATGTATTAAACCAAAATGTGCCACTTTTCTTGATAAATATTAAAAAACACGTTTTTGTAGTGACACTTACATAACTTATGCCGTTTTTCTTTAAAATATTTTATTTTGATCAATCAAAAAATAATTTTGCTTAAGTTTGTGTTTTAAATTATGCCATTTTTGAAAAGAGTTATCTGCTTATAATTTTTAGTTTTTTATTTAAATAATGAATTTAAACTAAATATGTCATTAATCTTCAATTTTTATGATTCATTTTTTTTGTTAACGTGGTAAAAATAATGATTCAATTTTATCCGTTACTATTAATTTTCTTACAGATAAAATAAATCAGCGCACACAGCTGTTGCTTAAATTGGCTATGGCAAAGAATAGTGCAAATAATGAAGATAAACGAACAAGCGCTGCAACCGAAAATTGGTTTACAGTTATTCATGAGAACGGAAGAAACGAATCCACTGTGTCCAAAATAAGTATGTCCTACTATTTTTTTGTTTGGTTGCAATTGAAAAATATTGTTTTTGATGAATATACACAAAATAAAAATAATTTAAATAGAATATTAGACTTAATATTTGTGGATAAGCAATTAATGATGTAAATAAACGAATCTGTTTTTCCTATATTTTCAAATTCTATTCATCATGTAGCTTTAACTTTTCAATGTAAAATTTTGAATTATTTAAAATTAAATACAGTTGATTTATTTGAATATAATTTTAATAAGGCAAATTTTTCTGGCATAGCGAGTTATATGGACCGTTTATCGTTACCATCCGTAATAAATAATAATAAGGAGTTATCTCTGTTTTATAACAGTTTTCTTGTCACTCTTAAGAATGCCATTGATATTTTTGTTCCTAAAATTCAATCAAAAAACAACTTAAGGCCACCTTGGTATAATAAAATATTAATTAATTTTGAAAAATAAAAAAGAATAAAATTTACAAATTGATGAGGGGATCTGAGAGTGCAGCCAGTTTGCGGACAAAATATGTTTCTCTTGAAAGATGTTTCAATGTTTCAATGTTTTAAATAATTTTCTTTATAAAAATTATATTTATACAATTGAATCGAAATTGAAAACAAACAGTAAATTTTTTTGGACTTTCATAAAAACGAAAAAAATAGTAGTGGAATTCCAAAAAAACACACAAATTTACTGGACATCTGTAATGCTTTTGCTGATTTTTTTCAATCGAATTATTTAACTCCAAGTCAAAATAGTGATATTGATGTCTGTAGTTTTGTTTCAGATCATTTTATTAATATTGCCATCTTACAAATTTCTTTGCAAGAAATTGAGGCAGCTTTATTAGGTCTCAGTGAAGATATTTCAGCAGGTCCTGATGAAGTTCCTCCTATTGTTTTGAAGAAAGGTGCTTCTTCGTTTTCTAGGCTTTTGCGTTAACAGTTCGCTGGATAAAGGAGAATTTCTAAGTGAATGGAAAACTTCATTTATAACTCCAATCTAAAGTGGTTCAAAACAAGTTATTTCGAATTATAGACCAGTTAGTAAATTATCTGTGATTCCAAAGTTGTTTGAAAAAATTATTTGTAATCGGTTTTCTTTTCTTTTAAAAAAAATAATATCTCCATATCAACATGGATTTGTACCAGGCAGATCAACTTGTACTAATTTAACCCTTTTTACTAACTTTATTTTGAACAATATTGAAAAGGGTTATCAAGTGGATGTTATCTATACAGATTTTGCAAAAGCATTTGACAGAGTAGATCACAAAATTTTGATAACAAAACTGAATAGAATAGGATTTCACTCGAAAATGCTTGATTGGGTAAGTTCATATCTTTCTGGGCCACTCAATATGTTAAAATTGATTCGTCAACTTCTGAATCTATTACAGTTACATCTGGAGTTCCTCAAGGAAGCCATCTCGGCCCACTCCTTTTTCTTGTATTTATAAACGACTTACGCAATGTTTTTTCTAACTCGTCATGTCTTTTGTTTGCAGATGATCTAAAAATGTTTTCATGTATTAAAAATCCTTTTGATTGTTATCTTTTACAAGAAGATCTTAATAGGCTTTCGGAATGATGCAATAAAAACAAACTGTGTCTAAATATTTCTAAATGTCAAAGTTTTTCCTTCACTCGTCGTTTATCTCCTTTATTGTCTGATTATTGTATTGGTGGCATAGTTCTCGAAAAAGTTCGTGTTAAGGAAGATCTTGGGGTTATAATTATTATTTGACTCTTATTTAAAGTGTAATCTTCATATCGATTGTATAGTCAGTAAAGCTAATTCAATGTTAGGTTTTGTAATTCCGAACTCAAAGGGCTTAAAAGATCCGTGTACACTTAAATCATTGTATGATGCAAATGTCAGATCAGTTCTTGATTATTGTAGTGTAGTATGGAATCCATTTTATATAACATTTTCATTAAGAATTGAGAAAGTCCAAAAGAAGTTTACTCGATATGTTATAAACAAACTAGGTTAGAACATAGACATTATGCCTCATTATTATACAAGATGTCAGCTTATTGGCTTGCATACTCTGGAGAACCGACGCAAGATGTCCTCGATTATTTTTATAAGAGATATTTTATCTTATAGCATTAATTGCATATTTTTGTCAATTTGATTAACTTTTATGCTGCAAGTCTTTCATTATAATAGAGACAAATTTAAAAATATGTTAAAATTATATTTTTTAAATAAATAATTCATTTAAAATTTGTATAATTTCGTAGTCTGTAAGAGTAATATTGTAACTCAATTGATGTAATAAAACTAAAACTAAATTGGCTTCGTGAAATACTTTATCTCAGTTTTCTGAAGATTTAAGTTTTTTGAGTTATGCCAGTTTTATTTAATAGCGACGATATATAAAAAAAAGAAAAAAAATTTGAAGAGATCGGGTTGAAATGTGATAATGTGATAGTTAAACAAATGTGCCAAGTGACAATAAAATTATATCGGAAATAAAGGAAACATACGCGAGTGCAATTAAAAAAGGTGCTATTTTGTTAAAATCGAAAGATCACCAGAATTCCGAGAAAACAAAATCTGAATTAATATAGTGTGAATCCTGGAGAATCTGCAGTCTGCCATACAGGGATACAGGTTGCCGGAGCTAAGAAAGTGCATAAAGGAGCGATTGTTGTGTCATGCGAGAATATTGAATCTATGAATAAGGTGATAGAAAAAGTAAAAGAAAGCTTGGGAAGCAACTGAATGTTCTGAATAGAAATAATCCCAGAATTAAAATTTGCAATTTATCGGAAATAATGGACGAGAATGTGTTTGTTGTGTGAATTGTGTAAGAATGAAAAGTGAGCGCAAGTTAGATTGAGACACAAATCACAGGGCATTTGATAATGACTGCGAAGTTTATCAGCGCAAACTTAAAGTTGAAATAAGTAGGTACTTGTAGCAAACCAGGCCGATCTCAGAATCATTATTTTTTAATATTTAAACATTGAAATTTTACTAACTTACAAGAGTGAGGTCGACATTTTAATAACAAATTATCATCCTGATTTTGTTATGCTAACGGAAACTTGTATAGGTAACAGTAACAGATGTAATAGAAGAGCCGGAGATTGGAGTTGCTGGTTACAAGAATATAATATGTACTTTTCACTCAAGGCGAAGTAGAAGGAGTATTGCTTTATGTTAAAAAGGGAATACGCTTTCAAATTTTCTTTTGAAAAATGCACGTGTGGGTGAATGAAGACAAGGGAACATTGGCAGTCTAGATCTTTAGCAACGGATTTCTTAACGTTTCTGCTACGTAAATAGACTACATTATTACCAACAGAGGCTTAAAACAAACAGAAAATTAAAATAAACGCATAATATATAGTATCACACAGTGAAACTATTAAGGTAGGTTTTCAAATTAAACAGCAAAATAATATTATAAAGAAACGAAAATACACAACATATCATAATACAAAACGGCGGTTTGATTTTTGTTTTTTAACAGAACGATTTTCAAACACGTACTTCAAGGGGATATAAATATCTTAACAAGGACTTTTTGTGGAAAATTAAACTTAGTGGTGAGACAAAGTGAAAATAATGCGTTTTAATTCTCATTTGCAATGGTTAAAAAAGAAAATAGTTAAAGCTTACAACACGCCGTGTTTTGTTCAGCTCCTTCGATGCAAAAACAAATATAATATTCAGTGAAGAGACAGTAATTCTATCAAATGAAATTGCTAACAAATTTAATAAATACTTTGTAGATAGTATTCGGGAAATAAATGCGACAATCGAAAATATTGTTTGTTATGGTGTCGCCAAACAAATTGCAGCTCTATTTTTACTTTGAATTTTGCAATGAACGAGCTTTATATAAGTTAATTACAAATTTGAATAATACAAATTATTTATGTATTTAGGATTAATAGAGAAATTATAAAACACTCAATCCAGATTATTTTGAAAGGTTGAAATCGATCATGCATGATTTACTAAAAAAAATACCCTTATTTATTCAATTCGACAATAATCGCAAAAAAGGATCAAGTAGTTATGCATTTTGAATTTTTCAGCCTTATAATTCGGCATAAGTTTTATCTATGGAGCCAAAACCGAATTTTTAAGTCGCGTCTTGCGTGTTGCCCATACCTCCATCTATCTGCTTCATAAAATTACACATACATATGTATGTAACGGGTGCGCCTTCTTTTATATCGGTTTGTAAACATTGAATAACATTGACATATGACATCTATCAACTGAGTTTTAAACGTCAATTCAGTACAATTTTAACCATGAATTGCTTCATACCGAAACAACGCGCTGAAATAGCGACGCTGTACATTGAATACAGTCACTCAGTTGTGTTAACTCAACTTGCATATCGTGGCCAACAAGCACCGTCTGAAAACACTTTTCGTCGTTTGGTGTCGAATTTTGTTGAGCACGGCACAGTGACTGGCTGAACACAATAGACGCTCTTTCGATCGCGCGTTCGCACCTGTCAAAGTTAAAATACGTGAAATCTCGTTAAAGTGAATGCAATGGAGACGCAGCCGCGAACGCGACTCTGGGAGTTAAATAAGTTTTAATAATCATGCGCGTACGAACGCGCGTCTATTGTGTTCAGCCAGTGAAAGAATGTTGACATGCCGTTCATCAATGCCCCAGACGTTCCAATGAACTCGTTACTGCAACTAAAATTCCTCAGTCGTGCGCCCTCAAAAAAATAATAACTTTGACCGGCCAAGCAGATCGTCAGATTTAACCTCTCCGGACATCTTTTAGTGGGGTTATTTGAAAAGCAAAGTTTACACCAGCAAGCCTTAGACCATTGTGAAGCTCAAGGTAAACATTCATGCCGAAATCATCGCACACGAGTGAAAAAGTCGTTGTTTTGTAACACGGTTTTCCTCGTCCCCCAGTGTAGTGCCTTCATCACAACGACTAAAACAGATTTTGTTCTTTCTGTATAATAATATGTTTAATTGTTCTTTCCTTTAAAATTATTGGGGCATATTCATAGTGACTTTTAAACTCCAGTTTATCTTAGACCTGGGCTTATCCTATCTAAATAATATTGAATAAACCCTAGTCTAAGATAAACTGGAGTTTAAGAGTGATTATGAATATGCCCCATTATCTTTATCTTAAACTTGGAAATCTTGAAAAAAAATTATCAAAATTCAAATCATAATTAACTCCTTAAACATTTTTGTATGAAAACTCATTCAAAAATATATTTTCAAAACACATTCATTCAAAAAACAAGTTATACATAAAATATTACTCAAATTTATTTTATTATCTTTTAATATACTGACCATAGATATTACTAAGTCCTTCACAGTCCGAACATCTATTAACTGTATTTTCAGTACTGAAAATGTGTAACATTTCTATTAACATTCTTTTATTATAATGTTTTTCTGTTTGTAAAATGTTTACATTATTGAAATCAGGTCTATGTATTTGTGATGGGATATTAGGTTGTTCGTCTGTTTATGTAGGAACATCTATGCAAAAACTCAAGAACCGTATATCAGGTCATAGGTCTGATATAAATAATGGACATTAACAAAAAACAGCTTAAGCATTACATTGTATAGATGAAGGACATAGACCTGATTTCAGTTAATAGAAATGCTACACATTTTAAGTACTGAAAATACAGTTAATAGACGTCCGGACTGTGAAGGACTTAGTAATATCTATGGTCAGTTTATTAAAAGATAATAAAATAAATTTGGGTAATATTTTATATATAACTTTTTTTTTGAATGAATGTGTTTTGAAAATATATTTTTGAATGAGTTTTCATAAAAAAATTTTAAGGAATGAATTATTTTTTGAATTTTGATAATTTGAAACGTCTTTTTCAAGATTTTTAAATTTAAGATAAAGATAATAATTTTAAAGAAAAGAACAATTTAACATATTATACAGAAAGAACAAAATTAGTTTTAGTTTTATATATATTTGTTAGGACAATTTTAATGTAAGCTCAATTTAACAAAAAATAAATATATTAATTTAAAGTTTCTTTAGAGACCTGAAGAAGCACGTAATTACATACGAAACGTCGTCTGTTTTAACATAAAGAAAAAATATCAAGAACGACCTGAAGTCCGCTTAAGATTATTAAATTTAGTATATCGAGACTAACTTAAATTTTAGTTTGCGAGACTGAACGCCGTGTGCAAGGGGCCGCCATTAAAAAAAAAAAAAAACGATTATATGATTTTCTCGGCTCCTATTATATAAGTTAATGACAGCAACATTCAAATATTCAAAATATCAAATATCCTACAACTTCCCACGATTTGTTCTATTGCATCAGCAATTTTCCCGGTTCACGAGCTGACAAAGTGGTCATCGGATACATCCGCGCACGTAACGAGCAAAACTGTGGGAAATGCTATCTTGCATTTTGACATCGCGAAATAGATTCATGCTAATAAATTATTTCTGTTTAAAGTTAGTTCTAAGTTATCCGTTGAATTGTTAAGACGTCTTTGTTTTGATAAATACAAAATATTCTTTTAATAAAATTTTAAACGTGTTTTTATAATTGGCGCCCAACATCGGTCGAAGAAATTTCTCCATATGTCTTATCCCTCAACCAATATAATGGTCCAGTCAAAGTCGACAACGAAACAATATGGCTGAATGGTACTTACGTCATAAAACACATTAACACTCCCATAGAAGTAAACAATAAGCTGTTCGTAACTAGTGAGGTTACAAAAAGTCAACCGTTACCCGCTATTCTCCAACCCAAATCAAAAAATACAACGTTAGAGGAAGAACTATCACTAGAGCTGATGGAAGGATTAAGCATTAATGCAATTAAGTCTTCTAAATACCAAAAATACTATCCATTTGGCTTCTAATATTGGCTTAACAGCGATACTTTTCATCCTATTGACAACTTACCTATTAATCAAATTCCTACGGAAAAGGGAAATAAGGAACGAAGAACTACATCCAATACCCAAAAATGCAGCATCGGTTGTCACGTTGGGTTTAGAAGATATCTCTCATCTCTTGAACTTGAAACCAACGACTTCAAACGCGGACGTTCGATCCTAAGAAGGGAGGAGTTAACGATAGCAACATTCCAATATTCAAAATATCAAATATCCTACAACTTCCCAGGATTTGTTCTATTGCATCAGCAACTTACCCGGTTCACGAGCTCACACAGTGGTCATCGGATGCATCCGCACAGGTAACGAGCAAAACTGTGGGAAATGCGATCTTGCATTTTGACATTGCAAAATAGATTCATGCAAATAAAATATTTTATGTTTAAAGTTAGTTTTAAGTTATCCGTTGAATTGTTAAGGCGTCTTTGGTTTAATAAATAAAAAATGTTTTTTTTTCAATAGAAATGTAAACGTATTTTTAAAATTTATGTATATTGTTATTTTTATGAATTTGTGGGGAAAATATTCTCTAAATCTTTTGCCTGCAAATATTTTGACAACTCTTTTAAATAAAAGAATATTGTAAAGGGTGTTTTTTATTAGACTTTTGGTTTTCAAGAAGAAATAAACTGCATATAATTTAATGTTATGGCCAAGAGTTTAGCTTTATTATAAAGATAAGGGTTTGCCATTATGTTTTAAAAATGATTTCGGGCAATTGGAGCCGTATGTCACCAATTACGTGCCGAATATTCTCTTCCAAGGCGTCAATCGTCTCGGGCTTATCTGCGTAAACAAGTGACTTCACATAACCCCACAAAAAATATCCCAGCGGTGTTAAATCGCACGATCTTGGAGGCCACGTCACAGGCCCACAACGCGAGATAATGCGCTCACCAAAAGTTTCCTTCAATAAATTGATTGTTTCGTTAGCTGTATGGCATGTAGTGCCGTCTTGTTGGAATCAAAGGTCGTCCACATCAACATCCTTCAATTCAGACACGAAAAGTCGTTAATCATGGCGTGCGATGGCGGATGGACTCTTTTTTGTCTTCTTCGATACTCTGCTCCAAAGCAGCAATAGCGTCTTCGGTGCGCACTGTACGGCGCTTCTGAGGATGCGCATTATCCACTAGAGTAAACATGGTGGGAAACCTATCCATGGTTGCTCGAATTACCGACTCCGCTGGACGATTATGTCAACCGATTAGTGGACGCAGCTCGCTTTGCGTCCCGCGAACCGATCCATTATTTTGATAATAAATTTGCACGATTTCCAAACGTTGTTCAGGATTAATATTCGGTTTTACAAATATTTAACAGGCTTTTAAATGTTTAAATGACGTATTTTGTATGCCAAACCAAATTGAGCATAAATCAATTGACTGCTGTCAAAAAGACCAACTCCGAAAAAAGTATTGCCAGATTGAAAACCATACGTCTAGAAAAACACCCTGTACTTGGAAACGGTTTTTACCGTTTATCTCGTCTTTCGTTGCTCTGACTGCAATATGATTAATACAATTCTTAAAGACCAATAAATTTTCTACATTTGTGCATATCAAGATTTTCTGTGCGTTCTATACAACCTAATATATGAGCTTAAGAGCAGGAAAATTATGTTCATCTTGTCGAAAGGAAGAGTATCTACGATACTAATAATAACACTCACTAAAAATAACACACAAAATTCAAATTAATTTATTACTTTAGAAATGACCTCATAGCTTCCACAATTTCTATCCGATTTTAATAAATGATAGCTTATTTAATTCAACAGAAAAAGTAAATTAAAATTAAATATCTAAACAAAATTTCAAAATCTAAATTAAAACGGTCTTCAAAGTAAAAAAAAAACGTGAAAAAATGTGTAATTTTTAGATTCAATTCAAAATATCTACATACAATTTATAATATGAACATAAAAGTTTATGTTTTTAAAAAGGACCGGCACTCCTCTTTTTGAAAATGTAAAAACATCTAAAATTTGTCCAAAAATGTCTGATTAAAAAGTCGTTGAAGCCTGAAAACTTAAAAAAACTGTTTTTAGGCAATCAATTGAGATTCCGAGGGTCTATACAATTTTTCAAGCACCATAATAATGATGTATTCAGTCACACCTAAAACCTCTACAATGTCATTTAACAAGTATTTTAATTTTTTAGTTTTGTAACAGAGTGCAGACACCGTTCTTTTCGACATAATAAACATAATTGTACTGCTCTTTAATCTTATATCTTAAGTTGTGTTGAACGCACAGAAAATCTTGATATACACAAATTAAAAAATTTAGTGGTATTCAAGAATTTCACTAATAATATTTGTAGGCAAAAGATTTAAAGTATATCCTACGAATTCATA